>OZ012737.1:49715542-50315542 GCA_963859935.3 Lathyrus sativus
GCACCAACTCTCACTAACCCTTGCTTTGAGCAAGTTCTAATCATCTTATAGAACTTGTAGGAACTGTCCAGAACCTTCTGGAACACTCCAATGATAATTTGAACTTCTCATCTCATGATCTTTGATTTCACTTCTCACCATATGCTATCTCATGCCATGGTCCTTGTACCCTTCAATTCTGAATTGAAATTCTCCCCACATGAGATTTATGATGTGTTACAATGCATAACCAACTTGTTTATTGAGTTTTGCTTTGGTGCCTTAAGATGCAAGTAAGCCATTTCCAAAGCAGCCCTATGATCTAGGCCTCAAATCAAAATTGTGGCTGAACCATTGTTCTTAGAATGTCCTTTGGAGTCAAAATGACCTATTATATGACATGGTTTGGATGTATAACTTGTGATTTCCAGTTTTCAATTTCAACTTATTTAACTTATGCCTCCATTTTAGGCCATTTTCATCACTTTTTGATACAAGCCTTTTCAGCATCTCATGACCTCCCTACTAGCCTTAAAAAATCATTCTAAGCAAGTTTTATGTTGAAGAGTTTTCCATTTGAAGCTTGGAAATAGGAGATATGGCGTTATGCTTGAAATGACCTATAACCTCCAAATGACCAAAATGCCCTTGACTTGTCAAAGCCATAAGTTGAGTTCTACAAATCCTATCAAGGACTTCTAGTACTCTCTAGAAAGATAAGAAGATGCTTTACAACATTCATGTTGACCAAGAATCCATAGGAATCATCCTACTAGGGAAAACGTTGGATGCAAGTTGGGTGACTTTTAAGGACCCGATTCACATACCTCAGATGACCTGTAATTTGTCAAAGCCATAACTTGAGCTCTACAAATCCTATCAAGGACTTATAGTACTCAAATTAAAGCTAAGAACAAGATCTACAACATTAATTTTGTGGGGAAGATTAGATGACAATCACATCTTGAGATAAACTGCCTTGAAGATAGGGATCAAACTAGGGGATTTTACACTGTCAATCCTTAGGAACCCTAGCTTGAAACTTCTCAAACTCCTCAATCATGATGAGTTGGTCTAGGAATCATCCTTATAGCATCTCAATGCATCATTTCATGATCACATGGCTCTTGGATTAGGTCTCAACCCTCTCCAAATCATCAGTTGACCTAGGGTTGACCCAGTCAAACCCTAATTCCACCACTCATGGCTGAGTCTTCTGAATTCTTGTACAATGACCTCTCTAGGCTTCATGATGGATTTCAAGACATCTCATAAGCTTTCTCAAAGCTTCAAGTCCATCCTCATAGTCTCATAATCATCTGAGGAGCACCCACAACTCTCAAGTTATGAGGCACACAACCTTGGTTTCAACCAATCCCTCTGGGGATCTCTTGAGTTCTCTGACAAAGGTATCGACCTTTAGACACTTTGAACAACCTTCTTGGATAGCTTCATAGTCTCATATAACTCTTGCTAGGTGATCATACCTCTTGATCTACTTCCCACATATCAATGAGATGCAGATAATGAATAAAATGAACACAAGCTTGGTAAATAAATGTTGGTCAAATTTTGGGGTGCAACAAAATGGTGGTGAAGAGTGGTCCGTCCTTTACATCCGCTCAGAGCGTCAAGTTGACATTGGAAGAAGGCATTCCTGCAGGTTGGGGAGAGATTATCAAAGTCAAACCGAAGATGGATCGCCAGGGGTTGGGCTACAAACCAACTCATGATGAAGCACCAGCACATGACAAAGGACGTCCAAAGACTATACAAGAAGTATTCATCAGCAGAGGTTTCCAAGTCAATGCTGTGGAAGAAGATTTCAAAGATGAAGACCTAGAGCAGCTAGTGTATCATTGCAACACTGCCTTGAGCAACTGAGAAGCAATTGAGATTCCTTTGGTTTTTCCTGAGTCAAAATAATTTGTTTGTATTTCGTTTCTTGTTTATGTTTTAAATCTCCATAGCCATGCCCAAGGCTATAGGAATGTTTTGTAAGGGCCCTTAGCTTTCAAGAAAATCAATGAAAAATGAACTATTTTGTTAATTTCTTGGTGTTATTTCCTTTACTGTTTTTGCTTTCATTTTAAACGGAAAATGGCAATCTTAAAAAACCAAAACATTCTTTCTCTGTTATATGCTGCATTTGTCTTTGTGTGTTTTAATAAAATAAGCCATTCCAACGTGCAGTGATGTCCTAAAACCCATTGAATCCTGTGACTTTGCATTCCCTCCAGACTTTGATTCACCAATATACCAAGCGGATGATGAGGATGAAGATTTTGAAATCCCTGATTAACTGGTAAAATTGGCACACCATGAGCATGCAGAGCTTCAACCCTACAAAGAATAGGTAGAAGTCATTAATCTTGGCACCAAAGAAAACAAGAAAGAAGTCAAGATTGGGGCAGCTCTAGGGGCAGAAGTCAAGCAGCAACTAGAAGAACTCTTGAAAGAATATGTGGATGTATTTGCTTGGTCCTACCAGGATATGCCGGGTCTAGACAATGATATAGTAGTTCACAAGTTACCACTCCAGTCCGAATATCCACCATTTAAGCAAAAGCTTCGAAGAACCAGACCCGACATGGCTCTTAAAATTCGGGATGAGGTGAAAAAGCAGATAGACGCAGGTTTCTTAGCAGTCTCCAAATACTCTGAGTGGGTAGCCAACATTGTTCCTGTGCCGAAGAAAGATGGGAAAGTTAGGATGTGCGTGGATTATCGAGATCTAAATAAAGCTAGTCCAAAGGATGACTTTCCACTGCCACATATTGACACCTTAGTAGACAATACAACCTGTTTTGAAGTATTCTCTTTTATGGATGGTTTCTCCGGGTACAATCAAATCAAAATGGACCCAGATGACATGGAGAAGACTTCATTCATCACTCCTTGGGGGACCTATTGTTACAAAGTTATGTCGTTTGGGTTAAAAAACGCAGGTGCTACGTATCAAAGGGCCATGGTAACTTTATTTCATGATATGATGCACAAGGAGATAGAGGTATATGTTGATGATATGATAGCCAAATCTCAAAACGAGGAAGACCATTGGGAACATCTTTTGAAATTGTTTAAAAGACAGAAAATATCAGTTGAGGCTAAATCCAGCCAAGTGCACCTTTGGGGTAAGATCTGGGAAATTACTCGGTTTCATTGTCAGCCATCGAGGGATTGAAGTAGATCCAGACAAAGTCTGAGCCATTCAAGACATGCCAGCTCCACAAACAGAAAAGCAAGTCAGAGGTTTTCTTGGAAGACTGAACTGCATATCCAGATTTATTTCCAATATGACTCCTACTTGTGAGCCCATCTTCAAATTGTTACGCAAAGACCAGACGATTGTTTGGAATTCAGATTGTCAGCAAGCATTTGATAAAATCAAAGGTTACCTACAAGAGCCTCCAATCTTAATACCTCCGATTCCAGGAAGACCTCTCTTCATGTATTTAACAGTGCTTGAGATTTCAATAGGTTGTGTGTTAGGCCAGCAGGACGAATTTGGACGAAAAGAACACGCGATCTATTATCTGAGTAAGAAGTTTACTGATTGTGAAAGCAGATACTCGCTTCTAGAGAAAACTTGTTGTGCTTTGGCATGGGCTGCTAAACGTTTGAGGCAGTACATGATTTGTCATACCACTTTGTTGATTTCAAAAATGGATCCAATAAAATATATTTTTGAGAAGCCTGCTCAGACTGGAAGACTCACCCGTTGGCATATGTTGTTATCCGAATATGACATCCAGTACGTAGCTCAGAAGTCTATCAAGGGTAGTGTTTTGTCAGAATATCTTGCAGATCAACCAGTGGAAGATTATGAGCCTCTCAAATTTGATTTCCCAGATGAGGACATTATGTTGGTAAAAGATTGTGAAGAGCCAAGTTCTGATAAGATTCCGCCAGAAGGTCTTTGGTGGAAAATGATGTTCGATGGTTCTTCCAACTACAGTGGGCATGGTATAGGCGCCGTTTTAATGAGTCCGGAAGGTGGTTACACTCCATTCACAGCCAGATTGGATTTTGACTGCACATACAATATCGCTGAATATGAAGCTTGCATTCTCGGCCTCGAGGCAGCTATCGACCTCAAAATCAAACTTCTTGAAGTCAGTGGGGATTCAGCTTTGGTTATTTATTAGGTTACTGGAGAATGGGAAACTAGACATGAAAACTTGATTCCTTATAGAGCCTATATTGTCAAAATAATGGAATATTTTGATGAAATCACTTTCAAGCATGTCCCGAGATCTGAAAATCACATTGCCGATGCCCTAACCATGTTAGCCTCGATGTGGAAAGTCAGGGATGTCAATGATGCCACTCTCATCAAAATTGAATGCAAGACTGAGCCCGCCTACTGTCAAATGATCGAAGAAGAGACTGGTGATAAACCATGGTTCTATGACATAAAGAATTACCTGTTGAAACAAGAGTACCTAGCAGATGCTACGTCACTCGACAAGAAAACTCTGAGACGATTAGCATCCAAGTTCTTTCTCAGCAATAACGTGCTTTACAAAAGAAATCATGATATGGTCCTGCTTAGATGTGTTGACCGACGAGAAGTAGAGTTGTTAATGCAAGATGTTCACGAAGGAATGTTCGGCACTCATGCCAATGGATACGCTATGTCTAAAAAGATTTTGAGGGCTAGTTACTACTGGTTGACCTTGGAAACTGACTGTATTTAATACGCCAGAAAGTGTCATAAATGCCAGATTTATGCAGACAAGATGCATGTACCTCCAACGTTGCTAAATGTGTTGTCATCACCATGGCCTTTTTCTATGTGGGGCATCGATGTGATTGGGGCAATTGAACCAAAAGCTTCTAATGGACACCGATTTATTCTGGTTGCTATTGACTATTTCACGAAGTGGGTTGAAGCTGCATCTTACACTAATGTTACTCGGCAAGTGGTGGCCCGTTTTATAAAAAAGGAAATTATCTGTCGTTACGGAATTCCGAGCCGAATCATAACAGACAATGGTACCAATTTGAACAACAAAGTAATGAAAGAGTTGTGCGATGACTTCAAGATTGAACATCACAATTCTTCTCCTTATCGTCCCAAAATGAATGGCGTCGTTGAAGCGGCTAATAAAAACATCAAAAAGATCCTGCAGAAGATGGTGAAAACTTACAAGGATTGGCATGAGATGTTGCCATTCGCCTTGCATGGATACAGAACGTCCGTCCGCACTTCAACAGGGGCAACCCCTTTTTCTTTGGTATATGGAATGGATGCAGTACTTCCTATTGAGGTCGAGATACCGTCTTTGAGAGTCATAATGGAAACCAAGCTTGAAGAAGCAGAATGGGTAAGAGAAAGGTTTGATCAACTGAATCTTATCGACGAAAAGCGCATGTCTACAATGTGTCATGGTCAATTGTATTAGAAGAAGATTAAAAGAGCTTTTGACAAGAAGGTCCGTGTCCGGGAATTCCGCGAAGGGGAGCTTGTACTAAAGAAAATCTTACCAGTTCATAAGGACGCCCGAGGGAAGTGGATGCCTAATTATGATGGCCCGTTTGTTGTAAAGACAATATTCTCAGGAGGCTCGTTAATTCTCACAACTATGGACGGGGAGCAGCTTACTCACCCAGTGAATTCTGATGTAGTCCGAAAATATTACGCCTTAAAAAGAAGAACCCGATAAGCCGAAGACTCAAAAGAACAGCTTATGCAAAATTTAGGGTTAAAGAAAAAAAAAGAAAAAGAAGAAAAAGGAAAAAAGGAGAAAAATAAAAGCTCGCTAAGTTGAAAACCCGAAAGGGCAGCTTAGGCAAAAATGAGCGTCCCGGTGGATTGAAAACCCGAAAGGGCGGTCCAGGCAAAAGTTAGGGACAAAGGCGCTTCACTGCATCAGAAGAGTTGTTACTACTTCAAAAGGTTGTCACCATTGCAGAAGATTGAACAGGAGATCCACTTCCAACTGCTCTCGTCGGAAGCAAGGATTTGGGGAATTTTAGTCTTTAGGAATAGACGGCCATGGGATTCAATGTAACCTTATCCATGTTGCCATTTTTCACTTGTAAAATCTCTGTGGAATTTTGTCATTTGCAAGATTTCATTCTTGAATAAAATCAGTGTTGAGCCATTCTTTCCTTTGGAAAATTATCTTTTCCGAAACTTGAAAAGGTTGACAAACGTAAAAAACTCTAGCTCATGGAAAGTCAAGGAAAATCATACTTCCCCGAAACCTCAGGGTAGCGAAGGCTTTGATATGCAATCCGATTACATTCCCCATTGAAATGTAAACAGGTCGAACTGCCAATTCTCCCTTGGTCATGTGTAGGTATCAAACCTGGAAAACTGTTTCCTCAAAGAACCTCTTATGATGATATAAGGACTGGTCCCCAGTAGAAGACTTCTGAGCATTGTGTTTTGAATTTACTTTGTCATCTATGAATAGCCTGCTTAAAAGTTTTGTTCCCCTATTGAGAGTGGATCTAGTTGTCAAAGACTGCATACACCTTTTCAGACAGGGTTCAGTGTGATTCATTCGGTCTCTCGAGTTCAGTGTGCCATCTTCTGATTCCCCGTGAATGTCTAATCACTGCTAGTGAATTTCTGTTTAAAAACCTGTTGTAACGGGCATTGTTTTAAAAGCCAATCGTCATTGGTATTCTTTTGGGTCGTCATCCTATTTTCCTTTGAACCAGTCGTAACTGGCATTGTCTTAAATTCCACTCGTCGGTATCCTTGTTTCGGTCGTTACCACCTTTTTTCCTTTAAATTCCCCAGTCGTAACTGGTTGTGTTCGAAATCCAATCGTCATTGGTATCCTTTTGGGTCGTTAAACTATCTTTTTCTTTGAACCAGTCGTAACTGGCGTTGTCTTAACCCCACTCGTTATTACCTTTTGGTTCGGTTGTTGCCAACCTTTCCCTCTGAAGTCTAGTCGTCACTAGCAAATCCCCTGTGAAATCTAGTCGTTACTAAGTGATTTCCGTTTAAAGTCCAGTCGTAACTGGCAGATGTTCGAAACCCAATTATCATTGGTATCTTGTTGGTCGTTACCAACCTTCCCCATGGAAGTCCAGTCGTAACTGGCGTTACTTGAAATCCAATCGTTATTGGTATATTTTGGTTTGGTTGTTACCAACTTCCCCAGCTAAAGCCTAGTAGCTTGTTAGCATTCTCACATGCTTTGGTCGTCACCATGTTTTCTTTTGAAGACCAGTCATAACTGGCATCGCCTAAAAATCCAATCGTCATTGGTACCCTGACTTGGTCGTCACCATATGCTCCTTTAAGTCCAGTAGTTACTGACATTACTTGAAATTTGGTCGTCACCAATTTCCCCAGTCGAAGTCCTGCAACGCCGATTGGATTTAAAATATCATTTGTTGTTATCTCAGGTTGGTCGTTACCATTACCTCCAGGAAGTCTAGTGGTTACTAACACTGCCTGAACCATCATTATCCCCAGTGAAACCTTTCCCCCAGACAAGTCTCGGAGATCTAGTTGTCACTAGTATTTCCCATCATGTTTTGTCTTTGTTTCTTGTCCATTCCTGAAGATCCCGTTTGAACTCTTCACTATAGGAAGTCCTCATCTGATCATCCCCAGTGAGGTTCGAGTTTTAATTCCCCAGTAAAAATTCGCTCGTGTCCCTAGTAGAAATCTACCTTGTTCCCCGGTGAAGTGTTTGCTTTTCCCAGTAAGATTGTCATCTTCATTAGACTTTGCGCACCCTCATTTTTTCTCTCCGTTATCTCTAGTCATGTTTGAACTATTGATTGTTATACCTCGGTATTCCCCAGTTTCGGATCCACAATGCCAGGTCCCCGCGAGTAGTTACTCGTTGTTTATTTTTCTGTCTTCTGCATATGTCTTGTGTCCAAGCATCATTTAGAATTCATGGCATATCATGACCTGTCCTTTTGCATATCACCGGATCTAAGGGAAAACATTTTCGGTTCTCTATATTTAAATATCTTTCACTGCGATTCTACGAGGATTGTCATCTCTCAGTTCCATCTAGTGAAGATATTTAAATAGGGGCAACTGTTGCACCCCAAATTTTGACCCCTTAGATTCTCATTATCATTTTAGGAGCATACTCATGAACTTTCTAACCGTAATCCAGTGCAAGTCTGTCTTTGTCAAATTGCAGATGAATCAGGGTTTCGTGCAGTCAAAATCGAAGCTTCAGGGTTTGTGAGTAGTCAATGTTTTGGGCTCATTCAAATAGGAAACAAGGTCGAGGGTATTATATAATGTCAATTGAGAAGCCAATGTGAGGTGTAGAAGCAAGCTTCATCTCAAAGTTTTGATGACGTCAACATCAAGATCAAGAATATTTCATCTGTGCAGAAAGGCAAACGCTTTCAAAAGACCAAGATCAAGTGGAATGGAAGTGATCAACATTCAAAGCTTCATGAACATTTGACTGATCAACTTTCAAGTTTTGGACACAAGCTATGGTATATCAAAATCCATTAATTTAATTGATATACAACTGTTCAACATCTTTATCAGTTGATCACATTGCATAAGCATATTTTTTAACCTATTAGAATTGGTATAACACTATTTTTATAAGTATTTTTCTGAAAAATAGCAGTGTTAACCAATTAACCATATAGGTTAACCGGTTAACCATTTCAAATTTTGAATATTCTGGTATAACGTTCCAGTGTTAACCGATTAACCATATAGGCTAACCGATTAACACTGAACGTATTTTGAAAAATGGCTTTGTTTCAAGTTCAAAAATGGTTTAAATATTATACCAGTTCATATTTTGAATTATACTCAAATATACCTGTTGGAAAAGGTGTGTTTACACATATAAATTCTGAGTTTTTCAAATTGAAAAACAACCTCCAATAATCATTTTCAAAACATTCTTTGAATCAAATTCACCACTTTCAAATACTTTTCAAATCTTTTCAAAAGTGTTCATATTGATCATATCTTTTCATATGCATAGCATTGAACACTTGTGTTGAAATTAAAAGAGTGAATTTTGATCAGAAGGAGAAGATCAATCTCAGCATTGATATTACCATTATTACTCTCAAATCAAAGTATTCAGATTACTTGTATTTTAACTTGTGATCCAGGATTGTTGGACACAAGGGTGAGTGTTTACAAGAGGATTGTTCTTGTACACTTGTTGATTTTTATTGTTTGATAGTAGGCCTCACCGGTTGATGGTGTGATAGGTTGTACTTTATTAAACAATAGTGAAAACTCTTTTACGTGTTAAAAGGGGAGTGGTGTACTCTCGGATTGTGAGGGGAACCACTATAAATCTTGGTGTCCACTTTCCTTTTACTTTCTACTGCATTCATCACCAAGAACCTAACCAGTAAAATTTCAAGAATACCGAAAAACCGGAAAAAGTCCCTAAAAGCCTAATTCACCCCCCCCCCCCCTCTTAGGCATACTCTATACTTACAATTGGCATCAGAGCAGGTTAAGGTAACCTGTTCCTATCGATCCTAATGGCTACTGCTAGTACTAACCCGGTTTTCAAAGATGGTGGAAGCAGTAACAAGCCACCACTCTTTTCTGGAGAATACTTCGATTTTTGGAAAATCCGTATGAAGGCACATATTGAGGCTCAAGGAGATGGTATATGGGAAACCGTAGAAACTGGTCCGCATGTTCCTATGAGCGTCATAAATAACGTAGGCACTCCAAAGATAATATCCTCATATGATGAAGATGACAAGAAGATAATTTTGAATGAGAAGAAAGCAATCAACATACTTCAAAGCGCTCTCAGTATGGACGAATTCTTCCGTATATCACAGTGTAAATCAGCAAAGGAAATTTGGGACACCCTGGAAGAAACGCATGAAGGGACAGCCAAAGTAAAAAGATCAAGACTTAATACTTTAAGTCAAGAATATGAAATGTTCCGTATGCAGCCTGGTGAATCCATTGTTGCCTTACAAAAGAGATTCGTTCATCTAACTAATCATCTGATTGCTCTCGGGAAGACCTTCACCAATGATGATCTCAACTTGAAAGTCCTAAGATCCTTAACAAGAGAATGGCAACCAAAGGTGACCGCTATTCCGAAAAAGAAGAGTCTTTCAACAATGACATCCGCCTATTTCTTGAAGTTCACCAATTAAATTGCACAAGACCATTTTGGTTGTCATCATCAAAAAGGGGGAGATTGTAGAAGCAAGCTTCATCTCAAAGTTTTGATGACGTCAACATCAAGATCAAGAATATTTCATCTGTGCAAAAAGGCAAACGCTTTCAAAAGACCAAGATCAAGTGGAATGGAAGTGATCAACATTCAAAGCTTCATGAACATTTGACTGATCAACTTTCAAGTTTTGGACACAAGCTATAGTATATCAAAATCCATTAATTTAATTGATATACAAGTGTTCAACGTCTTTATCATTTGATCACATTGCATAAGCATATTTTTTAAACTATTAGAATTGGTATAACACTATTTTTATAAGTATTTTTCTGAAAAATAGCAGTGTTAACCAATTAACCATATAGGTTAACCGGTTAACCATTTCAAATTTTGAATATTCTGGTATAACGTTCCAGTGTTAACCGATTAACCATATAGGCTAACCGATTAACACTGAACGTATTTTGAAAAATGGCTTTGTTTCAAGTTCAAAAATGGTTTAAATATTATACCAGTTCATATTTTGAATTATACTCAAATATACCTGTTGGAAAAGGTGTGTTTACACATATAAATTCTGAGTTTTTCAAATTGAAAAACAACCTCCAATAATCATTTTCAAAACATTCTTTGAATCAAATTCACCACTTTCAAATACTTTTCAAATCTTTTCAAAAGTGTTCATATTGATCATATCTTTTCATATGCATAGCATTGAACACTAGTGTTAAAATTAAAAGAGTGAATTTTGATCAGAAGGAGAAGATCAATCTCAGCATTGATATTACCATTATTACTCTCAAATCAAAGTATTCAGATTACTTGTATTTTGACTTGTGATCCAGGATTGTTGGACACAAGGGTGAACATTTATAAGAGGATTGCTCTTGTACACTTGTTGATTTTTATTGTTTGATAGTAGGCCTCACCGGTTGATGGTGTGATAGGTTGTACTTTATTAAACAATAGTGAAAACTCTCTTTCGTGTTGAAAGGGGAGTGGAGTACTCTCGGATTGTGAGGGGAACCACTATAAATCTTGGTGTCCACTTTCCTTTTACTTTCTACAACATTCATCACCAAGAACCTAACCAGTAAAATTTAAAGAATACCGAAAAACCGAGAAAAGTCCCTAAAAGCCTAATTCACCCCCCCTCTTAGGCATACTCTGTACTTACAATTGGCATCAGAGCAGGTTAAGGTAACCTGTTCCTATCGATCCTAATGGCTTCTGCTAGTACTAACCCGGTTTTCAAAGATGGTGGAAGCAGTAACAAGCCACCACTCTTTTCTGGAGAATACTTCGATTTTTGGAAAATCCGTATGAAGGCACATCTTGAGGCTCAAGGAGATGGTATATGGGAAACCGTAGAAACTGGTCCGCATGTTCCTATGAGCGTCATAAATAACGTAGGCACTCCAAAGATAATATCCTCATATGATGAAGATGACAAGAAGAGAATTTTGAATGAGAAGAAAGCAATCAACATACTTCAAAGCGCTCTCAGTATGGACGAATTCTTCCGTATATCACAATGTAAATCAGCAAAGGAAATTTGGGACACCCTGGAAGAAACGCATGAAGGGACAGCCGAAGTAAAAAGATCAAGACTTAATACTTTAAGTCAAGAATATGAAATGTTCCATATGCAGCATGGTGAATCCATTGTTGCCTTACAAAAGAGATTCGTTCATCTAACTAATCATCTGATTGCTCTCGGGAAGACCTTCACCAATGATGATCTCAACTTGAAAGTCCTAAGATCCTTAACAAGAGAATGGCAACCAAAGGTGACCGCTATTCCGAAAAAGAAGAGTCTTTCAACAATGACATCCGCCTATTTCTTGAAGTTCACCAATTAAATTGCACAAGACCATTTTGGTTGTCATCATCAAAAAGGGGGAGATTGTAGAAGCAAGCTTCATCTCAAAGTTTTGATGACGTCAACATCAAGATCAAGAATATTTCATCTGTGCAAAAAGGCAAACGGTTTCAAAAGACCAAGATCAAGTGGAATGGAAGTGATCAACATTCAAAGCTTCATGAACATTTGACTGATCAACTTTCAAGTTTTGGACACAAGCTATGGTATATCAAAATCCATTAATTTAATTGATATACAAGTGTTCAACGTCTTTATCATTTGATCACATTGCATAAGCATATTTTTTAAACTATTAGAATTGGTATAACACTATTTTTATAAGTATTTTTCTGAAAAATAGCAGTGTTAACCAATTAACCATATAGGTTAACCGGTTAACCATTTCAAATTTTGAATATTCTGGTATAACGTTCCAGTGTTAACCGATTAACCATATAGGCTAACCGATTAAGACTGAACGTATTTTGAAAAATGGCTTTGTTTCAAGTTCAAAAATGGTTTAAATATTATACCAATTCATATTTTGAATTATACTCAAATATACCTGTTGGAAAAGGTGTGTTTACACATATAAATTCTGAGTTTTTCAAATTGAAAAACAACCTCCAATAATCATTTTCAAAACATTCTTTGAATCAAATTCACCACTTTCAAATACTTTTCAAATCTTTTCAAAAGTGTTCATATTGATCATATCTTTTCATATGCATAGCATTGAACACTTGTGTTGAAATTAAAAGAGTGAATTTTGATCAGAAGGAGAAGATCAATCTCAGCATTGATATTACCATTATTACTCTCAAATCAAAGTATTCAGATTACTTGTATTTTAACTTGTGATCCAGGATTGTTGGACACAAGGGTGAGTGTTTACAAGAGGATTGTTCTTGTACACTTGTTGATTTTTATTGTTTGATAGTAGGCCTCACCGGTTGATGGTGTGATAGGTTGTACTTTATTAAACAATAGTGAAAACTCTTTTACGTGTTAAAAGGGGAGTGGTGTACTCTCGGATTGTGAGGGGAACCACTATAAATCTTGGTGTCCACTTTCCTTTTACTTTCTACTGCATTCATCACCAAGAACCTAACCAGTAAAATTTCAAGAATACCGAAAAACCGGAAAAAGTCCCTAAAAGCCTAATTCACCCCCCCCCCCCTCTTAGGCATACTCTATACTTACAATTGGCATCAGAGCAGGTTAAGGTAACCTGTTCCTATCGATCCTAATGGCTTCTGCTAGTACTAACCCGGTTTTCAAAGATGGTGGAAGCAGTAACAAGCCACCACTCTTTTCTGGAGAATACTTCGATTTTTGGAAAATCCGTATGAAGGCACATATTGAGGCTCAAGGAGATGGTATATGGGAAACCGTAGAAACTGGTCCGCATGTTCCTATGAGCGTCATAAATAACGTAGGCACTCCAAAGATAATATCCTCATATGATGAAGATGACAAGAAGAGAATTTTGAATGAGAAGAAAGCAATCAACATACTTCAAAGCGCTCTCAGTATGGACGAATTCTTCCGTATATCACAGTGTAAATCAGCAAAGGAAATTTGGGACACCCTGGAAGAAACGCATGAAGGGACAGCCAAAGTAAAAAGATCAAGACTTAATACTTTAAGTCAAGAATATGAAATGTTCCGTATGCAGCCTGGTGAATCCATTGTTGCCTTACAAAAGAGATTCGTTCATCTAACTAATCATCTGATTGCTCTCGGGAAGACCTTCACCAATGATGATCTCAACTTGAAAGTCCTAAGATCCTTAACAAGAGAATGGCAACCAAAGGTGACCGCTATTCCGAAAAAGAAGAGTCTTTCAACAATGACATCCGCCTATTTCTTGAAGTTCACCAATTAAATTGCACAAGACCATTTTGGTTGTCATCATCAAAAAGGGGGAGATTGTAGAAGCAAGCTTCATCTCAAAGTTTTGATGACGTCAACATCAAGATCAAGAATATTTCATCTGTGCAAAAAGGCAAACGGTTTCAAAAGACCAAGATCAAGTGGAATGGAAGTGATCAACATTCAAAGCTTCATGAACATTTGACTGATCAACTTTCAAGTTTTGGACACAAGCTATGGTATATCAAAATCCATTAATTTAATTGATATACAAGTGTTCAACGTCTTTATCATTTGATCACATTGCATAAGCATATTTTTTAAACTATTAGAATTGGTATAACACTATTTTTATAAGTATTTTTCTGAAAAATAGCAGTGTTAACCAATTAACCATATAGGTTAACCGGTTAACCATTTCAAATTTTGAATATTCTGGTATAACGTTCCAGTGTTAACCGATTAACCATATAGGCTAACCGATTAAGACTGAACGTATTTTGAAAAATGGCTTTGTTTCAAGTTCAAAAATGGTTTAAATATTATACCAATTCATATTTTGAATTATACTCAAATATACCTGTTGGAAAAGGTGTGTTTACACATATAAATTCTGAGTTTTTCAAATTGAAAAACAACCTCCAATAATCATTTTCAAAACATTCTTTGAATCAAATTCACCACTTTCAAATACTTTTCAAATCTTTTCAAAAGTGTTCATATTGATCATATCTTTTCATATGCATAGCATTGAACACTTGTGTTGAAATTAAAAGAGTGAATTTTGATCAGAAGGAGAAGATCAATCTCAGCATTGATATTACCATTATTACTCTCAAATCAAAGTATACAGATTACTTGTATTTTGACTTGTGATCCAGGATTGTTGGACACAAGGGTGAACGTTTACAAGAGGATTGTTCTTGTACACTTGTTGATTTTTATTGTTTGATAGTAGGCCTCACCGGTTGATGGTGTGATAGGTTGTACTTTATTAAACAATAGTGAAAACTCTCTTTCGTGTTGAAAGGGGAGTGGAGTAATCTCGCATTGTGAGGGGAACCACTATAAATCTTGGTGTCCACTTTCCTTTTACTTTCTACTGCATTCATCACCAAGAACCTAACCAGTAAAATTTCAAGAATACCGAAAAACCGAAAAAAGTCCCTAAAAGCCTAATTCACCCCCCCCCCCCCTCTTAGGCATACTCTGTACTTACAATTGGTATCAGAGCATGAACTAGAACTTGGAAGGCTTGAGAAGCATGAAAGTCAAGACAAGAAGTCCAAAGGAATTGCCTTGAAGATTGACACAAAGGATGACAAAAATGACGACTCTTCCGAAGACGAAAATTTCATGCTTCTAGTAAAGAAGCTTCGTAAGTTTTTTAATAATAATAAAATTTCCTCTTTTTATAAAAAGAATAGACATTTCAGGAAAAAGGAGGCACCCACATCAAACCAAGAAATTACATGTTACAAATGTGGGAAACAAGGTCACATAAAGCCAGATTGCCCGAAACTCGCAAATAAAGGAAAATTCAAAGGCAAGAAGGATTTCAAAACGAAGAAGGCTTATGTCGCATGGGACGACAACGAAGTAAGTTCATCATCGGAATCGGAAAACGATGAATGTGCAAATATGGCTTTAATGGCCTCTCACCACTTCGATGAAGAAAATGAGGTATGCTTGAAGACAACCACAAATCAATGGTATCTTGATAGCGGTTGCTCGAAGCATATGACGGGAGACGTAAACAAATTTTCAAGTCTATCATTAAAGGCCAAAGGATACGTCACTTACGGTGATGATAATAAAGGAAAAATTCTTGGAGTTGGAACCATTGGTGCACCTCCATGTACAATCATCGAAGACATTCTTTATGTGGAAGGCCTTAAACACAACCTACTTAGCATAAGTCAATTGTATGACAAAGGGTTCTGAATCAACTTCACAAAGGAGGAATGCTTGATAGAACATGAAGTCACTCATGACATTTTGCTAAAAGGTAAAAGATATAATAACATTTTTATGATTTCTTTTGATGACTCTTCCTTGAAGGTAAAAGTGTCTTATGGCAAACAACAACGAGGCATGGCTTTGGCATAAAAGATTTGCTCACATTCACATGGAGCATTTAAACAAGTTGATAAAGCATGATCTAGTTGTTGGTCTTCCGAAGATAAAATTCATCAAGGATAAGTTATGCGATGCATGTCAAAAGGGAAAACAAACCAAGACAACTTTCAAATCCAACCAAGTGGTTTCTACATCAAGGCCACTTCAATTGTTGCATATGGATCTTTTTGGTCCATCAAGAACAAAAAGATTCGGAGGTAATTTCTATGCCTTAGTGTCATACCCTAAATTTGTCTTACCTGTTGCACCCTAAAATTTGACCAACCGCTTCTCGCAATTTGGCTTATGTTTCATTTCATTTGCATTTGCGTATCATTTCTCGCATACAGTGCATTTTGTCAGTCAGAACAAATTATCGGGATTATAACCCATTCTCTCGCGTTTCAGGCAATTTAAATCAGTCAGAATAAGGGGATTTATTTCAGAATCAAGTGGAGTTTGTTCTCATTCTGTTGGTCCGGCCCATACTGGTATTTTCGGCGATATTTCGATTGTTCGTTTGCTTTTCGTTTTGTATGGCTATTGTCTGGTTATGTTTTTTTAATAGAAATAGCTTAATTGTTTAGATTTTTTTTATAGGTTTTAAACAGTTTTTAGAAAATAGATATTTAAATAGATTTTATATTATTAAATTTATTTTTCTTTATTTATTAGTTTTTTAGAATTATATAGTTTTATTTATTATTAAATTAATATCATATTTAATTTAGTATAGATTTCATTTAATTAGGATTTAATTATTGAGAGTTAATTTAGTTGGTTATTTAAATTTAGTTTTAATTTTAGTCAGTTAGAGTCTTAATTTAGAGTTAATTAAGTTTAGATGTTTATTGTTATTATATTGTTTAATTTGTCTTAATTAAGGTTGGTAACGGTGCTATCAGCTTGTTTTGTTTGGTTTAAGCAATCATTAATCAAAATCAGTCAACAAATCAGCCAGTCATGCCACATGTCATCCCCTATAAATGCAGACACCATTTACTGTTTCTGGGAGGCCGAAAAAACCAGCAGCCACCACTTAGCCCTAACCCTAACCCTAGCTGCTGACCACGCGTCCCTACCCCTCCTGCCTGGGTGACACCTCACCCTCTCCCTTCCCCATGCGTGTCGCTCTCTTACCATTCACATGCAAACACAATCCAACCCACCGGAGACTCTCCTGAGACATCAAACGCGACCCAAACTCACCGGAAAACCCACCGGGAAAATCAAACTCATACGAAATTCAACTGTTCTTCACATTTTTTCCAGCAAACCCCATACCATTTTCATGATCTTCATCCAAATTTCCAGATTGTTCATCAGTCCGCGTGAATGTTCATCGCACCTCCATCAATCTACCCCCCAGAAATTCATACCAGCCATGAACAAACGCATTTTCTCAAACGCATTTTCTCAACTTCTTTTTCATCAGTCCGCGTGAATGTTCATCGCACCTCCATCAATCTTTTGATTTTCTCAAACGCATTTTCTCAACTTCTTTTTCTCGATTAAAACTCCGAAAGAAGGAGATTCTTGGAATCTAGCATTCCTTGAATTTTCGAGTGAATAACTCTCGAGGCATGCCCTTTGAGTTATTATTTACTCAACCTTTCGACTTTTTCAAACTTAATCATTCTCAAACATTCTCCTAAGTCAAATGCTCGTACGCATTCGCAACCCACATTTCGTACATTTCATTCACAACTCCTCATGGTTTCGATATTGGGGGCACCCTCAGGGACTAATATCGTTTCTCACGTCCAAACCCTTGACACGTCGTCAAGTTGGTTTCATTTTCAAACAAATCCTCGACACATCGTCGAACTACTTCAAAACAACTTCTTTGTTGGCCTTGCATGCCATTCTTCGATTCGATCTTTTCACAAACATTTTTTAAACTTACGAAAGAGGGATATTCTTAGAATCTAGCATTCTTTGAATATTTGAATGAGTAACTCTTGAGGCGTGCCCTTGAGTTGTTATTAGTTCATTCTTTCAATTTCAAAATATCTCAAATCCGTATCTTCAACCTATTCAACCCAATTTCCGAAAGAATTGAGTTCTTGGAATCTTGCATTCCTTGAATTCTTGAGTGACAAGTTCTCGAGGCACGCCCTTGGGTTGCTTATCATTCACTCTTTCGTTTTTCAACACACTTTCAAACTCATTCAATCTAGTCTCTTCGTGGTTGTTACCACGAACTACGAACGCTCTGATTCTTCATTCACTCTTGAATGTAAGATACGTAGGCACAAGATTGCGATAATCTTGGCGAGCACAATTCCCTCCATCTTCCATTTCCCCCATCCTTTCCCGTAGTCGAACTACGACGCTCTGATTTCTCATTCTCGTCCGAATGAGCATACGTAGGCACAAGGGCCCCAATCCTTGGCGAGCACCCTATCCTCTAACCGCCCCATTCCCCTAGCGTCTTTACCTTTTATCCTACCAATTCTACCTTTAACAACGAAAAGAAAACAAGTAAACCTAAACAACACTCCCCACAATTACCTTAAGAGGTTCCCGTCGAGTACGACGGACGTGAGGGGTGCTAATACCTTCCCCTCACGTAACCGACTCCTGAACCCGGAACATGGTTGCGACAGCCCTGTTCCTATCCTTTTCGTTTTAAAGAGGTTTTCTCGATATTTTCCTCTCCCATTTATTCGGGAAAAATAAAGTTCGGTGGCGACTATGTCGAACCGCATTTCCGCGCCTTTCGCGCGAGGGTCGTTTTCTCCGAAATGTCTCCGTGATTTTTCGAGGTGCGACAGGTGGAGACTCTGCTGGGGACATTTTTGCTCCATGCAAAGAGAGAGTTGAGCCTATCTTTTGGTTTGTGAGGAGTGTTCGTTTTTATTTGTTTTCTTCTTGTATTTGTTCTCTTGTGGATTTTATTTGTGCTTGTTATCTCGCTTACCCGTGGCTATGGGGATGACGTCATGAGTAAGGCTCTACGCCCGAGCTTTGGTAAAAGCAGAGAGAACACATAGTTTAGAATTGGTAGTCGAGTAGTGTTAGTCACCAAGGATTCGCTCCTTGTGTGCCTAGCATGAAAGCTCCTCCAGAGGAGACCTATTCGTAGATCTCGTTGTAACACAGCTAGCTTGTTACACGACTTAATTAATGAAGGGTCCGTGATTCTGGGAACCTTTTGTTAGCACCAGTTCCGATATTGGTGGTCGTGTAGTGTTAGTCTCCAAGGACTCGCTCCTTGTGCGCCTAGCACGAGGACCCCGCTCAGGAGAGACCTTATCGCCATTATCGTCATAATACGGCCAGCCTGTTGCGTGACGCTAATACGACTAGTGTCCGTGATCCTGGGAACCAAACATAGAAACCATCCTGTAAGTGGGTTTATGGGTAGAATGTTTAGACCTTCCCGTATAGGTCGTGCCTGTCAATTTTTCTTTGAGCAGGAATTATGGTTACTTATCTATCACAGTTATCAGCTTCAGGAGCTGTTTGAACTATGATCCTGCGATCCTGGATCTTGTATCTTGCATTGCATCTTGCATATCATTTGCATTGCATTTCATATGTTGTGCATTTTGCATTTCCAGTCCTTCAACAGAATCTTATGTCTTCGTTCCTTCCTCTCCAGTAAATCAAGTTGATTCCCGACACCAGTACGCAACTGGAGCCAATACAAGACGAACAATGGAGCAAATTCAGCAAGAACAAATTGCTATCAGGAAGGAGCTGGAATCCCTCAACATAAAGATGGATCAGATCTTCGAAGCCCTCTCCATAACTGGAAAGGAATCAGAACAACAAACCGTTCAACGACCGCGTCAGCAAAATCAACACAGAACATGGAAGCCAGAAAGAGTATTTGATAGTCTTCCAATGACATATGTAGATATCTTTGCTCAATTAATGGAGAAAAAGGCTATCGTCCCGAGAGATCTAGCTCCCTCAACTGTCCTTCCTGCTGATTATGACGCGAATGCTCATTGTGAGTTCCATAAGGGCGCTCCAGGTCACAACATTGAGAATTGCAGGTTTCTCAAGCACAAAATTCAAGATCTGATTGACAAGGAAGCTCTCACCTTTGATGGGAAGTATCTCAGTGCCATCAACGACCCGATGCCACCAGCCAACTAGTGCTAACATCATATCAAGTCCAATCAAGTTCATTCTCTGAAGAAGGCCGTCATGCTGCCATTTAATCTTTCGCATTTCTTATATTTTGTCTTTGTGTGTTTAAGTACTGTATGCTTTGAACAATTGCCATTTCTTATTTGGTTTTCATTAATGTATCGTTTATGCATGTTTTGAATTAGTTATGTCGTATTCACTCATTTTTCACTTATCATCGACACGTTTATTCACTCCGCTCTATTCACTGTTGTTTAGCATGATTTGAGGGAGGATGATGAAAACAAGATACCCATAATTGCGAACTCATATGCTTTCAGATAGAATCTCGTCAATGATGTATAGACATTGCTTCAATTCCCCAAACACCGGAGATATAAGGAGTTAATCCCTAGTAAACCACTTCGAGCCTAGAAGTAGCAGTTTCCTTCGAATATTCAAACCTTACACTTAACCTGGGGCAGGGTAGTGTTCAGCTAATTCAACCCTGCACGCGAATCAACAAAGCAAAATCCAAAAGACGGTTGTTCACCAATGACTCACAACAGGGCAGTCACAACAAAATCCAAAAAAAAAGGGAAAAATCAAAAGCCTGCTAAGTCAAACACCTCATAGGGGACTTAGACAAAATCAAGGCAATCCTGATGGATCTGACAAACAAAGTCAATCCATGCAAAAGTTAGGGATCAAAACAAAAGCAAAAGAGGACCCCGAAATCCTCAACAAAAACAAAAAAAAGATTCAGTGGTCATTCAAATAGGGTCACTGACACCCCAAAATAAGGTGACTGCCACGTCAAGCAAACCTTGAGTCATCAAGTTTACACTGTCAAGACAAGTGCAGAATTAACCGAACGTAGGAATGAAGATCATTAAGAAGAAGGGGTGGGTACAAATCATACTTCGAGCCTGATATCCTTTGTTTCATAACCGTGAACCAGACTACGTTATAACCCTCAAAAGACCTAATTGAGGCGAGGTTTATTCTGAAAGCATATTTTTGCAAGGTTGCGTAACCTGACTCCTCACATGATTTCTAATCATCAATATTGGTGTCATTTTGCTTGCGATATTTTGTTTGTTTTTTTGCTCCATCATCCTTTTGGTGGTGGGTCTGGCATTTCGTCGATGTCAGATTGTGCGATATTTTGTTTGTGTTTCGCTCCGTCATCCTTTTGGTGGTGGGTCTAGCATTTCGTCGATGTCAGATTGTGCGATATTTTGTTTGTGGTTCGCTCCGTCATCCTTTTGGTGGTGGGTCTGGCATTTCGTCGATGTCAGATTGTGCGATATTTTTGTTTGTGTTTCGCTCCGTCATCCTTTTGGTGGTGGGTCTGGCATTTCGTCGATGTCAGATTGTGCGATATTTTGTTTGTGTTTCGCTCCGTCATCCTTTTGGTGGCGGGTCTGGCATTTCGTCGATGTCAGATTGTGCGATATTTTGTTTGTGTTTCGCTCCATCATCCTTTTGGTGGTGGGTCTGGCATTTCGTCGATGTCAGATTGCGCGATATTTTATTTGTGTTTTCGCTCCATCATCCTTTTGGTGGTGGGTCTGGCATTTCGTCGATGTCAGATTGCGCGATATTTTGTTTGTGTTTCGCTCCATCATCCTTTTGGTGGTGGGTCTGGCATTTCGTCGATGTCAGATTGCGCGATATTTTGTTTGTGTTTCGCTCCATCATCCTTTTGGTGGTGGGTCTGGCATTTCGTCAATGTCAGATTGTGCGATATTTTTGTTTGTGTTTCGCTCCGTCATCCTTTTGGTGGTGGGTCTGGTATTTCGTCGATGTCAGATTGTGCGATATTTTGTTTGTGTTTTCATTCCATCATCCTTTTGGTGGTGGGTCTGGCATTTCGTCGATGTCAGATTGTGCGATATTTTATTTTTGTTTTTGCTCCGTCATCCTTTTGGTGGTGGGTCTGGCATTTCGTCGATGTGAGATTGTGCGATATTTTGTTTGTGTTTCGGTCTACCATCCTTTTGGTGGTAGGTCTGGCATTTCGTCGATGTCAGATTGTGCGGTATTTTGTTTGTGTTTCGCTCCGTCATCCTTTTGGTGGTGGGTCTGGCATTTCGTCGATGTCAGATTGTGCGGTATTTTGTTTGTGTTTCGCTCTACCATCCTTTTGGTTGTAGGTCTGGCATTTCGTCGATGTCAGATTGTGCGGTATTTTGTTTGTGTTTCGCTCTACCATCCTTTTGGTGGTAGGTCTGGCATTTCGTCGATGTCAGATTGTGCGGTATTTTGTTTGTGTTTCGCTCTACCATCCTTTTGGTGGTAGGTCTGGCATTTCATCGATGTCAGATTGTGCGGTATTTTGTTTGTGTTTCGCTCTACCATACTTTTGGTGGTAGGTCTGGCATTTCGTCGATGTCAGATTGTGCGGTATTTTGTTTGTGTTTCGCTCTGCCATCCTTTTGGTGGTGGGTCTGGCGTTTCGTCGATGTCAGATTGTGCGATTGTGTTCGTCCTATCATCCTTTTGGTGGTAGTGACTGGTGTGTGTTTCGCTCCGTCATCCTTTTGGTGGTGGTTCTGGCGTTTTGTCGATGTCAGATTGTGCGATTGTGTTCGTCCTGTCATCCTTTTGGTGGTAGTGACTGGTGTGTGTTTCGCTCCGTCATCCTTTTGGTGGTGGGTCTGGCGTTTCGTCGATGTCAGATTGTGCGATTGTGTTTGTCCTATAATCATTTTGGTGGTAGTGACTGGTGTGTGTTTCGCCTCATCATCCTTTTGGTGGTGGGTCTGGCATTTCGTTGATGTCAGATTGTGCGATTGTGTTTGTCCTATCATCCTTTTGGTGGTAGTGACTGGTGTGTGTTTCGCTCCGTCATCCTTTTGGTGGTGGGTCTGGCATTTCGTCGATGTCAGATTATGCGATTGTGTTTTTCCTATCATCCTTTTGGTGGTAGTGACTGGTGTGTGTTTCGCTCCGTCATCCTTTTGGTGGTGGGTCGGGCGTTTCGTTAATGATAGATTGTGCGATGGTAGCCGTGTGTGTTTCTTCCCATCATCTTTCTGGTGATGTTGACCTTTTCCCGGGCGTTCCTTTTATTTTCGGACAAATTCAGGGTCTTCTTTATATCTAATTGTCTTATCCCTTGAAAGAACGAATGCTGCAGCAATTCATCTTACTGGGTTTAAGTCAATCAGATAGGGGCATCTGTCATACCCTAAATTTGTCCTACCTGTTGCACCCTAAAATTTGACCAACCGCTTCTCGCAATTTGGCTTATGTTTCATTTCATTTGCATTTGCGTATCATTTCTCGCATACAGTGCATTTTGTCAGTCAGAACAAATTATCGGGATTATAACCCATTCTCTCGCGTTTCAGGCAATTTAAATCAGTCAGAATAAGGGGATTTATTTCAGAATCAAGTGGAGTTTGTTCTCATTCTGTTGGTTCGGCCCATGCTGGTATTTTCGGCGATATTTCGATTGTTCGTTTGCTTTTCGTTTTGTATGGCTATTGTCTGGTTATGTTTTTTTTAATAGAAATAGCTTAATTGTTTAGATTTTTTTTATAGGTTTTAAACAGTTTTTAGAAAATAGATATTTAAATAGATTTTATATTTATTAAATTTATTTTTCTTTATTTATTAGTTTTTTAGAATTATATAGTTTTATTTATTATTAAATTAATATCATATTTAATTTAGTATAGATTTCATTTAATTAGGATTTAATTATTGAGAGTTAATTTAGTTGGTTATTTAAATTTAGTTTTAATTTTAGTCAGTTAGAGTCTTAATTTAGAGTTAATTAAGTTTAGATGTTTATTGTTATTATATTGTTTAATTTGTCTTAATTAAGGTTGGTAACGGTGCTATCAGCTTGTTTTGTTTGGTTTAAGCAATCATTAATCAAAATCAGTCAACAAATCAGCCAGTCATGCCACATGTCATCCCCTATAAATGCAGACACCATTTACTGTTTCTGGGAGGCCGAAAAAACCAGCAGCCGCCACTTAGCCCTAACCCTAACCCTAGCTGCTGACCACGCGTCCCTACCCCTCCTGCCTGGGTGACACCTCACCCTCTCCCTTCCCCATGCGTGTCGCTCTCTTACCATTCACATGCAAACACAATCCAACCCACTGAAGACTCTCCTGAGACATCAAACGCGACCCAAACTCACCGGAAAACCCACCGGGAAAATCAAACTCATACGAAATTCAACTGTTCTTCACATTTTTTCCAGCAAACCCCATACCATTTTCATGATCTTCATCCAAATTTCCAGATTGTTCATCAGTCCGCGTGAATGTTCATCGCACCTCCATCAATCTACCCCCCAGAAATTCATACCAGCCATGAACAAAATCTCAAGCAACTCAGATTCAAACATAAACTCAAATCATCATCCCAACCTTCAAACCTCCAACCCAGTTTTCCAGATTTGCAATAATCTTCAACAACAAAACTCCAAATCCGCACAAACCATTCCAGATCTAAACTTCAATCCACCTTCACTCAAACTTCATCACAACATCCAACCAAACCCAGATCTGAGTTCGATAATCTCAGATCCATCCAAACACCAACGAACATATCAACATCAACACAACTACAGATCCACATCCAAATACACACTACAGTTTCTCCAGAAAAAACTTTAACAATCATCATCATCCACCGTCATCAACATGCAAACCAGATTCACACCACCACGAACCTCCAACCAAATTTTTCTCCAGATTTACGCACATTTTTTTTCATCAGAGCTTCGGGACAGTGCTTTGCAAATCACTACCCGATCCATGGACCGTCAACTTCATCCAACGATTCAAACAGCTAAATCGTCACTTCTGAGTTCCGCTTGTCAAAATCGTGAACCAAACCTACGAGATCTTCACTAAGCTCCTTTCTTCGTCGTCTTTTTCCATCTGGATCTACGAACGGATTTTCGATTGTAGGATTTGTAATAATTGTTGTGTTTTTATTGTTTTGTTTGTAGGCAATAAGGAAGTCGGAGATGGAAGAAGGGAAGGAATGAGGAAGGAAGAAATGGAAGGTTGAGACGAAGGTGGCCGGCGGCGCAGGTTTTTGTTTCTGTGCATAAATTGAGAGAAAGTTGGGAGACGGAGAGGAAGGAGAAACGGCGGCGGAGTAGGAGATTAGGTTTAGCAAGATGAAGAAGAAGATGGCATTTGCTGAGATTTTTTTTTTGAGTGGTTAGTGGGCCAAACGGCCCATTTGTGTTTTTTTTCTTTTCGTATCACACACCCCGTTTCGCTATTTTCCCTGTTCCTTTTTGCTGGCTATGTGATGTTAGGCTCAAGGCCCAACCGGTGTACTTTCTGCACCCCTTACCCAGTCAAGCACACCCCCTTTGTTATTGTTGTTGATTTTGGGCCAAACCCAATTGTTTTTCTGGATGCACCCCTTTATGGCTACTGCACCTCCTCTGTTTTACCTTTCATATTTTGTTTTATAATATATTTTTTTTACTTGGAATAATTATAGCATATATCAAAATATTTTTTTAAACTCATTTTCAAAATGTTTTTTTAATCTTCATTTTAAATTTATTCTCATTACTAAAATATATTTTCAAACTCATTTTTAATAAAAATTAATATCTTCCTAGTTTTTATTTTAACTTACTAAAGTATTTTCTTTTCAAATTTATTTTAAAATTAATAGTTTTTCTAGTCTTTATGTAAATTTATTTTTATTCACTAAAATAATTTCTTAAATTAAATTATGAGAAACTAAATCCTTGAAGTCTAGCACTTCTTGAATTTTTTTGGATAATCATTATTGGGGTGTACACCTTAAATAATATATTATTCGACTTCTCATTTTTTACTCTCTTTTTGAATAAAGAAATACCATAAGAATCTAGCATTCTGTGTGATATTTCCGCGGTTCATCCAAACATTTTCATATAAAAATGGTGTTATTGAGATCTAGCATCTCGATAATACTCCGATTAATTGATTGTGAGGCCGACGTCTCATTTATCAAATAGTTATCACTTCTCCTAAAATTATTTTCACACCTCATTTCACTGCAAACTATTTCAAAAACTTTCTCTCAATGTATTTTCACACGTCGTCGAACTACTTCAAAACAACTTCTTTGTTGGCCTTGCATGCCATTCTTCGATTCGATCTTTTCACAAACGTTTTT
Source organism: Lathyrus sativus (assembly GCA_963859935.3). Lineage (NCBI taxonomy): Eukaryota > Viridiplantae > Streptophyta > Magnoliopsida > Fabales > Fabaceae > Lathyrus > Lathyrus sativus. Next base: position 49,741,751 of record OZ012737.1, read on the forward strand.
TAAACTTACGAAAGAGGGATATTCTTAGAATCTAGCATTCTTTGAATATTTGAATGAGTAACTCTTGAGGCGTGCCCTTGAGTTGTTATTAGTTCATTCTTTCGATTTCAAAATATCTCAAATCCGTATCTTCAACCTATTCAACCCAATTTCCGAAAGAATTGAGTTCTTGGAATCTTGCATTCCTTGAATTCTTGAGTGACAAGTTCTCGAGGCACGCCCTTGGGTTGCTTATCATTCACTCTTTCGTTTTTCAACACACTTTCAAACTCATTCAATCTAGTCTCTTCGTGGTTGTTACCACGAACTACGAACGCTCTGATTCTTCATTCACTCTTGAATGTAAGATACGTAGGCACAAGATTGCGATAATCTTGGCGAGCACAATTCCCTCCATCTTCCACTTCCCCCATCCTTTCCCGTAGTCGAACTACGACGCTTTGATTTCTCATTCTCGTCCGAATGAGCATACGTAGGCACAAGGGCCCCAATCCTTGGCGAGCACCCTATCCTCTAACCGCCCCATTCCCCTAGCGTCTTTACCTTTTATCCTACCAATTCTACCTTTAACAACGAAAAGAAAACAAGTAAACCTAAACAACACTCCCCACAATTACCTTAAGAGGTTCCCGTCGAGTACGACGGACGTGAGGGGTGCTAATACCTTCCCCTCACGTAACCGACTCCCGAACCCAGAACATGGTTGCGACAGCCCTGTTCCTATCCTTTTCGTTTTAAAGAGGTTTTCTCGATATTTTCCTCTCCCGTTTATTCGGGAATAATAAAGTTCGGTGGCGACTCTGTCGAACCGCATTTCCGCGCCTTTCGCGCGAGGGTCATTTCTCCGAAATGTCTTCGTGATTTTTCGAGGTGCGACACTTAGTTATTGTTGATGATTTCTCTCGATACACTTGAACATTGTTTTTAGTGCAGAAAAGTGATGCTTTTAAAGCATTCAAGAAATATGCAAAGCAAATTCAGAATGAGAAATCACTCACTATATCCTCTATAAGAAGCGATCACGGTGGAGAATTCCAAAATTCATACTTTGAAGATTTTTGCAAAGAGCATGGAATTTCTCATAATTTTTCAGCACCAAGGACGCCTCAACAAAACGGTGTCGTAGAACGGAAGAATAGATCACTGGTGGAGCTTGCAAGGACGATGCTTAGTGACGCAAATCTTCTTAAATATTTTTGGACAGATGCAGTTAGTGCAGCATGCTTCGTAAGCAATCGTGTCAATATTCGACCACTCCTCAAAAAGACTCCGTATGAATTGTTCAAGGGTAGAAAACCAAATATAGCATTCTTCCACATATTCGGATGCAAATGCTTTGTTCTCAACAACAACAAAGATAATCTCAGTAAGTTTGATGAGAAATCCGACGAAGGTATATTTCTTGGTTACTCTCTTTATAGTAAAGCATTTAGAATTTTTAATAAGAAAACACTTACTATTGAAGAATCTATTCATGTTTTGTTTGATGAGACTAACCCCTCGAAAGAGGATAATATTATTATGGATGATGATGATGATATAGTAGGTTCTTCACAACAACAAGAAAAGATGTCAAAGAATCAGGAAATACCACAAGAAGATGTCACTCAAATCATTGAAGAACATCAAGATCTTCCGAAGGAATGGAGAACTCATAGAGATCACCCGATAGATAAAGTTATTGGTGATATTAGCCAAGGCGTTGCAACTCGACTTAATCTAAAGGATGCTTGTCTCAACATGGCTTTTGTGTCTCAAATTGAACCAACCAAGATTGATGAAGCTTTAGGCGACGACCAATGGATTGTAGCAATGCAAGAAGAACTCAATCAATTCGAAAGGAATCAAGTTTGGAGTCTTGTACCAAGACCAGACCATAAGCACATCATAGGAACAAGATGGGTGTTCAAGAACAAACTTGACGAGAATGGGATCATAGTTCGTAACAAAGCAAGATTGGTCGCGCAAGACTACAACCAGGAGGAAGGAATTGATTTTGATGAAACGTTCGCTCCGGTAGCAAGGTTAGAAGCAATTAGATTACTACTTGCTTACGCCTATTCTATGAATTTTCAGTTGTTCCAGATGGATGTCAAAAGCGCTTTCCTGAATGGCTACATCAATGAGGAAGTCTACGTCAAACAACCTCCGGGTTTTGAAGACTTCAAGAATCCCTCACATGTCTACAAACTGAAAAAGGCACTCTACGGACTAAAACAAGCACCAAGAGCATGGTATGACCGCCTTAGCAATTTCTTATGTGAGAAGGGATTTACAAAAGGAAAGGTTGACAAGACATTGTTCATAAAGAAGATCAAAGGAAACACTTTATTGGTTCAAGTCTATGTCGACAACATCATCTTCGGATCAACAAACAAAGAGCTTTGCGAAGAATTTTCACTTATGATGCAAGGAGAATTCGAGATGTCCATGATGGGAAAATTGAATTATTTTCTTGGACTATAAATCAAGCAAACAAAGGATGGCATCTTCCTCAACCAATCCAAGTATTGCAAGGAATTACTGAAGAAATTCGATATGGATAGTTGCAAGGTGATGTCCACTCCTATGGGATCCGAAACGTACGTTGATCAAGATGAATCTGGTACTCCAGTTGATATAACAAAATATCGAGGTATGATCGGTTCATTACTATATTTGACGGCAAGCCGTCCTGACATTATGTTTAGCGTTTGTTTGTGTGCACGCTTTCAAGCAAGTCCGAAGGAATCGCATCTCACAGCCGTAAAGAGAATCATAAAGTATCTCAAAGGGACAATGAACGTCGACTTATGGTATCCTAAAGGTAGTATTTGTTCTTTAGCTGGTTACTCTGACGCTGACTATGCAGGATGTAAGACCGATAGAAAAAGCACAAGCGATACATGTCACATTCTCGGGAATGCATTAGTGTCATGGGCCTGCAAGAAGCAAGTGTGTGTGGAACTCAGTACAACCGAAGCAGAATATATTGCAGCAGGAAGTTGTTGTGCACAAATTCTGTGGCTCAAGCAACAACTCATCGATTACGGTATAGATCTCGGCTGCATTCCTCTTCGATGTGATAATACAAGTGCCATCAACATTACAAAGAACCCGGTCATGCATTCAAGAACAAAACATATAGATATCCGGCATCACTTCCTTCGAGATCACGTATTGAATGGAGATGTAGATGTTACTTTCGTCGACACGCACAATCAACTCGCCGACATCTTCACCAAACCTTTGGCGAAAGAACCATTCTACAAAATTCGGCGAGAACTTGGGATTCTTGATGAAGGTGACATCTGACCTTTTTCTCTAATATGTGTATGCATTATCTGTGCTGTATTTTTCATGTGTATGCATTCTGTTTTAAGCATTTTTCAAAAATTCACGTGTGTTAATCGATTAACCATATGTGTTAACCGATTAACACTGTTAAATTTTCAATTCTTACTCAATTTTTTAATGTGTTAACCGATTAACCTATATGGTTAACCAATTAACACTGTTAAATTTTCTAAAAATCAGAAACGAAAATTAATTAAATTTTTGAAAATATTATATATGATAAATGCATTTTTTATGCGGTCCATATTCTCTTAAGTGTCCAAACTCCATATCCAAAATCCTATTCCCTCTTAAAGAGTTTTTTGGAACCTCCCTCTTCAAACCCTAGGTTTTAAAAAACCCACTATCTCTCTCCCACTCTCTAAAGTTAGATAACTCCTCATAACCATCCCCACAACTTCTCAAACCCTAACTTCCTCAGAACCCACAACTTCAGTTCTCTCAAACTTTCATCCATGGCATCCTCACGCAAAGGAAAGGGAAAGCTTCCTGAGTATGCATCAAAATCTGATGACGACAGCATTCCAATGGAAACCACCAAAAAGAGGCGCATGGATTTCAAAGTTCATGTTTGTCAACTTCTGCCGGTAAAGTACGTAAATCTTTGAGCTTTTCCTGCAATATCTTTTGACTTTCCTACACTATTGGAATATCAGCGCATCGACAAGTTCGTCACCGACTCTGGTATTATTTATCCTGATCTTGTTAAAGCTTTTATGAGTAAGTTGGATGTATATCTGGACATGGATGAGAACCACATGATCCGTTCCACCATTAGAGACCATGAGTTTGTTGAAAAATTATCTACCCTTGCTAGACACCTTAAGATTCCATCAAAAGGCTGCTTCCTGAGGAAAGGTGTAAACCATGTGGATGGACCTTAGGCAAATTATGATAAAATGAAGTATTACTATCAGATTTGCAGGTTCCCGAAAGAAACAGTTATTGCAAACTCTCGCACCGCTCATATGCTGTGCTATGCCAAGAATCTGACGGTATCTGATCGAATGCTTCATTACATTATCTGCTATGTCCTCATTCCAAATGATTCCAACCACTCTCAGATTAATGACTTAGAGATGCAGCTTTTGTATGCAATCAAGAACCGCATAAGGGTCAATTGGATTCTGACCATCATGTATCATCTGCAGCAGTAACTTCAGTGCATCACACGGTTACCGTATGCTCGTTTGATTTCGAGAATTCTGGAATTAACCAAACTAGACCTCAACAGGGAACCGTCCTCCAAGATGAAACCTACAACTAATGAGATCAATGAGATTAACATTGTAAAAAATACTGGTATCATCATGTCGCTTCCGCGAAAATAAGGTGCCGACAAAACAGAAGAGTCGTCACCTTTCGTTATTTATCCCTCGGAGCGGGAAAGGAAACGATCGGAAAAACCTGACGAAAAAAGGTATAAGACAAGGTCATCACAACCGTTGTCTGGGTTCGGGAGTCGGTTACGCAAGGGGAAGGTATTAGCACCCCTCACGTCCGTCGTACTCGACGGGATCCACGCTTGTTGTGTTTACTGGACGAGTTGGTTTATCTATCTACCTATCAAGGCTGGCTTAAACAGAAAAGAAAAATGACTCGGCAAAGCGTCGCGCTTTATGCCTACGTATTCTCATCAGAGAATGAGAAATCAGAGTCAACGTAGTTCGACTAACTACGAGTTACGGGGAAGGTGGCTCGCCAATACATCAGTATTGTGCCTACGTACTCTCAAAAGATATGAGAGATCAGAGCTTACGTAGTTCGGGTTAATACGGATTATGGGAATTCAGATTCATCTGTTTTATCGAGTAGGGTTAAATAACAGTTCCAGCACTTAGGGACAAAGCCTGTTTGTGGTGGCGCTGAAGTTTAACAACACTCTTTTCTTCAGAAAAGCTTTCCTTTGAATTATGGGCCCACAGGGGAAAAAGGTTTGAAGTTTGTTTTCTGTCTTTTATGGAAGAAGTGTTTTTTATTGTGTTTGCAATTTCAATCGCACTAAAGACTATGATCTGAGAGTGAATGCGTCGCATGTCACCCAAAGGGTGCCATACTAAACATCCAGACTGTTGAAAAGAAGCTCTCCAACAATCCTTTCTCAGATAGCTTAAGGCTCGTAACGTACGAAAGAAATCATTCATGATTACTGTATCTTAAGCTGTTTTGAGATGAGGAGAGAACAGGCTCAACTACGGGGAGACTATCAAGTCCTACTGTTGTCATGCCAAGGGTTCATCCTATGGTTGAAGTTTGAAACAGGGAACTCCTAGCTTTTATCATGCATAGGTTTCAACCTAAAGTTCTATCATCACTTCCTTATCAAAGGAAATGAGAGTCCTAAGGGATCATGTCAATGATACACAGAAACAGATAAAGCATCAGCTTAAATAGTAAATGGCAATACAGTAAACGACTGTAAAATGCATAGAATGCAAGTGAGGGAGGAAATGTGTGTGGGCCAGCAGCCTCCACAAGCTCATCTCAACCTCAAGCCAGATATGAATAACAGTAATCATACTGAGGAAAAATAACACATGCTATCAAGAAAAATAGTAAACTGCAATCATACAGAAGAAATAACATGCTATCAAGCAGAATAAACCACATGGGCAAGGGAGCTGGGCTCTACCGAATACCCACAAGCAATGCCATACAGTAACAATACAAGCAGAGGGAGAAACTCAATCTGTAGTGCAATCATGCTCCTAGCTTAAATCAGTCTAAATATGGACTTATTCTAATGCATCAAGCAAGTCAAACAAGGCACATCGATACAGAAAAGAAAACAGACAAGAAAGCAGATCAACTCTTCTCCAAGCCTCAGCTCTTCCGACAGCAATTCAGTCTTCAGACTTTAACCACCCTTCAAGGCTACCATCTGTCATGACAAATATCAACTTGCTTTTCTAGGTTTCAACCCATAAGTTTCCACTTATTTTCTCTTCTCCAGGCCTCAGCTCTTCAGTCAATTCCACCTTCAGGCTTCACTCTTAACTACAATTGTCAACTTGATTCCTTCAGGATCTCCAAGCTTCAAAGTAAGTATCAACTTATCCTCTATTCCTCAAGCCTCAGCTCTACACTCAATCTCAATTGGATCCTCTTCATAAGTATCAACTTAGTCTTCAAGCTTCAGCTCTCTTACTTTACCAGTCTCAACTTGGTATTCTCTTCCTACAAGCTTCAGCTTCTCAGAATAGTCATCAATCATCTGGAAGTGTCAACTTCATCCTTTCAATTCTTTAAGCCTCAGCTCTTCATTCAGTCTTTACTGGATCTTCATTGGGTCTTCAAGTATCAACTTGTTTCTTCTTGCTCTTCAAGCCTCAGCTGCAATGGCAATGCTCAGGGAATCATCCTCTTCCATACTCTTCAATGAAGTCCTTATCTTCACACTCAAGCCCAACATCTTCAAGATACTCAAACTAGAAGAAATCACTTAACTGGATAAGCTAGGATATTAAACTGCTTATTGACCACCAAAGGTGACCTATAAGGGTTCAACATCAAAAGAATGGTTCCCTCAAAAGTTCTACTTCCTAGGTACCATCACTTATCCCTCAAAAGGAGGGAGGTGAATACCCTGGGAGGACTTTTAATCATTGGGAGTAATGGAGGTGAAAGATACCATCCATGTTTAAGAAAGAAATTAACTAAGTCTAAGCTCTACTTAATTCCTAACCCTAAAACAACAACAAAACAAACAAGACATCAAGCTCTCAAGCTCCTTTTTCAATCTTCAAGTCTTCCACTATTCTCCTCCATGCTCCACAAAGCAAGACCAAGCCCACCAAGCCAAGCAAAAACCCACAAAGCAAAGCAAAACAAAATACAAGCCCACAAGGGCAACACAAACAACAATCAATTACAAAAATCACTTAAAAATAGTATACTACTATATTAAAATCTAATATAATTTCTAGGGGATCCTATATAACTACCCTTAATACCCTATATGTCCCAGTATCTAACTTGACCTAAAAACTCAAAATTCTAGTGTTATTGTGGACCTATGTTAAGGATTGACCTAAATCTACACAACCTAAAGTCATCTAGTCAAAACTAATCAAAAACTAATCACAAAATTATGGAATAAATCCAGAGGGGAGCTAAAGTCCTAATATAACTATCCTAAAAAGAATGGTGCAAAAATATGAAGGGAACTAGCTAAACAAAATTCTACAAAACTATGCATCAACATAAAATGAATTAAAAAGCTATTAAAAGATAAAATATACAAAAAATATTAAAAATGCATGAAATGAAAATGTTTTGATTTCATAATTTTCTAGACACAAATGTGAAATAGGAGGAAAAATTCCCATGTAAAAATCATTATTTTTCTATTTAATATGATTTTCCAAAGTTTAAAGAAAAATGGAGAAAAAGAAAATAAAATGTGAAATGTTTGGTGCAGATAGCAATGATATGCAGTGCAAATCATGAGTGGGCTTAAAATGGGGGTGTGAATAGTAAACGTGCTAGGCCCATATATTTAATCAGAAAACAACTCAAAAATATAAAGGAAAAGAAAAAATGCGCGGTGCAATAAGTAAAGAAAACTAGTGCAAATCAGGACTGGGCCGTGGATGGGGGCGTGATTAGCAATTACTTCCTTAACCCCAAACGAAAAATAAATGAAACGACTGCGTTTAGTGCTTCTCAGACTTTCCCTCTTCAAAACGTCAAATCAAAACACAGCCACACGATTTGATCCCAGTCAATGAGTCCTTGCATGATCCAACGGCCATGGAGTCATCCCCTACCTTCAGCCAGGGTTTGGAATGAAGAAGCCATGGAAACAGAGCTTCACATATCAAGTTTCCTCCATTCGCAGAACCTCAAATCTCACTCGAAATTCATCTTTTAAAACACTAATCTACTCTAAATTCATACATGATCACAACCATAGCCTTAGAATTCAAAGAATCATCGTCAATCTCTAAACCCGATAGTGAATCCAAATTATGCTCCAATCTCAATTCTGACCATTCTTGAAATTGATTGGCTCAGAATGATCACCACATTACCCTGATTAAAACTTTCTATAGAACTCATGTTATATCTCACTATACCTCATGTTCTTGATCAATAAAGAAATGGTGTCACTATCTTGAATCTCACCAAATGCCCTCAAAATCTCCAGAATCCATCTCCTACTTGTCTCTAACCATTCTATACTAACAAACTAACTTAACAATGCCTAAATTAAGGTGTAGAGTAAAAGTTGCAAACCTGGAAATTTCTGAATACCAGATAGGTCAAATCTTCAATTCAACCCTTCAATATCTTCAAAATCACTCCTTGTACCAAGATCTTGCTACTGTTTGCAAAAGTTTTGATGGAGGATGCTTGAAACTCAGAATCCGATGGTGACTTGCTTCTTGCCAAATCCAAATGCTATCTTCTCAATTCTTCATGATCTTGCTCTCAATTTGGTATGGATCCACTCAGTATGATCAATGGAAAATGTTAGGATTGAAAGAATCAATGGAAATGGTGTGGAATATAGAAATTGATTTCAACTTGCAATGGAAGAAAATGAAATGGCAATCTCACTCTCCTCTCTAATCTCTCACCAACCTTGCATCTGAGCAGCTTCTAATCAATATATAGGATGGTTCTAAACCATCCAGAACTTTCTGGAATCATCCAATGAGAATTTGAGATTCTCATGTCATGAGTTTTTGAATTCAAGCCATCTCATATACCAGCTTGTGTTATACCTCTTGCAGCAGCTTGTTCTCCTTTGAAAATCTCCTTAGATGAGATGCATGAGATGTTAGGATGCTTTGCTAGCATATGCATTGATCTTCCTCATGTTTTGCATATGTACCTTAATATGCAAGTAACCATTTTTCAAAGCAAGTCCATGATTTAGGCCTCAAATCAAAAATGTGGTTAAACCATTGTTTCTAATTCTAGAGTCAAAATGGTATGTTACATGCCATGGTTTGGATGTGTAGCTTGGAAATTTCAATTTCCAACTTTGACTTATTTAACTTATGCCTCCATTTTAGGTCATTTTTACCATTTTGAGCTACAAGCCTTTTCGACATCTCATGACCTCCTTACTAGGAAAAGGCTTTATGCTTGAAATGGCCTATAATCTCCAAATGACCAAAATGCCCTTGACTTGTCAAAGCCATAACTTGAGTTCTACAAATCCTATCAAGGACTTCTAGTACTCTTTAGAAATCTAAGAAGATAAGGAACAACATTAATGTTGACCAAAAGTTCATAGGAATCATCCTTCTTGGGCAAAAGTTTGATGCAAGTTGGGTGACTTTCAAGGCCCCAGATTCACATACCTCAGATGACCTGTAACTTATCAAAGTCATAACTTGAGCTCTACAAATCCTATCAAGGACTTATAGTACTCAAATTAAAGCTAAGAGCAAGCTCTACAACATTCATGTTGGGGGTAAGATGAGATGACAATCACATCTTGAGCTAAACTACCTTGAAGATAGGGGTCAAACTAGGGGATTTTACACTGTCAAGCCTTAGAAACCCTAGCTTGAAACTTCTCAAACTCTTCAATCATGATGAGTTAACCTTGGAATCATCCTTCTAGCATCTCAATTCATCAATCCATGATCACATGGCCTTTGAATTAGGTCTCAACCTTCTCCAAATCATCAGTTGACCTAGGGTTGACCCAGTCAAACCCTAATTGCACCACTCATGGCTGAGTCTTCTTAAACTTGCACAATGACCTCTCTAGGCTTCATGATGGCTTTCAAGACATCTCATAAGCTCTCTCAAGGCTTCAAGTCCATATTCTTGGCTTCAGAATCATCTGAGGATCTCCCATAACTCTCAAGTTAGGAAACACCTTTTTGGTTTCAATCACTCTCTCTGAGGATCTTCTAACTTCTATGACAAGGATATCAACCCTTGAGCACTTGAATAAGCTTCTTGGCTATCTTCAAAGTCTTGTATAGCTCTTAATTGGTAATCATACCTCTTGATCTCCTGCATACATGTCAATGAAATGCAAATGATAATGCTAAGGTGAATGAGATGAAACACAAGCTAGGTAAAGAAATGTTGGTCAAATTTTAGGGTGCAACACATCAAAGCGGCTGACGGTACCTACAGGTATGCGGATGATGGTCCTGTCCATCACGCGTATCCAATTCCTGAAGGGGGTCTTACAAGTGAGTTTCTCTATACAACCATGATGAACCAACATAGAGAGTCAATGAATATTCATAGAGAGACCTCCCGAGCCATTGCCTCCCTCAGAAACCTTATTCTTAACCCTCCACATTCCAACACCCGAGTTGTGGACGAAGAGATTGAAGAAGAGGATGGTAGTGAAGAACAGGAAGAAGATGATGAGGATATGGCGGATGAGGACATTTAGAAGAATATGTTGCTTTTGATGTCTTTTATTGCATTGCTTTCTAGTTTTTGATGTTTTATGCTTTCATTTATGTTTGAACTCTGTTTTTACTTTGGCATTGCAACTCGTACAATATTTGCAGCGTTGCTGCCATTTAATTTCATTATGCTTTGCTTCCATACTCTTGTGATTGCTTGCATTATTGGTCTGTCTAGTTTTCTTTCTTGAAAGCTCCTTCCTTTTTGCTTATGACAAAGGGGGAGAAGAGCTTTGGCTTTCTTATGTCTATGCGTGCAGAATTTTTGCCTATGTATTCGATAGGGGGAATTCATGGACATAGGGGGAGAAAACAAGATCATTGCCAATCATCAAGATCATTTCCAATCATCGTCAAAAATTGCACAAGACCATTTTGGTTGTCATCATCAAAAAGGGGGAGATTGTAGAAGCAAGCTTCATCTCAAAGTTTTGATGACGTCAACATCAAAATCAAGAATATTTCATCTGTGCAAAAAGGCAAACGCTTTCAAAAGACCAAGATCAAGTGGAATGGAAGTGATCAACATTCAAAGCTTCATGAACATTTGACTGACCAACTTTCAAGTTTTGGACACAAGCTATGGTATATCAAAATCCATTAATATAATTGATATACAAGTTTTCAACATCTTTATCATTTGATCACATTGCATAAGCATATTTTTTAAACTATTAGAATTGGTATAACACTATTTTTATAAGTATTTTTCTAAAAAATAGCAGTGTTAACCGATTAACCATATAGGTTAACCGGTTAACCATTTCAAATTTTGAATATTCTGGTATAATGTTCCAGTGTTAACCGATTAACCATATAGGTTAACCGATTAACATTGAACGTATTTTGAAAAATGGCTTTGTTTCAAGTTCAAAAATGGTTTAAATATTATACCAGTTCATATTTTGAATTATACTCAAATATACCTGTTGGAAAAGGTGTGTTTACACATATAAATTCTGAGTTTTTCAAATTGAAAAACAACCTCCAATAATCATTTTCAAAACATTCTTTGAATCAAATTCACCACTTTCAAATACTTTTCAAATCTTTTCAAAAGTGTTCATATTGATCATATCTTTTCATATGCATAGCATTGAACACTTGTGTTGAAATTAAAAGAGTGAATTTTGATCAGAAGGAGAAGATCAATCTCAGCATTGATATTACCATTATTACTCTCAAATCAAAGTATTCAGATTACTTGTATTTTGACTTGTGATCCAGGATTGTTGGACACAAGGGTGAGTGTTTACAAGAGGATTGTTCTTGTACACTTGTTGATTTTTATTGTTTGATAGTAGGCCTCACCGGTTGATGGTGTGATAGGTTGTACTTTATTAAACAATAGTGAAAACTCTCTTTCGTGTTGAAAGGGGAGTGAAGTACTCTCGGATTATGAGGGGAACCACTAGAAATCTTGGTGTCCACTTTCCTTTTACTTTCTACTGCATTCATCACCAAGAACCTAACCAGTAAAATTTCAAGAATACCGAAAAACCGGAAAAAGTCCCTAAAAGCCTAATTCACCCCCCCCCCCTCTTAGGCATACTCTGTACTTACATGAGGTTGTTACCCCAGAGTTCAGAGCAGTACATTTCAGAGCACCCGATAAGGGTTTTGGAGCAGTAAAAGTCAACCGTAGCTTGACTTTGATGTTGGAAGGTGTTTAAATGATGGGATTGTGATTCATGAAGTTCATATAGCCTAATAAGGTTCATCCAAGAAGTTTCAAGGTCTCAGGATGTCCAGAATGTCAACAGGCGATTCGGTAATCACCGATCGGTCGTACGGTTGACCGAAAAGTCAACTCTCCAAATTTTATGAATTGGACTTCAAGTTGTGAAACAAAGTTGTTCCTCATGTCATATTGGACTGGCATATAAATTTTCATGACCATTGGATCAAGGATGAAGGAGTAATCAGGAAATCGGGAAATTAGGGTTTTTGAAAGGGCTAAACCATAACTCCTTAAACACATATCCAATTGAGTTGGTTCAAAGCTCATTTGGAAGCTCTTGAAAAGTCCTACAAAAGTCCCTAGGTGGTCCATGATCAGAAAATGTATAGATTTTGAGTTATGGTCAAATTCATTTCAAGAAGGGAAAAAGACTTAGGAAATTTTCATTTTTTTAAGCTCATTTTTAGCAACTTTGGAGGGCTTTTTGGCCAAGTTACTTTGAGAAATTGAAACTCATGAAAACATGAATTTTTTAGAGCTAAGTGAGGGCTTTCTAAAAAGTACTAGCACATCTCAAGAGGAGTTATGAGCAGAAAGTTACATAGGTGCAAAGTTGAGGGTTTCACATAATAGTCCCACATTGGCCAAATTTTCAAAGTGACCTACTTCATCAATTCTGCCAATTTTGGTTGATCCAACTTGTTATGTTTGACATATTAGATGTGTGTGGCATGAGAGAATAGTAAGTTATGCAGGAAATATCATAAAACCAAGTTTAGAGCCCATTGCCATACAAGTGGGCAAGTTGCACCAAGTTGGAAAATTCAAAGCATGAGGTGGAAAGCTAACTGCACCAGCCACTCCCCTAGTGCTTCTAGCCTGCAAACAAACTAAGAAAATCAGTAAGAGAACATTGACAATTGTGGCTTGCATCAGAACCAACAGAAAACCCTCCAAGGGAGGTTTTCTCAAAATATCTCCAAACTTTCTTCAAAGTGAGGCAACCTCACCAAGCAAGCACCTCACTCCATTTTCCTATAAAAGGAGGGTGTCTTCGCTTCATTTAAAACATAATACACCTGCTAAAAACCATAGAAAAACTTTGTCATCACCATTTCCACATCTTGCTTCAATTTCTCAAAATCTCCAAAATTCACAAAATCACCAAAATCTGTCTTGGAGAGAATTCTGCCCAAACTCATTTCTATACTTTCCAATACCTCAACCACCATCCACAAAACTTCTAAATGACATATAGAAGGTGTGTGATCCATTGAACCATCATAAAACCACAAGAATCAAAAAGTCAAACTTGTTCCCACACTACTTTGACCAAAAGCCATCAAACTTGCCATATCTCATTCCACTCAGTTTCTTGACATTCTAATCATCCAACACCTTGCAAATATTGTTTAGCAACTGTCCAAGTGGTTAGGAATCATCAGCAGCTCATATTTCTGTCATTGGCATCAAGGTTGCATTTTGCTCAAAGTTGCAAACTCATGGCAAGAAGGAACTTCAAAGAAATCTCTGGTTTTCTAGGAGTATTTTGCTTTCTCAAGTTTAACTACAACAGGTATGTAGTATCTAACCCTTTCCATTCATTATCTTGTCATGGACATCACTTTGGTGTGTTGGTCTAGGAAGCTTATTGTCACTTGTCATTGCATGTACATATCATAATACCAAAACTGTAGGATTTGAAGCTTGTTTGTTTTAGTCTAGGTGATTATCATGTTTGTGTGTATGTGGTTGGTGTAAAGATTATATAATTGCTTGCTTCATCCTTTTTTAAAAAAAATGCCATGTTGCTGTCAAGAACTTCAAAAACAGTATGCACACACACTTGAGCTTTGGTCTGTTTGTATCAATAGCAGTTGGTGAGATCTTAGAGAGGCTGGTTTGATTTGTTGGTTGCTTGGTTATGACAGTGGTTTGTCTTGATGTTGATTATTCATATGTGATTGTATGCATTTTTTAAAAAAAGAAAGGGGCATGGAACTTGATCAAATTCTATCAAGCAAAACAGTTAGCATACCATTTTCTGCATAAGCATTGAAACCGATCTTCTTATCCTTCGAACGTGCTTAAATATGTATTTAAAAGATGTGTGCATACTCACTTTACCCAATTTGTGCATAAAACTCACTTTTGCATTTAGTATGAACACTTGAAATCAACCAATGCAACTCATAGGGCATTTTTGCATAGAGCTTGTTTGTCATTGAAAACATATTTGGAACACCTCATACTGATCATTTGAAGTGTGCTTGCATCATCATTTGACTCATAAACAAAATGTCATGAGTTATGCATCTCAAAATGCATTTTTGCCAATTTCTGCACTTAGCATGCTATCTTCATAAACCTGTGTGCATTTAGTCTAATTTGTGCATCAACATTCTCTAAATGATATATATGTGCTGTGTGTATGGATCATTTAGCCAGAACTTGCATAGAAATCAAAATTGCATTCTTCATGCATCTTTGTTTTGGACCAAAATGCAGTCAGTACACCATCTTTCAAAACAGTTGGAATTGAACCTTCTTATGTGCATAACCTCACTCAATAGCATATCTTTGACATGTATGTGTGATTGCTTTGATCTCTTTGTGATTTAAAACTAAACTGTCATAGCACATGCTCATCATTTATTCTTTTTTTTTGCATTTCACATGCCATGTCTCACCACAGTTTGAACTGAGCACCACTCACCGCATGAATCATCTCCACATCATCATTGTATGTTGCTTGCATGATTGGTTTGTTGGAAATTTGCTTGAATCAAGCTGCTCATCACAAAATACACATTACCTTCATTCTTTGCATTTCATTATGCCATTAACATTTTTTGTTTGAACCGGGTTGGTTTGAGGTGATAATATCATTGTGGTTCATGTTTGAATTATGTATATATGTTTCTCTTGGTTTGAAGATGTTTGGATTAATTGAAAAATGTCAAGATGCATCACATTTCACCTTAGAACATCCACTATCTAATTTTTCATTACAGTGAGAATTTTCAAAAACTACCACCACCATCATGTTCCTTGTTTAATTCTACCCCAGATGCATATAAATTTTATGTCGTTTCGATAAACGGTTAGGAAGTTACGCTAGGAAACGTATTTGGTTTTGTTGTGTGTTTTTTGCCCAACCATGAATTCATTTACCCTTATTATTTTAAGGGGTGGCTTATACAAACGGATGTATAGCCACCCCAGTGGTAAGACCATACGCCTTTCATGCCTAGATCTTGAGTTCGACCCCTGAGGAGGGCAACTCTTTTATTCTTTTTTTCTATTTTTTACCAAAACTTTGAAAATCGTATCTCTCTCATTTTTAATCATTTTTCGCCCGTTCTTTTTTCATTGTGTTCCTCTTAATGTGTACTTTCATATCATATTTTTTATTTTCATGTTTGACAAAGTTTTTCACCTCTTTTGACTGGGTGCAAGTTAAGTACGTTTCGCGTACGTTTACGCATTTGCAGATGAATTTTTATGTGGTTCCACTTGGATTTGTCTGTGAAATTTGTTTGTACTCATGTCCATACATGTTAGTTAACATGCTAAGATTTTTACTTTGAGTTTTAACTATGTTTATCGCATCCCATCTGTTGACTGTATTTGAATGCGATCCGTCGTTACAGTTCTCGTTATTTTCATCTGTGTTGATTATTATCAATGTGCTTTCATCCTTATCATCTCATATATTTGTTACCATGAAATGTTTTATTATGTTGTACCTTTCCCTTTTATTTTTCTTTCCCCAAGTGATGAAGCTTGTTAGCTTTCATCCAGTTGCTTCCCCAGTCTCCCTCCAAAAGAAGGTCTGCCCACTTGACCTTCATGTCAAGAATAATTAATTCACCCTCCCTTGACTTTGTTAAGTCATTTTAACCTTAGCTTAGAAACCATTAGGCTTTTTTTTGAGTCTAAGAGACCCACCTGTACTAGGAGTGTTCTTCAACTAGAACCCTAGGAAAGAGTTCGTCAACTCTGTGTAAGAATCATCGTCATGATTTCTTACTTCCCCTTTTGAATATTACAACTTAGATTAGGGAGTTTTGTCAAACTCCACACAAACATTGTCATGTTTGTTTCCCCCTTTGAACCTTGATCGTCATCAAGTGTTCTTTTCTCTTAAGGTGAACTACGATTGCTCTGATTCTATCCTAGTTAGGATACGTAGGCAAAAGATGCGATGTCTTTGCGAGCAAACTTAGTGTATATAACGTTAGGTTTCAACTCATATCTTTTCCCAATCCACAATACATTTTCACAAACTTAGCAAGCAATCAAACAAAAGGTTCCTGTAGAGTACTACAGATATTTAGGGTGCTAACACCTTCCCTAGGTATAACCAACCCCCGATCCCCGAATCTCTTAAAGCGTTGTCGTTACATCGCGAAAAAGGTTTTTCTCTCTTTAGACCTATCCTTTGGATAAAATAAAGTCCGGTTGTAAAAAGAAATAAGATTCAAGTTAATTAATAGCTTGATATCCAATTTTCACCGCAACACCTAACATACAGGTTCACCACTACTTTCCGCTTCTAATACTATGTTTGTACTCAAGCCTGGGTTTTGGCTTATCTCTCAAAGGAACAACCACCCAACAGCACAACAACAACAGATAATAATATAGTGCGGAAAATGTAAACATGGCAGTATAAAAAATATAACACATAAAAATACACCCACAAACCAAAATAGACAAGCGCTAGGAATGACTCGCATAGGGGATGGTAAAAGTCCCAGCAGAGGGGATGGGAAAAGTCCCCAGCAGCTATATGTCCCCAGCAGAGTCGCCAGCTGCTGGGGAGCCCAGACAGCCAGGAAAAAAACAAGGCGAGACTGCAAAAGAAGTCCACAGCAGAGTCGTCAGCTGTCGCTACTATGAAAAAAGGTGCCGACAATGACAGGAGAGTCGCCACCGTTCATTATTTATCCCATCGGAAGGGAAAGGAAACAATCAGAGAAACCTAGCGAAAAGGGATAAGATCGTCATCGCAACCAAATATCGGGTTTGGGAGTCGGTTACGCCAGGGGAAGGTATTAGCACCCCTCACGTCTGTCGTACTCGACGGGATCCACGCTTGGTTGTCTAGTCTATGGGTGAAAAACAATCTATCTACGACTTCTAAGGCTAAACAGAAAGATCTGACTCGATAGAGCATCGCCGCTCTATGCCTACGTATTCCCTCGTGCAATGGGAAAGACAGAGTCAACGTAGTTCGGGAAACTACGGGGGAAATTGCTCGCCAAGACGTCGTGTCTTGTACCTACGTATTCTCATCCGGTACGAGAAATCAGAGCAAAACGTAGTTCAGGCTAACTACGGGTAACCGGGGTGTTCTCGATCACATGGGGGTGAGAGAAGAGATTGACGATACTAGCGTACTCACTCTAGCAGTTAGGTGTATACTGCTCGACCATTGGAGACTTAGGCGTTACCTGTTTGCGGTAGAACGGACGTAGTATGTCATTGGTTTAAAGGTACGGGGACCTACGAGAACTAGAACTATGGTCTGGTCTCAATTGCACGGCGGAAAGAGAAAGGGAAAGATTATTCGTCATCGGGAAAGTCTCGATCGCATGGCAGCGAGAGAAAAGAGAGGTTAGTTGTTAGTGTGCTCACTAGGATATCGCATCCTATGCCTACATATTCCCATCTAGTACAAGAAATCAGAGCAGCTGTAGTTCAGCTAACTACGGAAAACGGTATCAATTATACGGGGGCAAGAGAAAGGATCTCAATCGCCAGGATGAGAGAGAAAAAGGAAAGTCTCAATCGCCAGGATGAGAGAGAAAAAGGGAAGTCTCAATCGCCAGGATGCGAGAGAAAAGTGTCGGGACGGGACGCACACGCTTAGTCCTAAACGTAGGAGCGAATGCGTCGCATATTGTCCTAAGGACATATGCTAAACACTCTAGACAAGTGAGAGGCAGCCACCCACTCATCATTTCCCACGTATCTAACGCGACGGCTCACAACACTCGACTGTTGCATAAAAGAGATGAAAGAGGTGAAATAACAACAATGTTATCGAACGGAGTGGTTCCGTTGACCCTTGACTTTTTGCGCGCAAGCCCCATTCCAAGCTTTTCTCCTTTAATCCTTGATGATGACGTTTTGAATCAAAACCAATGTAATGCTGAACCATCGTAGTTCGACTTATAAATGGAAGTCAAGCTATAAGAGGTAGCGTATTGATATCCGTGTAAAAGACAAGATAGAGAAATGATTTTGCGAATCATTCTCCAATTGAATCGTGTCACACGGACCAAAATAACAGCAGTCAAAATAAAATCAGAATGAGAAGAGAAATGAGGAGAGAAAAAGTGGTCTCGGATCCTACATTATCCATCAACAAGTCGATTAATAACGGTTTACGGACGTGTCGTCATCGACCTACAAAATGAAAATGAGATAACAAGTCCAATAACAAATGGAAATTGAGAATTCAACTTCTAAAAGTGAAAATAAACCTCTAATGGAAAAATTAAGGTTCTAAAGAAATCAAAAAGAAATTGAACTTGAATATAGAATATAAAATTCTATACAAAAATAGTACATAATATTCCAAGACAAAATACTATAATTCCTAAAAAGAAAATAAAATTTCCTAAAAGAAAAATAGTAAATTATATTTACATATACCCAAATTGATTTAAAAACAATATACAAAAACCATACAATTTACTATGTAAATCAAAAAGAACTAATAGCAACAAGGGGGTACAGCCAGAAAAAAAAACAATTGGGCTTGGCCCATAAATCATTAACAAACAGCAAAACAAACGGGGGGGGGGGGGGGGGGTGTAACGAGTAATAGGGTGCAAATCCAAAAATGCAAATGAATGGTTGGGCCAAAGGCCTACTAACCAATTGAAGGTGTCCACGCAGCATCATCTTCTTCACTCAGTTACCCTAACCCGTCGTTTGCCAACCCTAGCTCTCTCTTCTTCAACCTCGTCGTCTTCTTGTTCAGAGGCACCCCAGCTCCGCCTTTTGCCACTTTTAACTTTTTCTGACGTCAACTCCCAAAACTAAACCGTCTGTTTGCTTTTCCATCACTTCCACCTTCTCTCAAACTTTTCTTTTCCAATCTTTTACCGTTTGCATGTGGACGGCTTTGAAGATGGAAAATGAAGATTGATGTTTGTTCGTGAAGATCTATGAGTAAATCTGAGGAACTATTCGTGATTTGAAGATTGATTCATGAAGATCTGGATGTCGATGAATATTGTGTTACTGAAACGAGAACGAAGAAGGACGAGTTCGAGATCTGGAAATGCATGTTGAAGATCCGAAGCTTGTGACTCGCGCGAGGTGAGGGTTTTGATGTTGATTGTGGTTGAACATTTTGGAATGTTTTGGTGTTTTGGTCGAAGATCTGGAATGTTTGTAGATCGGAGGTTAGTTGAAGATATGAACACGATGAAGATCTGAAAAACATTCATGACAGACGAGTTCTCCGGTGAGAATTTGACGAATGTTTGAAGCTTCTCATCTATTGATGAAGTCGAAGGTTCCGATCTGAGACTTGATGAAGTTTTCTGGAAAACTGTATGACCGTGATGAAGGTTTTATGAGTTCTTGAAGATTTACGCATGGTGTTGAAGAAATCTGGAAAAACGGTTGAAGTTTGTTAGAGATTTCGAAGTTTTAGATCTAGATTTGGTTGAAGTTGCTGGAAAAATCTTGATGAAGGTGATGAGTCTTGATGAATCTTGGAAGAACGGATGAACACGGATGAACGTGTTGATGGTGAAACCTGGAAAGCGACATGAATATGATGAACGCGATGAGTTTCTGCTGGAAAAATGATGAACACGAGGAACTTCGATGAGTTTTCTGGTGAAACAATGAGTTTTCCAGCGATACTTTCCGACGTGTTTGGGCGGCTATGATTTCTCAGGTGCAGCCAGCTAGGGTTTGCATGTGAGGTATGGTGAGGTGGTGCCTGAGGAGAGAGAGAGTGGTAACGTGTCATCATGTGGGGTAGGTGTCATCATCCATGATGAGAGAGAGAACATGCTATTATATAGCTGACAAGTGGCATGGACTGCATGGACTGGGCCTGATTAATGGACAAATGGCCTACAAAACTTGATTAAGAGGACTGATTAGTGACTAGCTAATACGAAATTAAATGAAAATCTTACTAGAATTAAAAGATGTTAAACTACTAAAACTAATTAAAGCTAATATCAATTAATATCCTAATTAAATATAGATTAAAATCTATCTAAAATCCTAAACACAATTAAACTAGATTAATGAATCTAATTAAAATCTAACAGGATTAATAAAAACCTAATATTATAAAAAAAACCAATTAAATCCAAAGAAAATATTAAAACCTAAAATATATTCTAGAAAACAAAAATATTCTAAAATAGAAAATTAAATCTAAAAAATCAATCAAAATCTAAATTCTATGCTAAAAATTAAGAAATAAAGTATAGAAAATAGAAAATAATTCCATAAGGAAAAAAATAATGAAAATCAGTTAAGTCGGCGAATAAAAATGCGAGAACGCAACGAAATAACCGGTAAAAATGCGGACACCGAAATATCCTCAAAACAACAGCATAGACTGAAAACACCGGGAAGAGCACAACTTCCCAAAATAAACCTCCTTATTCGAACTGGCTTGAAAAGTCTGAAACGGGAGAAAAAGGTTGTAATCTCTACAAAATCAATCCGGCTGAAAAAATGCACAGTATGCGATGTGCAGATGCAAATGCAGAATGAAACGAAACATAAGCCAAACACAAGAACCGGTTGGTCAAATTTTGGGGTACAACACATGTAGCAGGGAAAATTTGAGATTAAGCTATTGATTAACGTGACTCATAAAAGCAAGAGTCGCCACCACACTTTATTTTTTTCCAAATGAATGGGGAAAGAACAAATAAAACCCAAAGAAGTTTTAAAACAAAACTAATAAAACAGAGAGACAAAGGGGAAGGGGGTTGGTTATGCAATGCCGGAAGGTGTTAGCACCTAAAATATCTATAGTACTCTAGAGGAGTCTCTTGAAAATCTATGCTTGGCTTAAAAATTGTTGTTTGCAAAAGATTGAAGAGATGATAAGAAAAATATTTTTAGGGTTTTTGGTGTTTGACAAGACTTCCCGAGTCTCATGCCTACGTACCCACAAAGTGCAATGGAGGATCAAAACCTTGTAGTTCGTGGTAAAATCAACAAAAGAGTTTGTTGTGATTGATTTTAAATGGAAAGACAAGTTGTCATTTTAAGGAGAAAACTCAACTAATCACCCACAAGTATATGAAAATGGACCTTTGCATCACTATTGAGAAGGGATCCAACTTGGATAGAGATCAACAAGTATGCCACTAACTATCTCAAGTGGAAAAGAATCAACATAAAATATCACTATAGGGATAGGAGAATAACATCTCAACTATGAAAATGACTCATGTGTAATCCTTAAGAAAAAGGTTTTAAAATGAAAGTGCATAAAGGGCACAAAATAGTTTGAATGAGTTTTGTTTTTTTATGTCTTTTGAAATGGTTTTGATGTGCTTAAGATGAATTAACACTTATTTAAGAAAAAAGAGTTTGAAAATCACTTCAAAAAGTCAAGGTTTATTGTGAAAGTGGTTTAAGTTTGAAAACAAGAAGGTTTTGAAAAAGGAAGAAGACTTTGAAAATTTAAGAAGGGAAGGAGATGAAGAGACTACCCTAATGAAAGTAGTAAAGTGCAAGTGTGTGCAAGTGTACTAACCAGAAGTGAAATAAGCCAATTGACATAAGTCAAAACAACCCTTCCATCATTTGGATTAAGCCACAAGCAAGCTAAGTAAACATAACACAAATCAATGTATCAGATGAAAGAAGAATCTATGCCAAAAGGTCAAAAATAAAGTATCAGAGCCAAGTCTTCAAAGAGTCAACCCAGGTCAAAGGTAACATATGAATCCCAAGGTCTCAAATCACAATTCCAAAACAAAGGATCAATAACCTAAATATAAGTCCATAAGTCCAAGATCCAAGCATGGGATAGTAACCAATAGTCTGAGGAAAAACTAAGTCTTTTAGAGATTTTTCCTTTATTAATGTCCTTAAAGAGAAAAATAAAAGTCCAAGTGGACAAAAGAAAAACCATAAACATAAACAATATGAAATTTAAATGATAAGAGAAATAATAAAAAGAGCAATAATTAAGTGACATAAAAATAAAGGTGCATAAATGTAAATGGCATAAAGTAAAAGTTAGAACAATAATATTGTTAGTGTTAGTGTTTTAATTAATAATAGGGTTCGGGACAAATTTAAGATTATGTTAAGCAATCGTAGAATAATTTATAAGAAAGATCATACTATGGGAGACCGATCAATAATAATTTATGTACCATACATGTTAGAGATATGATAGCAATTATACTCCTAAAACATGTAGTACAAGTAGAAAGCAAGGATGGATCAAAAAGTAAGACAAGGAGATTGGTCCATTACATCAATATATCCTTCATAACAACTTAGGAAAAACTTATGCATCAATCTAAAGTACCTCCAATGATCATTTATCAATCAAATGGTAGATTTAAAATGATGAATGTTTATCAAGCATCAATCCAAACATCATGAACAAGATGGACAAAAAATCATCCAATTGATCAAGAGAAAAGAAAAAAGAAAAAGAAGGAGAAGGAAAGATGAAGAAATGACCAAATTGAATCAAGAGTCAAGATCTATTCATGATCAACTTTAATCACCTTTCTTGGTGGATTAAGGTACTAAATCTATCATCAACTCAAAGCACCAAAAATGAATCAAATGATTCATTTAATGATATATTTGAATTAATGAAGATCCGTTCAACCTCATCAACACCCACAGTCCATTGAAATTGAGGAGAACTCTTACCAAAAAGTTATGATCCAAGGCAACAACTAGCAAAAAAGACAAAATACAATAATACATAATTAAAAATGTATAAAAAAAATTTAAAATGATAATTAAAATGAAAATAAGAAACAAAACCAAGATGAAGCTCTTAAACAAGTATTAAATGATTAAGAAAATCAATACAAGTCTGAAACAAATCAAGGATCACATGATAATTTTTGGAGAATTTATAAATGCATAAAAGCATTTTGAACTAATTAAAATGCATGAAAAATATCAAATCAAGGAATAAAAATATGAAAAAATGATCATAAAATAGAAAATATTTTAAGAAAATCATGAAAAAAATTGGAGTGAAAAAGACTGAGGGAGCTATTGGTTATGAATTTTTAAAATAAAATGAGAAATGAAAAACAATTAAAATGAAATAAAATGCTGCAAAAAACAATAGTTGTAAATCTGATCAACACGCGCAGCCATCAGATTTCATTTAAAATAGATCGAAAGGTCTAGATGAAGACGAACAAGATGGAATTTATGTGAACTAACACACATGATCCATTTTAAAATAAAACAACTTCATGCCACAATTGATACTTTCCGGTCATCTTCTCTAATAGCTCCTCACCGGATATTTGGAAAATTTTAACATTAGAGAATGAGACCACCACCATTATGACCATTACCTCATCACGAATCCAACCATAAACTCAGAATTTATTTACATAAATTGAGCTTGGAGAATTTCATAGAAATTCGTGAAAAAATAAAAAACGAGAATCAAAACTAAATTCTATACAAGAACAATCAGAGCCATATAAGTTAGGGGAAATCATCATAGAGCATTAGGTTACATTGTGATAAATTGTTTAAGTCCAAAATATGCTCAGAACTACCTTGTCCAAATAATGATCAGAAGTGTTGAAAGCTAGATATGGTTAGAGTGATTTAGTGAGCCTTAGAGCTTGATTTTTGTTGTAGAAGCTTCAGAGAAGAATAATGGAGCTAATAGAATCAAGAAACAAGGTTGAAAGAGCTCAAAATTAAAAAATGAAATCTGAAATTTTCAGTGTAAAGCGGGAGCTCGAGTAGGGGTTCTAGGGGCTTTCTAAGCTTGTTTTTCAGTGGGAATGCTTCCTCTATTTATAGTTAAGGTGAATGAATGGGATACATGTGATAATTTGCTGCAATTGTGTGAAATGAAGTGTGCCAAAAGTGTGACCAAACTTGATCATGAAGTCAGCCAAAATGCAGTGCATTCTCCCACATTTTGAGTAGTTTTGCATCACAAACCATCACTTAGCATCATCATGGCTAAAACACGTGTAAGGCTTCACTTAAAATTGAGAATGGGATGAAATTGCAAAACTGACCATGAACGATAACTCAGTTCTAAGTAACCATGTTCATAGCTAGGCCAAATGCAATCTACTCGTGCACTTTTTTATTTTCTTTGAGCCAAATGATCCTTTCATGAAGGATATCACAATGCAAAAAGAATCAACCTAAAAGGATGCTTGAGGTGAAAATGATATTAACTGAAAGTTGAGGCCGGGACACTGAAAATCGGGTCAGGCATTAGGTCAAACAGGTCATGACCTAGTTTTGTGGACAAATGGCCCACAAGATTTGAGATGCTTAGATCATGAATTGATGTTTGACCTCTAAAGCAGAGTTGTAGAGGACAACAAGAAGGATATTTGGTATAAATAAGCACCCATAAAATTTGAAATTTGAAGAAGTTATGATCTTTGGAACATAGGCATGCCAAACTTGAATTTAGGCTAAAATGTTTTGATGATCTTCCAAGCACAATTGGCTCTTGACTTGTGAATAGAAGTTGGAGAGGATGTCAAAATGAGTCATTTTCCTAAAGAATCACTAAAAAATGTTAAAGTATGAAGAAGTTATGAAGTCTTGAACTTACACTTGAAATGTTGACTTTTTGGTCAAACCTCTTTGAGAAAACTTGTAACCTTGGGCTTTTCATGCATTTCAAGATACATTGATGATCATATGAACTAAAAATGATGTACTCTTGGTTATCCTTTAATGTATCTTGCAATGGCTTAAAGTAACTTGTTGATGAAGACATGGAAATAAACACACGAACCTTTGAAAATTTCTTGAGAAACAAGCTATCAATATTTGAGTTCTTCTTGATTCAATGAAAATGAATAATGCTTGAGACCCTATTATTTGAGATTAGAGGTCATGCTTTGATGAGTTGCCATTGGAAATCAATGGTTGACCACATTTTGACTATAGGGGTCCAAACCCTAGCAGAGGATACATTCACTTGATGCTCCTGAGTCTAAACCCTACCTTGCAAAGGAAACAAAAGGGGAAAAAATATTTTTGTATTTTGATTAGAGGTTAGTGAAATATAAAGCATTTAAGTACAATAAGAAAGATACACAAAGAGGTGCCTGGTGATATTTGCAAAGATGCATCCCTTATATGAACCACTACATACTGAACAGATAATTTTTAAAAAATTGAAGCTTAAGTCATGTATTAGCTCATACCATTTTGAGTTGTTACTGAATGACAGATGTGCATTGAGGATATAAGATTGAATCTAGCAACCGAAAAAATTTATTTTCCACTTCCCTTCATGGATCAAATGTTAGAAAGGTTGGTAAGAAGAGCTTACTATTGTTTCTTGGATGCTTACTCAGGGTTCAATCAGATTGCAGTAGATCCAGCTGACCAAGAAAAGACAAAACTTACTTGCCTTTTTGGTGTTCGTGTACCGCATAATGCCTTTTGGCATTTGCAATACACCTGCCACTTTTCAAAGGTGCATTCTTTCCATCTTTTCAGACATGATTGAGTCTTCAATAGAGGTATTTACAGATGATTTTTCAGTATTTAGAAATGTTTTTGGTAGTTGTCTTGCTCACCTGGATGTCTTCCTTCAGAGATGTATTGAAACGAACCTAGTTTTGAATTGGGAAAAATTTAATTTTATGGTTACAAAGGGTAATATTTTAGATGATGCCAAAAGAAGAGGATTTTTTGGAAGAAGAGTAAGATGGAAAAAAGGAATCCTCAAGTGAAGAAGAAGAATAAAGTTTTAAAGACTGAAGTCATCAAGCTGGAGTTGTTTGTGTTGTTTCTGAAGAAAGTTGTTTTGAAGAATGATGATATGATATTTTTATTTTGTCCCTTGCATATGGGCATGTGTTTTTGTGGTTCTATATTGATCCTTTTAAAATTACATTTGCACTATAACTTTGTTTTGGTACTCAGTTTGTGGTTTTATGATGCTCTGATTTTCAAACCTTTGCAAAATTGTGGCAAAAGGGGGGAGTAATGGCGTGTGCATGCCTCTATGCTTAACTTATTATGTGAGCTCATGTTTGATTTGATCTCTTGAGGTGCAGCAACCACCTTGCATGTTATGTTTTAGATACGTGTCAATAATGTTTAAGGTCGTGGAAAATAGGCCATAGTTGATTATATTAAAGAAAAGTAAGCACAAAAACAAGGTGATTGATTGATATCTCAGGCTAATGCTTCTTAGCTAGATGAGCAACATATGGAAGCTGGCTCATCTGTAAAGGTTCATGATAAATGGACGCCTTCAGCTGAGAGACTCACCCCTAGTTAAGGGAATCACCATTTTTATTTAGACACCTTTAGCTAAAGAACCCACCCTTATACGAGGGACATGTATTTTCTAATACGTAAATACCTTTAGTTGAGGGACTCACTCCTAACTGAGAGACTCGTCACGCGAGTATGGTCGCTCTCGACTAGCAGGCTCAAATGATACGGTGACGAATGCACTTTGACTGGAATGAGAGTTTAAAAACACTTCTTCCTTAGAAAACCCCTCGTTCTTGAGGGATTATGTAGTGTTATATTTGTGGAAGTTCTAAACTAGGGCGCTCTAACTTCCGAATCGTATTGCCTAAGCGTTGACTTGTACCCCGCTAGAGGTATCCATATGATATAGGAAGGCTTTTTAAGCCATTTGAGTTTGTTTTTGGACCAAAAAAAATCATATTAATATTTTATGCAATTTTCTATTTTATTTATTTTTTTGGATTAAAAACCCGTCAGGGTTTATTTTTCTGTATTTAAACACCTTTGGGTGTGGCCATCAATGTTATTTTATCATAATAATATTCAATAATTTTCTCTATTTGATGGATTCAAGAGTGTTATCTGATACGTTTGTCACATGCAAATTTGCGCTTTCATTCTAGGTTTAGCTTTCTAATTGGTAGTGTTTTGACTGTGTTAAGTGGCATTAAAGCAGACTTTCTCCTGTTTCTTTTCGTAGCTTGATCAAACATGGGTGATCAACCATTTACCAAAGTAGATATTGATAAAATTAACACGACTTTTACCATGGCTCTAACTTCTTTGACTGAACAGAGGGAAACTTTAGTGACGTATGTGAACAACGCCAACAACAATGAGAATAAGCGAAGAGTAAGAGGAGGAGAACCGATTACAGTTCTGCGAGGCTGAATTAATTGTGTTTTTATTGATGAAAAATTAAGTTTTAAAAAAGAAGAATCCTACGAGGAAGAAGTACTTTTTTCATGGAAAATCTTCAGGATAACCATGACTATTGAGTGAAGGTTGATATTCCATTGTTCTATGGAATGATGGGACTGAAGGAGTTTATGGATTGGTAGATCGCGTTGATATATTCTTTTACATCATGGGAGTCCTAGAGAACAAGCAAGTTAAGATAATGGTGATCAGGCTTAAAAGTATTGTTGATGTCTGATGGGGTAAACTTGTTGCTCTGAGGCAGAGGCAAAGAAAATGGATGGTCATATCTTGGCGACGAATGAGACAATTGATGTTAGGGAAAATTTTACCAGAGGATTATGAGTGAGTTCTTTATAAGATGTAAATTGAGTCTGTTCAGGGAAAGAGAAATGTAATATAATACATAGCTTAGTTCCTTTATTTCTATGAGTGTAATGAATTGGGAGAAATGAAGAGCCAAAAGGTAGCTTGATACATTAGTAGCTTAAAGGGATCTTTGCAGAAGAAGATGAGTTTATAGACTGTATTTATCGTGGCTGAGGTATCTAGTCTAGCTTTAAAGCAAAAATTGATGGAGAGATCCCTTTGAAATTTATCACCTTTTAGGTATTCTCCCCATAATAACTTAGACTCAGTAGACGACAAGGAAAAGAGTGAAGAAACCAGGTATTCCATCCTTGAGAGTAAGGGGACTAGCAGCCCTAGGTTTTTCCAGTAGGGTAAAGCACCAGTCTATAGACAAAATAATCAATATGTTAAACCCACCGGAGACATGTGTTATCGTTGTAATGGAAGAGATGAGAGTCGTTGCTGTTGCGGGAGAAAGGGAAAAGGAAGAGGAAAGAGTAGGACATGCTGTTGAGAATGATAAATATGCAGGGGTTGAGCTTGCAGAGAAAAAAACAGATGAGAGGGTAAATTTGTGTTACAAAGAATTTTACTAGCATAGAAAGATGAAGGCTAGCGCAAGAATTTGTTTAAAACACATTGTTCTATTAAGGACAAGCTGTGTAATCTTATTATGGATGGAAAATATGGTGTTCAAAAAATTGGTAGATTATTGAAAGTTGTCCACAGAACCCCGTGAGGAGCCATACAACCTCAGTTGAGTAAGAAAGGGTTCCCAAGTTTGAGTGACACTAACCGCAACGTTCCTATCTCCATCTAAAAGCATTACAAAGAAGAGGTGTTTTGTGATGTTCTTGATATGAATGTTTGTCATATTTTACTTGGTAGACCTTGGCAGTTTGATAATGATATATCTAATCGAGGATAGCATAACGTGATGATGTTTACATGGGGCACACATCAAATTGCTATGGCTCATGTTTTGCACTTTGATAAGAATTCAAGAGGAAATAAGTCTAGTTTCTTGGTGATGACACAAAATAAAAAGCATTTTGGTGTGGCTGTTAAGTAAACTTAATTTTTCAGTTAAGTGGTGAGTAAAGAGTCGATGAGTGATGTAAAGGAGGAAACAATAATTCCAAAAGAAGTGTTAGAGATTTTAGACGATTTCAAGGAATTGACCACAAATGAGCTACCAAAGGATTTGCCTCAAATACGAGATAAATGCCAGAATGTAAAGATTTCAATATGGGAGACAGTGTAATGTTGTTTTTGTGTAAGGAAAGGTTTCCAGTTGGTAATTACATCAAGCTTCCTCCATGCAATTATGGCCCTTTCAAAGTGACCCAAAAGATCAATGATAATGCTTATGTGGCAAGTCTCCCGAATTTAATGAATATATTCAATACTTTCAATGTCATCAACATTCAAGAATATCAAGCACATGATTCTCTTTATCAAGAAGAGACTGATGTAGGAAGACTTTTTAAGCCGTCGAAGTTTGTTTAAGGCCCGAAAACAACATTTTAATAATTTACACAATTTCTATTTAATTCCTATTTTGGGATTGAGATCCCATTATGAATTCTTTTTTCTATTTTATTTTTCTCTTCGATTAAAAGTTCATTAGGGTTTCTTTTTATGTATTTAAGCACCTTTGGGTGTGGTCGTCAAGGTTATCTTATCATAATAATATTCGGTATTTTTCCCTATCTGGTGGATTTCAGAGTTTTATCTGACAGGTTTGTCGCTTGCAAACTTGTAGCTTTATTTTAGGTTTAATGCTTTCTAATACATAGTATTTTCTACACTACAAGAAAAAAGGAGATTTACGACACTTGATTTGCGACAGTTATCACAAAACCGTCCTTATTCCTGGATTGCGACGGTTGTCACGACAGTTAAGTTCAACTGTCGTACATTTTTTGCGACAGTTATCAAAAAACCGTCCTTATTCTTAGACTATGACAGTTCTCACGACGGTTTGAGCCAACCGTCGCAAATTTTTTAGGCATGCTGTATAAAATAATGCGACAGTTACCAAAGAACCGCCCTCTCTCCACACTCGCGACAATTAAGGCGAACTGTCGCAATTACTTTAACCAGTCATAATGACTATTTTTTTTATTCCTTTAATTTTCCACTTTTTTCATTCATTTTTATTTTCTAACATTTTCAATTTTATTAATTAATTTAATAAATAATTATTATAATTATTATAATTTTCATGCAATGTAGCTTAATATTTTTGTCTAAAATAATAATAAAATACCTGCGATTTCATCTGCGCCTTTTTAATGTAAATTGTAAATTTTTTTAATTTTAAATTAAATTTTAATAATTAATCTAAATTTATTAAAGAAAATATTAATTTTACTTAATATATTTATTTTTTGTTTTTGTGAAATTAAAAAATATAATCTTCGTTCCTTGTCCTTGTCCTTTACGAAAAAAATCTTGGAACCCTCCTTTTTTCATTCACGTTTTTCCTTTTCTCAAATTTAAACTTCTATATTCTGAATCTCATCTTCGTTCCTTGTCGATAAAATTTTCATCACCATTTCCATTTCCATTGTCTCTTCACTCCTTCCTCAATCCATTTCTCAATTGAAGCCAAACCCTAAAAGTTGTTGAATATTGAACCCTAACAATGACTTGAAGTTTAAATCATACCTAAAGGATATTGGTATTGATATTGAACTGATCATTCAACACTAACAATAGTTGAAACCTTGATTTTTAATCTGATATGTCGCAATTCCGCAATCAGCTGTTCCATCGCTCTGTTGCTCCTCTTCTCAAGCCAATTTCAAGGTAAAATCATGGTTTCTCTTTCTTATATCGTGATTTGCAACTATAATGAGTTTTTAGATTAGTATTAGAGTTTACTTGAATTATGGCTTGGCTCAATCAATTTCAAGGTAAATGTAATGCGCTTGTTCACGCGCGTAAGGTGTTTGATGAATTGTGTCATAGAGGGACTTGTGATTTGGTGTCGTGGAATTCGATTGTGTCAGCTTATTCGCATTGTTTTGTTCTGAAAGTTTATGATGCATTGTTGCTTTATTTTATTTTTCCTACAGTCTTTACAAAATAAGGGATGATCTGGGTATGTTAGTGACAGAGAGCCAGTATTTGATAATCCTTCCAAAACTGAACCAAAACGACCTCATCAATGGTTAATTGATGCAACTGAAGGGGATTCTTTTTGCCAAACAAGAAGCAAGCAATAGAAGATGAAAATGAAAGATCTAGTTCAAGATTTTCAAATGTTAATTTTACTCCGTGGGAGAACAATCACAATTTCAGTTCAATCCCAAACTAATTTATTGATCGATTATTTGGATCTGAAACTAGGCCGGTCAATTTCTCTGAAAATAATACTTATTTTTCTACTTATGATTCTAACATGACATCAAAGATGATCTCCAATCCTTATGTTGATGACACATCTTTTGGCTTGTCTGTATCTCATTCCAGACAATGTTATTGTAACAAAGCCAGAGTCAAATGTTACTGTAACCGAGCCAGAATCAAATAAATCTCTTCATGAAGACACACAAACTATTTAAAGCTTGGATGGTGATATTGCTGACCAGGGCTCTGTCTCTTCCAGTGCAAAGTTTCCAGGAGTAAGAATCAAAGGGATAGAAGGTCGGCGAAAGAAGGAAATGGGAAAAAAAAACTCGAGAAGCTGTAAAATTAGATTTAAGGCACTGGGAGCAGGTAAATGAGCGAAGATATGCACTGGATTTAGTTCGTGATGCAATGTCCACCGAGTTGAGAGTTGTTAGGCAGGATAAGTATGGATGGATTCTGCATGCTGAGAGTGAGTGGCAATGCCATCTTCAACAACTTGTGCATGAACGAGGGATATTCCCACTAAGTAAATCCTCTCTGACCGAAGAGCCAGAATGGCAGCTTTGTCCAATTGAAGGTCCGTATCGAATGCGGAAAAAACTTGAATGCTATAGACTTAAAATTGACACCATACAAAATATTCTTGACGGACAGTTTGAATTGGAGATACCAGAGTTGTCAAAAGGAAAAGTTGACCATGGTCCTGATGCATCTGATTCAAAACCTTATTTTTCACTGTTGACTGATGGTGCCAAACAGAATAACTCTGACAGTGAGCTATTTGAACCTTTCTTTGAAGATACGTTGGATAGTGTTAAAGATGCAGTTTCCGTAACCAAGAATAAACAAGATATCAAAAGGAAAGAATCTCCAAACACATTTCCTACTAATGTCAGGAGCTTGATATCTACTGGTATGCTTGATGGTGTTCCTGTGAAGTATGTCTCGGTGGCGTGGGAGGTAAGGTTTGGTCTTTGTTGTTGATTAATTCAAATAGTTTGAAATTCTACTTTATAAGCTATATTCCTTTGTGAATGAAGGAACTTCGTGGTATTATAAAAGGCTCTACCTATCTTTGTGGGTGCCAGTCATGCAACTATTTTAAGGTTAGTAATTCCTTAGTATACACTCTGACCCGACACCTTAATAATGGTTTTTAAATTTCTTTAAACCTATAGATTACTTATTGATTGATGCTTTATATTATTAGGGTCTGAATGCTTATGAGTTTGAAAGGCATGTCGTTTGCAAAACATAACATCCAAACAATCATATTTATTTCGAGAATGGGAAGACCATATACCAAATAGTACAAGAGTTGAGGAATTCCCCGGAGAGTTCGTTGTTTGACACAATTCAGCCATTCTAAGATTAATTGAGCGAAACTTTCCTTGTTTCTTAATTTGTATAGCCAAATTTTATCTTTGCTTGATTTGCTAGTTACACTGTATGATATTCATTAGTATGGTTGGTTCCAAGTTTCAAACATGAATCACTCTCACAAGTTACTTGGATTATGATATAATGTTTTCAACATTGGATGGTTGATGATTAGTTCATGACTCTTTTGGATTTGGAAAGCCTTGAACTCTGAATTGCATGGAAGCATTATTGAAAAAGTATTGCAGCCTGATCTAAAAGAAAGAATCACTAGACTGTTTATGATATTCATCGAGTATGTTTATTGATTAATGGTTATGTTATGTATTGATCTGTAAAGGTTCCTGTGGAAACATGGTTGATTAATTGATTATCGATACAGGTGCTCGACAATGGTATGCTTATAGATTCCCATGATGAGAAGTCTATTGTAGATGCTCTTTTGAAACTTGTTAGAAATAAGCAACTGTGGGAAAAATGTAGACATAATGGTTAGTTGTTAAAATCTCCAAAAGAGTTTCTTCGGCGTCAACATGTAAGCTTTCTTGCTCCATCTTTTTTATACATATTTTTCAAATGTTAGTAAAAGGGTCTGGAATCTGTATTGATATACATATGATGACCAAAATCTCAAACATTACTAGAAACTACACTGAGTACAAAGACACAAATTTGTAGATGCCCTTAAAAAAATACAACTACTTCTAGCTTGATTCATACCATCCATCAATAAAAACAGAAAATTAAAATTACCTTGTGCCAGTTCAGTTTAGGTTTTCCCTCACCATCATTCAATAATGTGCTTTCCAAATCATCCTGTTTACCATCTCTCAGAAGACTGGGGCATTGTTCTTTACGGTACATGGCAATAAACGGAATCTAAAACGGAAAAAAGAAACTTAAGAAATTTCGTCCGGCGTGCATGACCCAAAAAAGTAATTTAAATCATGTAACTCTTACATCATATTTCTTTATATGATACATCATATTCCAAATCATCCTGTTAATCGAGCTGCGAGTAGGGTTTCGTTTGCGAAGAGAGTTCCTCTTGAAAAGGTTTCATTAAACAGACTCAATTCTACAGGGAATGGCGGCGAAGCATCTTTGATGCAATTCACTGCAGTTCAATTGCAAGGACAGTGGTTGGGAAGGAGAGTCAGTGTCAATCGAATTTCGAAACTCCAAGGAAAATAACTGAAGGAGTTAAAAGTGAAACACTTGATTAATTTTCTTTGGCCTATTCGATGATGATTTTGATGACTCCATTTTGGAATAGATTGATGTTCTTTGCGAGGAGAAATCTGGGGTGAAAGCAGCTGGGCAGGTATTAGACCATAGTTGTCAGGAGAAAGTTTCAAGCGCGATTGGTGTAGTTGGTAATATTATTTATAAGGATATTGGAAATGATGATTTTGATGAGTCCATTTTGGAAAAAATTGACATTCTTTGTGAGGAGAAATCTGCGGTGAAAGCAGCTGGGCATGGGTTAGATCACAGTTGTCAGGAGAAAGTTTTGAGCGAAACCAATGTAGTTGGTGATATTTGTTGCGGTGAGAATCGTGATACCAAGCTATTGATTAACTTGAATCTTAAATTCTTAAATTCACAACCGGACTTTAATTTATCCAAAGGAAAGGTCTAAAGAAAGAAAGAACCTTTTGCGCAATGTTACAACAACGCTAAGAGATTCGGGGATCGGAGTTGGTTATGCCTAGGGTAGGTATTTCACATCCTAAACATCTGTAGTACTCTACAGGAACCTTTTGTTTGTTTGCATGCTAAGCTTGGTAAATGTTGGTTAAGGTTTGGGATTGGGTAAAAGGTGTAGGTTAAGACCTAAAGATAGTTTATAAGTTTGCTCACAAAGACATCGCGTCCTCTGCCTACATATCCTAAATAGGATAGAATCAGAGCAATCGTAGTTCACCTCACTAAGGTCGAAGAACACTTGATTATGATCAAGGTTCATGGGGAAATAAACATAACAATGGTTGTGTAGAGTTTAAGAAAACTCTCTAGATCTATGTTATAACACTCAAGAGGGGAGTAGGTAATCATTACTATGATTCTTACATAGAGTTTACAAACTCTATCCTAGGGTTCTAGTTGAAGGGACACTCATAGTGAAGGTAAGGCTTTTTAGACTTAACGCAAAGTCTAATGGCTTGAATGTTCTAACTTAACTAAGCTAGGGTTTAAGATGACTTCACAAAGTCGAGGGGAAGAGATAAATGAGCTATCCAATAACACAAGGGTTAAGGGAGAGACTTTTCCTTTGGAAGGAGAGAGAGAGGCAACTTGGATGAGAACTAAAAAGTTCCATCACTTGGGGAAAGAATACTTAACAAAGCAAATGAACAAGATGAACAAGATTATAATCAAGTAAGCGTGCATATTACAATAAGCAGATACTTCAAATAACACCAATGGTTACAACCGGTAATCAAATGTCTTATCAAAGATGGAAGCATATCTTAAAAAAGATTGAAACATGATGAAGGTGACAACCATATAAACAAATCACAAATTGAAAGTAAGCATGTCATAGGTTCAAGGTATAACAAATGTAACGACAATATGCATAGATGACAATCAAACACAAGTAAACCAGTTTAACCTCATAATTTAGGAGGAAAATAAAATAATATCATGGTGACTACCAAAGGGGAGTACCCTAGCATGTTAACTAACAAGGCGAATAAAGATCTCACAAGAAATTTCAAGCATGCTCAAAGGGATTCAACAGTAGGTAGGATAACGATACAATAAGGGAACAAATTTCCATATGGGCAAAAAGAATCACAATTTATGACAACAAGTAATATTCCCACATCATATAAAAATAGACATTATAACAAACACAATGCAAAAAGAATGGATCAAAAAGGGTGAAAATGAGAGAGTTGTGATTATTTGAAGTTCATGAGTTTTATTGAGCAAAACAAAAATCAATAAGTGAAAATCAAAAGAAAATGCAAGGGGTGGGAGTTGAACCCACGCCCCCCCCCGGTCCAATACGCGCGTGCAAGAGAAAAGAAAAAAAAAAGGCCAAAAGGGTTGATCCTCCTCAGAGATCGAACCCAGGTCTAGGCTTTGCAAGGCGTGAATATGAACAAGTTGCTTACCACTGGGGTGGCTATACATCCGTTGATATAGCCACCCCCATAAATATATATGGCGTGGTGTTGTGGACTGCTGGGCAAAAATGAAGCAAAACAAGGCAATTTCTCAAATGCGTTTTGATGTCAAACTCATTCATTTCTCAACCAAATCAAGCAAACCTTAGATCAATTTTGGGTGTTTTTAAACAAGGAAAAGGATGGTCCAGCTAGAATTTTGAAAAGATGCCTTGAAATGAAAACACGATAGTAGTTGCTATTTTGGATGAAAAATGCATTTACCAAGCCAATGACCAAAACAGTCATGATATAATCAGGAAGAGAGCTCTAACACAATTCAAATATGATATACAACATGTTCATGCATTCAAACAAACTACTTATGAGCTAAAGTTCCAACTGTCATGTGAGAATGAGATGAAAATCAAAACACTTGCAAGTGAGATAGTGAGATTATGAAACAGGACAATTTGGAGTAAAGGAACCACACATACATACTCAAAACAATATATAGGATCTGTCTAAACCTTCAGAAAGTTCACAAACAACATGGATTTTAAAAAACCTAGGCAGCTGCAAATTAGGGAGTGAAGTGCATTTTCAAAGCCACAGCTCAAATTACTCATGCTTAGAACAAATTGAAGGTCCCCACATACTCCAAATATAACATATATGAAGTTCCAAAACAAATGAATCTTAAATCCCAACTTGAATATAAAGTGACCTATGGTTTTGAAATTTATGACATAGGTTGCAAAAAAACAAGTTTTCAAAACAGTTTGAGCAGATGCACATCAAACAATCACTTATGATTTTGACAAACTCACAACAGTACCACAGCAGTACCACACCAAAATCACAGCAGTACCACACCAAAATCAAACCAAAATTGTCACTTGAATGAAGGCTAACAAACCTACAACTGATTCTAAACAGACCAATGACACAAATGCAAATTAGCATGATAATGCCTACATCAATCACTTAAAAAAAACCAATTCTAATGCAAGTTTACTAACTTAGGGCAGTAGGCAACATAAGGGGCACAAATGTTTTTCAAAACAGTTTAACAGTTTGGCATGCAAGCATAATTCAAGTGTAAGAGGAAGATCTCTCATTGACAAATAAATACATACACACACCACAAGTATAGAGCAAAATGAGTTACCACACTGAGATTGATCATTATGCAAGCAAACATGATTTTGCTATATGGTCATGACAGTTTTGGCTCAAAAATGCAATTAAGTGGTGAAATGCAGATATAGGTAATCTCAGACCACACCAAACATGTACACACCTCAGAATCAAACATGTGAGTGAGTTACAACTCTAAAATCATGTATATACACACAGAAAAAACAAATTGAGCATGATGTGGCAGATTTAGTGTGTAAGTGTGATTGGAATGTGAAATATGAGAATAAGCCATGACAGCACAAGTAATCAGTATGCACACACCAGAAATGTCATCATGAAAGTGTTTTAGGTTCATGGAAGAGCTTGTGTCAAGTAGTATGAAAATTGGTGTGTTGGTGCAAAAGTTTGAAAATTCTGCCTAGGCAAGACATTTATCACAACAGGGCAAATTTAAGGCAATGATTTCTTTCATGAAAAGGAGGTTATATACACATTATGAGGATGCTAACAGATGAGATGCAACTCAGAAAAGGAGTGAAATCTTTACCAAAACAGAAGTTTAGCATTTTGAAACTTATGTCATACAAGAACAACAATTTAAACATACAATAAGCCAGAACCATGACAGATGGGGGAAATTAGATCATGCACAAGTTTTGAATGGATATGCTAAAGATTTAATGCACACAAATCATGTAAATAATGCTTGGAACAGAGGACATTTTGCAACAGTTTGAGGCATGGTATGGAAAATTGAACCTTAGGTAGATTTTGAGCATAACAACAACATACACATTCTTGAAATGGATAAGAAAATGAGTTCACAACTTCAAGTTAGGCAAAAAAACTCATTAAATCAAAAGTGACATATTGAACCAATTGGACAGCAAAAGCACACATGTCTTACAAGATAGCCCTAATGACTAGGCACCAGACTTCTCACATCTCCACCAACACAAGCATTATGAACAAAATCAAACATTGACCAAAGACTTGAGGCATAAGGAATAGCAAGCATAACCACTTAAGAACCACTTCAAAGCAATGATAGGCAAGACATTCATGAAATCATCATAATGAAAACAAAAGGTCATCTTGATTCATACATGATCAAGGACAAGGGGAGATCTATGAGCAACTTACAAGTCATCTACCTTTCTCACTAATGAGCTAGGTTTATAGTTCTAGGGCAAGCATATCACTTTTTCAAGGTTGGATCCTAAATCTACCAAATGACCAAAACTTCACTAACAAGTCTAAACATAATATCAAGGCACAAACTTGCAACCTATCATCCACACATTATTTACAAATGACAATATATTGACAAAATAAGCATTAAGATCACATGACTAGGATTCTTGACAAAGAAGTACAATAGGGAAGCCATGGTATGTTTTCACACAAATCATCACAAAATGACAATACATGACAATGTATGATTTAGAGATAGTTAGAGCATCACATACCTCTTGTTGACCAGCCTTGAACAAGCTAAAAAGATTAGAAACCCAGAGATAATCCTTCCTTTGCAATGAGGTGAAACTTACTTCCTCTTGAAGCAACAAGACCAAACTTTAAGACAGTTGGAGTTAGGTGATTCCCAGCTGATTTTCAATGCTTTGGACACTGGTAATATGACATATGTGAGGTGCGTGGATGGTTAGAACAGCAAGAACAAGCCTATGCAAGGATTTGGCAAGTTTTGAGTGTGGTGGTCAAACTTTCTTGGTGTGAAAGTTGACTTTTTGCAAAATGGTAATTTTGAGAGTTTTGAGGGTATAGAGACCTTCTATATTAGGTTTATGGATTGTGAGGATGATTTTTAGAGGTTTAGAAGTGATGGGACTGATCTTAAGCAGAGTTTTGCTCAAGACAGCTTTTTGGTGAAAATGGTGACTTTGAGATTTCTGAAATTCTTGAAGAATGAGAGGAGAGTGGGAGCTATGTTTTCTCTGGTTTTGTTAGATTGCTCTGGTGTGTTTAAACTCATAGGAGATGCCTCTGTTTATAGCCAAACAAGAGTGAGGGCAGCCTTGGTCATTTACCACTTTTGGAGGGAGTTTTCATGAGATTTTCAAATGAATCTTGCAAGATCTTCCCCTATCAGCTCCAATGTTCAAAGGAGATCAGAAAACTAAAGTGGATATGGACATGAAATGATTGAGATGATATGTGATAGTAGAGTAAGCCAGCTGCAACAGTCCTAGCATTAAAGTTTATCTCTCCTTCTTTCCTTTGATTATTATATTGTCAAGTTGCAACAACTTGCTATGTTCACCAAATCCCTCCTTTTTATGGTTTTCTCTCTATCCATGTCTCATATTATCAGTTTGGATCAAGATCCAAGGGTTGAGAGTAGCTTAAATTGTGAAAATCCAAATTTGAGAATTCTTGACGAAGTGATTTCAAGTGTGACAGGCCCAACTTCTATGGTGCATAACTTCCTGCTCAAACATGCTATTGAGGAGTTCTACCATAATTTGGAAAGCCCTTAAGTAGCTCTATAACTTTAATGTTTTGGGAATTTCCAAATTCTATATGGAACTAGGTTGAAAAACCCTTCAAAGTTTCTGAAAAAACCACTTAAAAGTGCCAAATAACTTAGACTTTTTCTAAGTTATTTCCCCCTTAAAAATGAATTTTGCTATAACTCCAATTCTATGCCTTTTTTGATCATGGACCACTTTGAGGCTTTTGTATGATTTGTCAAGAGCTTTCCAATGAGCTTTGAACCACTTCATTTGGATGTGTGGTTGAGGAGTTATGGTCTTGCCCATTTCGAAACCCTAATTCTCGATATTTGCAATTACTTCTTAACCCTTGATCCAATGGTCATGAAATTTTATGGGGAGTTTTAATATGACATAAGGAACATTTTTGATTCACATCTTGAAGTCAAATTCCTTATTGTTGAAGAGTTGACTTTTCAGTCAACCATTCGATCAATCGGTGCCTACCGAGTTGACCGTTGATGATTCGGACACCCTGAAGACTTGAAACTATTTGGATGGACTTTACTAAGACATAGGAGATTAATGGATCAAGATCCCACCCTTGAAGAATTCTTTAAACCAAAAGTCAAACTACAGTTGACTTTTTCTCGTCGAAAACCCTAATCGGGTACCTTAAATTGCACTGTTCTCAATCCCCGGGTGACCACCTCAAATTGCACTCATTATTGATCCAATGTATTATATTTGATCTTGTGGAGACTTATTTGAAGTTGAATCAATCCAGAACATTGATTGATCAGACCACCGAAACCTCGATTTTGACGGTACGGAGCCCTAATTCGTCTGCATCTTAACAAAGATAAACTGAAAATGGGTTAAGGTTAGTTAATCAAGTGAATGTGATCCTAAAATGATGATGAGGATCTAAGGGGTCAAAATTTGGGGTGCAACAATATTGGTATAGGTTCGGGAACTAGTGCTTTATCTAATGGTGTAGAAGATTTTGATTTTGTTTAGCCTGTTTGGGAGAGATTATGAAAACAGTTTATGACATGGCCAAGAGTTTCGGTTTTGAATTATTTTAGTGACAGTTGAATTGATCCCCGAGTTAGTCGGTCCAAGAGTTTAAGAAAAAAACCTTTCATTTGTAATGTTGATTGCGAAAATTGATGTTATGTGTTGCTATTTTTTTTTTGTAGCTATCAACTTGGAGCACTAGACAGAGCGATTCGTGAAAATACTATAGTGTATTTAGAGACTGGTTCTGGAAAGACTTTGATTGCAATTATGCTTCTTAGAAGCTATGCTTATTACCTCCGAAAGCCTTCTCCTTACATTGCAGTTTTTTTGGTTCCCAAAGTTGTACTGGTTTCACAAGTATGCTGCCACTTTTATGATGACTTTTGCATATTTGAGATACATAATGATTAATTACTATGTGATTTTTAAGGATTCATTGTGCTTGTTTGTTTTGTTCAATTGTGTATTCTAGCAAGCTGCAGCCTTGAGAAATCACACTGATTTGAAAGTTGATAATATTTAACTGTTTCTATTTTCTTTTTATCAACATTAGTGTCATGTTTGAACGACTTGCGAAGAATGGAAGTGAGTTTGAGAAAAATACTAAGCAGCACATTAAGGAATATGCAGATGTTGGTTTGAGGACCTTGATATTGCCCTATCGCGAACTTGAGGAAGAAGAGTACACTCTTTTTAATAAAGAATTGATGGAAGCCATGAGCTTAGTAAGTTCAGATCGAGAGCAGATTGTGGAGGACATATTAGAAAAGATCGAAATGGATTTAATTCTTCTGGGTGCTACCGCAGTTGAAGAAAAACTTCAAAATAGGGTATGTTACAACTAGTGATAAAGTTATCTATGCTCAGTTCTGAGCTAGCTTTTTGAAGTTTGAACTAAGTGCGTTTAAAACTTTGCAATCGCTTTTTGACATATAGGTTCATGAATGTATTGATAAGCTAGCACAGGCAGGAATAAAGTTATGGGTTTTGACTGGTGATAAAATGGAGACAGCAATATTGTCGGGTGAGTTCGTACTTATCAACAGTTTTGAAAATTCTATCATAGTAATATGAAGTCATCGGTATGATGATTTCAGTGTCACCATAGGTTTGCTTGTAGGTTACTTCGGCAAGAAATGAAACAAATTATCATTAGTTCAGACACTCGAGAAACCAAATCACTTGAGAAAATGGAAAACAAGTCTGATGCTGATGTGGTAAATATAATTATTGTTTTCCATGGAGCTTTGGCCTATTGGATGTGTGATTGTGATGAAAGTTAATTGATTCTGCAGGCAATCAAGAAAAGTGTTGTTTGTCAATTAATGGAAGGAAAGGAATTACTTGGTGCATCAATTGAAAACATTGAGGCGTTAGCTCTAATAATTGATGGAAAGTCTAACATATGCACTAGAAGATGATGTAAAGAACTTGTTTCTCGCACTTGCAGTTAGTTGCGCGTCTGGTATATGCTGTCGTTTTTCGCCGAAGCAAAAATCACTTGTATAATTTCTGTGACTTTATATGTGTACCCTTGTTTCTTCCTATAATGCTGATTTGAACATGTTTAGTCTTTCTATTACAATAATGCAGGTTACTAGATTAGTAAAGATTAAAACAGGTTGTACTACTCTTGCAATCGGCGATGGTGCAAATGATGTTGGAATGCAGGCAATTATGTCTAGTGATATTGCAATCTATGCAACCTGCTGTTGCACCGGCAGCTCCACACCTACTGTGTAGACTGCTGATATTTCAAAAGTACCTGGTAATATTTCTTTATTTTTTTAGCGACTTTGGATTTTTCTTTGAATGAAAATACTAGATAAATGTACTGATGTTTATTTTATGAGTCGGAAAGCATTTGTCTTGAACAATGATATGTATTTCACTTATCACGTG
This sequence comes from Lathyrus sativus, assembly GCA_963859935.3. NCBI lineage: Eukaryota > Viridiplantae > Streptophyta > Magnoliopsida > Fabales > Fabaceae > Lathyrus > Lathyrus sativus. Next base: position 49,784,286 of record OZ012737.1, read on the forward strand.
TTCCTTGTCTTATTCTATTTTGGTTTTAACTCTTGCTTTTACTATTTCAGCATACCAAATGCCTATTGTAACAACATTGACAAGACATGTCAATAAGACATCAGAATCACTCGGAGGTTCACGTGAAAACCCATTTCAAGGATGCAACATATGCTTCCTCTAAGTTTGATTTTTTCACCCGCGTAATCAATGTTTACATTTGTTAGATGGCGGTTGTTCATTCTGAATGCTAATGTCACAGTTCGTGAAGATGCAAATCAACTTTATCAGTCTTTAACAGTAGCCATAATTGATGCTATAAAATATTCACCTTTTCGTGATGTATGTTTTCGAGACTGTCAAGGGCTTTATGATCTTATGGCTACAGATGAAAGTGATACTGAACTTGCAGCCCTGCTAGAGTTGAATAGCTCTGATATGCATTTAAAATCCATGGCTTTTGTTCCTCTTCGTTCCAGGCTTTTTATGAATGCCATGATTGATTGTAAGATGCCACCATCTATTTTTACAAAGGATGACGTGAACCGTGTTTCCGGACCCAGTGAATCTAAGATTAAGTTTGCAATTGGTGATTCTAAGCTTCAGGATAAGCTCATCCATATTTAGAGTTTATTTGTTTAACTAGTGAAATGATGGTGGCTTTTGTTCAACTAGGATCTATTTTAGGGTTTTATTTGTTGGATGTTATCACTGTATTCATTTGTGTGCAGGAGCAAAGAGATGGAGAGATGGTGAGTTGCTCTTGCCATGGGATTTCAAAGCACACCGCAATCAAGTTTCTGGCATCATTTTGGATACTACCCATCAACAACTATGTAGCTGCAATTGGTGATGTGAATATCAATTTTAATGCATGGTTTAGGTACTTATTTTGTAGTTTTATTTATTCGTTGTTGTTTCGACTCAGTTGTCTTCAAATTGTACCTTATAGTCTCAAGCCACATGTATGTCATTAACTTGGTTGTATTAGAGAAAATGTTACTACAAGTTATTACTGTCATCTCAGTGTTAAAATTAAGAAAATCTCAGTGTTAAAAACAATTGCTCACTGAACTTTGTTACTACTTGTTGCACCCTAAAATTTGCCCAACCTTATTCAATTGGTTTATGTTTCAATATCATTAGCATTTGCATATAGAGTCATGTACATAGACTAACCATCTGCATAGCATAAGCATAGCAAGTCATTCAACAGGGGACCAATCATGATTTTTCATCTCTATAGGCCTATCAAGAGGTTATTGTCCCCATTCAATCTTATTCAAGTCATCAGGAAAGAATTTGAAAACAAAGAGCTCAGCAGATCAAGCCTTGAGTCCATCTCTTAGCTGAGGGTATCTGAGGATCAACAAGAGGGTTATGAGCTGTGAAATGAAAGCATGGGGAGCATCTAGACATCTTGAGAGACTTACAAAGTCATTTGGAGAAGAAAGCAAGTCATTGATGAAAGCACAAGAGCTGTAGTGGAAGACAGTCAACTAGGGTTTCATCTGGGTCAACCCTAGGTCAACCCTAGGTCAACTGACTGACTTAAGAGAGCATCCAAGTCTATTGGAGAGATGTGGGGATCAACATTTGACATATGAAGAAGGATATGGAGATATGACAAGGAGAATTCAAGAGAAATCAAGGAGAAGAGGAGTTACTAAATTAGGGTTTCTCTGTAAAATCCCCTAGTTTAGGTCAAATTTCCAAGCAAGATAAGTCAAAATTCTAGTTTCAAATGGCTTCTTGGCCAACATGAAACTTGTAGAGGATCTCAAGACCTTTAATTTGAGTGGTGGAAGACCTCAAGGAGATTTATAGAACTCAAGTTATGGTCCTTACAAGTTACAGGTCATCTGGGGTGTCTGAACTTTTGTCTGTGAAAGTGACTTGACTTCCAAGCTAGTTTTGCCCCTCAAGGAGATTTCAAATGAATTCTTGGTCAACATAAGAATTGTTCCTCATTGTCTTAGCTTTCTAGAATGGTATGGTATGCCTTCATATGATGTGGAGAACTCAACTTATGGTCTTGACAAGCAAAGGGTATTTTGGGCATTTGTGAATTACAGGTCATTTTAACCTATACCCAAAACTCATACAAGGAGGCCTCAAATGGAAAAACTTACAACATCAAACTTGCTCCAAATGGGATTTTAAGTCTAGAAAGAAGGTCACAAGTTATTGGAGAAGCTCATAGCATGGAATTACACAATTGGTCAAAATATGAACTAAAAAGGCTTATAAAGTGAATAATTTCAAGTTGGAAATTGGTTTGGGAGATTTACAAGTCCAAATGGAGACTTCCAATATATGATTTTGAATGGAAAAACAATTCTAAGAACAATGGTTCACACACTTTTTTGAGTTTAGAAGGAAAAAATGAAGTTATCCATGGTTGCTTATCATTTAAGAAACATAATCAAAATGGATCAAAATTTGAAAACAAGGGAATGTGCAAGATGGATCTAGAATGTTCATTTGGGGTCTATATATTCATGAAATGTGCATTGATCAAGGGTTGGTCTCATTTGCACCAAGAATTCCACAAAATCTCTCTTACTTTCCATAAAAGTTTCATTACAATTCTCTCAAATTCCTCACCAATTTTCATCCACTTCAATTCAATCTTATTCAACCATCATCATAGATCATAATTGAAGCAAAGACCTGGTGGTTATCATCCATTTTCGTGCATTATCTTCAAGAATCTCAAAATTGCAAATTCTGTTGGACAGCAAAATTCAAGCAAAGAATCATCACAACACTGCATACAGAATCTATACCTGAGTAATTGGATCAAGATTCAAGCCTTGGAGGTCTCAGATCTTCCATCTCCATAGCTGTTTGCAAGATTTTGCACAAGGTAAGTTTTCATTCAAACCACTTGATCTAGTTAATTTGGCATGATGTTGTTAGTTTAGATGCAATCTAGGTGGTTAGGAGATTAGTTTAGGTGAATTTGGAACGATTTGGAGTCCATTGTTAGCAAAGGCAACAATCTGTTGGTGCTTATATCTCTTAGATTAGTGTGTTGTAATTGTAGTTTGATAGCACATGTTAATCTCCATTAGGCATAGGTTAGTTTAGGTCAAGTTTGATGAAGAGTTATCATGATGCTTATCAGTGAATATCCATGGTGATCAGAATTTACCTCGATCGGGTTGAGAGTTTTATTGAGTTTCAGATTGATCTAAGATCATAGGATTGAAGAGGGAGAGGTTTGGAGTAACTTTCATGTTCATAGCATGGTGATTCGTGGCCTGGATAAGGAGAACAGTTGGGTGGAATGTTGCTCGTGCATGGGGTTTAATGGCAGAAACCCTAATCTCAGGTGAACCAAGGAAGAAGACACAATCGTGTCCGTTCATCTCGTGGTAGACCTTTGACTATCAGGGCAATCCAATGGCCCTCATTTAATTTCAGAATTGGAGGGAAGTGCGTTGGCCCTAAACGCACCGTTTCATTAATTGAAACGGGCGGGCCTGAGTGCTGTTGATAACCACACCCCCAAGGTTGAGCCCAATACCATTTTCAACGTGGATTCGCTACTATTTTCACCCCCTGCTCGTTTTTAGTTTTTTATTGTTTCTGACTTGATGCTGGGCTTAGCCAAAAGCGCTATTTGCACCCCTATATGTGGCCCATTCTGGATTTATAACTGGGCGAATTTCTTTTCATACCCCCACCATTCATTTAATTCATTTAATTTTCTTAATTTCATTTTAATTTTTACTAATCTTTGAAAATTCATAAATAATTCATAAAAAATGTTTTTTAACTCATTCTTTTCACCATGTTTTCATTAAAATGTCTAGAATATTATAGGAAAAGAAAATTTCATTTTTAGTTTTATTTCATATTTTTTACATATTTTCTAAATAAATAGCATAATAAATAGTTACATTTCATGCATTATTTTTATGATTTTTGTTCTCTCACATGCTTTAATATTTTTTGATCTTTCTTTTCATATTGTTTAGATGAGATGTTAAGCTTGTAGAAATATTTTATTTCCCATTTTTAGGAGTTAATTTTAGGTGATTAATAAATACTTGAATATCATGATCAAAACTAGGGTTTTAGGTGACAACTTAGGAAGTTCAATTTTCTCCCTTAGGACTTAGGGTTTGAATAGATTAGTTATGGGACTATATGGGCTATGGGTAGCTATTAGATCCCTTAGAGAACAATTAGGATTCCCCTACTGATATTATTACTGTCTGTATATCTGCTGTCTGGTGTGGTGTGCCCTCTGGGGATTGTTGATTGTTTGATTGGGTATTGGGTTTGTCTGGGGCCCTGGGGAAGCTGAAGATTTGTGGAGATGAAGCCATTGGAGATTCAAAGACTGAAGATCAACTGTCAGAGTTGAGGATGAGTTTCTTGCTAGCAGATGCTGAGGAGACTAGGGTTTAGGAGCTAGGCAGAGCTCTAGATTAGAAATTTTGTTTCTCAAACATGGATTGCCTTGTCTGCATCCATTCTTCTCTGTGATTCAGAGTCTCTCTAAGATACTCACCCCCTTCCTTTGGAAGGCTTGGTGATAGTGTCTATGAGATAGAACTCTTGAGAGAAAATGTCTTTTGTGTTAGAAGCAGTCTGTTCATCACCCTTGGTAGTCAGCTGATTGCTTAACACTCAGTTCACTCCTGTGACTAATCCCTCATCCTGGAGGTTTGAGCATGAAGAAAAGCCATTGCAGATGGAGACTGATGCTTGTTGAAGCTTGTGAATGATTGGAGATTGCTTGAAGCCAGTTGTTGATTTAGAGCTGCTGATGCTGTTTCTTTTGCTGTATTTCATTTGCTGATGTATTGATTGGTTTTCTGGACTGTATTGTTTGCTGTTTACCCTGTTGGGTTGAAAGTGAAGTCTGTTCACTTTCGCCTATTGTTTTCTAGGTTCGAGGTTGAGTGGGACTCCCTTGCCTCGCTTGTATTGCTGCATTCATGCATTTTACTGTTTTACTGTATATATCTGATGTTGTTTCTGTTTCTGCCTATCCCGTAGGATCTCTGTTTCTCTCTGTGCAAGAGAGGAGCATGATAGACACTAGGTCCTAACCCATGCATGATAACATTAGGTTAGTTTGATTCCCTTCGCAACCGTAGGTTAGAGTTCTGTCTCTTTCTTTCTCAAAACAAACAGAAAAACACATAAAGATTTCAAACACAATAAAAGACACTTCTTCCGTAAAAGAATGTGAACTCATCAAAGCGCCATTTTTGTCCTCTTGGACTGTTAATCAGAAAAACCTTTTCAGAAGGAATAAAATCAACCAAGACAAGCTTGTGTCGTACGTGGCCCGAACTACGTTTGCTCTGATCTTCTATGCTGTGTGGAAGTACGTAGGCATAGGATGCGATATCCTAGCGAGCAACCTTCCCCTCCTTTCCCGTAGGTAGGCGAACTACGTTGACTCTGATTTCTCGTTCCAGACGGGAATACGTAGGCATAAAGTGCGATACTTTGCCGAGTCATTTTTATTTTCATTTTATTTTCTTTTTAACCCTTGACCTATAGTTTAGATAGAATAACAATCCATACCCGAAAACAAGCGTGGATCCCGTCGAGTACGACGGACGTGAGGGGTGCTAATACCTTCCCCTTGCGTAACCGACTCCCGAACCCAGGTTTTGGTTGCGATGACCATACCTTTCCCGTGTTGTGCGAGGTTTACTCTGAGCGTTTCCTTTCCCTCCCGTGGGATAAATAACGCACGGTGGCGACTCTTCTGTTCAGCCGGCGCCGATTTTCGCAGTAGCGACAGCTGGCGACTCTGCTGGGGATCCAACGTCCCCTGGCTGCTAAGGACTGCGATGGTTCTTATGCATTTGGGATCCAACGTCCCTTGAGAGAGTCAATCCTAGCGCTTGTTTTCCCGTCGAGGATTTTGTATGGAGTTATTTTTATATTTCTAACCTTCTATTTTTCAGCTTTATATACTGTTTATTATTGCTGTATCTGGGGTGTGACGGGTGTTCTGATATTGAGAGATAAGCCGGACCTGGGCTTGAGTGCACCTAGAATTAGAGTAGAAATTAGTGGGCGCCCGCTTGCTTTGCTTGCTTTGGTGTCCCATGAAATCTACACTCAGACGAGGTTCCTCTGGTTGGCCTCCTGCCCCTTCCTTTGGTTGGCGTGGGTTGCTGGTTAGTTGGATTGTCGACTCTGGGGACCGATCATTTGGAAGTTGGCTGAGTGAGGCCTCTTCAGGATTTGATGATGCCACTCCTTCTGGGAATCGTATCATCAACCCTGAAAGTCTGTGACGCCGACGACCGCATAGGATGCCGTACCTTGTGCCAGTTATAGGGCCACCCACCTGTGAGGGGATTCAGGGTTATGCAGGTAACTAGACCTCCAGACTACCGGTTATTTCTTGATCAGAGATCCGGGTTATTTATGGAGAGTTTTGAGGTCTGTCAGAGACCATGTGGAGATTTATTCTGAGGTCTGTCAGAGACCATGTGGAGATTTATTCTGAGGTCTGTCAGAGACCATGTGGAGATTTATTCTGAGGTCTGTCAGAGACCATGTGGAGATTTATTCTGAGGTCTGTCAGAGACCATGTGGAGATTTATTCTGAGGTCTGTCAGAGACCATGTGGAGATTTATTCTGAGGTCTGTCAGAGACCATTTGGAGATGTATTCTGAGGTCTGTCAGAGACCAGTTATAGAGGGGATTTGAGGTCTAGCAGAGACCAGTTGGAGTTATGGTTTGAGGTCTGTCAGAGACCAGTGTTGGAGTTTTATTTTAGGTCTATCGGAGACCAGGGTTGATGATTTCTGGATGGTCTATCTGAGACCTTTCTTGATTGGGTTTAGGCTATTCAGCTGCAGCTTTGGTCCCTGTTGAATGTTACTTGCATTGCATCCTTGCATATCCATTATCATTTGCATTTCACTAACGTGTGTCTGTGCTGCAGGTGCATTTGCATTTCCCTAGTTCTAGTGCCCGGACTTCTGAGTATTTGATCATGGCTAGCTTACGGAGAACGGTTGCTTACAAATTGCCTACGCCTGATATTGTTCCTTTACTGGGGTTGATCTCTCTTGCTGATGAGGGTGTTCGTAGGAGTTTCCGGATGAGCTATGGTAGATTATTGAGATTGGTGTGCAAACCTACAGAGGTAGAGTTAGATGGGCTGTATGCTTTGATGCAATTCTACGACCCTGCTTTGAGGTGCTTTACGTTCTCTGATTTTATTATGGGACCAACTCTGGAGGAATACGCTGAGTATGTTGAGCTGCCCGTGCAGAACCAGGTTCCATTCATCCGTTATGATGCCAAACCCAAGCCGGAGGAATTGGCAAAAGCCTTGCATGTTGATGCTTCTGAACTTGTGACTACTGTTTCCCGTGGAGTTCCAGGATTCTCATTTCAGTTCTTAGTGGGTAAAGCCCAAGAGTATGCTAAGAATGGGTGCTGGGTTGCTTTCAATGCTGTGTTGGCCTTGTGCATCTATGGCATAGTACTATTCCCCAATATACCGGATTTTGTGGACTTCGATGCTTTCTACTTGTTTGCCGCTGGTAATCCTGTACCTACCTTACTCGGAGACCTCTACCATTCACTGCATTACAAGAATGAGAAGGGAAGAGGGAAGAATGTTCATCTGTGCGTACCCTTATTGAGTGTGTGGTTTGAGAGTCACCTTCCTAAGAGAGGATCTGCTGCAGAGGCTACAATTCCAGTTGGTTGGCCGGAGCGTTTGATGAGGTTATCGTCGGAAGATATGGAGTGGTTTGATAGAGATCTGTTGGGATCGGAGCTCATCTTCAATTGTTCTGGTTACCCTAATGTCCCATTGATTGGAAGAAAAGGGTGTATCAATTACAACCCTTCTCTATTCATTCGCCAGTTCGGATATGCGCTAAAGAATCCACCTCAGGAGGAGGAAGTACAGGAATCTCTGTACTTTACTGGAGATTTGAAGGGGGAGTTGTTAGCCAAGTTGCGACATGCCTGGACGCGTATTAACCGCAAAGGGAAGCCGTTGTTAGGAAAGAATGACTGTCAAGCCTATGCACCTTATAGAGCTTGGATTCAGGAGAGGGCTAGTCAGTTGAAGATGCCGTTTCCAGAAGCACCAATTCTTGATCCTATTCCGGTAGAAGAACCGACTACTGTTTCTAGAGAAGCATATGAACAGGTTGTGAAGGAGAAAGAAGCCTTGATGAAGATTAACGAAGGGTTAGAGCAAGAGCTAGCCCAGGCACGCAGTGAGAAAAACAAGGCCGTATATGCTTTCCAACAACAGATTGAGCTGGTAAACAGGTTAGGAGCTGAGTTGACCGAGGAAAAGAAAAAGCGCGAACGTCTGGGGCAAGAGTTCAGAAGTTCCCATGACATGCTGGAAGCCAAAAAGAAAGCGCTCGACGCGGCACACCGAGAGATATCTTCTTGCAATAAGACTTGGAATGCTACACTCACTAACAACAAGAAGAGGGAAGATAAGCTGAAGCAGCAAATTTCCGACCTCGAGGAGAAGTTGAAGTCTAGCATCAAGAGGTGTGAGGAAGAAGTGATGAACCGGTATAGTGTCCAGCATGCACTGAACAAGGCAATCAAATCCAGAGATGAAGCGGTATCTCAGAAGCGAAAGCTAGAAGATTGCTTCGGAGAAGCAACATGGGAAGAAACTGCTGAAGACGTACGCCGTGTCCTTAAGAAGAGAAACCAGCTTGTTGAAGGGCTGCTTGATCGACCAAGCCATCCGGAGACCAAGAAGTTGATAGAGGAGTACCAGACTTTTGGGAGGATTTGATCATCCCATTATTTGTATGCTTTATTTGCATAGTGCTGACCATCACCAGGATTGTTGGTTGAGGTCATGCCATCTTTGTACTCTCAGAGATATTGTACCCTGGGCTTATTGACTCTCTCTGATATACATGAGGCTTTCTATGATTCAGTTCCGGTATTCTTATTGTCAGCACCGTCACCGCACCGGCACCTTCGCACTAGAACTGGGGGAATGAACTTCCCTAATGCACAGACACATTGCATTGCATTCATATTCATCTTGCATAACAGGTAATCTTTGAATGGTGTCTTATCTCCTGCTTTGATTCAGGTACTTAACAGGATTCCAGATCAACATCCGCACCGCTATTCTACACGATCCAACTGTCGGAAAGTCATGGACCAGATTCAGAATGAGATGCAGGATGTACGCGAGAAGCTCGCCCTCTTCATGCAGACCATGGAGGCTATAGCAAAAGGGCAAGAGAATTTGCAGGCCATGGTCCAGCCTCTGTTGGCTCGCAACGCTGGACATGGTAACGAAGATCATCAGTCGGTCCGGGTTGATACTGCTCATGGAGACGGCACTCCAACGCCAGTGGCTCCGCCTGTCGTCAATGTGAATGCTGCTAACGTCAACAACGCTACCGCTGCTGTGAATGGTAACGTCGGAGCTGGAAATGAAACTGCTGTCCACAATGTTGGGCTGGGTGATGTCAATGTGGGAGATAATCTCGGAGGCAATGGCTTTGTCAACGCTGGGTTCGGATTCAACGATCAGGGATTCGACAATACTGGCAAGTATGGCTTTAATGCTCAAGGCTTTGGGCCAGATGGTTATGGTATGGTCAATCAGGGCTACGGAGGTTTTGGAAACGGAAACGGTGCTGGTTTTATGGCTGGTGGTCCTGCTGGAGGTGTTCAAGGGTACGGCAACAGAGGCCGAGTTCCGGGAATGAATCAGGTCAGAGCTGGACGTAATAATGCGTATGATGGATACGGGGCTGGAAACGGTATGTGGCAAGAGGATCAGCAGGAAGACGCCTTCTCTGGAGGGGGCTTTGAAGGGCCGATGGATGATTCTCAAAAGATTAGAATGCTGGAAGAGCAAATGAAAGGAGTCCTAAACCAGAGTGCTGTGGGTCTGGACATGGCAACAATGGGCTTGGTACCTGGGCTGAGGGTGCCGATCAAGTTCAAAGCGCCTGCGTTCGATAAGTACAAAGGAGATACATGTCCGAAGGTTCATGTACGAGCTTATTACAGAAAGATGTCTGCATACTCCACTGATGAAAGAATGCTCATGCATTTCTTTCAGGATAGTCTATCGGGTCCTTCCTTAGAGTGGTACATGGGGTTGGAGCCCACTGATATTAAGACTTGGAAGCAATTAGCGGAGGCGTTCGTAGCCCATTACAAGTATAACAGTGACCTGGCACCCAATCGGGTCCAGTTGGCCGGGCTTTCGCAGAAGAAAGGGGAGAGTTTTAAAGAATACGCGCAAAGGTGGCGCGATATGGCTGCCAGGGTCCGTCCTCCTGTGGAAGATAAAGAAATGAACGATATGTTTGTTGGTACATTCACCGGGCTGTTTCATGATATGCTGTTTCATACGTCTCTGGCTAGTTTTTCAGATCTGATTCTGATGGGCGAAAAGATTGAGCGGAACATTAAGCAAGGAAAGTTCCAAGTTGACGAGTCAGCTGCATCTGGCAGTAATAGGAAAGCTTATGGTGGGCGCCGTCAGGGCGAAGCTAGTGCTGTATTTGGAGGCCGAGGCCGAGGCCGAGGCAGGGGAAGAAATCAATATCGTCAACAGCAGCAAGTGTCGAGTGTCACCATCCCGTATCAACAGCAGCCAATCCAGCAACAACAACAGGTTCAGCAGCAACCAATGCCACAGCAGCAGCAGCCTCAGCAGGGGGCACAGCAAGCTCAACGAAGATTTCAGGGTAATAAGCCGAGAAGGGTGTTTGAGAAACCTCCCTCTAACTATGCTGATTTATTGCAGACCTTGTTGGGACTGAATCTGGTGGAGAAAAGAACCTTGGCACCGATAACGGGAACTCCCCCGTTCGGCTATGATGCAAATAGGCGCTGCGAGTTTCATTCTGGGGCCCCGGGCCATGATATAGAAGGTTGTCATGCTTTTAAGCACGTGGTGCAGGATCTCTTGGACAACAAGTCTATCAACTTCGGAACGACCGGTGCGAATATAGTCCAGAAACCCATGCCTAATCATGGGGCGAATGCCGTGCTGACTGAGGAAGGTCTGAATCTGATTATGAATGTTGAGGATTTGAAGACGCCGCTGAGCGAAATAAAAAGCCGACTGTTGCAGGGAGGTGTTTACCCGGGTTGTAATGAGTACTGCTTAGATTGTTGGGCCCTGTCTGGGGGGTGTGAGGATTTGAAGAAAGGCATTCAGGCCTTGGTTGATGAAGGTGTATTGCAGTTTGATAGAACGGCAACTGATGAGCCGGCAGGGGCAGTAGTGGATAATCGGAGTGATGTTGCCACAGTGACAATTCCTAGGAAGACGATCACCATTTCAGCACCAGCTCAGCGACCACCGATTACTATAACTAAAGCCGGGCCAATCCCGTATGAGAGCACGAAAGCGGTCCCATGGTCATATGGGCTAGAGGTGTATTGTGACGGGATTAAAATCGATGTTAACAAGCAGTCAGCGGAGGTTGTGGATAATGTTGTTGGCTCAGGAGGCATGACGAGGAGCGGCAGGATCTTTATATCTCCTGAAGTGGAAGCCGAAAGGATAGCGAAAGGAAAAGGGAAAGCGGTGGAAAATGTTCCGGTACAAGCAAATGAAAAAGAAGCAGCATCTAAGGATGTCGAAGAATTCATGCGCTTAATTCGGAAAAGTGACTATAAAATCGTGGAGCATCTGCAGCAAACGCCATCCAAAATATCTATTCTGTCATTGCTGTTATGTTCGGAGGCCCACAGGAACGCTTTGCTGAAAGTCCTGGACACTTCTTTTGTACCACAGGATGTCTCCGTGAACCAGCTAGAAGGGGTATTGGCACATGTAAATGCAGGCCACAGTCTGGGCTTTACTGATTTCGACTTGACTCCGAAAGGAAGGGATCATAATATGGCATTACATGTATCTGTTGAGTGCAGAGGGTCGACAATGTCGCACGTATTGGTTGACACCGGGTCGTCTTTGAATGTGCTGCCTAAGAAGGCTATGATGAAGCTGGATGTTCGAGGGATTTTGTGCACACCAAGTGATTTGGTAGTCAGAGCGTTTGACGGCACGCGGAGAACAGTCTTCGGATCGATCACCTTGCCTCTGCAAGTGGGGCCGGAAGTGTTTGCAACGGAGTTTTATATCATGGATATACAGCCTGCGTACAGCTGCTTGCTGGGAAGACCTTGGATTCACGGGGCAGGGGCAGTTACGTCTACCCTGCATCAGAAGTTAAAGTATATGGTCGGAGACAGTGTAGTCACCGTGTGCGGAGAAGAAGACATCCTGGTCAGCCATCTTTCTTCGTTCAAATATGTGGAAGTCGACGGGGAGATCCATGAGACGCCATGCCAAGCATTCGAAGGTTTGCGCATAAAGGACAAGGGTCCCGGGCCAAGCAAAGTGCCGGAGATAGCTGTCTCTTCGTATAAAGAGGCTCAAGCGCTAGTGAAAGCAGGAGAAGCCACGGGGTGGGGCAAAGTATTGGACATTCCGGTGAAAATGGACCGGTTCGGACTGGGGTACCGACCGTCGTCATCAACTCCTTCTGTGGGGGCCCCTCATTTCAGAAAGTCAATCACCATCTCTGCCAGTGGAGTATGCCATGAATCTGTCAATGCTGCTTCAGAATCCGATGAAGGGGACAGCGACTGTGATATGGATGCCTGGATTCAGCCAAGCACGCCAGGACAAGGACTATGCAACTGGTCCATTCAGGAGCTTGTTCCTGTGACCTTTAAACAGTAATGCTTTGCTTTATTAATTGTTGAATAATCTGATGTCTTGCCCGGGGCATCAGGATTTGCTTAGGGCTGTGTTGTTATAAACATTGCTTCGTTAATCATTAAATAAATGGCGTTTTTTTTCATGTGCAAATACTGTAATTCCTGTCTTTCTTGTTTTGTATTTTTCAATAAAATGGCAATGTGGTTATCTGCTTTATACGCATTTTGAAGCACTTAACCCTTTCTTTTGCAGGATAACATTTTCAGATGACATCCTTGAACCACCTATGACTCGTCCCGACTTCGAGCACCCGGTATTCCAGACCGAAGAAGAGGTTGTCGAAGATAGCGACGTTCCTGAAGAGCTGTCTTGGTTGGTGAAGCAAGAGGAAAGAGCCATTCTGCCTCACGACGAGGTTATCGAGATTATCAATTTGGGGTCGGAAGGGGTTGAGAAGAACATTCGTATCGGAGCCGCACTGCAGAGTGATATCAAGCGAAAACTGGTTGAAATGCTCCGGGAGTATAATGATGTATTCGCTTGGTCGTATCAAGATATGCCAGGGCTCGATACAGATATGGTTGTGCATCGTCTGCCACTGAAAGAAGACTGCCCGCCCGTCAAACAAAAACTTCGCAGAACTCGCCCAGATATGGCAATGAAGATCAAAGATGAGGTTCAGAAACAGTGGGACGCTGGTTTCCTGGCTGTGACGAAGTATCCCTCCTGGGTTGCTAACATCGTACCAGTGCCAAAGAAAGATGGCAAGGTTCGAATGTGTGTGGATTACAGAGATTTGAATAAAGCAAGCCCAAAAGACGATTTTCCACTTCCTCATATTGACGTGTTAGTTGATAATACCGCTCAATACTCTGTATTCTCCTTCATGGATGGCTTTTCAGGCTATAATCAAATTAAAATGGCGCCAGAGGATATGGAGAAAACTACTTTCATAACGCCTTGGGGAACATTTTGTTACAAAGTGATGCCCTTTGGTTTGAAAAATGCTGGGGCAACGTATCAGCGTGTGATGACAACTCTTTTTCATGACATGATGCATAAAGAGATTGAAGTTTATGTTGACGATATGATTGCCAAATCCCAGACGGAGGAAGAGCATCTGGTGAATCTGTTGAAGTTGTTTAAAAGGCTTAGGAAGTTCAGGCTGAGGCTGAACCCTAACAAATGCACCTTCGGGGTGAGATCGGGTAAGCTCCTGGGGTTCATAGTAAGCGAAAGAGGAATAGAGGTCGATCCTGCTAAAATAAAAGCGATTCAAGAAATGCCGACGCCTAAAACAGAAAAAGAGGTGCGCGGGTTTTTAGGGAGATTGAACTACATTGCTCGGTTCATATCTCACCTAACGGCCACGTGTGAACCATTATTCAAGCTCTTGAAGAAAGATCAAGCTGTAACGTGGAACGATAATTGTCAAAAGGCGTTCGACAAAATAAAGAAGTATTTGCAGGAGCCTCCTATTTTGATACCCCCAGTGGCAGGGAGACCCTTGATAATGTATTTGACGGTTCTTGAGGGAAGCATGGGTTGCGTTCTCGGTCAACACGACGAGACGGGGAGAAAAGAACATGCAATTTACTATTTGAGTAAGAAATTTACAGACTGTGAATCTCGATACTCAATGCTGGAGAAAACTTGTTGCGCGCTAGCCTGGGCCGCCAAGCGTCTGAGGCAGTACATGCTGAATCATACAACCATGCTCATCTCGAAGATGGATCCAATCAAATATATATTTGAAAAGCAGGCGTTGTCAGGTAGAATTGCCAGGTGGCAGATGATCTTGACCGAATACGATATTCAATACGTCTCGCAAAAGGCGATAAAGGGGAGTGTGTTGTCTGAATATCTGGCGGAGCAGCCTATTGAAGAGTATCAATCGATGAGATTTGACTTTCCTGACGAGGATATCATGTATCTCAAGATGAAGGATTGCGAAGAGCCGTTACCAGACGAAGGACCAGAGCCGGGGTCCAAATGGCAGATGATATTTGATGGAGCTGTGAATGCTTACGGTAGCGGAATCGGGGCAATTATCACTACGCCGCACGGGTCGCACATCCCGTTTACTGCCCGATTGACCTTTGCCGTTACCAACAATGAGGCCGAATACGAAGCTTGTATAATGGGGCTTGAAGAAGCCATTGATTTGCGGATCAAACATTTAGACGTATACGGAGACTCAGCTCTGGTGGTGAATCAGATCAAAGGGGAATGGGAGACACGGCAGCCCAATTTGATACATTATATGAATTATGCAAGGAGATTGTTGCCTTTCTTCGACAAGGTTGAATTGCATCACGTACCACGGGCAGAAAATCAAATGGCTGACGCCCTTGCCACCTTGTCTTCCATGTACAAGGTCAACTTCTGGAACGAAGCTCCCCAGATCACTATCTCTCGGTTGGACAGGCCAGCTTATGTATTTGCTATTGATGAAGCGTCTGATGGCAAACCGTGGTATGTTGATATCCTTAATTTCCTGAAGAATAAAGAGTATCCGGCTGGGGCATCCAGTCAAGATCAGAAGACTCTCAGGAGATTAGCGGGTAATTTCTATTTGAACCCGGATGGCGTCTTGTACAGAAGGAACCACGACTTGGTGTTGTTGCGTTGTGTGGACGAGAAAGAGGCCAAGCTTCTCATGGAGGAAATTCACGAAGGTGCATTTGGCACGCATGCTGGTGGGCATGCTATGACGAGAAAGCTGCTGCGGGCAGGTTATTTTTGGCTGACGATGGAAACTGATTGTTTCAAATTTGCAAGAAAGTGCCATAAGTGCCAAATTTATGCTGACAAAATACATGTGCCTCCGAGTCCTCTGAATGTGATGTCATCTCCATGGCCATTCTCGATGTGGGGAATCGATATGATCGGAAAGATTGAGCCGACGGCTTCTAACGGGCATCGGTTCATTCTCGTAGCAATCGATTATTTCACCAAGTGGGTGGAAGCAGCGTCTTACGCAAATGTAACGAAGCAAGTGGTGGCTAGATTCATCAAGAGAGATATCATTTGCCGATACGGAATTCCCGAGCGGATAATCACGGATAATGGTTCTAATCTGAACAACAAAATGATGAAGGAGCTCTGTCAGAATTTCAAGATTGAACATCACAACTCCTCCCCTTACCGACCCAAGATGAATGGCGCTGTCGAAGCGGCCAATAAGAATATCAAGAAGATAGTCCAGAAAATGGTGGTGACTTATAAAGATTGGCATGAAATGCTACCTTTCGCTTTGCACGGTTATCGTACGACGGTACGCACATCAACCGGGGCAACTCCGTTCTCGTTAGTATACGGAATGGAGGCGGTATTACCATTGGAAGTTGAGATCCCTTCTCTAAGGGTATTGCGAGACGTTCAGCTGGACGAGGCAGAATGGGTAACGAACAGATTGAACCAACTGAGTTTGATGGATGAGAAGAGGCTAGCTTCTCTGGCATACGGTCGTTTGTATCAAAGACGAATGAAGAAAGCGTACGACAAGAAAATACTGCCGCGAAGCTTTCAGACGGGCGACCTTGTGCTGAAAAGGATTCTCCCGCCGCAAGCAGATCACAGGGGCAAGTGGACCCCCAACTACGAAGGGCCATACGTTGTCAAGAAGGTCTTTTCAGGAGGAGCTTTATTGTTGTCCACCATGGACGGGGAAGACTTTGCGTCACCTGTGAATTCGGACGCAGTTAAAAAATACTTTGCTTAAAATTGACCCGCTGGACAGAAAAAAGAGAGTCCAGGCAAAAATGGGGCATCCTGGCGAACCAAAAACAGAATGAAAGGTTCGGGCAAAAGTTAGGGATAAAATTGAAAAAATGTACACCCGCGAAGTTGAAAACCTACACTGGGCGGCTTCGGCAAAAAAGGGTATCCCGGTGAACTGAAAACCCGTAAAGGGCGGTTCACGCAAAAGTTAGGGATGAGAAAAGCAAATGACTGCGGTCCGAATTTGATTATTCAATGAGCATCAATGCGGGAGAATATATTTGAGGAATTAGTTATCGGATACAACTTCTTCAGAAGACGGATACCGGGAAAGCATTAGAGTCGGACGAGTCATGGGAGGATCAGTTCGTGGTGTTCATCTGCATCCAGTTGCCGACATGTGTACAAAATTTAATTTGTCAATATTTATGCTTCTTGTGAATACTTGCATACTTGTATATTTGCTTTGCGTAGCTTCCTCTTTTCAGGAGTTACATCCCGTGTACAAAAACTCCGCCCATTCAGGGGCCCAATCAATGAAAATGTGTTATTCAGTACTTGATGCCTGTTCTTTACTGTTTTGCGCATGATAAAACGCCTAAGTTTATTGAAGCTAGCACGAGTATAACATCACTGGCCCTTGCCAACAATTGTTAAAGCTTTGAATTAACTGAGTGTAACGTCACTAACCTGAATTGATTTGATTGCATAGGCTTGTCGTGTCTTGTTTGTGTTGTCGCAGGTTTCATAACCGTACGAGGAAGATGATCAAAAGATTGCAATAGTGAAAAGCTTGATCCCCACGCAGGTCATGCATGTTTTTCCTGAAGAAGGATAGAATTCCCCAGCTAGCCGTAGCTTATCCAAAGGACGTGCTCCAGAGAAGTTAATCGACCTCAGCAGAGTTGGGTGATTCCAAGATCGTAGGGCTGTATTCAGACAGGTTTATCGTCCCCGCAGGGTCATGCATTCTCCACCAGCGGAGTCAGTTAATTTTCCCCAAGAGAATCCAGCCATCCCCAGCGGAGTTCTCTTTTCAGCAAGTGTTCTTTCATTCCAGTGGAATTCGAAGATCAAGACTCTCCCAAGCAGAGTCGATGGTGGTTCCTGTCATTTATTTTGTCAGAGATACTGGTGATATCGGTTCACATTCCAGCAGAAAGTCCGATCGTGTTGTGCGCATCTGCTATTCCTCAGCAAAGTCATATTCCCCAGCAGGGGGTACCTCCGCAAGGTATTTGGTTTGAGTTATACCCCCCAGCAGGGGGTTACTTCAACAAGGTGTTTGGTTTGAGTTCCCAAATTCCCAGCAGGGTCGACTTCATCCTACCAGTTGTATTTTGGCTGGAATAATTTTGTAGCCTCAGGCTATCCCCGGCGAGTCGACGTTATCCTTCCAGCATTTATTTTGCTGAAGCAGTTTCTGTACTCTAGTAGTTCAGGTGGAGAGAGCTCTTGCTCAAATAAATTACCAAACAGTCAAGATCTCGGCAGGAGATATTCAATGATAATGTCAGTTTCGGCGGTATTCCCCACAGAGTTATCGTGATAGAATTCTCTTTGTCTCCAGCAGAGTCATTTATGCAAGTGTATCTTATTTTCCCCAACCAGAGTGGCCAGGATAAGTGTCCTCTTATCCCCAAGCAGAGTTCGTTTGTCATCAACGAGTCGCATGAATCAGAATTTCGAAGCAAGTGTCCGATAGTTGGTTTTCAGACATCCCCAGTAAAGTTCATCTCGAAGTCGCTGTCACGTCAGTGCTGAGCAGTTTGTGGGAAAGGATCATTGAAGAATTAAGTCCTGACATGGACAATTTACTCCTAGAACGACGGGGTCTCTTCAGAAGTGGGCGTCCTAACGTGGACAGGTTTGTTTACCGGATTGGTAAGATATCTTTATTCGTAATGGTGAAATGTGCGTCCTGACGTGGACAAGTTTGTAGTTCTCTGTGATGACAAGATACAAGAATCCTGACGTGGACAAATTTATCCTTCTTCGTGTTGTTGGCAAAGTGTAAGTCCTAACGTGGATATTTCCCCAGCAAGTCGAAGGCGCGTGAGTCCTTACGTGGACAAGTCTTATTTCCTCGGTGAGTCGAAGACGCCTGAGTCCTAACGTGGACAAATCAAGATGAGATCAGTGTCCTAACGCGGACAGATCAAAGAGATTATCATTCCTAACGTGGAAAGACGGAGATTCCTAACATGGAAAGATGTAGTCCTTACGCGGACCTATCAATAGAAGTGATTCCTAACGTGGAAATGACAGTATTCCTAACGTGGAAAGAGAAAGTCCTTACGTGGACAGATTAAGATGGTTTCCTTACGAGTTTATTCCTTACGGGGAAAGGTTGAGTCCTCACGCGGACCTATCAAGATTTATTCCTTACGTGAAAAGAAGTTGGTATTCCTTACGTGGGAAGATTGAGTCCTCACGCGGACGTATCGAGATTGATTCCTGACGTGGAAAGAAGTGGACTATTCCTGACGTGGAAGAGTTTAGTCCTGACGCGGACAGATCGAAGAAGGTATTCCTAACGTGGAAGAAGAAGGAAATTAGTCCTAACGTGGACAGATGCAAGAAAAGTGGAGTCCTGACGTGGACAAGTTCAGAAATAGTTGTGTTCCTTACGTGGAAAGATCGGAGTCCTGACGCGGACATGGCAAGTGGTATTGGAGTCCTTACGTGGATAGATTGATGTAGTTTTCCTAACGCGGAAAGAGGATTGTTTCCTGACGTGGAAAGATGAAAGGGTTAGTCCTGACGTGGACAGACGCAGAAAAAATGATTCCTAATGTGGACAGGTGTTACTCCTAACGTGGAAGAGTTTTATTCCTAACGTGGATGATTCAGTTTACGGAAATGCAGACGAATTATCCCCAGCTGAGTGGCCGAGATTTTTCTGGGATAACAGCAAGTGGAGTCCTAATGTGGACAGGTTTTAGTTGAGATTTCTTTGTATTGACGACAGACAGAGTCCTAGCGTGGACAAGCAAGCAATCTGTTATGACAGAATCCTCTTCAGGACGATGAAGACAATCCCCAGCACGGTCGCGCGAGATCAGTGGGTTACTCTAACAGTCAGATTCAGCTGACGAATGTTATTCCTCAAGCAGGAGCGCAGTTTATTTCTGCGGGTGGCAAATTTCTGGTCACTAGTATTCAACCGTCTCGTACCGCGAATGTCTGAAGGCTCCGGGCTCTTCATCCAATCGGGTCCAAGTCGCTTGAATAGGGGCAGCTGTTGCACCCTAAAATTTGCCCAACCTTATTCAATTGGTTTATGTTTCAATATCATTAGCATTTGCATATAGAGTCATGTACATAGACTAACCATCTGCATAGCATAAGCATAGCAAGTCATTCAACAGGGGACCAATCATGATTTTTCATCTCTATAGGCCTATCAAGAGGTTATTGTCCCCATTCAATCTTATTCAAGTCATCAGGAAAGAATTTGAAAACAAAGAGCTCAGCAGATCAAGCCTTGAGTCCATCTCTTAGCTGAGGGTATCTGAGGATCAACAAGAGGGTTATGAGCTGTGAAATGAAAGCATGGGGAGCATCTAGACATCTTGAGAGACTTACAAAGTCATTTGGAGAAGAAAGCAAGTCATTGATGAAAGCACAAGAGCTGTAGTGGAAGACAGTCAACTAGGGTTTCATCTGGGTCAACCCTAGGTCAACCCTAGGTCAACTGACTGACTTAAGAGAGCATCCAAGTCTATTGGAGAGATGTGGGGATCAACATTTGACATATGAAGAAGGATATGGAGATATGACAAGGAGAATTCAAGAGAAATCAAGGAGAAGAGGAGTTACTAAATTAGGGTTTCTCTGTAAAATCCCCTAGTTTAGGTCAAATTTCCAAGCAAGATAAGTCAAAATTCTAGTTTCAAATGGCTTCTTGGCCAACATGAAACTTGTAGAGGATCTCAAGACCTTTAATTTGAGTGGTGGAAGACCTCAAGGAGATTTATAGAACTCAAGTTATGGTCCTTACAAGTTACAGGTCATCTGGGGTGTCTGAACTTTTGTCTGTGAAAGTGACTTGACTTCCAAGCTAGTTTTGCCCCTCAAGGAGATTTCAAATGAATTCTTGGTCAACATAAGAATTGTTCCTCATTGTCTTAGCTTTCTAGAATGGTATGGTATGCCTTCATATGATGTGGAGAACTCAACTTATGGTCTTGACAAGCAAAGGGTATTTTGGGCATTTGTGAATTACAGGTCATTTTAACCTATACCCAAAACTCATACAAGGAGGCCTCAAATGGAAAAACTTACAACATCAAACTTGCTCCAAATGGGATTTTAAGTCTAGAAAGAAGGTCACAAGTTATTGGAGAAGCTCATAGCATGGAATTACACAATTGGTCAAAATATGAACTAAAAAGGCTTATAAAGTGAATAATTTCAAGTTGGAAATTGGTTTGGGAGATTTACAAGTCCAAATGGAGACTTCCAATATATGATTTTGAATGGAAAAACAATTCTAAGAACAATGGTTCACACACTTTTTTGAGTTTAGAAGGAAAAAATGAAGTTATCCATGGTTGCTTATCATTTAAGAAACATAATCAAAATGGATCAAAATTTGAAAACAAGGGAATGTGCAAGATGGATCTAGAATGTTCATTTGGGGTCTATATATTCATGAAATGTGCATTGATCAAGGGTTGGTCTCATTTGCACCAAGAATTCCACAAAATCTCTCTTACTTTCCATAAAAGTTTCATTACAATTCTCTCAAATTCCTCACCAATTTTCATCCACTTCAATTCAATCTTATTCAACCATCATCATAGATCATAATTGAAGCAAAGACCTGGTGGTTATCATCCATTTTCGTGCATTATCTTCAAGAATCTCAAAATTGCAAATTCTGTTGGACAGCAAAATTCAAGCAAAGAATCATCACAACACTGCATACAGAATCTATACCTGAGTAATTGGATCAAGATTCAAGCCTTGGAGGTCTCAGATCTTCCATCTCCATAGCTGTTTGCAAGATTTTGCACAAGGTAAGTTTTCATTCAAACCACTTGATCTAGTTAATTTGGCATGATGTTGTTAGTTTAGATGCAATCTAGGTGGTTAGGAGATTAGTTTAGGTGAATTTGGAACGATTTGGAGTCCATTGTTAGCAGAGGCAACAATCTGTTGGTGCTTATATCTCTTAGATTAGTGTGTTGTAATTGTAGTTTGATAGCACATGTTAATCTCCATTAGGCATAGGTTAGTTTAGGTCAAGTTTGATGAAGAGTTATCATGATGCTTATCAGTGAATATCCATGGTGATCAGAATTTACCTCGATCGGGTTGAGAGTTTTATTGAGTTTCAGATTGATCTAAGATCATAGGATTGAAGAGGGAGAGGTTTGGAGTAACTTTCATGTTCATAGCATGGTGATTCGTGGCCTGGATAAGGAGAACAGTTGGGTGGAATGTTGCTCGTGCATGGGGTTTAATGGCAGAAACCCTAATCTCAGGTGAACCAAGGAAGAAGACACAATCGTGTCCGTTCATCTCGTGGTAGACCTTTGACTATCAGGGCAATCCAATGGCCCTCATTTAATTTCAGAATTGGAGGGAAGTGCGTTGGCCCTAAACGCACCGTTTCATTAATTGAAACGGGCGGGCCTGAGTGCTGTTGATAACCACACCCCCAAGGTTGAGCCCAATACCATTTTCAACGTGGATTCGCTACTATTTTCACCCCCTGCTCGTTTTTAGTTTTTTATTGTTTCTGACTTGATGCTGGGCTTAGCCAAAAGCGCTATTTGCACCCCTATATGTGGCCCATTCTGGATTTATAACTGGGCGAATTTCTTTTCATACCCCCACCATTCATTTAATTCATTTAATTTTCTTAATTTCATTTTAATTTTTACTAATCTTTGAAAATTCATAAATAATTCATAAAAAATGTTTTTTAACTCATTCTTTTCACCATGTTTTCATTAAAATGTCTAGAATATTATAGGAAAAGAAAATTTCATTTTTAGTTTTATTTCATATTTTTTACATATTTTCTAAATAAATAGCATAATAAATAGTTACATTTCATGCATTATTTTTATGATTTTTGTTCTCTCACATGCTTTAATATTTTTTGATCTTTCTTTTCATATTGTTTAGATGAGATGTTAAGCTTGTAGAAATATTTTATTTCCCATTTTTAGGAGTTAATTTTAGGTGATTAATAAATACTTGAATATCATGATCAAAACTAGGGTTTTAGGTGACAACTTAGGAAGTTCAATTTTCTCCCTTAGGACTTAGGGTTTGAATAGATTAGTTATGGGACTATATGGGCTATGGGTAGCTATTAGATCCCTTAGAGAACAATTAGGATTCCCCTACTGATATTATTACTGTCTGTATATCTGCTGTCTGGTGTGGTGTGCCCTCTGGGGATTGTTGATTGTTTGATTGGGTATTGGGTTTGTCTGGGGCCCTGGGGAAGCTGAAGATTTGTGGAGATGAAGCCATTGGAGATTCAAAGACTGAAGATCAACTGTCAGAGTTGAGGATGAGTTTCTTGCTAGCAGATGCTGAGGAGACTAGGGTTTAGGAGCTAGGCAGAGCTCTAGATTAGAAATTTTGTTTCTCAAACATGGATTGCCTTGTCTGCATCCATTCTTCTCTGTGATTCAGAGTCTCTCTAAGATACTCACCCCCTTCCTTTGGAAGGCTTGGTGATAGTGTCTATGAGATAGAACTCTTGAGAGAAAATGTCTTTTGTGTTAGAAGCAGTCTGTTCATCACCCTTGGTAGTCAGCTGATTGCTTAACACTCAGTTCACTCCTGTGACTAATCCCTCATCCTGGAGGTTTGAGCATGAAGAAAAGCCATTGCAGATGGAGACTGATGCTTGTTGAAGCTTGTGAATGATTGGAGATTGCTTGAAGCCAGTTGTTGATTTAGAGCTGCTGATGCTGTTTCTTTTGCTGTATTTCATTTGCTGATGTATTGATTGGTTTTCTGGACTGTATTGTTTGCTGTTTACCCTGTTGGGTTGAAAGTGAAGTCTGTTCACTTTCGCCTATTGTTTTCTAGGTTCGAGGTTGAGTGGGACTCCCTTGCCTCGCTTGTATTGCTGCATTCATGCATTTTACTGTTTTACTGTATATATCTGATGTTGTTTCTGTTTCTGCCTATCCCGTAGGATCTCTGTTTCTCTCTGTGCAAGAGAGGAGCATGATAGACACTAGGTCCTAACCCATGCATGATAACATTAGGTTAGTTTGATTCCCTTCGCAACCGTAGGTTAGAGTTCTGTCTCTTTCTTTCTCAAAACAAACAGAAAAACACATAAAGATTTCAAACACAATAAAAGACACTTCTTCCGTAAAAGAATGTGAACTCATCAAAGCGCCATTTTTGTCCTCTTGGACTGTTAATCAGAAAAACCTTTTCAGAAGGAATAAAATCAACCAAGACAAGCTTGTGTCGTACGTGGCCCGAACTACGTTTGCTCTGATCTTCTATGCTGTGTGGAAGTACGTAGGCATAGGATGCGATATCCTAGCGAGCAACCTTCCCCTCCTTTCCCGTAGGTAGGCGAACTACGTTGACTCTGATTTCTCGTTCCAGACGGGAATACGTAGGCATAAAGTGCGATACTTTGCCGAGTCATTTTTATTTTCATTTTATTTTCTTTTTAACCCTTGACCTATAGTTTAGATAGAATAACAATCCATACCCGAAAACAAGCGTGGATCCCGTCGAGTACGACGGACGTGAGGGGTGCTAATACCTTCCCCTTGCGTAACCGACTCCCGAACCCAGGTTTTGGTTGCGATGACCATACCTTTCCCGTGTTGTGCGAGGTTTACTCTGAGCGTTTCCTTTCCCTCCCGTGGGATAAATAACGCACGGTGGCGACTCTTCTGTTCAGCCGGCGCCGATTTTCGCAGTAGCGACACTACTGTCATCATTTAAATGTGATTTTATCATCAATTTGATTCTCTAAATCAATTTGATGCTTATGTGTTTATTGAGTTATTGAATTGATTTTTGTTATGAACAAATAAATGATCAGTCTTGTTGTCACCATCACGACTTCGCTTAGTCTCGCTACCGCTATCGCCACTTTACTCACAAACTCGCTGCTGCTGCAGTCACTTTGCTCATTGACTTGTTTCTTCCGTCGATACCGTGCTCACAGTATATTTTAATTGCTGTATTCTGAATCCTAAACTGCGTGCAGTTTTTTTTAAAATATTTGCAACTTGCGACGGTTCAAACCGCCACAATATACCATAGATTTTTTTTAAAAAAAAATTTGCAACTTGCGACGGTTTAAACCGCCACAATATACCATAGATTTTTTAAAAAAAATTATTTGCAATTTGCGGCGGTTCAAACTGCCACAATGTACTTTCGCAATCAACAATAATTTTTAAACAAGTTAAGACGGTTGAAAACCGTCACAATATGGAGATTACGACAGTTAGCTACCCCTCGTAAAAATAACGACGGTTTGTACGACAGTTTTCACAACCGTCGCAATACGGCATCGCGACGCACGTTTCTGCGATAGGATTGAAACCGTCGTAACGTACAAATTGCGACGGTTAAAACCGTCATAATCTATTAAAATTAACCGTCGCAATTTGCAAATTTTCTTGTAGTGCTACTGCGTCACCCTGACAAGTGAGTCATGAGAGAGGGAGTTTCAACTAACTCTTGAAAGATAAGTGGTTAATAATCTCCCCTAATGAGAGAGGATCGATTGATGCCACTAAGGATGACTCAAACCCTAGATCCATAGGTCCTCTATAAATACTCATTTCCTAAGAGGAAATGGGAGATCATTCTTTACACCCCAAAAGAGCATTACACTTACTAAGGTCATAACACGCGAGTGACTGTAACCATACGCTTACTCTCAAGTATCACCGATCATCATCAGAGTCTCTCACCTCACATGAACATGACTTCTAAACTATTTCAAAACACTATCATACAAGTCTTCTCGCCGTCGTGGACAAATTCTAACCACCATATTGTGTTATAAACCACTAAAACCTCTTAATCTCCATATCCTTAAAGGGAGAATACATATACCTGTACTTTTTGAGCAATACAAAAGTATACTCTTTTTAGAGTTATATCCATACTAAAAAAAAAAAAAGAAATCAAAGAAAAGAATGCATGAAAAAGTTAGATACATCTACTTACAAGGAATTCCTGATTCACACCTCTTTTACAGAATTGAGTTACCTCCTTACAGCTCATGTTGCATGAACTTTATTTTTAAAAACTAGTTTGTTTTCTCGTTTTGCTTTATAACCAAGAAAAAAATAATTAAACTTTCAAATATTTATAAGAAACCCATACAAAACAAATATTTGACAAGCTTGTTATTATTCCACCCCTCCCTTTGGCAGCCGTCCATGAACAACTTTCAAATTATCGTTTTATCCAATGCTTCTGCCGAATTTGATGAAAGCCAAAACAGTTCTATTTGTCCCTATCTTCCAGATGATATGAATTTTATGTTGTCCTTTACTTCATCCATATCTTATGCTTTCAAGCCTTCAATAACTTTTTTATAAATTCATCTACATCTCTAAACACATGTTACATTTTTCTTTAACATTTGTATCTCTTATTACAAATCAACATAAAACTATAAAAGGAATATATACATAAATGGCAGATTGGGCTCCTATTATCATAGGCTTAGTCCTATTTGTAATATTTTCTCCTGGATTACTATTTCAGCTACCAGGGAAAGGAAGGGCAATTGAGTTTGTTAATTTCCAAACAAGTGCTATTTCCATTTTTGTTCATTCCCTTCTCTTCTTTGGCTTTATGGTTATCTTTCTTGTTGCCATTAAAGTTCATATTGGTAGTGGTTAAGTTTTCATATTATATAATATACCCACATGTCTTAGTGGTGAGGTTGTTAATTTGTATTCAAACAAATAAGTTTCTATTGCATTTTTCTTTTATTAAAAAAGTTAAAAGTTTGGTAAAACTTTAATGAATCCATTTTATAGAATTAGGGCATATCTCAAATCAGACCACGAAATAGACACGTGTAAGATACCAGATCATATAATTCAAAAAAATATTTATTAAAAAAATTACTTCAACATGCATTTTTTGGTAAATCCCAAACAAATCTAAAAGAGTTAAAATATGTGAAAACAAACAATTGTTGATCAATTATAGATATTAAGTTTGATGGGGTGGAGGGATAGCTCAATTGTATTTGTTAATTTTTTTTAATTTTTTTTTTATAATAAGCAGAAAATTATAGTAATAATAAGGATATTAGAGGTACTCTAACCCAATTATAAACTAGAACTATCCAAGAGTGTTAAACATTTAAAAAAAAAACTATATTTACAAGTAATCTCAAGAATAATTTACCTAATCATAGTAACTACAAGTATTTGGTTTTTTGGATAACCATCACCAACAATTTATAACAATTTTATGCTTCACTAATTCTCCAATTTTTTCTTTGAAAAGAATTTGATTCCTAAATCAAATGTTCCAGCAAACAATACTCCATAATCTAACTGCATGCATTCGGTATTGGAATCTTAATTCTCACCTACCGCAATTGTTCACAAATCTTTGTTTTGTCAATGTTATCCACACAAAACCAAGAACAAATATATCTCCAAGTAATTTTGGTTTTAGAACAACTGAAGAATAAGAGACTAATATCTTCATCGAACCTAAAACAAAAAACGCATACCCGATCATAAGGACTATTGATGATCCCGCGTTTCATTAGATTGATGTGTGTAGGAATTCTATCTAAAATCATATGCCACACAAAGACTTTGATTTTAACCGGTGTATGTGATTTCCACATCAGCTACATTGCTAGTCTTTTATCCTCGTCTAAATTGCTGCTCGTGTGCATTTTTAATAGCTTGTCGTAGAATGATTTTGCAGTGTATTTCTTCGTGACCGAGAATGACTAAATAATGCCATCTGGACTGTCGAAACTCGGCTGGAAATCACTCAAAAGCAGCAACATATCGTCTAGTTGCTATTTTAAACACATATTATCACAAATATCACATGTATCCACCTACCAATGCCATGTATTATCAATCCAAACTCCCATTTGCTTGACATATCCCTCTTTCATATTAGAATGATTGAATAATTAAGGATATAGGCATTGAAAATCTGTATCTCCCAACCATCTAGATTTCTAAAATAGGATACTACTACCTTTTCCAAGTCAATGAGACAATAGGTCAACAAAATTAAACTCAGCCACATCACCACACCAAGCCATTAAATCTTTCCATCATAAGGAAGAACTTTTGTCAGAGTTGCAGGAATGTTTTTTTTACTGAATTGATTTAACAACATCTTCGTATCTTCCTTCAATGATTTCATTCCAAATCACATCTTTTTCATTTAGAAATCGCTACAAACATTCGAATAAGCAATGTTGTCAGAATCGAGATCTTACATGAGATTGAGATGAGACATTAAAATCGTAAAATATAAAATCGTAATTAAAATCGGAAGATCTTACCCAATTAATTTTATAAGATCGAAAAGGGATAAAAAGATCGCAAAATATTATTATTATGCTAAAGAGATAATTTCTATGACAGAATCATCTTCCAATTTTATAGGCTAAACCGCTAAAGACATAATAGTTCATTACTACTTGTATATGGTAAAGAGATAATTACTAGTAGTAGACTGTACTATACATATTTTATATTATTATAATGTTATTATTAAATAAGTTATTTTGATTTCTAAGTCTTTGTCTAAACTGCTGAATTATCACATCATTTGGTAAGAGTGTAAGACCAATAAATAAATAATATTAAAATATAGGTTAGTGGAAACTTGGAAAGCAATATGAAATTATGAAAACTGCTACAAGTAAAAAAAGTGGAAACACGGCAAAATGAAGTGATAAGACATAAGAGTGTAAGACCAATAAATAAATAATATTAAAATATAGGTTAGTGGAAACTGAAAAAGCAATATGAATAGTAGAAACGCAGAAACACTACAAGATGAACAATAAGAAACCCAGCAAGCTGAAAACGCAGAAACGCAGAAACGCAGTAGATGAATATTGCTAATGCTACAACAAGTCAAAAACGCAGCATACTAACAAGTCGAAAACGCAGCAACAACGAAAACAGAAGCTTCAAGTCTTCTTCTCCGGTTGCGAAATTTTGGAAGCTTCAATATTATATCGCCGGCGCCGCAACTAACAATTAGGATTCAGAGCTATTGAAAAAAATAGGTATTTGCGTATTTATAACCCACAAATTGTAAACCGAGTCGCACTTGACCCGGGTAAAATATGTGAGATTTTATTTTCAGATTTCCAAATCCGTTTTTTTGCCGTGATTTTCGCCGTGTTTTCTCACAAGTGCTTGCGATCCAAATACGAGATTTCCAAAACGATTTTGCTTGCGATCCAGATCGGTGGAGGTGATTGAGATTGCAAAATCGTGCGATTTCACGATCTGGATCGCGATCTTAACAACATTGCGAATAAGAGTGTTTTATTAAACAAACCAACTTCTTTGATACCCAATCCTCCTTCCTCTTTAGTCTTGCAAATATTTTCCCAACTTAAGCAAGCAATACCTCTCGATTCTTTCTAGCCACACCAAAGGAATTCTCTTTGGATAGAAATTATCAACGTCTTAATTTTTCTAGGAATTTTGTAGAAAGAAAAGTAATGTATTAGAATATTCGTGAGGACCGAATTAATTAGTGTGATCAACCCAACTATGGATAAAAGTTTACCCTTCCACCTTAAAAGTATAGTCTTCAAACATTCAATCACCAGTTTCCAAAATGAAATTCTACGATGATTCCCAACAACAAAGACAGCTCAAGAACTATTCTGCAGCATTTAAAAAACCATCATCAACACCAATACCGAACATAGTTGTTTTCCAATTGTTAAATTTGAGGCGAGATATCATTTTGTAGCCCTTTAGAATCGATTTCAGTGCCCACATATTATGATTGTATCGTTCGCGTATTGCAAGATGTTGTAATATACTCCATTATTTATCTTGAAATCATTAAGTAGATTTGCAGCAACAACTCTCTTCACCAATATTGTTAAATTTTCTCCAACCATAGAGAATAAGAAAGGAGATAGTGGATCTTTTTGTCGGAGTCCTCTAGAAACTTTAAAATCTTATGTAGGACTGTTGTTGATAAGAATCGATAAGTGTCTATTCATCACCATTACTGCCATCTACTTAATCCATTTAGTTCCAAATCCCATTGTCAACATTGTCTTCTTAAGGAAATTCCAATCTATGCAATCGTATGCTTTTTTGAAATCCACCTTCAAAAGGACACAACTTTTCTTGCTTTTTTTTTAAAGATCCATGATTTCATTCAAAACTAACATTCCATCAAGTAGTTGTCTGCCCTCTATGAATGCAATTTGAGTACTTGAGATTAGCTTCCTTATCACTTTTTTAAGTCTTGCAGCTAGTAGTTTTGTGATGATTTTGTAAATACAGCCAATAAGAGTAATTGGTTTATGATAGTCTGAGTTGCACCTAAGAAGAGGGGAGGGGTGAATTAGGTTCTTTGAAATTTTCAGGTTTTAATCGAATGAGGTTATTACTTTCTTTGAAATATGAAGGGGTTATGAAAGCAGTAAATTGCAGAAAACAAATAACACGGAGAATTGTCCTGGTTCCCTCCACACTCCGAAGATACATCCAGTCTCCTTTCACACCGAAAGAGATTTCACTATAGTTAGAATGAGTGTACAACTTACTGTCTAACCTATAGGTAGATTAAAGGCTATTAACACCTTTAAAATCTAAACACTAAGTGCAAGAAGAACAATCATCTTCAATGCACACACTTGCTTCCAAAATCCTGAATAGCAAGGGAAATAAATACAATCTTTGATTTACAATGAGTTTGAAATCTGTGTATGCAAAGTTACCAATCCAATGATTGATCTTCTATTTCAATGATAATTTCCACAACTATTTAAGACTTTGTTGCTCAAGAATTTTCTTTCAAATGATATGAAATATGCAGAAAATTCTTATGAAAAATGACTTGACTTAAGATGTGGAAAGATGAAGATTTTAGTAAAGATTTTTGAAAGAGGTGTTTTTGAAAAATGAAAGTTTAGGTATTTATATGTTACAAGCAGCTCTTTGAAATATCATGCAAACCTTTAGAAAATATGATGAACAATTGCCATGATTCAATGGAAACAATTCATAAAA
Source organism: Lathyrus sativus (assembly GCA_963859935.3). NCBI lineage: Eukaryota > Viridiplantae > Streptophyta > Magnoliopsida > Fabales > Fabaceae > Lathyrus > Lathyrus sativus. The sequence continues at coordinate 49,814,920 of OZ012737.1, forward strand.
GAGTGGTTGAAGAGGTGCAATTTTTCAGAACAATTTTTTCAAAAACGTTCAGTGAGCAATCAATTGCACACTCAGAAAAACATTTGAAATTTGAATTTTTGAACTGAGCAATCGATTGCACACAAAAACAGAAGCAAAAATAAGATGATTTTTCATGTATACAATCAATTGCACATTTGTGCCAATCGATTGCACTATAAAACAGTAGCCAAAATGAAGTAAAAATTTGATCATGCAATCGATTTCTTCAAGAGTTCAATTGATTGCACTGGCAAAAACTTTGAAAAATCATGCAAATAAAAGCTTGTAAAAGTGTGAAAAAGTAATGCAACGATTTTTATTATTTGAGCAACTAGGACTTAAATACTTGATGAAGATTTTCATTATACCTTCCAATATCATTGAGAGTATTATCTTGAGAGGTTTCTACTACATCATCATCATCATTAACGATAATATCATCCTCCTTGGAGGGGTTAGATTCATCAAAAGATACATGCATAGATTCTTCAATAGTTAAAGTTGTTTTGTTAAAAATTCTAAATGCCTTACTAGAGAGAGAGTAGCCGAGAAAAATACCTTCATCGGATTTCTCGTCAAACTTCCCGAGGTTATCTTTGTCATTGTTCAAGATAAAGAATTTGCATCTAAAGATGTGAAAGAATGATATGTTTGGTTTTTTCCCTTTGAAGAGTTCATAGGGGGTTTTCTTGAGAATAGGTCTAATGTTGACACGATTACATACAAAACAAGCCGTGCTCACCGCATCTGCCCAAAAGTATTTACGTAGGTTTGAATCGCTAAGCATAGTTCTTGCAAGTTCTACCAACAACTTATTCTTCCTTTTTACGACACCATTTTTTTGTGGAGTTCTTGGTACGGAGAAGTTGTGTGAGATTCCATTTTCTTCGCAAAATTCTTCAAATAAAGCGTTCTGAAACTCTCCACCATGGTCACTTCTAATGGAGACAATTGAAAGTGACTTCTGATTCTGAATTTGTTTTGCATACTTCTTGAATGCCTTGAAAGCTTCACTTTTCTGCACTAAGAAGAAAGTCCATGTATATCTAGAGAAGTCATCAACAATTACTAATTCATAAACATTACCTCCAAAACTTTTTGTTCTTGATGGTCCGAGGAGATCCATGTGTAGCAATTGTAGTGGCCTTGTTGTGGACACCAAATTCTTGGATGTGAAAGTTGATTTGGTTTGTTTCCCTTTTTGGCAAGCGCCACATAATTTATCTTTGATGAATTTGATCTTTGGGAGACCAACAACTAAGTCATGTTTGATCAATTTGTTCAAGTGATCCATATGAATGTGAGCAAACCTTTTGTGCCATAACCAAGAGTCGTTGTTGTTCGCCATAAGACACTTAACCTTCAAAGGCATGTTATCAAGCGAAATCATAAAAATGTTGTTAATTCTATGACCTTTTAACATTACCTCATGAGTGACTTCATTTTCTATCAAACATTCATCTTTGGTGAAGTTGATTCTGAAACCTTTGTCACAAAGTTGGCTAATGCTAAGTAAGTTATGCTTTAGGCCTTCTACATAGAGGACATCTTCTATGGTTGTGAAAGGTGGTGCACCAATGATGCCTATGACAAGGATCTTTCCTTTGTTGTTATCACCATAGGTTACAAATCCTTTGGCCTTAAGTGCTAGATGTGAAAATTTGGTAAGGTCACCCGTCATATGCCTTGAAAACCCACTATCAAGATACCACTGATATGAAGAGGTCTTCAAGCATACCTACAAAACAATTTTAAGTTTCATTAGGTACCCAAATTGCCTTGGGTCTTTCATAGTTAGTGTCTTTCTTGACCCACACATAATTCCCTTTTGTAACACTGAAGTTTCTTACATAACAAGCATTATGTGTATGGCCTTTGATACCACAATAAAAACAGGTGGGCTCAAAGTTACTTTTGTATCTAGGAGGATAAGACTTCTTTTTGCTAAAACATTTCTCCTTAGGGCATTGATGAATCATTTTAGGCTTAATCACTTTCTCTTTAGGAGTTTGTTCACTAGCCTTAACAAAGATGGTTTTATTGGAACTTGGTTTAGAAAATTTTGAGTAACGAAGACCACTCTTATCATTTGAGAACCTTTGTTGACTAAGAACAGCCTCCAATGTAATTTGTCTTTTTTCATACCTTTCAAGGACTCTTTTTAATTGGATAATTTGAAACAAAAGTGACTCAAACTTTGTGCATACAAAATTATGTTTTTGATCATTAATTAATTTTTTTTCATCTTTGAAATTATCTTCCATTGTTACAACCTTTTCTTCTAAAGTTGAGATTTGATTCTTTTGTGATGAAATAGTTTTGTACAGAATTTTTCATTCACTCAGGAGTTCATCAAATGCCCCTTGAGCATCATTATCATAAATTAACAAATTATTACTAACTTTATCGTCTTCATCGTCAGAGTGATGTGAGGCCATTAGTGCTAGATTTGCGCTTTAATCACTGTCTGAGTCTGATGAGGAACTTATCTTGTTATCCTCTCATGCTACGTATGCCTTATTTTTCTTGAAACCCTTTTTGCTTTTATAGCCATCGTTCTTGGAGGGTTTATGATGGTTTGGTTTGATGTGTCCTTGTTTTCCACATTCATAGTATTTGACATCTTGTGTGGATGTTGACGCCTCTTTTTCTTTGTTCTTTGAAAACTTCTTCCTTTTGATATAGTAGGAATTTCCAATATTATTTTTAGAATCAAAATATTTTCCTAACCTTTTTATAAGAAGCATGAAGTATTCATCTTCAACCGGATCTTCTTCCTTTTCTCCTTCTTTGTAATCAACATTTAATGCGACGCTTTTAGATTTCTTTTCTTGATTCTCATGTTTTTCTAATCGCTCAAGTTCTGTCTCATAATCTTGAAGTTTTCCAAACAATGTAGCAGATGTCATCGTGGATAGACTTTTCTTTTCAAATATTGTTGTCACTTTGGGTTGCCATTCTCTGGACAAAGATCTAAGCACTTTAAGATTTAATTCATTGTTAGCTAATGTCTTACCATGTGCTCTCAGATGATTCGTCAAGTGCACTAATCTTTTCTGCAAATCAAGAATTGATTCTCCTGGCTGCATTCTGAATAACTCGTATTCCTAACTTAACGTATTCAATCTCGATCTTTTAACTTCAGTGGTTCCTTCATGAGTTTCCACTAAAGTATCCTAGATTTCCTTTGCTGATGTACATGTTGAGACGCGAAAGAATTCGTCCATGCTTAGTGCATTTTGTAGAAGATTAATTGCCTTTTTGTCATAAAGAACCATTTTCTTATCATCGTCATACCATGAGTTTTGTTGACCCAACACCATTAACAACCGTTGAAGGAACGAAGAGACCATTTTGGACAGCATCCCATATTCCATCTCCTTGTGCTTCTAAGTGAGCCTTCATGCGAATCTTCTAGAAGTCAAAGTATTCACTACAAAACAGTGGAGGCTTGTTGCTACTACCACCATCTTTAAACACACCTTTGTTGTTTGCGAAAGCCATTCTGAATCGATTAGGAACATGTTCCCTAAAACCTGCTCTAATGCCAATTGATAGTCTGAGTTGCCCCTAAGAGGGGGGTGAATTAGGTTCTTTGAAATTTTCTAGTTTTAATCGAATGAGGTTATTAATTTCTTTGAAATATGAAGGGGTTATGAAAGCAGTAAATTGCAGAAAGTAAATAACACAGAGAACTATCCTGGCTCCCTCCATACTCCGAAGGTACCTCCAGTCCCCTTTCACAACGAAAGAGATTTCACTATAGTTAGAATGAGTGTACAACTTACTATCTAACATATAGGTAGATTAAAGTCTCTTAACACCTTTAAAATCTGAACACTAAGTGCAAGAAGAACAATCCTCTTCAATGCACACACTTGCTTTCAACAATCATGAATAGCAAGGGGAATAAATACAATCTTTGATTTACAATGAGTTTGAAATCTGTGTATACAAAGTTACCAATCCTATGATTGATCTTCTCTTTCAATGATAATTTCCACAACTATGTAAGACTTTGTTGCTCAAGAATTTTCTTTCAAATGATATGAAAATATGCAGAAAACTCTTATGAAAAATAACTTGACTTAATATGTGGAAAGATTAAAATTTTAGTAAAGATTTTTGAAAGAGCTGTTTTTAAAAAATGAAAGTTTAGGTATTTATATGTTACAAGCACCTTTTTGAGATATCATGTAAACCTTCAGAACATATGATGAACAATTGTCATGATTCAATGGAAACAATTCATAAAAGAGTGGTTGAAGAGGTGCAATTTTCAGAACAATTTTTCAAAAATGTTCAGTGAGCAATCGATTGCACACAAGGACCAATCGATTACACACTCAGAAAAACACTTGAAATTTGAATTTTTGAATTGAGCAATCGATTGCACACAAAAACAGAAGCAAAAATAAGAAGATTTTTCATGTATGCAATCGATTGCACTATAAAACATTAGCCAAAATGAAGTAAAAATTTGATCATGCAATCGATTGCACTGGAAAAAACTTAGAAAAATATTGCAAATATAATCTTGTGAAAGTGTGAAAAAGTAATGCAACGATTTTTATTATTTGAGTAACTAGGACTTAAATACTTGATGAAGATTTTCATTATACCTTCCAATGAGATTATTCTTCATATCAAGTCTTTGTACTAATAATTTGCTTTAACATGATGTCTTGAAAATGATTGAACATCTTTGCCTTCTTGTCAAGTGGTTTGTCTTCATCAAAACATAAGTTGATCTTAAAAAACTTGATTTCACAGTCTATAATCATCAAAATCTTGTGGATTGCCTTTCTTGAGAACCAATGTTAAGAAAGAAGAAGAAAAAGCTTTAGGTAGCCAAGAAGTATTGTGGAATTCATGAATGCATTTGGTGATTTCTATGCCTATAATATCCCAATATCTTTTAATAAATTCACCATTAAAATCGTCTGGGCCCGAGCTTTTATTCCCACCATATTCAAAAATAACTTCTCTAATTTCGTCAGCGTAGAATTCCTCCTCCAATCTGTTACTATTTTCTTCAGTTAACCTTGCAATTCATTCAAAATTAAACTCAGGCATGGGAATTATCCAGGCTTAGAATCTCTTTTTGAAATGTTGTTGTGCAACCAACTTCACCTACTGAACTTCTTCCACATGTTCCATGAACACGTATGGATGATTTAGTGTTAATTTTGTTCCTATGTTTGAGCAAAGTGTGAGTTATGATCTCCCTCTTGAATCCATTTGCCCTCAATTTTTGTTTCAGAATACCATCACAAATGCGTAAATTCATCCACATATTAAATTGTGCTTGGCTTCTTCTTTATAATTCTGCATCTTTAAATGTTGCATTAGCATTAGCCAGCTCCTCTTTCATTTCATTTATAATGTGAGCCTCATTCTCGACATTTAAATCCAACCATCAAAAGATTTTTGTGTTCCATCACCTAAGCCTCTCCTAAGTAATTTGAATTTCATTATCAGCCTATGTGTGGCATTGCCTTCCACAACAACGAGTTCCATTCTGATTTGAAAAATGTAACAAAATTCGGATGTTCAAACCAAGAGTTGAAATTTTAAAATGGTTTGGGACCCCAATTGACATTTCTAGATTTTAACCAAACATGTCTATGATCTGATATGTCTTTGTTGCAAACCATTTGCATAGCCGTGTTCCAATACTTTAGCAATCCATCAGACATTAGGAATTTGTCCAGACGGCTGCAGCTTTTCCCATTGGAAAAAACAAGGTAAGTTTATTGCCTGAGGCAAGAAGATCCACCAAGTTATTAGTTCTATGAACGATCCAATGTCTTCCATTTCCGCCCTACCATGCGAACTTTTATTCTTGCATTCCTCTGTATTTTTGATAGCATTAAAATCACCAGCTAGAAGCCATTCCCCTGGTTCCATTTTCGCCTTATTGTTCAGCATTTCAACCCACATGTTCCTCTTATTCGACAAACAACACGAGGAATATATGTTAACCAGATAAATCTTTTTATGTTTCCAAATTACAGATATATTTAGAAAGCATTGTCGATGAAAAGTGGCTAGAGGATATAAGAAATCCTTTCTCCAGATTGTCAACATACCTCCTGATAGTCCCTCTGAATCAATTGCAGACCATTCATAATCTGTATTTCCCCAAAGACTATTGACCATACTATCTGACATGTTTTTGAATTTTGTTGCAAGAACACAACATCTTCCTTTCCTCTTATGATAATTTCTTTGATTCTGTTGCGTTTAGTATTGCTACCAGATCCTCTTATGTTAAAATTAACAAAATTCATCTACTTGAATTTTCAACCTCCATCTGAATTTGTTTAGGAATTCTATCATTGGACTCCATGTTTCTAATGATACTTTTAAATACGTTGTCATCATCGTCTCCCTCAATCCCCAATTTCTTCATTGATTCGCACACCCTGCTTGGAACATATTCAATTTTCTTTAAAATGCAAAAGTTACTATGATTTACGTCAGAGTCTCCAATTGAATCACAACATAGTATCGACCCTCCAGAATAATGTGATAAGGAATCTTCTATGAATGAGTTTCTCAGAGGAAGGCCGTGATTTTCTGGTATTGAAGAATTGATGGGAATTTCCATTTGACTTTTACTATGTGCAGGCACGACCATATCATTTCCGGTCCTATGCATCACGCTCAAAACTGACATGTTATCTTTACCCAGCAGATTAGACTTGTCGTTTTCACTAGTTCCAACAACACACTTTTTGTTATCCCTGCACACATAATTAGACACGTTTCCCATTTTTGGCAGCTTTTCTATACATATTTCACCATCAAGCCTCCCTACCTCGTTATGCTCATTACCCATGTTATAAGGAGTAGCATTTTTTCTATCATTATCGTCCCCCATTTTATCCGTTGGACTACCACCTACATCTTCCACCACCTTTTTCCATGGAGTCTCCCTAGTCGTCCCCGTCATCTTCATCGTCTGAACTAAGATTTTCAAACGAACTCCATTTTCTCTTTAATTTCAAAGGTTCAATCCTCATGTGCCCATGATTATCTTCACTCAATTTGATTCTATAAACCCTTGCATTCACCTCTACATTGAAGACCTCATTTAAATTGATGGAAAATTTTGTTCTTATCAGAAATCTAGCAACATCCATCTTTTTCAAATTTCTAGTGTCGTCAATGCTAGGAATCTAAAAAATCAATGGCACTATGTGTGGCAAGGAAGTCCATAGAAGCTCATCCAGGTGAGTCTCTCTTTGTCCATGTTGTCTGGTGACCATGGATGCACCTCAGAGAACCAACGGGATACCCAAATTTCTTCATCCTTGATCCACTTATTTATTTTCCCTTCAACCTTTTCTTCCAAGAGACATAAGTTTGCTCCCATTAGAGTTACTTTTACGTGGAAGAAACCTTCGGCTAGCATCACATCTTGAATATTATAAGTCAGTACCTGATTCTTCGACAACTCTGACATATGCCTTCTTAATTTTTGCATTTCTTCTTTATCAATATTGAACTGCACGTGTGCAAATGTAGATTTTGTGTCTATAAAGTCTTTATTCAAAATTTCAAGTTTGTGAGATTTGTTTCATATGTTTCTCCCTGCAAAGTTATCTCTCCTGCCTCTTCTATGTCCAGTCACTGCCTGAGCAAAAGAGATATTTTGTCGAATGTTTTGTCCCAGGTTTTGGTTGTTTTCTTTAAATATTCCCAAGTGTATACTTGTTATGTATGGATGATGCATCCTTTCTTCATTACGAGTCCATATAAAAGTTTTATTAATCTAATCTTGCAAGTGTAGTCAAGTCTTATTCATTTTTTCTTTTTCCTTCTTTGATCATATCATTGTTGAGAATGTCTTCATCTATAGTTTTTTCTTCATCAAAACACATTGGAAGCTTGTCTTCACATTCTCCCCCTTTTTGATGATTACAATCATGGAAATTATGAAGGCTTTTCTCCCTCTAATAAAGATAACTCCCCCTAGATCAATGTTTCCACTTGATCCTTGATTGAGAGTTCTTCATAATTTGTTTCTTGCTGTAAAATGTTAGAGAAATGCATACACATACACATATATCGTCTCCCCCTTTGTCATTAGCAAAAAGGCTGAGAAAAGACTTGAAGTATATAAAGAAATTATGAAAAATAAAAACAATTTTTACCTATGAGATTTACCTCACGAGTGACTTCATCAAACCTTCATCCTTGGCGAACATGATTTTGAAGCCTTAGTCACAATGTTGACTTTTGTTTAGAAGATTTTGCTTTAGTCCTTTAACTTAAAGTACATCTTCAATGGATGTGAAAGTTTGTGCTCCAACTTTGCCAATTCCAAGAATTATTCCTTTAAGGTATGCCCCATATGTGAAATAACCCTTGGAATTTAGAACTAGATTTGAAAGTTATTTTATGTCTCCCATCAAAAGCTTTGAACAACCACTTATCAACAAAACATAGATTTGAAGTGGTCTTCAAGAAAAACTACAAAACAAATTAAGTTTTATTTGGTACCCAGTGTGCCTTGAGTCCTTCATAATTAGTTCCTTTCTTAACCCATATATAATGCCCACTTGTCACACTAAAAATTATTACATAGAAACCATTTGGTGTGTGGCCACTTATACCATAATAAAATCATGTAGGAACAAAGTTGCCTCTATATCTAGGAACGTAGGATTTCATTTTAAGAAATATTTTCTTAGGATGATGATGAATCTTTTGTACTATATTCATTTTTTCCTTGCTGGATTTATCACTTGTTATAACAAAGACTGTTTTGTTAGTACTTGGTTTGTTAAACTTAGAATAAAAAATATCACTTTTATCATTTGAATACATTTGTTGGCTAAGAACATTTTCCAATCCAACTTATCCTTTTTCATACATTTCAAAACTCTTTTTAATTGGACAATTTGGAAAGAAAGTGAATCACACTCTTTGCATGTAGGATTTTGTTTTTCCTTTTCTAGAAGAATTTGTTTTACATCTTAAAAATTCATTTCCATGGTGTCAAAATTTTTTTCAAGAGATAAAATTTTTTTCTTTTGGGTTGACACCATTTTATACAAAATCCAACATTAATAAAGAAGTTCTTCAATAGAACCTAAAACATCATTATCACAAGAAGATATTTAATTACTAACCTCTTCTTCTTCTAAATCAGAATGATGTGTTATTATCAATGGAAGATTTACATGTTCTTCATCTAAAGATGAACTTATTTCATTGTCATCCCATGCTACATATGCTTTCTTTGGCCTTATGTCCTTCTTTCTTTTGAAGTATTTATGCTTCTTTTCAAGTGTCGAGCATTCACTTTTAACACGTCCTTTTTCTCCACATTCAAAGCATTTAATCTTCGTTGTTGGTGCTTCCCCTTTAATGATCTCGTTTTTTCTTTCTTTTCTCAGTAAATTTTCAAACTTCTTGATAAGATCATAATCTTCATCACAATTGGACCCATCCTCTTGATTCCTATCATAACTTTTTACTTTTGTTTTTAAGGAAATGTCTTTTTAATCTTTTACTTGTATTTCATGCTTCTCCAATCTTTCAAGTTCTTATTCATGCTCTTGAAGTTTTCTGAACAAGGAAGCGGATGTCATGGTAGAAAGACTCTTCTTTTCTGATATCACTGTCACCTTTGGTTGCCATTTCCTGTTTAAAAATATAAGCACTTTAAGATTTAACTCATCGTTAGTAAAAGTTTTACCAAGAGCGATTAGGTGATTGGTTAAGTGAATAAATCTCTTTTGTAGAGCACCGATTGATTCTCGGGGCTGCATTCTGAACATTTCATATTCCCGACTTAATGTATTCAGTCTAGATCTTTTGACTTTAATGGTTCCTTCATGAGTTTCCACCAAGGTGTCCTAGATTTCTTTTGCAGATTTAAATTGTGAAATGCAAAATAATTCATCCACACTTAATGCACTTTGTAATATGTTAATAGCTTTCTTTTCATCAAGTATTTTGTTTTTATCATCTTCATCATATGAACTTTTAATATTAGCAGTGCCAACACCATTAAGCACACTAACTGGCTGATGAGGATCATTTTCCACAGTTTCCCAGATTCCTTCTCCTTGAACTTCGGAATGTGCATTCATACGGATTTTCCAAAAGTCAAAATATTCTCCAGAAAATAGAGGAGGTTTGTAATTGCTACCGCCATCTTTGAAAACCGGATTTACGCTAGTGGAAGCCATGTTGGATCTATAGGAATAGGTTAGCTTTAACCTGCTCTGATGCCAATTGTTAGTAAGAGTTGCACCTAAGAGGGGGGTGAATTAGGTACTTGAATAGTTTTCCGAATTTTTAATGGTTTCAAATTTTACTTTCCTAATTGATTATTATGTGATGAAAGCGATAAATGCGGAAAGTAAATGACACTGAGAAATATCCTGATTCCCCTCAATGTCCGAGAGTACTACAGTCCCCTTTCAACACGAAAGAGATTTTCACTAATGTTAGATCTTAGGACAAGACACACCTAGTCTTCCTATACAAGACTTTAACAAAATACAAAAAACAATCCTCTTGGATTTTTCACTAAGCTGAAATGAGAACAATCCTCTCAAACTCAACTCTCTTGCTTCCAACAGTCCTGGACAACAAGGATTACAATAAACTCTATAAGAAGAAACAATCTTCCTTGTTATAGTACACACCTAATTCCAAACAATTTTTGGGACTTAGGAATTTTTACAACAATTTTAGTAAAATAAATATACGAATATTTGTAGTATTCTTTAAGACTTATAAAAAAGTCTTCTTCTCTTTCGAATATGAAAATTCAAGACAAATTCCCTCTAAGTGCTCAAGATACTTTTATGATAATAATGTGAAAATGTATTTAAAAAAATTATCTTAGTATGAAAAATGTGTAGAAAATAAATGTAGATAGATTTTAATATTTTTATGAAAGAGGTAAATGAAAAATGAAAATTTGAAATGAAATTATTATGATGAAAGCAACCATTCAAAAGTCATGACAATGGTTAGCGAAATTATGAATTTTGATAAGAAAAATAATATAAGGGATGCCATGAAAAGATATGATGAAAATGTGCATTCAAACAAAGAATTTTTCAATTTTAAAATTAAAATAGTGTTTTCAGGTCGGTGCAAATTATGGTGGTTTTTATGCTGTTACGAGGGTTCCAAATGTCAGAATTTACCAAAAAATGAATGTTTGAAAAAATTGAAAATTTGTAGATTTGTCTAAGTATTTGAACCAATCTTATGAAACCTCTATTGATTTATCCAAGTCAATAGATTATATTTGAAATTAATTTAATATGGTTCAAACATGAAAAAAAATTCCAATGGAAGAAATATTTTAGTCAAGTATTTCATATATACCTAAAAACTTGATTAAGAAGTGAGAAATCGCAAACTAGTCGATACCGTAAGAAAGAAAAGGTGGCATTTGTAACCACCGACGGATACTCATCGGACGAAGAGGAATTCGTCAAAGAGAACACCGTCAATGTAGCCAAACTAACAGCGGGACCTCCATATACGTGTAGGGTTCTAAAGCCGTTGAATGGAAAAAATTCGGTCGAGACGGAGAAGACGGACAAATATGTTACGAAAATATACTCTTTCGATGTATCCAAGTGTGATGAGATATTTGACGTATTATTAAAAGATGGTCAAATTATCGTCCCGGTTGGGACAAAAAATACCCTTCTAGAACAAAAGAAAAAGAGAGGATTTTGTAAACTTCATAACTTCCTTGGTCATAAAACTGCTCAATGTGTTCTTTTCAGGGATTTGGTGCAGAAGGTGTTGAAGGAAGGGAGATTGAAGTGACAGAATGCATGATGATCGAGGCTACTAATGGCCTCAAGGAATGAGTGACAACCCCCATTCTAGATTGCATGTTGATCGAAGCTACTGAGGGCTTCGACAAAAAGACGAAGATGGACTTCGAGGGAGTCTACCTTTAGGCGGGAGAGATTCTGGTAGAATTTCAGGAAAAGTGCAAAGTCAGCGGCTCCACAGCCGCCCTCTGTCTCAGGTGTCATGTTGTGTTCGACTAGAAAGCGGCGGACCGGGTCAAAGCAGACAAAACATCAGCCCCCAGGTTCATATTCGAAAAAGACGGCACTCCTCGACGAAATCAGGAGTACCGGAAGTTGTTCTAGCCTGAAAAGCCCAGGACTTTTGTGCCCCTGTCGGATATCCCACAAGACCAATGGATAGCCCCTGTGACCCGGAAAGGGAGCAAAAGGCCAAAGTGGAAGGTGTTGGATTTGGAAAAGGAGGCTAGGGCCGCTGTCAAGAACACTGAGTCGAAAGGGTACGTGGTGTCTCCCAATTACAAAGGCAAGAACCCAATGACGAGAACCTAGTGGAGGTAACATAAGCAAAATAAGAAGGCATCCAGAGAAGCGTCGACCCTGTAACTGCATCCAGTCGGGAAGTTCGGATCGAAGAGTCAGCCACCAAGAGCCGGATGGGTAGAAAAGGAAAAGGTAATTGCCAGCCAAACCACAACGATGACCGTGGAAGTCTCGGGAAATAAGGCAGTAGCGTAAACACAGAAGTCGATGTTTACCGCCAACTCAGCAAACAAGAAAGAGCCAAAATGGACACCTTCAACAGAGGAAGCTGAAGTAAAGTATACACCCCAGTCGGATGGTGAGGAATACACTTCGTCTCCAGAAGAAGATTTGGATGTGGACATGTATGACGAGACAAATGACGACACATATGGAGATGACTTCGTCGTCAGCTGCGGGATTGTGTCAATCCTTCCAGCAGAATATGATAAGGTATCCGAGGTGTCAGAATCGGAAGATTATTTCCAACCAGATGAAACTACGAAAGATAAGTCGTTATGTTACTATGTAATGAACAGCGCTGTGGTAGAGGAAAGAACTGCCATGTTCGAGAGACCTAGCCCAGGGATGATGTATCACTTGAAACCGTTATTCATAAAGGCGAAGGTCGATGGCGTGGCGATAAACAAATTCTTCGTAGACAGTGGGGCGACGGTAAACTTAATGCCCCACACTTCATTCTAGAGAATCGGCAAGACTGAAGCCGACCTCAAGCAACACAATATGGTTTTGTCCAACTATGAAGGCAAAACCAGTAACATTCTAGGGGTAGTCCAAGTTGAATTAATTGTTAGAACTACCACAAGGACGACACACTTCATGGTCATAAACTCCAAGGCAAACTTTAACCTTTTATTAGGAAGGGAATGTATTCATAGAGTTGGGGAAGTTCCCTCAACAACGCACCAGAGGTTAACTATCTGGTGGAAAGACGACATCGTGGAAAATGTGGAAGCTGATCAGAGTTATTACAAAATTGAGGAAACCAAAGGGAAGAAAAGATCCTTAGACCAAAACTTGGCGAATGTGGCGCCTTGTGACGATGAATCAGGCTCTTACACCTCCCTACTAATTTTAATTTAGGATTTATATTTTATTTAGTTTTAGAATTTTAACTTTAACTTTAGAATTTTGGTTAGAACTCTTAATTATTAATAATTGAAATATCAACAAAAAAAGGAGATGGAGAAAAAGTTTATTATTTATATTAAACATATTTATATAATATTAATTAATTAAATGTTAATTAGTTTTATTAAATATTCCTATTTAATTTAATTAATAACTTGAATGTACAAATTTAACTCGTGCCCTCAAACCGACTAACTCGACTTTGTCTCACGTTTATGGTGTGCTTGTATTAGTAATGTCATTCTAACTTTTGATTCTAAAGTCATTTTCAAAATAAATTCTCGATTCTTATCAAGCCATTTTTTCACCTTGTAAGTTGATTGCCTTGTGCATCGCCATCAACCTTGTTCGTATCACTTCAAACCCCTTTTTAAAATGAGCAATAAAACCCTTGATCCAACGTCGAGTGGTATTTTTCTCAATAAATTCAAGAATACAATAAAATACAGTTAGGATTGTGCGCCACAAGTCTTAAGTGGTGGAGAAGGAGTGAGAATGGAGTCCCTCCTACACTCATCCCGAGTATTTTGAACACAAGACCCTTGACTTGGTTGTTCGAAATACTCACCTCCACCCATAGTCTTTCGTGTGATCCTAATTAAGAACAACTTTCTTTCAAAACCATAAAATAACACCAACTCACCAAACTTCTTTTTTTTCGCTTTAGGGCATCATCCGAAAACCGTTTTTCAAGGTATAAAATCAATCAACACACAATCATTTCTCAAGTCTCCGAACTACGGAGCTCTGATTCTTCACTTCTTTTAAGTGAGGATACGTATGCACAAGGGCCACAGTCCTTGGCGAGCATTAAAATAAAGAAACCAACCCCTTTTTTCTTTAAAGCAAGCAAATTCTTAACAAAAACACCCATTCACACCAAACAACCTAGAAGGTTCCCATCGAGTACGATGGATGCGAGGGAGTGCTAATACCTTCCCCTCGCATAACCGACTCCCTAACCCTAAGACTTGGTTGCGATGACCATGCTCTTTTCCTAAAGGTTTTATCGTTATTTCCCTTTCCCTCCTTGGGATAAATAAAATCCGATGGCGACTCTGTGTCATTTTTCGCGTAGCTACAGTTGGGGACTCTCCTTAAGCGAGTCAAACCTAATCTAGGTCGTCTTTACGTGTTTGGGTTCTTTCTTTTTTGCTTGTTTATCGCTTTCCTTTATTTATTCAATTGTATATCACCATATTTGGTTTGATTCGTTGTGGCATGGATGGGGTACTTTGGTGGCAAACTTGAGGGAAAGACTCTATACCCGAGTCTAGAGTGTTAAAAATTGAGATAGGAGAGGTTGCGTAGTATGGGCTTCTGAGATGCTCATCTCGTGATAGTCGATACGAGAACCTCTCTTAGAGTAGATTCTTTTGAGAATAATGAGAACCATCAAGCTCTTGACGTGTTTGATCAACACTCTCTTGAGAATCCATTACTCTAAGGACCTTTTAGAACCCTAAACCTTTGGCCAACTAAGATTGATGGTCATGTAGTATGGGTCCTCGATAAGCTCTTCTCGTATGGATCGATACGAAGACCTCGTTCATAAAAGACTTTCTTGATGGGTTTGTTGCCTGGAAATGACTGACATACGTAACAAACAGTCAAGGAAGTCCATGACTCTGAAATCCTTGTCTAGAACCCAGTGTCGACGTGTCTCGTAGTATGGGTCCCCGAGAAGCTCTTCTCGTGTGGTTCGATACGAGGACCTCACCCAAAAGAGATTCATGTGATAGAGTCATCATCCGATATGTTCATGTCGTGTATGATGAACAGTCATATGAACCCATGACTTTGGGATCCCTTTTAAACCCTAGATCACACCTTGTGAGAACCTTTTTATAGAGCAGTCAGTATCGACCACATCCATACCTTAGACCTATGAACTCATGTGCTTGGTTTCCATTTATGCATCTACTCATACATACATACTTCATAAAAACAAAGCTCTTAGTGTCTAGTCATTATTGCAGATATAAGCATTTTCAGAAGAAATCATGATGAATGTGAATGTAGGGACGATAAGACTTAACAAGAAGACCGACAGAAAAAGTACTTTCACTTTCAAATACAAGGATCCTTCAATTGACCGTCTAAAAGCTCTAAGTACCAAGATCACTCCCATCAAGCACAACAAATTTCACTCTTCTTATGGGAGAATTCTGGATTTGTTGACAGAAAAAATAGAATTTGAAGCCCTCACAGCCTTGGCTCAGTACTATGACACTTCCCTCTGTTGTTTCACCTTTGCTGATTTTCAGATAGCTCCCACTTTGGAAGAATTCGAGAAGATTCTGAACCTCTCCATCAAAGATCGCAATCCTTTTTGAAATTCTGGTATGCAGATCACATATGTTCCAAGAACTTTGATTTCTGCTCAACAAGGATGAGGACAAACCATGGCCAATTTAAATTTCTTTAAATTGTCTCAATGTCATGACCAATGTCACGACCTCTGTTGTGACATATGCAGTCTGTCATACTATTTATCTAACCATTTAAAGTACATAATTGTAAATGCAGAAAGATAAATAACACAGTAATTGTTCACCCAGTTCGGTATCAACAACACCTACATCTGGGGGCTACCAAGCCAGGGAGGAAATTCACTATTAGTAGAATCAATTCAAAGTCAAACCTCCAGTTTGCACTTCTCACTTAATCTCTACCCAATGACACTTCAGCCTAGAGACACTCTAGTACCTGAGTATACCTACTCACTCCCCCTCAATCACACAACAGTGATATCAACCAATTACAAAAACAGTATGAAGAGACACTTCATACACACCTTGATCTTGCTTCACAGCTTTGATCAAGGAACTCACACACTCTTGCTTCACAGCTTTGAGTGAGACACAACCTAGAATCTACCTAACCAAAACAATCATCCAACATACAATTGCTTGGATTACAAGTATTCCTAAACAGACTGTACACTTGAAGACTAGCCTTCTTCACTTACAAATATGTCTACCTCAATGTATCAAAAGATACAAAGGCTGACTTACACACAAGGGACTCTCAACCCTAGACCTCTATTTTACACTCTGGTTTTACTTGATGTGAGGGCTTACTTTTCCCTTGCTTCTGCGCCTCCTTTTATAGCACTGCAGACTGGGCTTGGGCTGTGCAGAAGTAACAAATATTAGTTTTAACAAAATAAAACTAATTTCCACAATTCAAGGTGTTGTCCAATTAGGTCATGGCATGGTCAACATTGCCTTGAATCTCTCCTGAGATAACTCAGGAGTCATAACATGTTTCCTGATATTTAGCTTGAGATATATCAGGTATCATAACAGAAAAACAAACCCAGCCCGTCTGATGTCATATGATCAATGTCATAACATTGGTCATGACATTCAGCTTCACTTCCTCTAAGCTGACCAGCTTGCCCTGCTGAACACTTCTGCAGAATCTTCATCATGACAGTCATGGTTTCTCCCAATCTTCTACAAAATAATATTAGAAACAAGTATATTCAAGTTTCCTAAAAGGTCTCCAAGATCCTTTTATGAATACCAATACAATCTGTTCTTGTTCCTAATCCATCTCCTTGACATATTTACTGATGAGGTATTTTCAACATGGTCTCATCAATCCAACCAATTCTGTCAAGATATATCCACTAGCAGCTCCTTCTATTATCATGCAACTATGTCTTGCTTAAAACACATGACAACACACCCCACTCACCACAACTCACATTGTTGTGGCTGCACACCTCACAATGCATGTGAGGAGCTTCATCACAACTCCAACAGTTGTGGCTGCACACCTCACTCACTACCTGTGAGGAACTTCACCACAACTCAACCTGTTGTGGCTACTGCTAACACATAGCAGCACCTGTTGTGCTAGACAGCTATGTCATTACTTTGGTAATGACATCCATGACAGTAGTTCTGTCATCTGTTCTCGTTAGCTCCTGCTGCACATAGCTCCTGCTGCATCAGATGTCAACACATGACAACAATTCTGTTATCAACTCATGCTAGCTCCTGCTGCACCACTACTCCTGCTGTTTTTCACACATGACAGTAGTTCTGTCATGACAGCAGATGGACAGTCATGATGGATGTCACGACATTCAGCATGACATTCACATTAAACCACTCCACAACAGTTCTTTCACTAGCTCCTGCTTGCTCCTTTAGCGATGCCATAACTATGCTAATGAAATCCTGCTTAACATTAGTGTAGATTCATGTTTTACCACAATTTAGCCAATCATAGAACCATGGACACATGGTACTAACAATCTCCCCCTTTGGAAAATTTTGGCTAAAACACCCAAGCAACTTATCAGGGTATTAGCAGTAGTTTAGACATGATAGCATTAGCAGTAGTTTACACAAACTATTATGCTCCCCCTTAATAGTTGCACCTACACTTTACTCCCCCTTGGTTTAGTCAAAACTTAACACAAATTGGAGTAAATGTACATACACTCATCTAAGCTGCTTGACCTCTAATAAAGACTGCACCACTTCAGCACTAATCCATTGGCAAGGATTTAAACCCCTCTGCTCAACTCAACATAGCCAGAGCTGAACCATTGCTCCTTGAGAGTACAACTTGAACAGTCTTGAAACTTGCCTTGTCTGAAGCTACACCTTCAGGAAATACACTTTTGACATCCCCAATTAAAGGATAATCAATTAAATACTTGTCACAAGTAATAATTGATCTTAAATCCCCAATTTGAGACACAAATATTCTGTGGATAAAAATAAATTCTCCCAGACAAAATCAATGTTGTTTCCTAGGTCAGTCATCACAGTCCTAGTTCAACATATAAGGCTCCATATCAGCAGCTACACATCATACATTTCCACATCTTCCCCTGTCATGCATAAACATTACTCCCCCTGAAAGAGAGAACCCAACCATATGAAGATTTACACCAATATCTTCATATTCACACACTGGGAGCACATGCAGCTTTACACCCCTTGATTCACAACCCATACTGGAACTAATAACAGAAGTAGTTGCAGGATAGACATAACTATCTGAAAACTCTTCAGGGTGAAAGTCCTTCCATTTGCACAAGATCCAGGTTGCTGATGTCTTGATCTTCATCTTCATTTTATTCCTAACACTACTTGTGCAAGTCTGATTTGATCCATTTTCACCTGATGACGGACCCAAAAGGAATACACTGCCATGTTCACCATGAGCTTGGAGCAGTAACCCAATGTCACAACATCTTGTCTGACATTCTGCCTTCATCAAGTCCCAGATTTGTTTGAAACCACAAACAATCTTGACACATAACTGCACTCTTGCAGCAACAGATCTTGGATAAAATTATAACTTTCCCATATCAATGGTAACCAGTGCACATGAATGGAAAACATAAGATGCATCTTCATGTCTTCAAGAACTCATTCTCTGTTCAACACACATGTTGAACGCATTCACTTACTGCTTGAACCACAAGCAAGTAGTGCACCCATCAAACAGAAGCTCTCCCCCTATCTTTGATAACAGCTGCTCCAAGGTCCCCATATTATCTCTCATGACCAACTCCATGCTCATACAAAGAGAAGGCACCAAACTGATTCATCTCTTCCTAGAGTTACTTGTAGCAGAAGAGACCACTTCTCCACAAGTATTATGGCCTTAGGCTGAGTACAAGATAGACACCGCATAGGGACTTTATCACATCAGAATGCACTCAATACCTTCACATCATACTCCAAGACAGTCCTTTTACTTTATCATTCTCCCGTATGACAAGATAGAATACTTCTTAGCCAAGAAGTGAATCACAAGTTCCACAAGAGATCTTCACATATCAGATGATTCATATCACAGACACACCATCCCATGGTTCTTTATATGCCCATACTAGACTTACTGTTGTCTAGTAATCCAAATGAAGGTCTTCACAGCTCCACCAGCTTGATCAAGAACTTCTCCAAGGAAAGGTAACCTTCCATACGTACTTTAGGGCTTCTACCATAAGCTCCAATGTATGAGCAGAAACAGATCCTTCTTTGGTCTTTAACCAACTACCCTTCTGCACAAGAGTGATTAGTTGCAAGCATGAACAGTCCCAGAATCTTCTGTGGTCTTCAAATGACTACCCTTCTGTACAAGAACAGTTTTCTAAAGACACATTGCTTGAATAAACAAATGCCATTGTTTGGTTATTCAACATCTTTCTGAGCTCTAGAGAATCTGCTAATCCACCAGGCCACTTTGATCTTCAAGTCTCAAATTCTTCTTGCTTCAAAGAAAGGCATCTACTCCTTCAAACAGCTCCCGCAAACTGTATGATATGAAGCATTAATTTCATTCATACCTAAGAAGATCAACTTATCTTCAAATGGTGTGCCACAACATCACTTGAGGCCTTGAAGTTTCTGCTTGATCTCTCAACTTTGGTTAAGACATTCAGCTAGAGAGTTCAGGCTTTCATTCTACCAGTTAGACGATATCAGTGCATAGGCTTGATATCAAGTTGGAGTAGACAGCCTCTATTCTGCTTTGTTGTACCACAACAGTTACCTTGAAATGCATTTTCTTTAAGAGCTCCTCTTTAAAGAAAATCAAACATGCCAAAGCTTAATTCTTTAGAGAAGGAGGATCACAAAAGTCTTTACAAAAGGATTCCCGCTTTCCTTAGGTAGAGACTTCTTTTAGAAAGTCAAAGACAACTGCCACTTATCCCTGTCCTCCAAGATGAGCAAGGTCACATGCTCATATGCACTTAGATCAGAAATAAATTGATCCAAGCAGTGCTATTACCAGCACCATATACTAGACAAGTTTCTTGCCAGGAAACTTTCTAGATAAATATCAAATGCTTCTAGTAGAGACTAGAACACAACTGTTGCACTTCACTACTCCTATATAAGCAGATCAGACTGTCTTCATCTTCACTTCCATCAGCACTCCATTCTAGCCTTAGTTTCCTTACTAGAATGAGTACAGATCCAGCTATATCTCCTTTGATCTATGGATTTACTTCTTGAATCAACAAAATTCTTCACAATCTCTGCTGATGGAATGTCTCAACATCTGGTTGAACATCAGATCCTTGAAGTAAACCAAGCATATCAGGGCCTGATGCTTGTGCAACAACTGAGGAGACAACTTGATCATCAACTAAGGATAATTCATTAAATATTTGAGAATATCTCAAATAGAAAAGAATCTTAAATCTTTATAATGAATCC
The DNA here is from genome assembly GCA_963859935.3 of Lathyrus sativus. NCBI lineage: Eukaryota > Viridiplantae > Streptophyta > Magnoliopsida > Fabales > Fabaceae > Lathyrus > Lathyrus sativus. The sequence goes on from OZ012737.1 coordinate 49,835,621, forward strand.
TTCTCTGAACTTCATGGATAACCAATTAAATACGTGTGTAGTCCACAAATAGCAATTGGTCTTAAATCCACACAACTTCAGGAATACTAGAGCTGAAGCACCCTTGACTTAACCTGCATATGTCTTCTTCTGCTGATAGAATCCTTGCAAGTCATGAGTGGTGAAAATAAATCACCTCCCACTATCTTCTCTACATAGCTTCCAGCAAACAACAGAACAACCCAGGCATACAACCAAGCCCTGCTGCAAGCACCATCTATCAATCATCTACACAGCTGCCACAACCATGCATCAGACTGAATATAGGCTAATCTTCTCCCAGGGCTACCAGAGTTCTTTCATCAGAAAATTATGTAGCGGAACCACCAAAAAAACTTCTTCAACATGCCCTTATAGGACATCATACAGAAGTAGCCACTCCTTCTTTGGTAACACAATCACCAGGTCATAGAAGCTCCTATATTAGAGGGCACAACAGAAAATACAAGCTTCTCTTTAGCTCCATTAGCAGTAGCTCAAACATTCAGCAACTCAGCTACAGCTTCTCCTTGTTCCAAAACACCAGAATGTATCTCCCAAGATCTCATCCAGAACAGACAGGATGCCAACTCTGATACCAATTGAAATTTTGGTATGTAGATCACATATGTTCCAAGAACATTGATCTCTGCTCAACAAGGATGAGGACAGACCATGGCCAATTTAAATTCCTTTCAATTGTCCCAATGTCATGACCAATGTCACGACCTCTGTTGTAACATCTGCAGTCTGTTATACTATTTATCTAACCGCTTAAAGTACAGAATTGTAAATGCAGAAAGATAAATGCACAGTAATTATTCACCCAATTCGGTATCAACAACACCTACATCTGGGGGCTACCAAGCCAGGGAGGAAGTTCACTATTAGTAGAACCAATTCAAAGTCAAACCTCCAGTTTGCACTTCTCACTTAATCTCTACCCAATGACATTTCATCCTAGAGACACTCTAGTACCTGAGTATACCCACTCACTCCCCCTCAATCACACAACAGTGATATCAACCAATTACAAAAACAGTATGAAGAGACACTTCATACACACCTTGATCTTGCTTCACAGCTTTGATCAAGGAACTCACATACTCTTGCTTCATAGCTTCAAGTGAGACACAACCTAGAATCTACCTAACCAAAACAATCATCCACCAAACAATTGCTTGGATTACAAGTATTCCTAAACAAACTGTACACGTGAAGACTAGCCTTCTTCACTTACAAATATGTCTACCTCAATGTATCAAAAGATATAAAGGGTGACTTACACACAAGGGACTCTTAACCCTAGACCTCTATTTTACACTCTGGTTTTTCTTGATGTGAGTGCTTACTTTTCCCTTGCTTCTGCGCCTCCTTTTATAGCACTGAAGACTGGGCTTGGGCTGTGCAAAAGTAACAAATATTAGTTTTAACAAAATAAAACTAATTTCCACAATTCAAGGTGTTGTCCAATTAGGTCATGGCATGGTCAGCATTGCCTTGAATCTCTCTTGAGATAACTGAGGAGTTATAACATGTTTCCTGATATTTAGCCTGAGATATATCAGGTATCATAACAGAAAAACAAACCCAGCCCGTCTGATGTCATACGATCAATGTCATAACATTGGTCATGACATTCAGCTTCAGTTCCTCTAAGCTGACCAGCTTGCCCTGCTGAACACTTCTGCAGAATCTTCACCATGCCAATCATGGTTTCTCCCAATCTTCTGCAGAATAATATTAGAAACAAGTATATTCATGTTTCCTAAAAGGTCTCCAAGACCCTTTTATGAATACCAAGACAATATGTTCTTGTTCCTAATCCATCTCCTTGACATATTTACTGATGAGGTATTTTCAACATGGTTTCATCAATCCAACCAAATATGTCAAGAGATATACACTAGCAGCTCCTTCTGTTATCATGCAACTATGTCTTGCAACTATGTCTTGCTTAAAACACATGACAACACACCCCACTCACCACAACTCACATTGTTGTGGCTGCACACCTCACAATGCATGTGAGGAGCTTCATCACAACTCCAACAGTTGTGGCTGCACACCTCACTCACTACCTGTGAGGAACTTCACCACAACTCAACCTGTTGTGGCTACTGCTAACACATAGCAGCACCTGCTGTGCTAGACAGCTATGTCATTACTTTGGTAATGACATCCATGACAGTAGTTATGTCATCTGTTCTCGTTAGCTCCTGCTGCACATAGCTCCTGCTGCATCAGATGTCAACACATGACAACAGTTCTGTTATCAACTCATGCTAGCTCCTGCTGCACCACTACTCCTGTTGTTTTTCACACATGACAGTAGTTCTGTCATGACAGCAGATGGACAGTCATGATGGATGTCACGACATTCAGCATGACATTCACATTAAACCACTCCACAACAGTTCTTTCACCAGCTCCTGCTTGCTCCTTTAGTGATGTCATAACTATGGTAATGACATCCTGCTTAACATTAGTGCAGAGTCATGTTTTACCATAATTTAGCCAATCATAGAACCATGGACACGTGGTACTAACACTTTTCTGAAGTTCGAAGAAGAATTCACTTTGAAGAAAGTGGCTTCTGCCTTAGGGATTCCCATAGGAGATGTGATAGCCAATTGGGCAACCAAAGGAGCTAGGGTATTCTCGAGGAAATTCTTAGAAGAACAAGCATGGAAGTATGCCAAAGAAGAGAAATGGGAAATATGTGGTTCAGTTTTGGCACTCTTGGTCTATGGAATTGTGATGTTTCCAAATGGGGAAACTTTTGTGGACCAAGTAGCTGTGGAAATCTTCTTGACCAAGAACCCCGTGTTTTTCTTCTTAGGTGACTTCTACCACACACTTCATACCAGGCATACAAAAGGAGGTGGAATGTTCCTATGTTGCGCCCCGCTCTTGCATAAGTGGCTAAGGACCCAAATGCCTGAAAAAGGTCCTTTCGCTTCCAAGGAACTCTCATTGCCTCAAAGGTTCGCTTCACTTACTGCCAGTTCCATCACGTGGTACAAGGGGGAGTGGGAAACCAGAGATATCATCTTTTCTTGCGGAGAATTTTCCAATGTACCTCTCTTGGGAACACGAGGTTGCATCAATTACAACCCGGTGTTACTCAAAAGACAGTTTGGACACTCCATGGATGGCCCTCCTAAAGAAGAAGATTTGGTGTCGTTCCTTGTCAATACGGCTGATCCAAATGACCCAGTGGTAAGAAAGGCAAGAAGAGCATGGGTAAACATCATGAGAAGCAATCCAGACGATGGAAGGAAGAATGTCCTTGCTCGTGAACCTTATATTAAATGGGTGAAAGAGAGAGCAAAAGAAGTCAAGTTACCTTTTGTCTTTGATGCATTTGCTTTCCCACCGAATCCTGAGCCTGAACCAATCTTACCCGAAGACATGGAGAAACTTAAGGCTAAAGTCCAAGAACTTGAAGATGAGAACACTCAGCTTCAAATTCAACTTAATGAGACTAAGCAGAAAAGCAAAGCTTAGGAAGACAAAAGCAAAGAGTTGAAAGAAAAGTTTGAGGATAGTAAGAAAATGGCTAGGGAAGAGAAGGGAAAGAAGGAATGGGTCGGTGGAGCACTCAAAAACGCCAACGCCGACTTGGATCACCAAAATGAAAAATTGGATCAAGTATGGCGAAAGGTTAGAGACTTAGAAAATGATGTAAGAATAGCCACCCAGATGAAAAAAGATGAAAGGGAAAAATTTGAAGCTTAGATTCATAAGTTGAATAGCATTATCCAAGGCTGCAAGGATCAGTTAGCTCGTGCACTGTTGGAAAAGGAGAATGTGCAGCGAGATTTCGTACAAGCAGAATACGAATTGGGTAGAGCTATTGAGGAAATCAAGGTGCTGAAAGATGGAATCTATGATGAGCTTTACTTAGAGCTGCATGACAGTTGCCATTATTGGGAAGAAAGTTGTCGTCAAGCGGAAGCTATTGTACTTCAAAGAGACGACATCATCCACAATCTCCAAATTCTCTATGCCGAATGGAAGAACAAATTTGTGAACCTGGCTGGATTCTCCAACTTTGTGCTTCAACAAATCGCTGAAAAATTGAAGGTGGTTGATCAAGTGATGACTCCTGAAAACACTCATGTCCCTGTGTTCGACTTTGTAAAGTTTTGCAAGGAAACAATGAGAGAGCTCATTACAGATTTGGAGGCGGTTCGCAGAGCCCAAGGAGTCACCTTTAGAGTTGATTTGTAATTTGTTTAAGAAGTGTATCTCTTGTATTTTGTATTTGAACTCGGCCTCGAGCCTTAATGAAATGAGAGTTTTTGTTCTATTGTGTCTCTTCTGATTAATTGCAATGGAAAATGTTTATATTCTTAACGATAATTAACAAGGTTACTAAGAGCTTTGCGCATAACATATTGTTCCATATGCATTCGTACATCATTCTGCATTTCATAAAAACAAAACCAAAACTTACAAATACTTGACCTCCATTCGCAGTAAACAAACTGACTTCCCAACATCCCAACTACACTCGTGGTAATCGAAGATTACTAATGGATCAGATTGAGCAAAATCAAGCCGCTTTTAGGGAAGAGATGACCCAAATGAAGACTCAGATGGACCAGCTAATGGAAGTCATTCAGGCTATGGCTAGAGGACAAGAAGAGATGAGACAAGTTGTGGAGAGAAACACTACCAACACTCCAATTCCAACTACTGCAGACTCAAATCCCACTCCTGGTGGTGCCACTCCTGCAAGTGCAATTCCCGTACCTGGTGGCACAACCTCTACTCCTGCTGGTGCAGGCGCAATCCCTACTCCTGGTGGTGGTGTGGTTCTTACTCCAATCCACATTGATGATCACGAAGGTTTCTACAACCCTCACGAAGACTTGGCCGTAGACGCTTCCGGAGTACCGGATACTAACTTGGAAAAGAAGGTACTTGTTTTACAAGAGACAGTCAAAGGACTATAAGGCCCAAGCACTTCCGGGTTAGATGCCGCGGATATGTGTTTGGTGCCCGGTGTTAAGATTCCACTCAAGTTCAAAGTCCCCGACTTTGAAAAATACAAAGGGACCAGCTGTCCTCGAACCCACATCCGATCATATTGTAGGAAGATGGCTGCCTACTCTGACGACAAAAAACTGCTAATGCATTTCTTTCAAGATAACCTCAGTGGGGTATCCCTTGAATGGTACATGCAGTTGGAAGGTACGCATATCAAGACATGGAAAGAGTTAGCCGAGGCATTTTTGAAACACTACCAATATAATTCTGACATGGCGCCTAATCACACACAACTCCAAGGCTTGACCCAGAAATCTAGCGAAGCATTCAAAGACTATGTGTCGCTACTGCGAAAATCGGCGCCGGCTGAACAGAAGAGTCGCCACCGTGCGTTATTTATCCCAACGGAGGGAAAGGAAACGCTCGAAGTAAACCTCGCAAAAAACGGGAAAAGTTATGGTCATCGCAACCAAAATCTGGGTTCGGGAGTCGGTTACACAAGGGGAAGGTATTAGCACCCCTCACGTCCGTCGTACTCGACGGGGTCCACGCTTGTTTTCGGGTATGGATTGTTATTCTATCTACACTAAGGGTTAAGGGTTAAAAAGAAAATAAAATGACTCGGCAAAGTATCGCACTTTATGCCTACGTATTCCCGTCTGGAACGAGAAATCAGAGTCAACGTAGTTCGCCTACCTATGGGAAAGGAGGGGAAGGTTGCTCGCTAGGATATCACATCCTATGCCTACGTACTTCCACACTGCATGGAAGATCAGAGCAAACGTAGTTCAGGCCACGTACGACACAGGTCTGTCTTGATTGTTTTTAGTCCTTCTGAAAAAGGGTTTTCTGATTAACAATCCAAGCGGACAAAAATGACATTTTGATGAGTTCACATTCTTTTACGGAAGAAGTGTCCTTTATTGGGTTTGAAATCTTATTGTGTTTTTCTGTTGGTTTTGAGAAAGAAGAGACAGAACTCTAACCTACGGTTGCGAAGGGAATCAAACTAACCTAATGTTATCATGCATGGGTTAAGACCTAATGTCTATCATGCTCCTCTCTTGCGCAGAGAGAAACAGAGATCCTAAGGGATAAACGGAAACAGAAACAATAGTATATATACAATAAAGCAGTAAAATGCATGGATGCAGCAATACAAGCGAGGCAAGGGAGTCCCACTCAACCTCGAACCTAAAAAACAACAGGCAAAAGTGAACAAAATTCACTTTCAACCTACAGGTTAAACAGCAAACAATACAGTCAGGGAAAACCAATCAATACATCAAGAATAATAAACAGCAAAAAGATAAACAGCCACAACAGCTTTGTACCAACATCTGTCTTCAAGTCATCTCCAAGCATCTACAAGCTTCAAGCAAGCATCAGTCTCCATCATCACACCTTCAAGCAAGATCCTTATCATCAGTCTTCAATCTGCAATGGCTTTTCTTCAAGTCTCAATCTCCAGGATGAATATCAGTCAACAAGATGAAATGAATGTTAAACAGTCAATTGCCTACCAAGGGTGGCTCACTGACTGTTAACATGATACAAACAATTTTCTCTCAAAAGTTCTATCTTTTAAATATATTCACTAATCCTTCCAAAGGAAGGAGGTGGATATTTAAAAGAGACTTTGAATCATAGAGAAAGGATGGAGGCAAACAAGACCTTCCATGTTTGAGAATCAAGTTTTCTACTCTAGAGCTCTGCCTAGCTCCTAAACCCTATAGCCTTCAACAGCTGCCAGCAAGGGATACTCCTCATCAACTCTGGAAGTTGGTCTCCAATCTCTTTGATCTCCACTGGACTTCATCAGCACAGTCTTCAGCTCTCCCAATCCCCAAGCAAACCCAATACCCCACACAGACAAATGAAATAACCCTAGAAAGGGCACACCACACAGTCAGGCAAATACAAGCTGTATACTAATAGTAATAGTAGAATAGGGGAAACCTAGTAATTTCTAAGGGATCTACTATCTACCCATAACCCCTATATTCCCATACCCCACAGATTCAAACTACAACTCCTAAAAGAAATTGACTCACTACACCTATGTTATCTCCTAAACCCTAGTTTTGGTTCTTCTAATCACACCTAAACAAATCATCTAAAATTAAGTCTTAAAATCATGAATTAAATTTTATATACAAGACAAAGGTCTAAGCTAATCAACCTAAAAAGAATGGATCAAAATTGTTAAAGCATCTAACCAAACCAACATCATCAATATCATGCATTAAACTAAACATTATTTAAACCTATTTAAAAGAAAAATATACTAAAAATATAAAAATAAAGTGAAATGCTAATTTTTTTTTGTATGATAATTTTCTTAACAAAAATATGAGAAATATGCAAAAACAACCAATTAAAAATAAGCAATTTTCAATTTATTGTGATTTTTCAAAGAATTAAAAAAAATGAAAATAATGTGGATTAAAGTTGGATATGGGGTGCAGAAAGTATATATTTCAATTGAAAATGAGAGATGGGCCCAGACTGGGGGGTGCGCCTAGCAATGCGCGTCTGGGCCCAGTGATCAAAAAACATAATCAAAAAAATAAAAAACCTGAAACGGTGCAAGAAGTAAAAAATACAGTTCATTCTCATTGGGCCTGGCAATTAGGGGGTGGGATTAGCAAGGGATTGTGAAGCCCAATCTGAGGGTTTAATGAAACGGTGCGTTTGGCACCCAGGGTTCCCTCCAAACTCCAGCTTTGAATCGTGGCCTTCAGATCAATTACTCAGTCAACCAAATTAGACTTCATCCAACGGTCTACATGCATCTTCTCCAAGTGCTAGGGTTTCAGCCATGGAAGCTCCATGCACGAGCTCATGAACCAGATCTTCACCTCATTCATACAACTTCGATTCCCCATGAAATCCCAATCTGTAAAGAGCAAAGTTGCTCTACTTCTTCCCCTCTACACAACCATAATAAATCTTCCTCTAAAACTCCATCAAAGTTCAAACCCGATAGGTAGAAAGTGCTGATTTCATCAAATTACACTGATATCAAACTTGAGGATTCTTGCTAACTTTTACCCTAACATGATCTACACATTATGCTGATCAACCTGAGCTATATATCCAAGATTATAGTGCCATATCCTAGATGTTATAAACCCTAACAGTTCTTGCACTTCAATGGCAACATCCATGAAACCCTCTCAAACTTTGTGGAAATGATCCTCTAACCTATCCTAACAATTCTAACCTAAAAAATCTACATTATTCTAACTAAAACATGCCAATTCGATGAGATTACCAACCTGGTGTAAATGATGAAACAGGTGGGGAATTCTTCAGATCCAATGCTTGCAATGCTTGGGAATTGATCAGTGAACTTGATTCTGAGTTCTGTATGCAATAGATCTTGTTCCAACCTCTTGAATCTTGCAATCACAATGTTCTTGCTCCTTGGATGATGAAATTGGATAGCATGATTCCTCTTCAATTCAGACAAATCTTTGATGGAAATTGGATATATGAATGATTTAGATGATGATTGTATCAAGAACTTTGGAAATTGATGGAGATTTGATGGAGTTTGAAAAGGTTTTGCCAAATGGAAGAATGAAGTGTAACTTGGTATTATGAACAAAATGATTCACCAACCAATGCATGAAGCTACTCAATGCAATATATAGATGACATTAGAAACCTCTAGAACTTTGTAGAAACTTCCCATGCACACTTTCCTTGAATTTTGGATTATGTAACTTCTTTTGTAAGTAACCAAGCATAACTCCTAAATCTTGAACCAAACTCAAAAATCCACTTTTTCCAATGTTCTTAAAACATTTTTTCCAATCAAAATGACCTATAATTTCATCCCATTTGGCCAAGTTATGAAAAATCTCAATTTTAGGTTACTTTTTATTCATTAAATTCACCAAATTTGAAACCTTGAGCTATGAGCCTTTACAATCTTTCATAATCACTTTTATAGACTCAAAATGTCATTTGGAGCAAGTTTGATGTTGTGAAGTTTTTCATTTGAAGCTTCCTTGTATGAGTTTTGGGCATAGGCTTGAAATGACCTGTAATTCTCAAATGACCAAAATACCCTTTGCTTGCCAAGACCATAAGTAGAGTTCCACAAATCAGATTAAGGCATACCATACCTTTATAGAAATCTAAGACAATGAGGAACAACTCTTATGTTGACCAGAAATTCATTTGAAATCTCCTTGAGGGGTAAAAGTTGCTTGGAAGACAAGTAACTTTCACAGACAAAATCTCAGATACCTCAGATGACCTGTAACTTGCAAGGACCATAACTTGAGTTCTATAAATCTCCTTGATGTCTTCCACCACTCAAATTAAAGGTCTTGAGATCCTATACAAGTTTCATGTTGACCAAGGATCCATTTGAAGCTTTCATTTTGACTTATCTTGCTTGGAAGTTTGACCTAAATCAGGGGATTTTACACAGAAACCCTAATTTAGAAACTCCTCTTCTCCTGGATTTCTCTTGATTTCTTCTTGGCACAACACCACATACTTATCTACATGTCAAATGATGAACCCCACATCTCTCAAATAGCCCTTGATGCCCTTCAATCAGTCATTTGACCTAGGGTTGATATAGGGTTGACCCAGATGAAACCCTAGTTGACTGTCTTCAACTGCAACTCTTGTGACTACATCAATGACTTGTATCCCTTTCAAAATGACTCTCCATGTCTTCCATGATGTCTATATACTCTCCATGCTCAGCTCACAGCTCACAATTTCTTTGATGATCTTCAGATACCCTCAGATAGGAGACAGATTCACTGCTTGATCCACTGACTTCTTAGGTTTCAATTTCTTTTCTGATGACTTGGATGTGCTTGAATTTGAATAATAACCTCTTGATAGGCTCATAGAGATGATAATAATACTTGGTCCCTTGTTGGATGACTTGCTATGCTATGCTATGCAGATGATTAGACTATGTACATGTGTAATACCCCAAATTTTACCCTTATATTTAGTCATTTCGCATAGCATCTCATCTGTGCATCCGCTAACCACTAACCAGTCATAAAGTACGTTTTTTTTTGCAGGAAATACCCCAGGGGCGTTTTGGTCATTTTGAAGCATAATTCGTAATGAGGTTTTATTCCTGAGGCATTTATTTACGTGGGTTGGAAAATCTGATCTGTGGAACAGGGTTTTAACAAGAAATCATTCTTCTATCTTCCAGTTCATTTTAGAGGGAAAACAGTGAAAACTTCGACTGATTCATGTTGAAGGTATTAAGCTTATTATGCAAGATTGGATCGAATTAATTCAAGGATATTTGACTGATGAGATTTAAACGGATGTTGAGGTTGTTTGCAAATTTTAAATCATGGAAAAGAAATCTGGAAATGATTTTAATAGAATATGTGAATTTTATTCATAATATTTTATTATTATTATTACAATTTGTAAAGTGAATTGGGATAGAAATTTGAAGTTTATTCATAATATTTTGTCATGATCTACAAAGAGGAAATAATTTGGATAAAAAATGTTATTGAATTTATTCATAACATTTTTTGTTACAAGTTACAAAAGAATTGTATATCCTAAAAGTCCTAAGTCCTAATCCTCCATTGGAGTCTTCATGATATTCATCCGCTGGACATTACTCCGGTTAACCTGCATAAAGGAAAACAGAACACAAACAGAATAGAAAAGAAATGGGTTAGAGTTTGTTTGACACTCTCAGAACAGCGTCATCATCGAGTGCCGGGAGTGGCACAACCGAAGCTGCGTCCTACCCCCGTTACCGACCCGCGCTGTTGGCGTCAGATCAAATGGTCATCTGTTCTTATCATTACGGGACATCCGAGAGATAGAAGTGATAAAAGAAGCGGGACTGATTCGCTTTTGCCGCAATTGGATTTCCAAACTGATACGAGAGTAAGGCAACATAGTCAATCTGGATTCAGACCCGGATGCCGGCAGGTCTAAGTCGTTTTGGTTTCGAAAATTTCCAACACCTGAAAATCCACAACAGCATCAGTACAAAATTGATAACAGAACTCAAAGGAAAACAAGCTGCATAAACAAAACAGCAACTAGGCAAAAGGAAAGCCCGCGCCAGTTTCAATTGTGAAAAGGCACAAAGAAACAAATCTGCCACAAAAGTTCAGAATGCAAACCAAACCACATCGGAACAACACTCGTAATAGCACCATCAAAAAATCACAACAGCAGCTGAACCAAATGCGAACTCAGAGCATCATGGAATTCATATGTCATTGGAATAGCAGACACAAGGATAAGCTGGCCCGCAATTGAAATCCAAGCCAGCATATGTGTTATCACAAATGCGGGAAGCCGGGCTCAGCGCGGAAAATATCATTGCCCAACAAACAAGTCACGAAATCACAGTTCAAAGGGTAAACCATATCAGTCGCAGTATGGCAGCCAACAAACAGTCATTACCTGACTCGCAACACCAATAGCAGCCCAGAACTCATGTTCTGAACCCAACCAAGCATCGAAAACAACCAATCTCGAAGGCAACCGCGGCGTCAAAACCAGAAGTAACACCAGCAGGCTCAGAATATCTTCATCATCGCCGTATACCACCCTCGGCGGCATTTAACTCAACCAAAGCGTAGTACTGATTCTGAAAAAAAGAAGAAGAAAAGTCGTGAAGATCAAACCAGGTGGATATCCAAAACAAAGTCTGTATCAAAAAAGGAAAAGAGATCAAAGAATCCATATCAGTTGGAAATCAAATCTTATAAGAAAAAATAACAGAAAGAGATTTTGATATCAATTCCAAATCAGAATAAAAACATTTCGAAGCAAATCCAGTTACGAATCCAATCAGTAGTAATATAAATCGCATCCAAAAGAGGAATAATCCCAAAGTATCAGAAAAAAACGTAAATCAAATCCAATCCTCATCATGTCAAATTGAAAGTTCGAATTTGGGTCTCAATCATAAACAAAGCCCATGGAATCACAAGAGTATATAAAAGGGGACGATACCACCTGAGTAAACCCTAGAGAGGGAGCGGCTAGCGAAGAAAAGAGGAGCGACGAACAACAACGGCGGCCACGAAGGAGAAGACTTGGAATCACCAAATTCATCATAAAACGCGATAAACAATACTCAGGGGGAAGTCCACCAACACCGTTCCATTTAAACGGCGGGCAAACAACCATTGAGGCTCAGATTTGCAAAATCATCATCGCCCTCGCAGCAATCAACAACTATCGGCCATTATCGTAACAGACCGCTCGAAACCCTAGCTAAAGAGTGAGAAATCTTTTTGAGATGTCATGATCTTCTTTTGTGTTGGTTTTTTTAGGAATCTTAGAGAAGAAGAGCCAACATCGAAGAAACAGAGGCGAACGATCGACGGATGGGAGAAAAAAGATGAAGAGATAATATGAAAGAGAGGATGAAGATAACGAAGGCGCCGCTGATGGTTCAAGATTAGGGTCTCCAAACCCTAACGCCTCTTTTTCATTTCGTTTGCAAGCCGGGTTGGGTCCGGGTGTGATGACCGGCCCAACCCCTTTATTTTTACCTTTTTTTTTTTTATTTTTTTTGTTTTGTTTCTTTAAATTGTTTTTTCTGTTTTTTTTAAGTTGTTTTTTAACCATTTTGTTTTTATAATTTAAAAAACTGTTTAAAAACCTTTTTGTGTAAATATTAAAAATAAATAAAAATTTTTTTTATATATAACTAAAACCCCTTTTTTAAAAGAATAAACAAAAAACTCCTTTTTTAAAATAAAAATAAGAAAACTCTTCTTAAAAATATTAAAAAATAAAACTCTTTTTTTTAAAAAATAAAACTCTTTTTAATTAAAATTAAATCTTTTTTGCAAGTTAATATTAAATTCCTTTTTTTTAAAAAAACTTAAATCAAGATTTTTTTAATAAAACGATAATAAAAATCTCAAATTTGCATCTTTTTCTTCATTGTCTCATAATCCGTTTGATTGCCGCCTAACTCTGCCCACTAACGTCGTTTGTTCATTTTGCAGCTCATTACGTTTACCATTATTTATTTCATCTTATTTGTCACTCAAAGTTCATTATCATATTGTATATGTTTCTCGGTTGTAACCTCGCGAACCAATAATCGCGCTTTAATTCCTGCCCTTTAAATTTTTGCTTGCATAGTTAAATTAGGTCATTATTTTCTGTTTGCATGATTTAATTTCTCCCACATTCATCAATTATTCTGTCACATTACACACATCCGAAGGTTAGGTCTAGCTTTTGGTCGCCGCGCCAATAGTCCTCAACTTCAAACCCTTACAACTACAAACCCTAATTTTCACAAATGTCTCGCCGCAGACAAGATTACAATTTTACCCCTAGCATTAGGTCAAAGAGCCGCCGCGCTCATTTTAGGGTTTCTCGCCGCGGAATCCCTAATTTAACCCTAATTACAACTTAACAATTCAACGTAGAGATTTGGAGTTTCTACACTCCGCGTAAGCGTGTCCCTAAGATACGTTTATTCCCCTTGAGACCTTGACCACAATCAAGAAGTCTCTAACCTCCCTTTTGAGGGGAACTACGATTACTCTGATTCCATTCCCGTAAGGATACGTAGGCACAAGATGCGATGTCTTGCCGAGTAAACTTAGAATTAACCCCTTAGGTCTCTTTTCTCACTTTTAATCCTTTGTACATATACCTTAAGCAAATAAATAAAGCAAAAATAGTAAACATTTGAACAAAAGGTTCCCGTAGAGTACTACGGAAGTTTAGGATGCTAATACCTTCCCTAATCTTAACCAACCCCCGAACCCTAGATCTTCCCTGCATCGTGTTTACGACGCAAAAATAGGTTTTCCCTCTTTTGACCTTTTCCTTCGGATAAATCAAAGAGCAGTTGTGAATTGAATTGCGATTCAAATTAATTAATAATTTGATATCCTATTTCCACCGCAACAGAAAATGGCGACTTCACTGGGGAGTCTTCTAAACTTTTGAGGGTTACCCCTAATTTGTTCATATTTATTACTATTTGTTTTACTATTCATTTGCATGTATATATTGTACTTTGACTTGGGACTGTTCCTTGTGTTGTGAGATAAGTCCTACGCCCGGACTAGTGACATTATTATAGGATGGGGATATATTCGATGAGGCTTATAGGGAGTTGAATCCCGACCAAGCTGATTCGAGAATCACCGCTCAGTTGAGACCTTTTCGAAAATGGTTCGGTTGAACGAGTAATCGTGAAAACTTTTTCCATGGTCGATTGGAGTTTGTGATATTGGGAACCGTAGTACCTTTACACCACCTCGACCTTATCTAGGACGTAGTGCGGGAACTATGTGGGAGTAGTCCTACAATGGTTGCTACGCGATACTACACTCAAAAGAGGTTCTCTTGAGAATATTATTAACCCCCGAGTCAATCGGAAGGTCGATAATATCCGAAAGATGGGCTGATGACTTTGGGCACTTTTTAGAACCTTGTTCTGCAGGTACAACTAACCTATAGTACACTCCTTTTGGGATGGGTAGACCTTAACTCCGCTCACGTACCTCTAACCTAGGATTTTGTGTGTTTTCATGCATTGCATCCATAAAGCATCATATTACGTTAAGACTTCATGGAATTCAAACTCTATTTATGAACATTGCAGGATACCATGGATCACTCTAGGAGGCATACTTTGAAATTTACTTTTAAGGGTTTTAAATTGGAAGTCCTAGAGAAGCTAAGGGATTTGGTTCAAGATCAAGAAAAGTTCCAAAACAGATATGGAAGGCTATTATCTTTGTTGAAGGTTCAAGTAAACGAAGGACTTCTTGCGACTTTGCTACAGTTCTATGATCCAGATTATCACTGCTTCACATTTCCCGATTATCAGCTATTACCTACCTTAGAAGAGTACTCTCTGTTGATGGGATTACCTATCTTGGATAAGTCTCCATTCCCTTTCTTGGAGGAATACCCTAAAGAACGAGATATTGCTAAAGCCATTTGTCTAAGGATATTCGATGTCAAAAACAATATGATCACCAAAGGGGGGACCTCCGGTTTTCCCAGGGACTTCCTAATTAAGAAAGCCCAATTTTATGCCGATCATAAAGACATGTTTGCCTTCGAGACAATTTTTGCTTTGCTTATTTATGGGTTGCTGCTTTTTCCTAGTTTTGAGGGGTTTGTGGACCTTAATGCAATCAAGACCTTCATGAGAAGAAATCCAGTTCCAACGCTATTGGGTAATACTTATCATTCAGTACATCTTCGAAACTTTCATGGTGGAGGAATGATTACATGTTGTGTGCCATTACTATACAAGTGGTTTATTTCTCACTTACCCAAGTCCGGTCCGTTCTGGAGATCTAATCAAGAACGTTGGTCGCAAAAAGTCATGGCTTTAACTCACTCTGATATTGATTGGTATAATCGCATGTACGATGGGATATCGATCGTTGATAGTTGCGGAAACTTCAACAATGTGCCTTTGCTCAGTTTCAATGGGGAAGTTAGCTACAATCCAGTCTTAGCTCGCCGACAGTTGGGATACCCCTTGAAGGAACCGCCTAAAGGTATTCAGGTGGAGAAAATTTTTTTCGAAGACGACAAAAAGCTCCAAGATCAGATTCTATCTTCTTGGAATCATCTGCATAGGAAAGACAAAGAAAGTTTGGGCAGACCTAATTGTGTGTCCATGGAACCATACCTTCAGTGGGTCCGAGGAAGAGCTATTGAGTTGAAGATGCCCTACTCTCGCCAAGATCCTTTACCTCAAAGGGAAGAACCTGTCCGGTATTTCATGACTGAAGTTGAGACTTTGAAGATCACTTTGAAGAAATCACAATGCGAAGCAGAATCATGGAAGAACAAATACCATGTGATGGTCAGCAAATACGAAGAACTTCAAAAGCAGATTCAGTCGAAGAATGATGAGATACAATCCTACAAGAAGAGGAGGCTCTACGAATATTTATTTTCCTCCGGATCTCCGTCTGCTCACTGAAGTTGTGGAAGATGCTTCTCTAGGATTTTCTAGGCTTTTATTTAGCTATTTTGGTTGCAAGGATATTATTTGTAATTTGTCTTCAATGAATTAAAAGTTTCCTTGGTATTCCGCAATATTCGTAAATATTTGAATTCCATGAAATCTTCATTTGCATTCACATTTTAGCATCATACTTTTGCATTGCATGTGTCTCCCGGTTTCTCATACTCGGTTCTCTCACCTTCCAGTTGTGTCGCCATAAGTTCTCTGCATCAATACGACCCTTCAAAAGGATGGAAGATCAAAACCAAGAAATCAACCGTGTCAGCCATGAACTCGAAGATCTTCGAGGAAGTGTAGGGCAGATTTTGGAGATGCTACGAGCTCTTAGTGTGAAGGTGGATGCTTAGTCTACTGTTGTTTCTGAGACTACTAATATCGTTATGGAATCTCTACCAGCTGTTACTGTCGAGAATGTACCTCCTCACGGTCTTCAATCCGGTTTGGTGCCTCCTAGTGCTCAACCAGTTCGACGAGCTACCCCTCCAAAGTGCAAAACTCCTAACTCCGACCATGGTAAAGGACCTGCACGGTCGAGGAACCGCAAAATGGCTACTCCTCGACCTTGGCAACATCAGCAGAGTTATGTTCAAGGTTATCCGTTTCCACATGTTCAACAACCCTATGTAGTTACTGTTGCACCTCCTTTCGACCACCAGTTTCCTACATACCAGCCTGTGCAGTCAGCTCCGGTATATCAAGCACCGGTTTATCAACAACCTTCCGGTTATCCGCCCATGCAAGCTCCTGTCAACAGTCAACGAGTGCCCAACGCTCCTGTTCCCCAACAATCACAGAATCAGGTTCCTTATCCCCGTAAGAGGCAGTATAAGCCTTGTCCTCCAATTCCGATGACTTTCACTGAGTTATACCCCCATTTGGTACAACAGGGTCTGATTACCACCCGTGCTTTGGGTCCTCCGCCTAATCCGTTACCTGCAAGTTACAACGCTGCCGCTCATTGTTTATTTCATGAGGGTGCGCCCGGCCATGATCTAGAGAATTGCTATGCTCTTAAGAAAGTTGTCAGAAATTTGCTAGAAGCGAAGAAGTTGTCTTTTAGCGATGCTCAGAGGAAGATCGAGACTCCTCTCGGGGTCCCTCACTTGTCGGGTTCGAATTCTGCAAAGCATGCTACTCCTGTGGCAAATCAGCCGAATCCAGTAATTATTCAAAGGCCTAGCTCGCTTCATTTCAGTAACCCTCAAGATGATATGACCGGGATCAACCAAGAATCTGGGAAAGTTATTTTGAAGCAACGACTGGAAACTGTTGAAGATGTGACCAGCATAACTGGGGCAAGTCATGACGACTCACAGTGACCATAAACCAGACGTCCTTTCCACTGAGGCTCCGCCAAAGGAAGCTGTTACTATTGAATGCAAGATTTCATAAACATTTAGAAGGATTTTCCCGACAGTTCGTTTGTTTATTTATATGCATTTCTCTTTGATTAAGCATATTTAGCATGCTCGAACTTGTTTATCTTTGATTAATTAATGCAACGCATATGTTTGTCTTGAATAAATCCATTCGTTTCACTCATTCAAAAAAAACGTTTTCATAAATTATAATGCCAACTTTACCCGATCTCTTGTGCTGATGGAGAATT
This sequence comes from Lathyrus sativus, assembly GCA_963859935.3. Taxonomy (NCBI): domain Eukaryota; kingdom Viridiplantae; phylum Streptophyta; class Magnoliopsida; order Fabales; family Fabaceae; genus Lathyrus; species Lathyrus sativus. The sequence continues at coordinate 49,853,254 of OZ012737.1, forward strand.
GGGGGGAGGATGACGATCCCAAAACGTCAGATTTCTTGTCATATGCTTTCGATTGAAACCCGCTGATGATGTAAGGCATTGTTTCAAATCCCAAACACTGGAGATATAAGGATGTTAATCCCTAGTCAACTCTTTGAGCCATGAAGTAGGAGTTTTCTTTTTTAAGAACCTTCATCCTAACCTGGGGCAGGGTAGGTTTCAGTTAAACCGATCGAGCACTTAGACTCTCAAAGGAAGAGCAAACCTTCAAGAATTTATCCTTAGCATCTTAAAAAGTCCAATACAATGACTATCCCTCGGTTACCTAAGGAGTGGGGCAGTCACGAGCCTTTCAAAGGATTTACACGACTTGTGCAAAAAATAAGAGCCCGCTAAGTCAAAACCTATGAAGGAGACTTAGGCAAAACTGGGGCATCCCGCTGGACTCCAAAGTCAGACCAAAAGACATTGTCTAGGCAAAAGTTAGGGAATAAAAGCAAAAAGGGTACAATAAATAATCCCTAGTAAAGAACAAAATCGTGTGACCAATTGCCATTAAAAATAGGTGAGTGACTGCCATGTCCAAAGCCTTGATAAATTCTCGACCATAGCAAATCCGCTTGAGATATGAGTGTTCGTATCCGATTAACTGAATTAGGATTGGAGAACATCACGAAGAAGGGGTGGGTACAAATATAACTTTGAGCCTTTATCCTTTGTTTCTTAAACCGTGAACCGAGCCACGATACAACCTTTAAAAGACCTAATTGAAGTAGGACTTCGGTTGAAAGCATACTCGACAAGATCACGTTTCCTGACTCCTACGAACTATGCTCAGAAAAATTCATGTTGGCATTATAATTAAAACTTATATCCTGACTAGTGATTTCGGTCACAAGTTATTGCGATATCCTTTTTCAAAACAAAAATTCAAGACAAATATACGTGTACATTGACAAGCTCAGGATAGGCATTTCAGGCATGACGACTTTGCTTGATATCTTAGAGATTTATATATGGACATAACCCGTGGAACTTGAAGATCCTGCTAAACAGGGGCAGGCAGTTTTCCAGTTCGCTCACCAACGCGAGGCTGACGTTCTTAAGAACTGTTTCTCAAAGATTTCGTCGTAACATTTGTGCCAGACCTGACGAATCTCTCAAAGAGTTTGAAAACAATGGGGCAACCAGACTCCGTGTTCTCTATAAAATCCTCTTGAGATGACCCTACCTCACAACACAAGTATCCTGGGGCACCATGTTTTTTTGAAGAAACAAATGGCGACTACTACAAGGTCCTTCAAGATCAAAGCTATGTGGTTTCACAACTTTTCTTCATGCACCCGATGGATTTTACTCACAGCGGCCTTCATTCCCCAGTAAATCTCAGTGTTGCAACAGGCTCCTAAACTATTGCCTCATCACAGTCCCCAGCGAGACTATAAGCCGACAACTTTTTCTTAGGTAACTCGAAAGTGTCCCTCAGGTTTTTTTCTCCCCATGTGAAGACATGATACTGTGCACCCCAAGCAGATCACCTCCTCCCCCAGAGAATTCAGAACTTTAAAACCAGATTTGGTTCTACCATTGATCTTTCTCACCCATGATTGGCGTATTGGTTGCAGAGAACGCAGGGTATCTCCGTCGAGATGTTTATTTCATCTCTCGTCCTGTCTCTAGTCTGTTTCGTCAGCATACGCAGGGGAATAAGCATCACATGCCCATTTTATGTATTCATTTCACATACTCATTGCATACTCATTTCATAACATCTTGCATACATAGACATTAATATACATAAACATTAACATACATTCATATTAACATACGCAGTAACATATGCATTAGCGTTCACAGGTTCATTGTGTCTCGCCACCACTGGTTGTTACCACCGAGTAACTGGGTCGGTCTATTCTCCCCAAATAGATTGTCAGCTCTAAGCATAAAATACATATGTGTTTCCAGTTTCCCCACAGGGCTCGATCCTCGTGGATGACGGTTACTTCAGCTATCTTTCCTCGCCAGGATAAGATATTTACCCTTCGAGTTCATTCCCTCGATGGAGTCTTGATTACCAGTCTTCTTTCTAGCTCGATCCTAGATTGAATCTCAGTCTTGTCGGTCGTCGAGCCCAACCGGACGTGCATTTATTTTGCACCATCTAAAGATGTTCACCATACCATGGCAGATACGCGACTGTTCTCGCCCGAGAAGTTTATCACCGTACCCGGACGTGCATTTATTTTGCACTATCTTTCAACCGCAATCCTTTACAGATACACGCCAGTTCACGCCTGGAAAATCTATCAGTACAACACTTTACAATCCTACATGTTACAGCATCGGTATGCTACATTTCTCGCCTGAGAAACCTATTGATATGACAACCTTACACAACACGATACGCGCCTGTTCTCACCTGAGAGGCTCATCATCATCTGTTATCACCTCTACAAGCAGTTCTTACATGAGAGGCTTATTATTGCTACTCTTGCAAAATAAGCGACATCTCTCGCCTGAGAAGCCAATCCTATCTTCGTTACGACTCGCAGCAAATGGCCATCTCCATTGAGCAGTTGGGCTTCCATTTTCCCTGTCGTCTTGAAGTATGGGGAGGTTTGAACCAAATCGTCTTCAGGAGAGCACGATCTTGAAGTACGGGGAGGTTTGAGCGGAATCATATTCAGGAGAGCACGATCTTGAAGTATGAGGAAGTTCATTTACCCTTTAGTAAAAGAAGGAGCGGAATCATATTCAGGAGAGCACGATCTTGAAGTATGAAGAAGTTCATTTACCCTTTAGTAAAAGAAGGAGCGGAATCATATTCAGGAGAGCACGATCTTGAAGTATGAGGAAGTTCATTTACCCTTTAGTAAAAGAAGGAGCGGAATCATATTCAGGAGAGCACGATCTTGAAGTATGAAGAAGTTCATTTACCCTTTAGTAAAAGAAGGAGCGGAATCATATTCAGGAGAGCACGATCTTGAAGTATGAGGAAGTTCATTTACCCTTTAGTAAAAGAAGGAGCGGAATCATATTCAGAAGAGCACGATCTTGAAGTATGAAGAAGTTCATTTATCCTTTAGTAAAAGAAGAATCAGAATCGTATTTCAGGCGCCGACCTTAAATATGAGAAGATTTATATATCAGATAAAGCAGCAGCCTCTTTATTTGAGTGCTTATCCGTTTTGGCACATAAGTCCCTTCCAACGATAAGTGACAGTTCTCCCTCGAGAAGCTTATCAGGGCATTTCCCATTAAAGTCCATTTATTTTGGCATACACCTGGTCTTTACCCTGTATATTTGATACGGATTCCCGAAAAGTCCGTTTGATCCCATCACGAAGGATAGTTTATAGAAGCTTGGATGTTATTCTTTGCTCAATGCTCCAGCATTCTGTAATCGATCTTGCAGTCGTGTAGATCCAGTTTTATTGTTAGATATTCCCCAAGTGGAGGCCGTCTCATAGGTGCCATCTCCCTTTAGGATCTTGTTCTAACCACTTTAAGTCCATTTATTTTGGCATACAGCCGGTTTTTTTACCCTGTATATTTGCTACGGATTCCCGAAAAGTCCGTTTGATCCTGTCACGAGAGATAGTTTACAGAAGCTTGGATGTTATTCTTTGCTCAATGCTCCAGCATTCTGTGATCGATCTTGCAGTCGTACATGATCCAGTTTTACTTTTAGATTCCCCAGTGGAGGCCATCTCATAGGTGCCATCTCCATTTGAGAATCTCGTTCCCGTTCTAAAAATGACAATTGGTCGTGTTCGCACCAGTTGACCATCATTTTAGAATTCCCCAGTGTTGTACTGTGTCCCAGCGCGTCGTTTTCCCCAGTGTGTTTCTTCTCATAGCGTCTGTCCCTGTGTCGTCGCATTCGTCAGCATTTTCGCAATTCATCATTTTGGCATACGCATCATATCATATTCATGGCATCATCTGCATTAAGCTTGTTCTCGCTTGGTCCATAGCATTGCATATCGCCGCATATAAGGGCAAAATTTTCGGTTATCTGTATTTAAATCCCTCCACCACGATTCCTCGAGTCTCTGTCACTCAAATCGTCTGGTGTAGCTATTTAAATAGGGGCAACTGTAATACCCCAAATTTTACCCTTATATTTAGTCCTTTCGCATAGCATCTCATCTGTGCATCCGCTAACCACTAACCAGTCATAAAGTACGTTTTGTTTTGCAGGAAATACCCCAGGGGCGTTTTGGTCATTTTGAAGCATAATTCGTAATGAGGTTTTATTCCTGAGGCATTTATTTACGTGGGTTGGAAAATCTGATCTGTGGAACAGGGTTTTAACAAGAAATCATTCTTCTATCTTCCAGTTCATTTTAGAGGGAAAACAGTGAAAACTTCGACTGATTCATGTTGAAGGTATTAAGCTTATTATGCAAGATTGGATCGAATTAATTCAAGGATATTTGACTGATGAGATTTAAACGGATGTTGAGGTTGTTTGCAAATTTTAAATCATGGAAAAGAAATCTGGAAATGATTTTAATAGAATATGTGAATTTTATTCATAATATTTTATTATTATTATTACAATTTGTAAAGTGAATTGGGATAGAAATTTGAAGTTTATTCATAATATTTTGTCATGATCTACAAAGAGGAAATAATTTGGATAAAAAATGTTATTGAATTTATTCATAACATTTTTTGTTACAAGTTACAAAAGATTTGTATATCCTAAAAGTCCTAAGTCCTAATCCTCCATTGGAGTCTTCATGATATTCATCTGCTGGACATTACTCCGGTTAACCTGCACAAAGGAAAACAGAACACAAACAGAATAGAAAAGAAATGGGTTAGAGTTTGTTTCACACTCTCAGAACAGCGTCATCATCGAGTGCCGGGAGTGGCACAACCGAAGCTGCGTCCTACCCCCGTTACCGACCCGCGCCGTTGGCGTCAGATCAAATGGTCATCTGTTCTTATCATTACGGGACATCCGAGAGATAGAAGTGATAAAAGAAGCGGGACTGATTCGCTTTTGCCGCAATTGGATTTCCAAACTGATACGAGAGTAAGGCAACATAGTCAATCTGGATTCAGACCCGGATGCCGGCAGGTCTAAGTCGTTTTGGTTTCGAAAATTTCCAACACCTGAAAATCCACAATAGCATCAGTACAAAATTGATCACAGAACTCAAAGCAAAACAAGCTGCATAAACAAAACAGCAACTAGGCAAAAGGAAAGCCCGCGCCAGTTTCAATTGTGAAAAGGCACAAAGAAACAAATCTGCCACAAAAGTTCAGAATGCAAACCAAACCACATCGGAACAGCACTCGTAATAGCACCATCAAAAAATCACAACAGCAGCTGAACCAAATGCGAACTCAGAGCATCATGGAATTCATATGTCATTGGAACAACAGACACAAGGATAAGCTGGCCCGCAATTGAAATCCAAGCCAGCATATGTGTTATCACAAATGCGGGAAGCCGGGCTCAGCGCGGAAAATATCATTGCCCAACAAACAAGTCACGAAATCACAGTTCAAAGGGTAAACCATATCAGTCGCAGTATGGCAGCCAACAATCAGTCATTACCTTACTCGCAACACCAATAGCAGCCCAGAACTCATGTTCTGAACCCAACCAAGCATCGAAAACAACCAATCTCGAAGGCAACCGCGGCGTCAAAACCAGAAGTAACACCAGCAGGCTCAGAATATCTTCATCATCGCCGTATACCACCCTCGGCGGCATTTAACTCAACCAAAGCGTAGTACTGATTCTGAAAAAAAGAAGAAGAAAAGTCGTGAAGATCAAACCAGGTGAATATCCAAAACAAAGTCTGTATCAAAAAAGGAAAAGAGATCAAAGAATCCATATCAACTGGAAATCAAATCTTATCAGAAAAAAATAACAGAAAGAGATTTTGATATCAATTCCAAATTAGAATAAAAACATTTCGAAGCAAATCCAGTTACGAATCCAATCAGTAGTAATATAAATCGCATCCAAAAGAGGAATAATCCCAAAGTATCAGAAAAAAACGTAAATCAAATCCAATCCTCATCATGTCAAATTGAAAGTTCGAATTTGGGTCTCAATCATAAACAAAGCCCATGGAATCACAAGAGTATATAAAAGGGGACGATGCCACCTGAGTAAACCCTAGAGAGGGAGCGGCTAGCGAAGAAAAGAGGAGCGACGAACAACAACGGCGGCCACGAAGGAGAAGACTTGGAGTCACCAAATTCATCATCAAACGCGATAAACAATACTCAGGGGGAAGTCCACCAACACCGTTCCATTTAAACGGCGGGCAAACAACCATTGAGGCTCAGATTTGCAAAATCATCATCGCCCTCGCAGCAATCAACAACTATCGGCCATTATCGTAACAGACCGCTCGAAACCCTAGCTAAAGGGTGAGAAATCTTTTTGAGATGTCATGATCTTCTTTTGTGTTGGTTTTTTTAGGAATCTTAGAGAAGAAGGGCCAACATCGAAGAAACAGAGGCGAACGATCGACGGATGGGAGAAAAAAGATGAAGAGATAATATGAAAGAGAGGATGAAGATAACGAAGGCGCCGCTGATGGTTCAAGATTAGGGTCTCCAAACCCTAACGCCTCTTTTTCATTTCGTTTGCAAGCCGGGTTGGGTCCGGGTGTGATGACCGGCCCAACCCCTTTATTTTTACCTTTTTTTTTTATTTTTTTTGTTTTGTTTCTTTAAATTGTTTTTTCTGTTTTTTTTAAGTTGTTTTTTAACCATTTTGTTTTTATAATTTAAAAAACTGTTTAAAAACCTTTTTGTGTAAATATTAAAAATAAATAAAAAATTTTTTTATATAAAACTAAAACCCCTTTTTTAAAAGAATAAACAAAAAACTCCTTTTTTAAAATAAAAATAAGAAAACTCTTCTTAAAAATATTAAAAAATAAAACTCTTTTTTTTAAAAAATAAAACTCTTTTTAATTAAAATTAAATCTTTTTTGCAAGTTAATATTAAATTCCTTTTTTTTAAAAAAACTTAAATCAAGATTTTTTTAATAAAACGATAATAAAAATCTCAAATTTGCATCTTTTTCTTCATTGTCTCATAATCCGTTTGATTGCCGCCTAACTCTGCCCACTAACGTCGTTTGTTCATTTTGCAGCTCATTACGTTTACCATTATTTATTTCATCTTATTTGTCACTCAAAGTTCATTATCATATTGTATATGTTTCTCGGTTGTAACCTCGCGAACCAATAATCGCGCTTTAATTCCTGCCCTTTAAATTTTTGCTTGCATAGTTAAATTAGGTCATTATTTTCTGTTTGCATGATTCAATTTCTCCCACATTCATCAATTATTCTGTCACATTACACACATCCGAAGGTTAGGTCTAGCTTTTGGTCGCCGCGCCAATAGTCCTCAACTTCAAACCCTTACAACTACAAACCCTAATTTTCACAAATGTCTCGCCGCAGACAAGATTACAATTTTACCCCTAGCATTAGGTCAAAGAGCCGCCGCGCTCATTTTAGGGTTTCTCGCCGCGGAATCCCTAATTTAACCCTAATTACAACTTAACAATTCAACGTAGAGATTTGGAGTTTCTACACTCCGCGTAAGCGTGTCCCTAAGATACGTTTATTCCCCTTGAGACCTTGACCACAGTCAAGAAGTCTCTAACCTCCCTTTTGAGGGGAACTACGATTACTCTGATTCCATTCCCGTAAGGATACGTAGGCACAAGATGCGATGTCTTGCCGAGTAAACTTAGAATTAACCCCTTAGGTCTCTTTTCTCACTTTTAATCCTTTGTACATATACCTTAAGCAAATAAATAAAGCAAAAATAGTAAACATTTGAACAAAAGGTTCCCGTAGAGTACTACGGAAGTTTAGGATGCTAATACCTTCCCTAATCTTAACCAACCCCCGAACCCTAAATCTTCCCTGCATCGTGTTTACGACGCAAAAATAGGTTTTCCCTCTTTTGACCTTTTCCTTCGGATAAATCAAAGAGCGGTTGTGAATTGAACTGCGATTCAAATTAATTAATAATTTGATATCCTATTTCCACCGCAACAACATGACTCTATATGCAAATGCTAATGTAATTGAAACATAAATCAAGTGAATTAGGTTGAGCAAATTTTAGGGTGCAACAGCTGCCCCTATTCAAGCGACTTGGACCCGATTGGGTGAAGAGCGAACGGCCTTCAAACATTCGAGGTACGAGACGGTTGAATACTAAGAACCCGGAAATTTGCCAACCGCAGAAATAAACTGCACCACTGCTTGGGGGACGACATCCATCAACTGAATCTGATTATTACGGTAACCCACTGACCCATTAGTGGCCGTGCTGGGGATTATTTTCATCAGCCTGAGGAATATTCTATCATCGCAAGGATATAACTTTGTCCACGTTAGGACGCCTGTTTCGTCAATACGAAGAAACCTCAACTAAAACTTGTCCACGTTAGGACTCCACCTGCTGTCAACACGGAAAAATCTCGGCGACTTCGCTGAGGATAACTCGTCTGCATTTCATCAGGAATAAATCGTCCATGTTAGGAATAAACTCTTCCACGTTAGGAATAAACTCTTGTCCACGTTAGGAATAACATTTCGTCTGTATCTGTCCACGTCAGGACTAAACTTTCCACGTAAGGAATACATCGTCCGCGTCAGGACTCACCTTTCCACGTTAGGAATAACTTTTTCCACGTTAGGAGTAAGACTTCTTATGGATCTGTCCACGTCAGGACTAAACTTTCCACGTAAGGAATACCTCGTCCACGTTAGGAGCCACCTTTCCGCGTAAGGAATAATTTTTCCACGTAAGGAATCCATCTTTCCACGTAAGGAATACCTCTTTCCACGTCAGGAACCACATCTTTCCACGTAAGGAATAACTTCTTCTTTCCACGTCAGGAATCAACTTCTTTCCACGTTAAGAATACCTCTTCTTTCCACGTTAGGAATCTCATTTTTTTCCACGTAAGGAATCATCTTTTTTCCACGTAAGGAATCATCTTTTCCACGTAAGGAATCCATCTCTTTCCACGTAAGGAATCCATCTCTTTCCACGTAAGGAATCCATCTCTTTCCACGTAAGGAATCCATCTCTTTCCACATAAGGAATCCATCTCTTTCCACGTAAGGAATCCACCTCTTTCCACGTAAGGAATCCACCTCTTTCCACGTAAGGAATCCATCTCTTTCCACGTAAGGAATCCATCTTTTTCCACGTAAGGAATAAACTTCTTTTCCACGTAAGGAATCCATCTTTCCACGTAAGGAAACCATCTTCATCTTGATTTGTCCACGTCAAGACTCCCATCTCGTCTTGATTTGTCCACGTCAGGACTCCCATCTCGTCTTGATTTGTCCACGTAAGGACTCCCATCTCGTCTTGATTTGTCCACGTAAGGACTCACATCTCGACCCGCAGAAGAAATAAAACTTGTCCACGTCAGGACTCTGTTCGTTGACCCGAAGAAATACAAATTCGTCCACGTCAGGACTCGCGCACCTTCGACCCGCTGAGGAAATAGAACTTGCCCACGTCAGGACTCACGTCTTCGACAACACGAAGAGAGATAAACTTGTCCACGTCAGGACTCTCGCATCTGCGATCATGAAAAACTATAACCTTGTCCACGTCAGGACGCACATTTCACCATTACGACGAAAGATATCTGCTGGGAATAAATGGTCCACGTCAGGACACCAACACAAAGAGTAACCAATTTTGTCAACGTCATGACTTCACATCTCACCAATACCGAGAAATCAAATCTGTCCATGTTAGGACTAGCACATCTCATCACCCGAGGAAATAAATCTGTCCACGTTAGGACCCATTTCTTCATTGGTCCCAATCCACAGACTTCTTAGCACTGACAGGACAGCGACTTTGAGGCGGACTCTACTGGGGATATTTGAAAACCACACTACCGGACACCTGTTCTGATAACCGGCGGCAGCCTCTGAAATTCTGATTCACGAAACCCCTGATGCTGACGTAACAGCAAATTTGAAGAGAACAATCCGCTGGTAGGACTAGAGAGACTTCAACAAGCAACCCTGGTGGGGAAAACAAAAGGCACTTACACGAATAACTCTGCTCGGGGACAAAGAGAAATTTTGCCTACTAACTCTGTGGGGAATAACACCGACATTTTCGTTGAATGTCTCACGTCGAGATCTCGCCTGTTTGGTAATTCATTTGAGCAAGAGCTCTCTCCACCTGCAATAAAAACAATACTTGAAACAAACAGTTAGCCAACCTGATTTATGTTTCAGCATGCATATGTTTGACCATGACGCCATGCTCCACTCGACATGAACATGCTACGCGCTTTTATTTGGTGGATGCAAATATGACACTACATGCCAATGCAAATGCAGACTCGAACTGCTGAGATACAGAAGTCGCTTCAGCAAAATAAATGCTGAAGACAGTGCCAACTCCGCTGGGGATAACCAGGCGTCACAGAATTATTCCAACAAAATAAATGCTGGAAAGTGAAATCAACTCTGCTGGGAAATTGGGAACTTAACCAAGCACCTCGTTGAATTAACACCCTGCTGGGGGATATAACTCTGCTGGGGAATAACAGATGTGCCAAGTATGATTGGGCTTCTGCTGGGGAGTGAACAGGTACCACGGCATTTTGACAAAATAAATGCCAGGATACACAACCAACTCTGCCGGGGAGAGTTTTAATCTTCGAGTTCCACCGGGAGGACAGAAAACATTTGCTGGAAAGAGAACTCCGCTGGGGACGAAACGATTCTCTTGGGGAAAATCAACTGATTCCGCTGGGGGAGAGTAAATGACCCTACTGGGAAGGGTAGACCGCCTGAGTACAGCTCACAAGTTGGAAATATTAATCTTTTGAGGCTAAACCACTCTGCTTGAGATAGGGGAATCCTTTTGGGGGACACCACACTGTCTGACTACAGCCTACAATCTTGTAATCGCCAAACCCTGCTGAGGATAAATGACTTTGCTGGAGAATGTCTTTCGAATAAGCTACGACTAGCTGGGGAATTTGATCCTTCTTTAGTAAGGAACATTGTTATCTTGGAAGCGCGACCTGCGCGGGGATCGAATCCTTCGTTACGAACCCCTGGTCCATACTGCAATCTTTTGATAGCCCACCTTCTCGGAACTCTGCTTCGGGGATACTAACATGCCCCAGTCTGTGTTCTTGCATACTTCTTCTCGAAAGGAAATCCTAGTCAGGACTCTATCTTGAAATAGCTTGCCCCTAAATCTGCAACAATTTTGGAATGGACCCTGTAGTCGTTGTATCCTGACGGCCAGACATGGACCGCTTCTACAATTTCGACCCTCGAAGAGGTGTTCTGTCAAAAGTAGCTCTCGTGCTCTTAGGGTGACCTATCTTGGTCTGGTAATGGCTTTGCCCCTGATTGACTGATTCGTGGAGCAATGCCCATAGCTATGAGAGATTTGCCGAATCTTGACCTGATTGCCCCAGATTTACTGATTCTAGGATGACTGACCCTACCGGAATTAATCGATATAGCTTGCCCCAGTTCACAAAACCTTTGGGCATTCTGCATTTTATCTTGATCAGACCTTCCACTGTAGGAATCTTTCCTGTTGACATGCGCTTACTCGCAAGTAACACAGGTTGTTCTGCATAAAAGATATATTAAACGCAATGCATATGACAGTTTCAAAATCCAAGTCTGTTCACTGGAAAAAAAAAATTTGCGACATGTAAGGAATCAATTATCAAAATGTCAATATGAAAGCTGGTAAGTGGAACCCTTTTAGGAGTCAGTTTCGATGCTATCTTTACCGACGTATGCTCTTGACCAAAACCTGTTTCAATTAGGACTTTTTCGGGTTGTAACGTGGTCAGGTTCACGGTTAACAAGGAAAGACACAGGCTCAAAGTTTATTTTAACCCACCCCTTCTCCATAATGTTCTCCAATCCTATGTTCAGCTAATCTGAGTTCAGCATTCACCTATTAGAGGTGGAATGATAGGAGTGATGGTTCAGGATACCACACCTTTTTTTGAGTGACAGTCATTTGCTTTTCGTCTTTGGGTGCCCAGAGTCACACGACTTTGTCCTTTTCGAGGATTTTTTTTCTTTTCTTTGACAATCCTTTCCGTCTTTCGTTTTTGTTCATTCCCTAACTTTTTCCTGGACTGAGTATCTTTTGAGATTCTTTTGATTTTCCAGTCTAGCGGGATGCCCCTATTTTTGCCTAAGTCATTTGTTTTCACGCTTTGACTTAGCGGGCTTTTGATTCTTTTCGCTTTTCGTTTCTTTTTTTTTTTGAACAAGTCGTGTGACACTAGTTTGTCTGACTTTTTGTGGAATAATGTGACTGTTTCACTCTTTCCATTTAACCCTTGTGGTTTTTTAGGCACGACCTCCAGAGGTGTGATTGATCCTTGTACGGACACTCCTTTCATGATTCGAACGCTTGGTCAAACTAACTGACACCTACCCTGCCCCGGGTTAAGATTTAGGGTTTTTTCATTTTCCAAAAGAAACTCCTACTACTGGGCTCAAAAGGGGTTATCAAGGGATTATCTTCCTTATATCTCCGGTGTTTATGGATTGAAACAATGCCTGTATCTCATCAACAAGTTTTTATCCAAAAGCATACAATCGGAATATTATTCGTCATCTGTTTTCGTCATCCTCCCCGGATTCCTGCTAAAACAAGCATTAAGCATTAAAGAAACACAAAGAGTGAACACGACTGGATTAATTCAAAACATGCATATTTATTTCGTTTATCGATATCAATTGAAAAAACAACAAGTTTTAGAAGCGAAATTTGCAATTAGACAGAAAAGAAACTACAAATGCGAAGACATGAACAAGATAACATGAAAAATGTCGGTGTCTTAGAACTGGACTTCCTGCACTTTGACTTATTGGCAAGTCATTCATCCTCAGAAACCATTATCAGGGGTAGTCTACTGCTGTCTCGATCTTCTTTCAACGGCCCGATCAAACCTGGGAAACTTTTTCATCACCTCGGCTTTCGCTTGTCTATGGCCTTGCACAACCTTGGGGACCCTATCAGAGAAGTTAATAACCCTGCTGTCGATTAAATCTTGGACGTTATGCTTGAACGCGTGGCAACCCTCAATATCATGTCCGGGAGCCCCGGAGTGGAATTCACAGTGCCTGCTTGCATCATAACCATACGGAGGAGTGCCTGTTATTGGCGCCAGAGTTCTCTTCTCCACCAAGTTCAAACCCAGTAGTGTCTGTAACAAATCTGCATACGTTGAGGGAGGCTTTTCAAACACCCTCCTTGGTTTCTTTCCCCGAATTCTTTGTTGAGCCGGATACTGGCATCTCGTATGCTGCTGGCATTGCTCGGACGATTCCTTAGGCTCACGCGTTATCATCCTTAAGTTCAACCCTGGCATCGGCAACTGTTGTGGACATGGGGACTTAGCTTCCAGTGGCTCTGGGATATACCTCGATTCGTCTGCAACCTCTGGCGGAGAAATGGGAATATCAGTCCCTGAAACTTTTATACCCCCCGGTACAAACTCAATTATTTTCTCATCCAGCACATCTTGAATCTTATGCTTAAAAGCTTTGCAGTTTGCAATGTTATGCCCCGATGCGCCAGAGTGGAAGGCACAATGGGCGTTCAGGTCATAGTCTGGTGGCGGCTGCCCTGCCAGTGGAACCAAAATGCGGGGCTCAACCAGTTGAAGTTGGAACAAGAGTTGCACCAGCTGATCATAATCCACTGGGATCTCATCAAATACTCTGTTAGAAAACCTCATCCTCTTACCACATCTCCTTGAGTTATCCTGCAAAATCAATTGCGACTACTGACGAGGAGAATCCTGAGCTTCGAACCGTGGAGAGGGTCTCTTAAGCCTATCATGCGTGGGTAATGGTTCTTCAGACCCCTGAGGAGCAAATAAGCCAGCCGCGTCTTCAGACATTTGCCCTCCTTCTCTTCTGAGTAAGTTCCTTAATATTTCGGCCATCAATCCTACCTGTGCCTTCAATCGGCAGTTCTCTTCTTCTAGCGTCTCTTGATTCGAGCGCAACACTTGCATATCTTTCGTGAACTGCCCCAGCTGGCCTTGAACATCAATTAATTCCGCTTGAACCTGCTCGATGTCTATCCCCACAAGTTGGCGTCTGAGGCCTGGGAGAAAACCTTGATTTCCTTGCTGAGCAAAATCGGCAGCACTATCATTAGCCCGTGCAATCAAAGGCTGCACCATATTCTGCAACTGTTCCTGACTCTTGGCCATGGCTTCCATTGCCTGTATGAACTGCATCATGTTGTTGCGCACCTCTTGCATCTCAATCTGACCCTGACCCATGACTTCCTTACTGCTGTTTCTGGTTGACTGTCAGGGAATTCTTCAGTCGCTAATCTTGGAGGACCTGGAAGATGCAGGAGATGAGATACAGTTTAATAATTACCTGTAATGCAATGCAATATGTGTTTGTGCATCAGGGAATGTCATTCCCCGATTCTAGTGCGAATGTGCCAGTGCAGTGACAGTGCTAGCAATACGATGATCGGAGCCGAATCATAGAAAACACCTCATATATTGCAGAGAAATCCATTAAGCCAAGAATACAATATCACTGCGTGCAATAAGAAGGCATGACCTCAACCAACAATCCTGGTGATGATCAGTGCTATGCAAATAAAGCATCAATACATGAAATGGTCAAGTACACTCATAAGCCTGGTACTCTTCTATTAACTTCTTGGTCTCGGGATGACTTGGTCGGGTAAGCAGACCCTCAACAAGTTGATTTCTTCGCTTGAGAATACGTCGCACATCACCAGCGGTTTCCTCCCATGCCCCTTCTCCGAAGCGATCCTCTAGCTTCCGCTTCTGAGACACAGCTTCGTTCCTGCCTTCGATGGCCTTGTTCAATGCATTCTGGAGACTATACCTGGTCATCACCTCTTCTTCATACTTCGTAATGCTAGCCTTCAACTGCTCCTCGAGGTCAGATACTTGCTGCTTCAATTTGTCTTCCCTCTTTTTGTTGTTGGTTAGCGTAGCATTCCAGGTCTTATTACAAGAAGAGATTTCTCGGTGGGCGGCGTCGAGTGCTTTCTTTTTGGATTCCAACATGTCATGGGAGCTTCTGAACTCTTGCCCCAGACGTTTGCGCTTCTTTTTCTCCTCAGTCAGTTCAGCACCTAGCCTGCTTACTAATTCAATCTGCTGTTGGAAAGCATGCACAACCTTGTTCTTCTCACTACGTATCTGAGCCAGTTCCTTTTCTAACTCTTCATTGATCTTCACCAAGGCTTCTTTTTCTTTTACTACCCGCTCGTAGGCCTCCCTAGTGACAGTAGTTGGTTCTTCCACCGGAATATGAACAGGGACTGGTGCAGCTGGGAATGGCATCCGTAACTGTCTGGCTCTCTCTCGGATCCATACTTGGTAGGGTGCATAAGCCTGACAATCATTCTTCCCCAACAGTGGCTTCCCTTTTCTGTTAATACGCATCCAGGCATGCTGAAGCTTGGCTAGTAACTCTCCATTCAAATTACCGGTGAAGTACAGAGATTCCTGTACTTCCTCCTCCTTAGGTGGGTTCTTCAGCGCGTATCCGAACTGGCGAATAAACAGAGATGGGTTGTAATTGATACACCCTTTCCTTCCTATCAGCGGAACATTAGGATACCCAGAACAACTGAAAATAAGCTCAGACCCCAACAAGTCTCGGTCAAACCACTCTATGTCTTCAGAAGATAGTCTCATCAGGCGCTCTGGCCAGTCAGCTGTAGTTGCACTATCCACAAAAGGTCCCTTCAGGGAAAGATGGCTCTTAAACCACATGTTCAACAGCGGCGCACAACAGTAAACAGTCTTTCCCCTTCTATTTTCATTTTTGTAGTGCAATGAATGATAGAGATCTCCAATCAAAGTGGGCACCGGGTTGCCAGCAGCAAACAGATGGAAAGCGTCCAAGTCCACAAAATTGGGTAAGTTGGGAAACAACACTATTCCGTAAATGCATAGAGCCAAGATAGCATTAAAGACTATCCAGCACCCGCTCTTAGCATACTCTTGAGCTTTGCCAACCAGAAAATCAAGGGAGAAACCTGGAACCCCAAGCCAAGAAGTCACTAATAGTTCAACAGCGTTCATGTGCAAGGCCTTAGCTAAGTCCTCCAACCTGGGCTCAGCGGCAGAATGAATAAAGGGAACCTTGTTCTGTACTGGTAGATCAGTAAACTCTACATACTCTTCAGTGGTAGGCCCCAAAATGAAGTCAGCAAACGTGAAACATCTCAAAGCCGGGTCATAGAATTGCATCAAGGTGTACAACCCATTCATCTCAACAGCAATTGGCTTGCAGACTAATCTCAACAATCTTCCATGACTCATCCTGAAACTTCTCCTAACCCCCTCATCAGCAAGGGACATCAGACCAAGTAAGGGAGTAATGTCAGGTGTAGGCAACTTGTACGCAACTGTCTTCCTCAAACCAGCCATGATTAATAAGCAGAAGTCCGGGCACTAGAACCAGGGAATATGCAAATGCCCCTGCAGCACAGACACACGTTAATGGGATGCAATGATAATGGTTATGCAAACAATGCAATGCAAAGACATGCAACAGGGACCAAATGCCATGGCTGAGAAGCCTGGACCATATCAAAAAGTCTCAGATAGACTCTCCAGAATTCCTTAAACCCTGGTCTCGGATAGACCCCATACAAAGCTCCAACACTGGTCTCTGATAGACCCCATAACATAACTCCGACTGGTCTCTGATAGACCTCAAATCACCACTCCAACTGGTCTCTGACAGACCTCCAACATAACTCTGAATGGTCTCTGATAGACCACACAACCTTCCATAAATACCCAGGATCTCGGATCAAGAAATAACCGGTATCTGAAGGTCTAGTTACCTGCATAACCCCAAACCCTCTCACAGGTAGGTGTCCTAGTAACTGACAATGGTATGGCATCCTATGCGGTCGTCGGCGTCACAGACTTTCAGGGTTGATGATACGATTCCCAGAAGGAGTGGCATCATCAAATCCTAAAGAGGCCTCACTTAGCCAACTTCCAAATGATCGGTTCCCGGAGTCGACAATTCAGCTAACCAACAACCCCTTCGACCCAAAGGGTAGAAAAAGAAGTCAACCAGAAGAACCTCGTCCGAGTGTAGATTTCGTGGGACACTAATGCAAGCAAAGCCGGCACGCACCCACTACTTTCTACTCTAATTCTAGGTGCACTCAAGCCCAGGTCCGGCTTATCTCTCAATCATGGAACACCCGTCACACCCCAATACAGCAATAATAACAATAATATAATGCTGAAAGTAAAATACAGAAAAAGTAAATCCATACAAAATCCTCGACGGGAAAACAAGCGCTAGGATTGACTCGCTTAGGGGACGTTGGATCCCCAGCAGAGTCGCCAGCTGTCGCTACTGCGAAAACCGGCGCCGGCTGAACAGAAGAGTCGCCACCGTGCGTTATTTATCCCAACGGATGGAAAGGAAACGCTCGAAGTAAACCTCGCAAAAAACGGGAAAAGGTATGGTCATCGCAACCAAAATCTGGGTTCGGGAGTCGGTTACGCAAGGGGAAGGTATTAGCACCCCTCACGTCCGTCGTACTCGACGGGATCCACGCTTGTTTTCGGGTATGGATTGTTATTCTATCTACACTAAGGGTTAAGGGTTAAAAAGAAAATAAAATGACTCGGCAAAGTATCGCACTTTATGCCTACATATTCCCGTTTGGAACGAGAAATCAGAGTCAACGTAGTTCGCCTACCTACGGGAAAGGAGGGGAAGGTTGCTCGCTAGGATATCGCATCCTATGCCTACGTACTTCCACACTGCATGGAAGATCAGAGCAAACGTAGTTCGGGCCATGTACGACACAGGTCTGTCTTGATTGTTTTTAGTCCTTCTGAAAAAGGGTTTTCTGATTAACAGTCCAAGCGGACAAAAATGACGTTTTGATGAGTTCACATTCTTTTACGGAAGAAGTGTCCTTTATTGGGTTTGAAATTTTATTGTGTTTTTCTGTTGGTTTTGAGAAAGAAGAGACAGAACTCTAACCTACAGTTGCGAAGGGAATCAAACTAACCTAATGTTATCATGCATGGGTTAAGACCTAATGTCTATCATGCTCCTCTCTTGCGCAGAGAGAAACAGAGATCCTAAGGGATAAACGGAAACAGAAACAATAGTATATATACAATAAAGCAGTAAAATGCATGGATGCAGCAATACAAGCGAGGCAAGGGAGTCCCACTCAACCTCAAACCTAAAAAACAACAGGCAAAAGTGAACAAAATTCACTTTCAACCTACAGGTTAAACAGCAAACAATACAGTCAGGGAAAACCAATCAATACATCAAGAATAATAAACAGCAAAAAGATAAACAGCCACAGCAGCTTTGTACCAACATCTGTCTTCAAGTCATCTCCAAGCATCTACAAGCTTCAAGCAAGCATCAGTCTCCATCATCACACCTTCAAGCAAGATCCTTATCATCAGTCTTCAATCTGCAATGGCTTTTCTTCAAGTCTCAATCTCCAGGATGAATATCAGTCAACAAGATGAAATGAATGTTAAACAGTCAATTGCCTACCAAGGGTGGCTCACTGACTGTTAACATGATACAAACAATTTTCTCTCAAAAGTTCTATCTTTTAAATATATTCACTAATCCTTCCAAAGGAAGGAGGTGGATATTTAAAAGAGACTTTGAATCATAGAGAAAGGATGGAGGCAAACAAGACCTTCCATGTTTGAGAATCAAGTTTTCTACTCTAGAGCTCTGCCTAGCTCCTAAACCCTATAGCCTTCAACAGCTGCCAGCAAGGGATACTCCTCATCAACTCTGGAAGTTGGTCTCCAATCTCTTTGATCTCCACTGGACTTCATCAGCACAGTCTTCAGCTCTCCCAATCCCCAAGCAAACCCAATACCCCACACAGACAAATAAAATAACCCTAGAAAGGGCACACCACACAGTCAGGCAAATACAAGCTGTATACTAATAGTAATAGTAGAATAGGGGAAACCTAGTAATTTCTAAGGGATCTACTATCTACCCATAACCCCTATATTCCCATACCCCACAGATTCAAACTACAACTCCTAAAAGAAATTGACTCACTACACCTATGTTATCTCCTAAACCCTAGTTTTGGTTCTTCTAATCACACCTAAATAAATCATCTAAAATTAAGTCTTAAAATCATGAATTAAATTGTATATACAAGACAAAGGTCTAAGCTAATCAACCTAAAAAGAATGGATCAAAATTGTTAAAGCATCTAACCAAACCAACATCATCAATATCATGCATTAAACTAAACATTATTTAAACCTATTTAAAAGAAAAATATACTAAAAATATAAAAATAAAGTGAAATGCTAATTTTTTTTTGTATGATAATTTTCTTAACAAAAATATGAGAAATATGCAAAAACAACCAATTAAAAATAAGCAATTTTCAATTTATTGTGATTTTTCAAAGAATTAAAAAAAATGAAAATAATGTGGATTAAAGTTGGATATGGGGTGCAGAAAGTATATATTTCAATTGAAAATGAGAGATGGGCCTAGACTGGGGGGTGCGCCTAGCAATGCGCGTCTGGGCCCAGTGATCAGAAAACACAATCAAAAAAATAAAAAACCTGAAACGGTGCAAGAAGTAAAAAATACAGTTCATTCTCATTGGGCCTGGCAATTAGGGGGTGGGATTAGCAAGGGATTGTGAAGCCCAATCTGAGGGTTTAATGAAACGGTGCGTTTGGCACCCAGGGTTCCCTCCAAACTCTATCTTTGAATCGTGGCCTTCAGATCAATTACTCAGTCAACCAAATTAGACTCCATCCAACGGTCTACATGCATCTTCTCCAAGTGCTAGGGTTTCAGCCATGGAAGCTCCATGCACGAGCTCATGAACCAGATCTTCACCTCATTCATACAACTTCGATTCCCCATGAAATCCCAATCTGTAAAGAGCAAAGTTGCTCTACTTCTTCCCCTCTACACAACCATAATAATATCTTCCTCTAAAACTCCATCAAAGTTCAAACCCGATAGGTAGAAAGTGTTGATTTCATCAAATTACACTGATATCAAACTTGAGGATTCTTGCTAACTTTTACCCTAACATGATCTACATATTATGCTGATCAACCTGAGCTATATATCCAAGATTATAGTGCCATATCCTAGATGTTATAAACCCTAACAGTTCTTGCACTCCAATGGCAACATCCATGAAACCCTCTCAAACTTTGTGGAAATGATCCTCTAACCTATCCTAACAATTCTAACCTAAAAAATCTACATTATTCTAACTAAAACATGCCAATTCGATGAGATTACCAACCTGGTGTAAATGATGAAACATGTGGGGGATTCTTCAGATCCAATGCTTGCAATGCTTGGGAATTGATCAGTGAACTTGATTCTGAGTTCTGTATGCAATAGATCTTGTTCCAACCTCTTGAATCTTGCAATCACAATGTTCTTGCTCCTTGGATGATGAAATTGGATAGCACGATTCCTCTTCAATTCATACAAATCTTTGATGGAAATTGGATATATGAATGATTTAGATGATGATTGTATCAAGAACTTTGGAAATTGATGGAGATTTGATGGAGTTTGAAAAGGTTTTGCCAAATGGAAGAATGAAGTGTAACTTGGTATTATGAACAAAATGATTCACCAACCAATGCATGAAGCTACTCAATGCAATATATAGATGACATTAGAAACCTCTAGAACTTTGTAGAAACTTCCCATGCACACTTTCCTTGAATTTTGGATTATGTAACTTCTTTTGTAAGTAACCAAGCATAACTCCCAAATCTTGAACCAAACTCAAAAATCCACTTTTGCCAATTTTCTTAAAACATTTTTTCCAATCAAAATGACCTATAATTTCATCCCATTTGGCCAAGTTATGAAAAATCTCAATTTTAGGTTACTTTTTATTCATTAAATTCACCAAATTTGAAACCTTGAGCTATGAGCCTTTCCAATCTTTCATAATCACTTTTCTAGACTCAAAATGTCATTTGGAGCAAGTTTGATGTTGTGAAGTTTTTCATTTGAAGCTTCCTTGTATGAGTTTTGGGCATAGGCTTGAAAAGACCTGTAATTCTCAGATGATCAAAATACCCTTTTCTTGCCAAGACCATAAGTAGAGTTCCACAAATCCTATGAAGGCATACTATACCATTCTAGAAATCTAAGACAGTGAGGAACAACTCTTATGTTGACCAGAAATTCATTTGAAATCTCCTTGAGGGGTAAAAATTGCTTGGAAGACAAGTAACTTTCACAGACAAAATTTCAGATACCTCAGATGACCTGTAACTTGCAAGGACCATAACTTGAGTTCTATAAATCTCCTTGATGTCTTCCACCACTCAAATTAAAGGTATTGAGATCCTCTACAAGTTTCATGTTGACCAAGGATCCATTTGAAGCTTGCATTTTGACTTATCTTGCTTGAAAGTTTGACCTAAATCAGGGGATTTTACACAGAAACCCTAATTTAGAAACTCCTCTTCTCCTGGATTTCTCTTGATTTCTTCTTGGCACAACACCACATACTTATCTACATGTCAAATGATGAACCCCACATCTCTCAAATAGCCCTTGATGCCCTTCAATCAGTCATTTGACCTAGGGTTGACCCAGATGAAACCCTAGTTGACTGTCTTCAACTACAACTCTTGTGACTACATCAATGACTTGTCTCCCTTTCAAAATGACTCTCCATGTCTTCCATGATGTCTATATACTCTCCATGCTCAGCTCACAGCTCACAATTTCTTTGATGATCTTCAGATACCCTCAGATAGGAGACAGATTCACTGCTTGATCCACTGACTTCTTAGGTTTCAATTTCTTTTCTGATGACTTGGATGTGCTTGAATTTGAATAATAACCTCTTGATAGGCTCATAGAGATGATAATAATACTTGGTCCCTTGTTGGATGACTTGCTATGCTATGCTATGCAGATGATTAGACTATGTACATGACTCTATATGCAAATGCTAATGTAGTTGAAACATAAACCAAGTGAATTAGGTTGAGCAAATTTCAGGGTGCAACATTATGCACAAAGATGGAGGGACTTAGCTGCTAGAGTCCAGCCTCCTCTTCTTGAAAGAGAATTGACAGATATGTTCATGGGGACTCTTCAAGGTCCTTTCCTAAAACTTTTGGCTAGATGCACATCCTCTGTATTCTCATATTTAGTTATGGCTAGTGAAAGGATCAAGAACATGATAAAGATTGGGAAGATTCAGAATGCTGATGGAGTTTCGGGTGGACCTAAGAAACCCCACCAAGGTTTTGCAAGAAAAAGAGAAGGGGAAACAAACGTTGCCTCGATGGATAAAGGAAAAGCCAAAGCATACCAAGGTTCTTATCATCATGTGGCTGTTGTTACTCCAAATCAACCTATCTCCATACCTGCAAGCCAACCGGATGTTCAAGTTCCCTACCAACAACGTCAAAGCTATTACCAGGGTCCGCCAAGGCAAAGGAGACCTGAGAAAAGATTTGATCCCATTCCAACAACATACGCTAGGTTGCTTCCACTTTTTCTTAAGGGTTCTTAAGTACAGTTGAGAGAGATGAAGGCTCCCCCAGTTGTCCTACCTCCTGGCTATGATGCAAATTCCCGTTGCGAGTTTCACTCTGGAGCTCCCGGCCATAATATTTAAAACTGAAAAGCTTTGAAGTACGTGGTACAAGATCTCATTGATTCAAAAGCCATCAATTTCACCAAAAACACTCCCAATTTGACTAATAATCCAATGTCGAACCATGCTACAAACATGATTGAAGAGTCAAGAGGGAAGAAGTTGGTGTCAAAGGTTGACAAGATGAAGACCCCCTTTGCAGTTATTAAAGAACAATTGTTAATGAAGAATGTTTTTCCAGGATGTACCGAGGATTGTCAATACTGTGTGGAAGATCCCTAAAGTTGTCATGAATTGAAGATAGGCATCCAGAAGTTGTTAGATCAAGGCATCATATTGATAGAACAGATATCAAATGCCGAAGAAGTGGCAACTCTAGACATTCCATATGACCAGATTGATATTCCCTGTGATCCGATGGAATTTGCTTATGATGAAGAACTGTCAAATAATCTATATGGTCAGAACCATGTGCCATTGAGGATTCCGTATGAGCAGCCTCACGTGCTTCTGACCATTCCATGTGATGAAGATTGGTATCCTGTCCAAATTCCACTACAAATCCCGTGTGATGTGGTGCCACTAACAATTCCATGTGATGAGTCTCGTGTGCCCTTGGAAATCCCCTGTGATTATGATTGGCATCCTGTTCAGACTCCATATAATCAAGTTCGTGAACCACTACAGATACCGTACGATCAAGTAGAGATCCCACTATCTCCGCCTTCACTCGCTCCGTTAGTGATATCTACACCTGCTCCATTCCCTTTTGAGAGCACCAAGGTTGTCTCTTGGAAGTATGAGCTAGTTGTTTACATTAATGGGCAGAAGGTGGAGGAGGATGCTGTGAAAGTTGATAGTTTTGTAGAGAACATGGTTGGAACCGGTGGAATAACTAGAAGCGTGACGATTTTTGCGCCCGTACCACCACGAAACAGTACAAATGAGAAACATACAATGATTGAGCAGGGGCAGACCTCTACTCAAAAAGGAAATTTCGGTGAAGACGTTGAAGAATTTCTATGAATCATCCGAAAAAGTGATTATAAGGTGGTTGACCAGCTCAACCAAACACCTTCTAAGATTTCCATGTTGATAAAGTTTTTAAAGACTGCTCATGTACCCCAGGAAATGTCTGTTGTACAATTCGAAGGAATTGTGTCGAACATTACCTCTGCGCATATTCTAAGCTTCAATGATGGAGAGTTGCCCCCCGAGGGGAAGAACCATAATAAAGCTTTCAACATTTCCATCGAATGTGTTGATGTTGTTTTGTCAAGGGTGTTGGTAGATACTGGATCATCTTTAAATGTAGTATAAAAGAATTATTTGGCCAAGCTGACCATTGAAGGACTGATGATGAAGCCTAGTTCAGTGATAGTGAAAGCTTTTGATGGGGAAAGAAGAACTGTGATAGGGGAAGTTGATCTCCCTATCAAAATAGGTCCTCACACTTTCATTATCACATTCTATGTGATGGATATCTACCCAGCTTACAGTTGTTTGCTAGGCCATCCTTGGATTCATGCAGCCGATGCTGTAACATCCACTCTTCATCAAAGACTAAAGTTTATGGTTAACAATCAGCTTGTCGTCATTGAAGGAGAAGAGGATATGCTAGTAAGCCATTTGTCCTCATTTCGCTATGTTGAAGTGGGAGGTGAAGTTCATGAGACTCCTTTTCAGGCTTTCGACGTGATGAGTATGGAAATGATTCCTACTAAGAAAAAGGAAAAGAAGTCAGAAAGGTCTGGATCCCCCATGGTTACTTGGAAGGGCGCAAAAACTGTAATCGAGACTGGTCACCCTGAAGGTTGGGGAAGAGTGTTGGAGTTACCTATCAACAAGAACATAGCTGGTCTGGGTTACCCTGGCAGTCACAAAGTTCAGCAGAAAACAACCGTTGACAAAGGCAAAGGTTCCATTCCTCCACTTGCCTTCGTTAGTGGTGGACTTATGGTGGATGATCAGGTGACCTTTGTGGAGACTGACGACGATGCACTGAATGAAGTCTGTATGGTGTACCCAAGAGCATCGAATCAACTACTCAACAATTGGACTGTTACGGAGATACCGGAAGTCACCCTTGTCGAAGAGTAACTTTCCTTGTTTGCTTTCAAATCCCATGCTCTCCCCAAGGCATATGGAATATTTTGTATGGGCCCCCCATGTTTTCAATTAATTTTTATCATGAATTAAATGACCCTTTTGCATTCAATTGTGTTCCCTGTCTTTCTTTTTTATTTTTGCATAAATAAATGGCAATGTTTTCTTGCATTTTTCTTTTTTTTCCATCTTATCGAAATAAAGCATAAAATCACCAATCATGCAGATCTACCTCAGATTCCATTGATAAAAATACTGCTACGTTTCCATATGACTTCGATAACCTAATCTACCATGCTAATGAGGATTGTGAGGAAGATTGTGAACTCCCCGAGGAGTTAGCCAGATTATTGAAGCAAGAATCGAAGACCATTCAACTTCATCAAGAATCAGTGGAAGTTGTCAATCTTGGAACCGTAGAGGATAAGAGAGAGGTCAAGGTAGGCGCTGCCCTAGAGGAGAGTGTGAAGAGAAGACTCATCGAGCTTCTACGCGCGTACACAGATGTGTTTGCTTGGTCATACCAAGACATGCCTGGTTTGGATTCAGACATCGTGGTGCACAAATTGCCCCTCAAGGAGGACTGTCCGCCTGTAAAGCATAGGATGAGACGAACTCGACCTGACATGGCCCTTAAGATTAAGGAGGAAGTGCAAAAGCAGCTTGATACCGGATTCTTGGGAGTATCGAAGTACCCTCAATGGGTTGCCAACATTGTACCTGTGCCAAAAAAGGATGGTAAGGTGAGGATGTGTGTTGACTACAGAGACCTAAATAGAGCCATCCCAAAAGATGATTTTCCGCTACCTCATATCAATGTGTTAGTGGATAACACGGCTCAATTCTCTGTGTTCTCTTTCATGGATGGCTTTTCTGGATATAATCAAATCAAGATGGCGCTAGAAAATATGGAAAATACGACTTTCATCACCCCATGGGGAACTTTCTGTTACAAGGTCATGCCGTTTGGACTTAAGAATGCAGGCGCGACATATCAGCGAGCAATGGTCACTCTCTTTCATGATATGATACATAAAGAGATTGAATGTTATATAGACAATATGATTGCGAAATCCCAGACCGAGGAAGAACACCTCATTCACTTGGAGAAGCTTTTTGCCAGACTAAGGAAATTCCAGCTGAGATTAAATCCCAACAAGTGCACTTTTGGTGTAAGATTTGGTAAACTGTTAGGTTTTATTGTGAGCCAAAAGGGAATTGAAGTCGATCCATATAAGGTCAAAGATATCCAAGAGATGCCAGCATCCAAAACCGAAAAGGAAGTCTGACGTTTCCTTGGGAGATTGAACTACATTTCTAGGTTCATATCTCATCTAACGGCCACTTGTGAACCCATCTTCAAACTACTTCGAAAAGATCAAGATGTGGTATGGAATGATAATTGGCAGGAAGCCTTTGAGAAAATAAAGGAATATCTACAAGAACCGCCGATCTTGATGCCTCCAGTATCCGGACGACCCCTAATCATGTACTTGATTGTGCTAGAGGGATCCATGGGATACATGTTAGGTCAACATGACG
Organism: Lathyrus sativus; assembly: GCA_963859935.3. NCBI lineage: Eukaryota > Viridiplantae > Streptophyta > Magnoliopsida > Fabales > Fabaceae > Lathyrus > Lathyrus sativus. Next base: position 49,879,589 of record OZ012737.1, read on the forward strand.
AAACCGGTAGGAAGGAGCATGTAATTTACTACCTCAACAAAAAGTTTAACGACTGTGAATCGAGATACTCAATGCTCGAGAAGACATGTTGTGCATTGGCTTGGGCAGCAAAGCGCTTGAGACAATATATGATCACCCATACAACCTTGTTAATCTCCAAGATGGACCCTGTCAAGTACATATTCGAGAAGCCTGATCTCACCAGACGAGTGGCTCGTTGGCAAATGGTACTGACAGAATATGACATCTAATATGTTTTACAAAAATCTATCAAAGGGAGTGTGTTATCTGAATATCTTGCCCACCAACCTGTGGAAGATTACCAGCCCATGCGTTTTGACTTCCCTAATGAAGATGTCATGTTTGTCAGAGACTATGAAACATTAGGCCTAGACGAAGGACCCGAACCAGGGTCGCGATGGACGCTCTTGTTCGATGGTGCCACAAATGCTCAAGGCAATGGAATAGGGGCAATCCTCACATCTCCTACTGGTTTCCATATCCCATTCAACGCGAGATTATGTTTCGAATGCACCAATAATATGGCTGAATATGAAGCATGTATCTTTGGAATTGAAGCCACCATTGATCACAAAATCAAGATTTTAGAAGTGTATGGAGACTCGGCTCTAGTTATCAGTCAAGTCAGAGGTGATTGGGAAGCACGTGACAACAAATTAGTGCCATATTGGGATCACGTCTTGAAGTTAATCCCATACATTGATGAGATTACTTTCAATCACATTCCTAGAGAAAGCAATCAATTGGCAGATGCTCCTGCCACGTTGTCATCCATGTTCAAGGTTAAGTGGAAAAATGAGGCACCCGCTATCCGCATTGAACATCTTGATGAGCCTGCCCACTGTTTGGAAACTGAGATAACAATAGACGATCAACCTTGGTTCTATGATATCAAAAGGTATCTAGAAAAGAAAGAGTATCTAGAAAATGTTTCCATCACAAACAAGAAGTATTTAAGAAGGTTTTCATCCAAATTCTTCTTAAGCGGAGATGTGCTTTACAAGCGAAACCATGACTCGGTCCTGCTCAGATGCATGGATAGACACGAGGTCGACCGAATCATAAACGAAATCCATGAAGGCTCTTTTGGTACACATTCCAGTGGGCATACGATGGTTAAGAAGATCCTGAGGGCTGGTTATTATTGGATGACGATGGAAACGGATTGCTATCGTCACATGCAAACATGCCACAAGTGTCAAATCTATGCAGATAAGATGCATGTGCCACCAGCTCCTCTAAATGTCTTGACATCGCCTTGGCCCTTCGCTATGTGGGGTATAAATGTGATTGGACGCATCGAGCCAACTGCTTCAAACGGTCATCGTTTCATCTTAGTAGCCATTGACTACTTCACTAAATGGGTGGAAGTCACGTCTTATGCCAATGTCACCAAACAAGTGGTCACTCGCTTTATCAAGAAAGAAATCATTTGTCGCTATGGGGTTCCAAATAAAATCATTACTAACAATGGTTCAAACCTCAATAACAAGATGATGAAGGAATTGTGTGAAAATTTCAAGATTGAGCATCACAATTCATCACCATACCGCCCGAAGATGAACGACGCAGTTGAGGCAGCGAACAAAAACATCAAGAAGATTGTTCAGAAAATGGTGAAAACATACAAAGATTGGCACGAAATGCTACCATTTGCTTTGCATGGCTATCGTACTTCAGTGCGCACTTCTACTGGGGGAACTCCATTTTCTCTTGTATACGGCATGGATGCAGTACTCCCTGTTGAGGTAGAAATTCCTTCCCTGAGAATTCTGACCGATGTCAAACTCGATGAAGCAGAATGGGTGCAGGCAAGATTTGATCAACTTAATCTCATTAATGAGAAGCGCATGGCAGCCATCTGCCATGGCCAGCTTTACCAAAAGCGGTTGAAGAGAGTGTTTGACAAGAAAGTTCGCCCTCGAGAGTTCGAAATGGGAGACTTGGTATTGAGAAAGATTCTACCAATCCACACAGACCCAAGGGGTAAATGGACACCTAACTATGAGGGCCCATATGTTGTAAAAAAGTTTTTCTCCGAAGGAGCCTTGCTATTATCCAACATGGACGGTGAAGATCTGTCATCCCCTGTAAATGCAGACGCAGTAAAAAAATACTATGCTTGAAAGCAAACCCGGTTGACAACAAAAAGAAAAGTCCAGGCAAAAGTTAGGGTTAAAATGAAAAAAACAATAATACCCGATAAGTTGAAAACCCTCAGGGGCAACTTAGGCAAAAAGGGTATCCCGGTAGACTGAAAACCCGAAAGGGCGGTCTAGGCAAAAGTTAGGGACCTTAAAAAGAAAAACTGCAGTTTGCGAAGGGTCTGTGAGCTCATCATCAGAATAAAGAAAGCTACATGCGAGAAAAAAATCAATCCAACCACCTTCCTCAGAAGCAACGTACGAGAAACCTCGAAGTCCATGGGGATCATAACAGAATTGGAACTCAACGGAAATACGATCTGTTTTCTCGTTGCCATTGTACTTTTTGTCATGTTTTTGCAATTACCTCTTTTAGGAATTGTATCCTTATGTAAATTTACCCATTCATGGGTCACTTTATCATAAATAAAATCTTTCTCATCAATTTATGCTTCATCTTTTTACTTTTTATGTTTGTTTGCAAAATGTAGAATTTTCATTCTTAATAAATATTGCATTGAGAATTATTGGTCGACAATAATAACACAAGAAAGCATAAGATTGCTCTCCGATCAAGGTGTATGAAGAATAAACATGACCTTTAATAGGCATAGGTGTACACAAAGCATCTTCAAATCACAAATTCCTCGGAACTGGACTAAGTCAGGGGCAACCCAGTTGACCAGCGCCACATGTCATGACCATCTGGAGATGATCCAAATTTCGTCACAAGGAAGTTGGGAAGTCAAGCTTGACGCCCCAAACCAAAGCCCAATCACTTGGCATAAAGCATTACCCCTAACCTCCATGTCCTTACGTCCTTTACATTTTTGCATACATACTGCATCATCACATGCACTTAGCCAGTCATCCTCGAAGATGCGAGTTCTTATGAAAGTCTTGTCCAGATTCTGGCATGATACTTAACCCCTCATCCACTTACCTTTTGTAAGTCCATTTTAAGATATTTTCTCACCTTACCTTTTGTAAGGGACTTCATTGCCTTTCGCGTGAAATCTTTCTCTTTCGCTTTCCTTTCGTAAGCGTGTCTTCGCTGTCTTTTACACGCGGCAAAAATTTTGTTTTGGGTATCTTCCATCAATTTGAACGCTTGATTCCTGTGTGGCCAAGAACTGAATGGTCGCCATACTTAAATAATATCATCTCTGCCGTTGTGCCTGTGAGGTCAAATGATGTTCTAATACCCTATGCAAATTTTCCTCGTCCTTTTGCAAGAAAACTGTTATTGCCCTGAACTTACCTCTTGTGAGTCTTTTCGTGTGTCTTTCACGATGTATCTCTACCTTTCCTTTCGCAACATTTTCAACTTACCTTTAGTAAGACCTCTTGTACCTTTTGTACAGGTTTTTGTCAGCTTACCTTTTGTAAGTATCCCCTCTACGTTTTGTAGAAGGAATTTTTCTCCTAACCTTTTGTTCAGGAGTCTTTTCTGCTTTTCGCAGAAGAAAGTACGATCGTCCTCTCCTAAGGGGGTCTCCTATCTACCTTTCGTAGAAGGAATTATCTCCAAACCTTTTGTTATAGAGTCCTCTCTATATTTTGTAGAAGGAACTTTTTCTCCTAGCCTTTTGTTATGGAGTCCTTTCTGCCTTTACAGAAGGAAATACGATCGTATTCTCCCAAGGGAGTCTCCTCTATTTGATGTAGAAGGAGTTATCATGTCTTCAAACCTTTTGTTTTGGAGTCCTCTCTACCTTTTGTAGAAGGAATATTTATCTTCAAACCTTTTGTTTCGGAGTCCTCTCTACCTTTTGTAGAAGGAAACATTTTCTCCAAACCTTTTGTTTGGGAGTCCTCCTTGCCTTTTGCAAGAGGAAAACCAATTTCTAGAGTCCTCTCTACCTTTTATAGAAGGAATACCTCACATTTCTATATCTCTTGAGTCCTCTCTATCTTTTGTAGAAGGAATATCTCCTAACCAACTATGATCCCCTATTACGAGGTGTCTCCTCTTCCGGCTGGCAAAACACTCATGTTCATTTTGCATTTCATCTATAGCATACCATCATATCTCCCTTAACCCTTGTTCACTAATAGACACCTTTTTCAAACCATCTCGCTAACTGTCTACTTTCATCCCACACCTCTTCAGTTGAAAATCTCGAGTATTCTAGTATTTAATCTACCTTGATCTTGAATATCTGAGAACCGTTATCTCTCATACCTTCAAGTTCAAGAAGATTAAATAGGGGCAGCTGTCACACCCTTGTTTTCACCCTAACTCCTCACTCATACATTCTTCATATCATACATTACCATGGTGCATACCAAGCATGTGGGTTCATAAGGGAGTTGTCAAAGCAGGATCTTCACTCTGAAACAAGTGTTTGAAGTTGTTTCAGTGGCTATGGAAAGCTAGATCTCCACTCCTGATTTCTTTAGGGTTCTTGGCATCTGGAATTTGGAATTCTTTGGAGTGTTTCCATGAATTTTGGATTAGATTCTATTACTCATCACGATTGAGCTGGATTCTTCAAAGAAATACGATGGGGTTTGGTTATCAAGTCAAGGAGTGGAATGGTTGTTTCATTAGATTCAGGATATTAGTGTCATCTCAATCGGTTGTTGCTTGTTGCTAGTGCATGATTGTATGGATTCGAAGATGAGTTTTTATCGGGAAAGCAAGTTGATTTGGATTTATTAAGAAGTGAGGGTTATTTTGGACTCATTATTTGGAAGCATTCATTCAAAAGACTACTTAATGTCATTGATTCAAATTGATGTTCAAATTAATCAATTGGATTGAGATGAGTTTGAAAAGTTATCATTATTTTTAAGTGTCTAATTCCAAGTTCAAAGTTTAAGGTTACTTATCATTCATCAAATTTAAGGTCCAAGTACATTGCGACTAACAAAAAGAACAATCCAAATGTTTGCCTTGTTTCACCCTTGCACCAAAATCGATTCAAATCCCAAACCATGTTCTAAACTTTCAAATTCCCTTTCAAGTTTGTGGATTATCTCCATAAGATGAATTCATAAATTTGTCCAAATTAAATGCTATCCAATCTAGATTCAAGGTCTAATTCCATTTTTGTTCGAAATCCATCTCAATTTAAAACATTTCAAAGGAAACAATGATACCAGTATATTCTCATTGCAAGCAAGTTTCATTCCACATTTCAAGTTTCAATACATGTCCAAATAACTTCATCCAAAAATGAATGAGTTCAAATTACAAGAGTTAAGGTTTACAATAAAAGTTTTAGAAATTATAGAATTATTACACAAGATTTTATTACAAAAAGTTTCTAAGCTTAATCTTCAACTTTTAACCAAAACCTCATTTCATCCATCTTCATGATCACCTTCACCATAATACTTCCATGCCTCCATTAGCCATGTTACAAAGCTCATTTTAAACCTACAAAATTCAGCAAAAATTCAGCATTTTAGCATTACAAAATTCTGCATTATCATAACAAAATTCAGCATCAAAATTCAGCATTTTAGCATTACAAAATTCTGCATTATCATAACAAAATTCAGCATCAAAATTCAGCATTTTAGCATTACAAAATTTTGCATTATCATGAACAAAATTCTGCATTTTAAAACCATAAAATTATGCATTCACATGACCAAAATTCAGCATAGCATCATTGTTTATATTTCAAAAATCCAGCATTGTAATATCATAACAAAATTCAGCATTTTGCACTAGTCCAAATTGCATTGCATTCCAACAATTTCAAAAATCATACCACATTACATAACCATTTTAAATCCCATAACCATAGATTCAATTCATTCAAAACAAAACCATATACTTAGTATCCAACCATATCAAATTTATGTTAGTTCAAGGCATCACAAAGTCAATTCAAATTCTGTCAAGAAAAGGAGAATCATGAGACCACCAAGAAAGTACAAACACAAGTGACAAAAGTTCAGAGGCAGCAGAAAGTACAGCAACAAATTACCACAGACATTTTTCACTATTTTGTTAAAGCAAACTCTAAAGATTGAGAAAGAAAATAACAGGCACACCAAGTTTCTGATTTTTACATACAAACAGATCAAACCAGAAACAGAAACAAGAGCAGAACAACAGGTTACATCAAAATGGCAAAACATGTACCAACTAATTTGATACCTCTGCTCCATTCCATAGATATCAGTTCATCAGACCAAAACCCTAATGTTTTCCTATATAAACTCATCATCAACAAAAAAGGGGAGAGGGGATTTCTTTTCGAATTCTTGACAGTAACAGAAAAAAAAAAATACCCTACCAGCCACATTCCATTTCACATAACAGAAGAAAAACCCAAAAAAAGGAAGGTTTCGAAACAAGAGCCGCATACCAGAAAAAACAACACGAGTTCGACTCACCTCCGTCCGTAGGTAACTTTCAGATACGTTAATCTTGTTTTTGATTTATTTACGCTCGTTTATTATTGTGTGATGTAGCCATTGGCACTGTGAACGCGGTCTCGACTAGTTTCTCTATTTCCTTTGCATCGGATTTCCGAGTCTGGTAGAGAGAAGTTTTAGGTTGAAATCGTGAGAATAAAAAGAAAGAAAGAAGAACTCGGCCGTGAGAGGAGAGATTTCGCGAGATTGAGAGATGAGGTGATGGAAGAGAACGATCAGTTGGATGAAGCAGAGTTTACCGTGATTTTCTGCTAATGGTGTTTTCATGATACCTGTGTCCTTCCTTTGACCGTGTTTTTTTTCTGTTTCTTTCCTGATGAACATGTAGCGGTTGGTATTAGGATATAGGGTTTCACCCAACCCTCCATCGTGATGAACATAAATCGAGTTATAGGGTCCGACCCGACCTGTGTGACATGGTGGAAAGCTCCTTATGGGCCTTTTCTTTTCTTTCTTACTGTTTTTCATGAGTTTTGTTTTATTTATTTGTTCATTTTGATTAAACATTATCTTAGGATTAGATTTAGGATAATATTAGTTTATATTTTTAGAAATAGTTTATGATTTTAGAATTAGTATTCTTATTTAGAAATATTTTAGGATTGTAGAATTTTTTTTAGAGTTTACTTATTACTTAGATTTAATTATTAGAAATATTTTAGGATTAAATATTTTATGTTTTCAATTATTTTTTTTAATTAGTTCTAACGTAACAAATTTTAGGATTAGTTTTTTTTTGTAGAAATATTTTAGAATTTTAGAATTTTTTTTGGATTTTTAGTTATTATTTTAGACTTAGAATATTTTAATTAGTAGTTTTTAACTTAGGATTTATATTTTAATTAGTATTTTTAGATTTATAATATTTTAAATACTAATTTTAATTTAGGATTTATATTTTATTTAGTTTTAGAATTTTAACTTTAACTTTGGAATTTTGATTAGAACTCTTAATTATTAATAATTGAAATATCAACAAAAGAAAAAGGAGATGGAGAAAAAGTTTATTATTTATATTAAACATATTTATTTAATATTAATTAATTAAATGTTAATTAGTTTTATTAAATATTGATGTTTAATTTAATTAATAACTTGAATGTACAAATTTAACTCGTGCCCTCAAACCGACTAACTCGACTTTGTCTCATGTTTATGCTGTGCTTGTATTAGTAATGTCATTCTAACTTTTGATTCTAAAGTCATTTTCAAAATAAATTCTCGATTCTTATCGAGCCATTTTTTAACCTTGTAAGTCGATTGCCTTGTGCATCGTCATCAACCTTGTTCGTATCACTTCAAACCCCTTTTTAAAATGAGTAATAAAACTCTTGATCCAACGTCGAGTGGTATTTTTCTCAATAAATTCAAGAATACAATAAAATACAGTTAGGATTGTGCGCCACAAGTCTTAAGTGGTGGAGAAGGAGTGAGAATGGAGTCCCTCCTACACTCATCCCGAGTATTTTGAACACAAGACGCTCGACTTGGTTGTTCGAAATACTCACCTCCACCCATAGTCTTTCGTGTGATCCTAATTAAGAACAACTTTCTTTCAAAACCATAAAATAAAACCAACTCACCAAACTTCTTTTTTTTCGCCTTAGGGCATCATCCGAAAACCCTTTTTCAAGGTATAAAATCAATCAACACACAATCATTTCTCAAGTCTCCGAACTACAGAGCTCTGATTCTTCACTTCTTTTAAGTGAGGATACGTAGGCACAAGGGCCACAATCCTTGGCGAGCATTAAAATAAAGAAACCAACCCCTCTTTTCTTTAAAGCAAGCAAATTCTTAACAAAAACACTCATTCACACTAAACTGTCATACCCTAAATTTGTCCTACCCCTTTTGTTGATATTTTCGCATTTTATTGTTTCATGCCGTTTAGACACGTGTCCATCCGTAAATTGAGCATTTTTCAATTTTTTTTTCTTTTTGTCCAATAGAGACATGACACGTGGCCTAAGAACATTTTGTGAATATTACTTTCTTAAACTTTGTTTTCTTTTAAGTGTTACTAATAACATTTTAGTAATTACTTTTTTTTTTGTTTTTTATAAATCTTAGTTATTTTATATATTTGGATATTTGTTTAATAGTTATTGTTAATATTTAGTTGTTAATATTAATTTAGATTTAATTATTATATTTTGTTAATATTTATTAATCATATATTTGTTAATATTCATATTTTAAATAGTTGTTAATAATTAACGAAAAGAAAATATAAGATTTTTTTTGAAGAAGAGGGTGAGAGAGTCCGATTGGGCCCATGCAAGGAGGCCCATTAGGGTGAGACATCGTGCTATAAGAGAGGAGAACAAGAAAACCCTAGGGGGAGGGGGGACACTGTTCACGGCGCCCAAATTAATCCTGAAAGCCCTAAAAAAAGGAGTTTGAACCGTGGAACATCTCCTTACTCAGCAAAACCCTAAACGGCCATCATCACCTCCTCCCTTTCTCCTCCCGTTTTTTCGTCTCATCAAACCCTAGCCCTCCTTCCTCATAAGAAATTAATCCGCCGAACCCTACCCTCCATTTCCGCCGTTGACTCCATCTCTAACCCTCTCCAAAGCTTCTTATCGCCATCAATCAAATTTTCAGACCATCATCACTATCGGCGAAGTCAACTCCGGTGACGACGTCGACGGCACATTTGAAAACAACAACACAGCATCTTCAAAAAAAAAAACACGACGGCGACCACATTTGACCATCTCACCACCCTCAGATTCGCTGAAAAATCGTCACAGCCGCCATATTCCCGTCACCGTTTTCAACTGAGTTTAGCAGGGATTGCGACCACCGCGTCAAGCGTCGATGGAATAATAAGGTTACGGATCTACGTTAGGAGCAGTTAAAGAGCAATAACCATACGGAGTCGTCAATTTTCAACTCACTGCTGCGAGTCAAGCATCATTTACTTGATTTCTGCGTGTTCTGGACAGCATCAACAAGAGGCCTTGGATCTGGAACAACAACTTTGACGAAGCGACGTCGGTAACTCTCAATTTTAGGAGTTTTTGTTCGTACATTGATGTTGCTGATTAGTGTCTTTTTTTTTTATTGCTCTTATTGAGTCTGCTATAGTGATATACTGTAAATGGAATGTCACTTTGACAGGTTCTCTATTCTGGTTGCAAATTGCATATTTGTTGTTTATATCTTCATATAAGTTTTGTTTGCGCCTATTGTTTTGTGCACTATACCATTGTGGGTGTTAATGTTCTGTTTGATTTTCAATGTGTTTGGATATAATGTGGTTGGTTTGTTATGTTTTTTTCTAATGTTATCATTAGAAGTATGTTAGGGTGCAGACCTGTGTTCATCTCTGCATTTTATTTCCACTCCTAGGTTTGTATCTCGTGACTTTATGTTTGCAGGAGAAGAGGGTATCATGTACATGAAGAAGGATCTTTGAGTTTAAAGTTTTTTGGTTGTTGCTGTTATCATGAGATATCAGTGTTGTATGAGTATTCTGTGGTTCGTGCCGCAAGCGATACAATTATTTTTTTTATCTGTTATGTTCATAGCTAGTTTGTTTTCCTTGAATCGGTGGCGTGACGCTTATTTGATTTTGAGATTTTGTTTGTGGGAGAAGCTATTAGACCAGATATGATTTACCGATGTAGCTGATTTTTGTTTCAATTTTACGGCATGGAACGTTACCGATGCGATATAGGATGATTGATACTTCTGTTTATTCAAGCTTGCAAAATTTAAATATAATTATCGTGCTTGTTTTGAATGTTATGCTTGGAGTGCGTAAACGCCGTAAGTAAGCTGTTGTCGTAGCGCGGTTTTGTCTTGCTTTTACTTTGATTTCATGAGATTTGCAGGTGTATCTCTGTGTACTAATATTGAGTTTTATGTATGCTAAACCGTTTAGTAGACGTAAGCGCGCGACAATTTGGAGCCTGAATCCACTTTATGCTATTGCTATTATTCCTTTTTTGGGCCTGGTTTGGATTTGCACTGGTAGCAGGCTATACGAACTGTGTTTTAAGCCTGCATTTTGGTTATAGTTTTTCCACTGATTTCTTGTTTCGATGCTACTACGAGTTTTTGCTGCAGATGTCTTGCTGTTTAAGTGAGTTTTGTAATCTTATTATTATGTTCAATGAAAGTCTTAGTTTAGATTTACACTGTTAATGGTTTGATTTTTAAGCTTGTGATGTGAGGTCTTTATTGTCGCTACGCGAAAAATGACACAGAGTCGCCACCGGATTTTATTTATCCCAACGGAGGGAAAGGGAAATAGCGATAAAACCTTAGGGAAAAGAGCGTGGTCGTCGCAACCAAGTCTTAGGGTTCGGGAGTCGGTTATGCGAAGGGAAGGTGTTAGCACCCCTCGCATCCATCGTACTCGATGGGAACCTTCTAGGTTATTTGGCGTGAATGGGTGTTTTAAAAGTTTGTTTGCTTAAGGAAAGGAGGGGTTGGTTGTTTTATTATAGTGCTCGCCAAGGATTGTGGCCCTTGTGCCTACGTATCCTCACTTAAAAGAAGTGAAGAATCAGAGCTCTGTAGTTCGGAGGCTTTATGAAATTGTTGTTTGTTGGTTGATTTTATACCTTGAAAAAGGGTTTTTTGGATTGACGCCCTAAGGCAAAAATAGTTTGATGAGTTGATGTTGTTTTTAGTTTTTTTTGAAGAAAATGTGTTCTTGACTAGGATTATACAAAAGACTTTGGATAGAGATGAATGTCTCGAATAACCAAGTCGAGCGCCTTGTATTCGAAACATTCGGAATGAGTGTAGGAGGGTTCCATTCTCATTCCTTCTCCACCACTTTAAAGTTCATGATGCATAATTCCAATCATATATTTTATTGTGTTTTTTTTTTGTATTTTTATGCGAAAAGAGAAACACTTGACGTTGGATCAAGATTTATTGCTTGTAAAGATATTTGAAGTGATGCGATTTAGGTCAATGGCGGTGCACAAGGCATCCGACTTACATGGTCAAAAATGGCTCGATAAAATCGAGAGTTTACTTTTAAAAATAGTTTTTGGAAACAAAGGTCAACAAGGGCCATAACAATATTCACATACAAACATCATGCAAACATAAGCCACACGGCTCAAAAAAAATCGAGACACACAAAAAAAACGGCACGAAGTGATGCAACACGGCCGGCCGTGTTGTGTGATACGGCCCGTATTGCAAGGCCTGGGGAAAAAACTTCATACAGTAGCGTGACACGGCCGGCCGTGTCGTGTGACACGGCCCGTGTTGCTGGTCCAGGTCGAAATCTCACATTTTTTTTTATGTTTTCGTTTCGTTTTTGTGGTTCCTTGAGGATGGTTTCTTAGTCCCTTAGGGGATCTTACATGATATACAGTTCAACAACACATAAAAGAGTGAATGAAATGAATATAAAAGCAAAGAATAAAAGGAGAAAGATTTGAAGAAATGGATACCAAGAGCTTTCTATCCTTCTTGCAAGTACTCCAATGACCTTTGTTGGATGTGCTCTCCCCTCTTCACTCTATGTTGTGAAGGTTTGGTTTCTCAATGATCCTCTTGTGTCTCTATCTCACTCTCTTTTTTTCTGTTTTTTTAGGGTTTCTTGCTAACTATTTTCTAGTTTTTTGCTCTTACTCTTTGCTCTCTATGTGTAGTCTCTACTCTCCTTGCTTCTTGTGTTGTGTTCTGTTTTGATAGTAAGGAATACTATGTTTTCTATGCTTTCTTGCAGCCCATTTTCCACCTTTTCTGTCAACTTTTTCTGCTGTCCTAAAGCCACACACTTTGCACGCCTTTTCATCACCAACTTTCCATTCTTGGCAATGCCTTTTTCTTCCTTTTGTGCAGCCCCACTTTTCCCTTCTATTTCTAGTATGACTTGCTGCATTTTTCTGCTGTAGCATACTATACTACTATCCCTCTTTTTGCCCATTAGTCTCTTGGATGGTATTGCTTTGTATCTTGCCATGTAGCCAATTGTTACCACTCTTTGACAGCATTTGCAAACTGATATTTATCAAGTAAATATATCATTTGCATGCTATTTCCTTGACTTTGTGACATAAAAAATGATCTTGTAACATAGTACATGTTGTCCTCTTGATTTTGTGACATGTAGTAATTCTTCAACTCTTGCATGGGGCTGTTTTGCCTATGATTGAACATGCATAATCTTGGCCTATAAACATTCCAATGTTGATTTAATTCTTGCATATTTCTTGGATGTTTGTGAGCATAATGTAGCACATAAAAAAAATGGTGTAGTATGAAGAGTACCATATCATAGATTTGATTAAAGACTTGAATGAAGATTTAGAAATAGATTAATTTCTAAACATTATCTAGAGTTGGAATTTTTGTAACAAATGACATGATTGTAATGTCACAAAATTCCTCTTAGTATTATTTTTATCTCCATTCATGAATCTTGAATTTTGGATGATGGATTCCCTCACGTGCTTAAAAATGAAATCTTGAATTATGCATTGATGATCTTGATTCATGCCTTAATAATTTGCACTCCACTTATGCCATAAAAATAAACATGTATGAAGGAGCTTTGGATTTGGCCTAGCATTCATGTCTATTAATATTTATCTTGAATATCCTTGTATTTTGTCAAGTAACTTCCCCTTGCCAAAATTTTCATGAGTAGACTTTTTCCTTAGATCAAACCTTAGGTGATGAACCTTTTTTCATGTAGTCCGAAAATAGACAAGTTACAACCAAACGGCCTAGTTTGTACCTTGTGAACCCGCATGCTCGATACGCAATAGAATGATGTATGATATGCCGAATGTAGGGTATAAAAGGCTAACGGTGAAAATGAGGGTGTGACATTTATGCAGAACTGATATTCTGCTATTAGTTTGATAGTTTGCAATTCTGTTATTTATTGTTTTGTATGTCCATTGAGTTTTTTTGCCTTTATTTGTTTTTATTTTTATTTCTTTCCAGTTTTTTAGCCTATGAGTTTTTCATTCAATAATAACTTTATCGTATGGTTTCTTTACCTGTATCATATTTGTATTATAAAATGACTTTAGGTGTTAAGTGTGGTTTCTTTTAGCGTACCGCGCTGAGGGTGGATTACGTATGTCGACTGTTTGGATTAATTATGCATACTTAATTATTGAATTGAAATGGGTGGTATAGCATGCTCACTTTTAAAATAAATTACTAGCAGTTGCTTTCCATTATGCTAGAAACATGTTAACATGTTTCATCCTCTGTTTTATTCAAAGTTGTAAACAGCAAATCATGTATTGAATTAAATAAGTTCCAAACCCTTTTCCCTTTGAGTAATATTGTGTATGTGTTTTCGTTTTTTTTGAAACTCGTGTGTATGAAATTTTTCGTGTCTCGCTGCGCATCTCCGAGTTTTTTTTGTTATGTGATTTTGTGGGCCTTTTATAGAACTCGATGATTGATGTGGAATGAAATCCGATTTTTTTACTGGTAAATGGCTTTCCTTATTGAGATGGGCATGTTTGGGGCATGTTTAAGAAGAAATGGTAAGTTTATGATATCAAAAGATTCAAAACCAATCTTGCTTTATTTCAGACATGTCTAAGAACTCTTGATTTCTTTCCTCATTCAGGATCGATTTTATTCACTTGTCATGGCCATTGATTAAGAATTTATTGTGTTTGACCAAATGTAATAAATCCTTATTTTTGTCAATAACTCTTCATTCACGTTGATTGTGTTTACTCTTGAAGTCATGAAAACTTGGTTCTAGGCTGTTATCTTTCTTCTGCTGACATGGTTTTGCTTGATTGCTCCTGACAATTTAGTTTTCATTTCCAATTTTGTTTATTTACCGTCAACCATAATGTTAGGATTGTATCACCATTTATTTGATTAATTTGAAGACAGTTCAAAAATATTTTCTAAACAAAACCATGGACTATTTTAAAGTGTATTTTCAAAATATGATTAATTTCTTAATCCAATTTATTCTCAACACACAACATCTTCTTAATCAATAACGAAAAAAACTCTTAAGGTCTAGCATCTTTTGAGTTCTTGAATAATCACTATTGGGGCGTACGCCTTAGGTAGTACATTATTCGACTTTTCAAAATGCGCCCTTTAATTATTTAAACAAGAAAATGTCATTGGAGTCTAGCATTCCACGTGATACTTTTGTTGTTTATTCAAACAATATTTTATAAATTGAATCAAAATCATTCTTCTATTTATTAAGTAATTTATTTAATGAGACAAATTCAAAATAGATTTTATTTTAAAGAGATAAAACTTTGAAGCAATAATATTTCTTAAGCCTGTTTAATCAAATCATTTTTAGTTAAATTATGAAAAATTAAACTCTTGAAGTCTAGCACTTCTTGAGTTTTCGAATGGATATTATTGAGGTGTACACCTTAAATAATGCTTTGTTCAACTTTTCGTCTTAGCATTCGCTTTTTGATAAAGAAATATTATAGGAATCTAGCATTCCGTGTGATATTTCTGTTGTTCATCCAAACTTTTTCTAAATGAAAAAGGCGTTGTCGAGATCTAGCATCTCGATAATACCCCGATTAATTTATTGTGAGGCCGACGTCTCATTTATTAAATAATCGTCATTTCTCCTATACTTTTCGAATTCAATATCGTATTCTCACCTCTCGTGCCGTAAACTCTTTTTCATACTCCTAATTTCATTTCAAATTACTTTCAGCAATATTTTATCAATTAAAACTCCGAAAGAGGGAGATTCTTGAAATCTAGCATTTCTTGGATCTTCGAGTTAATAATTCTCGAGGCACGCCCTTGAGTTGTTATTCATTCAATCTTTTGATTTTCTCAAACGCGCTTTCTCAATATCTTTTTTCGATTAAAACTCCGAAAGAAGGAGATTCTTGGAATCTAGCATTCCTTGAATTTTCGAGTAAATAGTTCTCGAGGCACGCCCTTTGAGTTGTTATTCACTTAACCTTTCGACTTTTTCAAATATTAGTCATTTTCAAACATGCTCCTAAGTCGAATGCTCGTACGCATTCGCAACCCACATTTCGTACACGCGTTCACAACTCCTAGTGGTTTTGATATTGGAGGCACCCTTAGGGACCAATGTCATCTCTCACAGTCTAACCCTTGACACGTCGTCAAGTCGGTTTCATTTTCAAACAAATCCTCGACACATCGTCGAGCTATTCCAAACCAACTTCCTTTGGCCACACATGCCATTCTTCGATTCGATCCTTTCACAAACATTTTTAAAACTTACGAAAGAGAGATATTCTTAGAATCTAGCATTCTTTGAATATTTGAATGAGTAACTCTCGAGGCGCGCCCTTGAGTTGTTATTAGTTCATTCTTTCGATTTCAAAACATCCAACTCTTTATCTTCAATTTATTCAGTCAATTCCCGAAAGAATTGAGTTCTTGGAGTCGAGCATTCCTTGAATTCCTGAATGACAAGCTCTTAAGGCACGCTCTTGGGTTGCTTGTCAGTCACTCTTTCGTCCCTTTCTCAAACTTCCAACCTGTTCAAATCTCATCTTTTCGTGGTTGTTACCACGAACTACGGACGCTCTGATTCTTTATTCATTCTTGAATATAAGATACGTAGGCACAAGATTGCGATGATCTTGGCGAGCACACTTCTATCCATCTTCCGTTTCCCCCCATCCTTTTCCCGTAGTCGAACTACGACGCTCTGATTTCTCATTCTCGTCCGAATGAGCATACGTAGGCACAAGGGCCCCAATCCTTGGCGAGCACCCTATCATCTAACCACCCATCTCTCCTTTACGTCTTTCCCCTAGCGTCTTTTAAACCTACCAATTCTACCTTTAACAACGAGAAGAAAACAAGTAAACCTAAACAACACTCCCCACAATTACCTTAAGAGGTTCCCGTCGAGTACGACGGACGTGAGGGGTGCTAATACCTTCCCCTCACGTAACCGACTCCCGAACCCGGAACATGGTTGCGACAGCCCTGTTCCTATCCTTTCGTTTTAAGAGGTTTTCTCGATATTTTCCTCTCCCGTTTATTCGGGAAAAATAAAGTTCGGTGGCGACTCTGTCGAACCGCATTTCCGCGCCTTTCGCGCGAGGGTCGTTTCTCCGAAATGTCTCCGTGATTTTTCGAGGTGCGACAGCTGGCGACTCTGCTGGAGACATTGCTCCATGCAAAGAGAGAGTCGAGCCTATCTTTTGGTTTGTGAGGAGTGTTTGTTTTTTATTTGTTTTCTTTTTGTATTTGTTCTCTTGTAGATTTTATTTGTGCTTGTTATCTGGGCTTGTTGGTTTTTGGGATGACATCATGAGTAAGGCTCTATGCCCGAGCTTTGGTAAAAGCAGAGAGAACACTTCGTTTAGAATTGGTAGTCAAGTAGTGTTAGTCTCTGAGGACTTGCTCCTTGTGGGCCTGGCATGAAAGCTCCTCCAGAGGAGACCTATTCGTAGATCTTGTCGTAACACAGCTAGCCTGTTGCACGACTTGATTAATGAAGGGTCCGTGATTCTGGGAACCTTTTGTTAGCACCAGTTCCAATATTGGTGGTCGTGTAATGTTAGTCTCCAAGGACTCGCTCCTTGTGCGCCTAGCACGAGGACCCCGCTCAGGAGAGACCTTATCGTCATTATCGTCGTAATACAACCAGCCTGTTGCGTGATGCTAATACGACTAGTGTCCGTGATCCTGGGAACCAAACATAGAAACCATCCCGTAAGAGGGTCTATGGGTAGAATGTTTAGATCTTCCCGCATAGGTCGTACCTGTCAATGTTCTTTGAGCAGGAATTATGGTTACTTATCTATTACAGTTACCAGATTCAGGAGTTGTTTGATTGTGATCCTGTGATCCTGGATCTTGTATCTTGCATTGCATCTTGCATATCATTCGCATCGCATTTCATATGTTGTGCATTTTGCATTTCCAGTCCTCCAACAGAATCTTATGTCTCCGTTCCTTCTTCTCCAGTAAATCAAGCTGATTCCCCGACACCAGTACGCAACTAGAGCCAATAAAAGACGAATGATGGAGCAGATTCAGCAGGAGCAAGTTGCCTTCAGGGAAGAGTTAGATTCTATGAAAGGAAAGATCGACCAGATCCTCGAAGCCATCCTTGCAGCCAGGAGAGAGGAAGAACAGCGTGAAGCCGCCGCTGTCGTCAACAACAATGGTCAAGGACAAGGGTCTACTGCCATCCCTTTGGTTCCAATTCCAAATTCTCATGGGATGTCGTTGAACTTCAACAACGCAGCCGAGGGAAACACTTCTCAGCCAATCCCAGCGCCTGGAGTTACTGTTGGAGTTATCCCGCAGGCCCAGCCTACAGCTGTGCAAATCCCAGCTCCCCATATCGAAGATACTTTGATGGATCAGTATGATGATGTTCAGAACTATCATGCTGCTATTCCCATCGCCAGTCCTGTTGCTGCTCAGGATTCTGAAGCCATGAAGATGTGTCGCGATCTAGCCGAGAAACTCCGCGCCATGGAGGGGCATAACTCAAATTCTTTCAGTGCTCTGGAATTGTGCTTGGTGCCTGATGTTGTCATTCCTCCCAAGTTCAAGGTGCCAGAATTTTCAAAGTACAAAGGTCTCAGTTGCCCAAACATTCATCTGAAGATGTATTGTCGCAAGATGGCTGCCTATGCCAGAGACGAGAAGCTCATGATCCATTGCTTCCAGGACAGCTTGTCTGGGGCATCACTCGAATGGTATATGCAGCTGGAGCGTAACAGTGTGCGCACTTGGGCCGAGCTAGCCGATGCATTCGTCAAGCAGTACAAATACAACACCGATCTTGCTCCAAATCGTACTCAGCTTCAGAGTATGACTCAGAAGGATAACGAATCCTTCAAGAAGTACGCGCAACGATGGAGAGAGTTAGCCGCAAGGGTTCATCCACCTCTTGTTGACCGTGAATTGATCGACATCTTCATGGGTACCTTGCAAGGCCAGTACTACGAAAAGCTGATCGGTAGTGTCTCCGCTGGATTCTCTGACTTGGTGATCGTCGGTGAGAGAATTGAAGAAGGGCTGAAGAGCGGGAAGATCCCAGGAGGTTCTAACAGCCAGGCTACTGCCAAGAAGCCTTTCAACGGATACAAGAAGAAAGAGGGCGAAACAAATGCCATCTTTTTGCAAAAAGGGCAAGCTTCTCAATAAGCTCCTGCTCCTATGCCTTATCAAGTTCCCTACTATCAGTATCCATATGTTGCTGCTGCGCAATGTGCTCCAATGCCTTATCAGCCAGCTGTTCAAGCAGCGCAAGCTCAGATGCCACAGCAACGGGCTCCTCAGCAATAAGTCTACAATCAGCAAGGATATCAGTATCCTCCTCAGCAACAGCAGATGCAAGCTACTCAGCAACGACAAGGTACTCGCCCGCAGCGTCCACAGAGAACATGGAGACCAGATAGAGTCTTTGATCGTCTACCAATGACATATGCCAAAATCTTTGCTCAGTTGATGGAGAAGAAAGCTGTTGCTCCGAGAGATTTGGCTCCTCCAACTGTTATCCCTGCCGATTACGATGCAAATGCTCATTGTGAGTTTCATAAGGGCGCTCCAGGTCATACCATTAAGGACTGCAGGGTGTTCAAGCACATAATTCAAGACATGATCGACAAGGATGCTATCAACTTCAACGGGAAGTCTCCGAATATCACCAACAATCTGATGCCACCAGTCAACTAGTGCCAACATCAGATCGATTCCAGTCAAGTTCATTCTTCAAAGAAGGCCGTCATGCTGCCATTTCATATTTCGCATTTCTTATGTTTTGTCTTTGTTTGTCTAAGTATTGTATGCTATGAACAATTGCCATTCGTATTTGGTTTTCATTAATGTATCATTTATGCATGTTTTGGATTAGTTATGTCGTATTCACTCATTTTCACTTATCACCAACACATTTATTCACTCCACTCTATTCACTGTTGTTTAGCTTGATTTGAGGGAGGATGATGAAAACGAGATACCCATAATTGCAAATCGTATGCTTTCAGACCGAATCTCGTCAATGATGTACAGGCATTGCTTCAATTCCCCAAACACCGGAGATATAAGGAGTTAATCCCTAGTAAACCACTTCGAGCTTAGAAGTAGCAGTTTCCTTTGGATATTCAAACCTTTACACTCAACCTGGGGCAGGGTAGTGTTCAGTTAATTCAAACCCGCACTCGAATCAACAAAGCAAAATCCAGAAGACGGTTGTTCTTCAATGACCCATAACATGGCAGTCACAACCTTCCAACAAAATCCAAAAAAAAATCAAAAGCCTGCTAAGTCAAACACCTTAGAGGGGACTTAGGCAAAATCAAGGCAACCCCGATGGATCTGACAAGCAAAGTCAATCCATGCAAAAGTTAGGGATCAAAACAAAAGCAAAAGAGGACCCCAAAATCCTCAACAAAA
Organism: Lathyrus sativus; assembly: GCA_963859935.3. NCBI lineage: Eukaryota > Viridiplantae > Streptophyta > Magnoliopsida > Fabales > Fabaceae > Lathyrus > Lathyrus sativus. The sequence goes on from OZ012737.1 coordinate 49,899,511, forward strand.
ACAAAATAATATTTAGTGGCCACCCAAATCAAAAAGGTCACTAACATCCTTCAATGCAAAATAAGGTGACTGCCATGTCGAGCAAACCTTGAACCTTCAAGCTTACACCGTCCGGACAAGTGTAGAATTAACTGAGCGTAGGACTGGAGATCATTACGAAGAAGGGGTGGGTACAAATCATACTTTGAGCCTAATAACCTTTTGTTTCATAACCGTGAACCAGACCACGTTACAACCCTTGAAAGACCTAATTGAGATGAGGTTTATTCTGAAAGCATATTGTTGCAAGGTTGCGTAACCTGACTCCTCACATGATTTCTAATCGCCAACATTGGTGTCATTTCTCTTGATATATTTTTCGCAACAATCTTAGCACAATGTTTGGGCTAATGGTCCATTCATCTCATTTCAAGACACCTCAATAAATGACACACTTTTTCAAAACTTGCATTGAACTTTGCATTAATTATTACCATTTGTGAATGTACAATTTTATTTGCAAATCAGCACTAGGTATTCAAGGACATCTCAACAAGGGGCAATCGAGGAGAAACTTGATTTTCAGTGGCGTACACGAAGCAAGATTATTTCAAAGCCTACAGGCTGGGGCAAATCATTCAACAGCTCGAGCAGGGGCAAGCCATTAACAAGTTCCGACTGGGGGCAAGACCAGGTCATCCTGACCATCAAGCAGAGTTGCATCCTTCTCTGAAGCAAATTCACAAATTACCAAGTACCCAGACTAGGGGCATCCAGAGCATCATCTTCTGCTTCAATCGTGACGTCTTCAGTAAACTGCGTGTCGAGGAAGTCAATCCCTCCCACCACCCGAAGTCCAATCCGCATTGGCAGCTACCAGAATCCACCATGCTGGCGTCTCCACCTGCATTTCCAACTACCTGTCTGCATCATGTGCATCATACGCATTGCATTCGATGTCGTAAACATCCTGCATCATATACATACCCAATCATATCATATTTCCCCAACTCTTGCATCTCCGCTCGCCAGCATTTGCATTTGCACTTCCACTCGTATGGAACATCAGTTATCATTCAGCATTCATATATGCAAGTCAAGGTCCAGGATCAACCTCGACGAAACTTCAAGACAATCATCAGCCCAATCAGGGGCATTTTTGCAAGATTGTAGGTTTGTCCCACGATTTTCAAGAGCTTCAAAGCAGTCATCAGCCCAGTCAGGGGCAATCTTCTGCAATTGTGGGTTTCTCCCACAAAATTTGAAGTTATTCAAGGCAAGATTCAGCCCAGTCAGGGGCATCTTTTTCAAGACCATGGGCGTCTCCCGTGACGAATTTCAACCTCGTGGTTGATCAAATATGCAAATCAACATTCAGCCTAGTCAGGGGCATACCGTTCAAGACCGTGGGCATTCCAACTAAGTTGTTCAAACTTTTGTTGGGCAAATCCAAGAAGTTCAGTGCAAGATCCAACCCGAGCAGGGGCATCTTCAGCAAAACCATGAGCGTTCTTCATGAAGTTGTTCAACCTTTTGTTGAGCAAAACAAGACATCAAGACAAACTTAGCCCAGCCAGGGACATCCTCTTCAGAATCCATGGGCGTAACCATGAAATCATTTCAACAAAATTATGATCTCCAAGTAAAGACGGTGGGCGTACCCCGTTGACTCATTTCAATTCAATCTTCTTCTCGAGGGTTCCCCAATGAGTTGTACCCAGCAAGCGTGACTGTTGTCAATTGCCTTCCTATCATCCTTTTGGTGATAGTCGAACTTCGTCAGTTCAACCTAGCCTGCATCCTTTTGGTGTTGGTAAACTTCAAATCTGTGTTGTCCTATCATCCTTTTGGTGATAGCGACCTGTGCGTGTGAGTTTCGCTCCGTCATCCTTTTGGTGGTGGGTCTGACATTTCGTCGATGTCAGATTGTGCGATATTTTGTTTGTGTTTCGCTCCATCATCCTTTTGGTGGTGGGTCTGGCATTTCGTCAATGTCAGATTGTGTGATATTTTGTTTGTGTTTCACTCCATCATCCTTTTGGTGGTGGGTATGGCATTTCGTCAATGTCAGATTGTGCGATATTTTGTTTGTGTTCCGCTCCGTCATCCTTTTGGTGGTGGGTCTGACATTTCGTCGATGTCAGATTGTGCGATATTTTGTTTGTGTTTCGCTCCATCATCCTTTTGGTGGTGGGTTTGGCATTTCGTCGATGTCAGATTGTGCGATATTTTGTTTGTGTTTCGCTCCATCATCCTTTTGGTGGTGGGTCTGACATTTCGTCGATGTCAGATTGTGCGATATTTTGTTTGTGTTTCGATCCGTCATCCTTTTGGTGGTAGGTTTGGCATTTCGTCGATGTCAGATTGTGCGATATTTTGTTTGCGTTTCGCTCCGTCATCCTTTTGGTGGTGGGTCTGGCATTTCGTCGATGTCAGATTGTGCGATATTTTGTTTGTTTTTATCATATCATCCTTTTGGTGGTAGTGGCTGGTGTGTGTTTCGCTCCGTCATCCTTTCGGTGGGGGGTCTATCATGGTCATTAATGATAGATTGTGCGATCTGTGTTGTGTTTCGCTCCGTCATCCTTTTGGTGGGGGGTCTATCATGGTCATTAATGATAGATTGCGTGATATTTTGTTTATGTTTCGCTCCGTCATCCTTTTGGTGGTGGGTCTGACAATTCGTCGATGTCAGATTGTGCGATGATGATTGTGCTATCATCCTCTTGGTGGTAGTGATTGGTTGTGTTTCGCTCTGCCATCCTTTTGGTGGTGGGTCTGGCATTTCGTCAATGTCAGATTGTGCGATATCTGGTGTGAGTTTTGCTCCATCATCCTTTTGGTGGTGGGTCTGGCATTTCGTCGATGTCAGATTGTGCGATTGTGTTTGCTCTATCATCCTTTTGGTGGTAGTGGCTGGTGTGTGTTTCGCTCCGTCATCCTTTTGGTGAGGGGTCTATCATGGTCATTAATGATAGATTGTGCGATATTTGTGTGTGTTTCGCTCCGTCATCCTTTTGGTGGTGGGTCTGGCATTTCGTCAATGTCAGATTGCGCGTTTGTGCCTTGCTCTAGCATCCTTTTGGTGGTAGTAGCCGTGTTCATTTCTTTCCATCATCCTTTTGGTGATGACGACCTTTTGCCTATTATTTACAGTTTACGTCGAGGTTCACATTTTTCAGTATGTTCAATTCTCAAACATCCCTTTTTCTTTCGGACAAATTCAGGGTCTTCTTCATATCTAATTGACTTCTACCTCAGGAATATGAACGCTAATGCAGTTCATTTTCCTATGTTTAAGCCGATTAGATAGGGGCATCTGTCATACCCTAAATTTGTCCTACCCCTTTTGTTGATATTTTCGCATTTTATTGTTTCATGCCGTTTAGACACGTGTCCATCCGTAAATTGAGCATTTTTCAAATTTTTTTTCTTTTTGTCCAATAGAGACATGACACGTGGCCTAAGAACATTTTGTGAATATTACTTTCTTAAACTTTGTTTTCTTTTAAGTGTTACTAATAACATTTTAGTAATTACTTTTTTTTTTGTTTTTTATAAATCTTAGTTATTTTATATATTTGGATATTTGTTTAATAGTTATTGTTAATATTTAGTTGTTAATATTAATTTAGATTTAATTATTATATTTTGTTAATATTTATTAATCATATATTTGTTAATATTCATATTTTAAATAGTTGTTAATAATTAACGAAAAGAAAATATAAGATTTTTTTTTGAAGAAGAGGGTGAGAGAGTCCGATTGGGCCCATGCAAGGAGGCTCATTAGGGTGAGACATCGTGCTATAAGAGAGGAGAACAAGAAAACCCTAGGGGGAGGGGGGGACACTGTTCACGGCGCCCAAATTAATCCTGAAAGCCCTAAAAAAAGGAGTTTGAACCGTGGAACATCTCCTTACTCAGCAAAACCCTAAACGGCCATCGTCACCTCCTCCCTTTCTCCTCCCGTTTTTTCGTCTCATCAAACCCTAGCCCTCCTTCCTCATAAGAAATTAATCCGCCGAACCCTACCCTCCATTTCCGCCGTTGACTCCATCTCTAACCCTCTCCAAAGCTTCTTATCGCCATCAATCAAATTTTCAGACCATCATCACTATCGGCGAAGTCAACTCCGGTGACGACGTCGACGACACATTTGAAAACAACAACACAACATCTTCAAAAAAAAACACGACGGCGACCACATTTGACCATCTCACCACCCTCAGATTCGCTGAAAAATCTTCACAGCCTCCATATTCCCGTCACCGTTTTCAACTGAGTTTAGCAGGGATTGCGACCACCGCGTCAAGCGTCGATGGAATAATAAGGTTACGGATCTACGTCAGGAGCAGTTAAAGAGCAATAACCATACGGCGTCGTCAATTTTCAACTCACCGCTGCGAGTCAAGCATCATTTACTTGATTTCTGCATGTTCTGGACAGCATCAACAAGAGGCCTTGGATCAGGAACAACAACTTTGACGAAGCGACGTCGGTAACTCTCAATTTTAGGAGTTTTTGTTCGTACATTGATGTTGTTGATTAGTGTCTTTTTTTTTTATTGCTCTTATTGAGTCTGCTATAGTGATATACTGTAAATGGATTGTCACTTTGATAGGTTCTCTATTCTGGTTGCAAATTGCATATTTGTTGTTTATATCTTCATATAAGTTTTGTTTGCGCCTATTGTTTTGTGCACTGTACCATTGTGGGTGTTAATGTTCTGTTTGATTTTCAATGTGTTTGGATATAATGTGGTTGGTTTGTTATGTTTTTTTCTAATGTTATCATTAGAAGCATGTTAGGGTGCAGACCTGTGTTCATCTCTGCATTTTATTTCCACTCCTGGGTTTGTATCTCGTGACTTTATGTTTGCAGGAGAAGAGGGTATCATGTACATGAAGAAGGATCTTTGAGTTTAAAGTTTTTTGGTTGTTGTTGTTATCATGATATATCAGTGTTGTATGAGTATTCTGTGGTTCGTGCCGCAAGCGATACAATTATTTTTTTTATCTGTTATGTTCATAGCTAGTTTGTTTTCCTTGAATCGGTGGCGTGACGCTTATTCGATTTTGAGATTTTGTTTGTGGGAGAAGCTATTAGACCAGATATGATTTACCGCTGTAGCTGATTTTTGTTTCAATTTTACGGCATGGAACGTTACCGATGCGATATAGGATGATTGATACTTCTGTTTATTCAAGCTTGCAAAATTTAAATATAATTATCGTGCTTGTTTTGAATGTTATGCTTGGAGTGCGTAAACGCCGTAAGTAAGTTGTTGTCGTAGCGCGGTTTTGTCTTGCACTTACTTTGATTTCATGAGATTTGCAGGTGTATCTCTGTGTACTAATATTGAGTTTTATGTATGTTAAACCGTTTAGTAGACGTAAGCGCGCGACAATTTGGAGCCTGAATCCACTTTATGCTGTTGCTATTATTCCTTTTTTGGGTCTGGTTTGGATTTGCACTGGTAGCAGGCTATACGAACTGTGTTTTAAGCCTGCATTTTGGTTATAGTTTTTCCACTGATTTCTTATTTCGATGCTACTACGAGTTTTTGCTGCAGATGTCTTGCTGTTTAAGTGAGTTTTGTAATCTTATTATTATGTTCAATGAAAGTCTTAGTTTAGATTTACACTGTTAATGGTTTGATTTTTAAGCTTGTGATGTGAGGACTTTATGCAGAACTGATATTCTGCTATTAGTTTGATAGTTTGCAATTCTGTTATTTATTGTTTTGTATGTCCATTGAGTTTTTTTGCCTTTATTTGTTTTTGTTTTTATTTCTTTCCAGTTTTTTAGCCTATGAGTTTTTCATTCAATAATAACTTTATGGTATGGTTTCTTTACCTGTATCATATTTGTATTATAAAATGACTTTAGGTGTTAAGTGTGGTTTCTTTTAGCGTACCGCGCTGAGGGTGGATTACGTATGTCGACTGTTTGGATTAATTATGCATACTTAATTATTGAATTGAAATGGGTGGTATAGCATGCTCACTTTTAAAATAAATTACTAGCAGTTGCTTTCCATTATGCTAGAAACATGTTAACATGTTTCATCTTCTGTTTTATTCAAAGTTGTAAACAGCAAATCATGTATTGAATTAAATAAGTTCCAAACCCTTTTCCCTTTGAGTAATACTGTGTATGTGTTTTCGTTTTTTTGAAACTCGTGTGTATGAAATTTTTCGTGTCTCGCTGCGCATCTCCGAGTTTTTTTTGTTATGTGATTTTGTGGGCCTTTTATAGAACTCGATGATTGATGTGGAATGAAATCCGATTTTTTTACTTGTAAATGGCTTTCCTTATTGAGATGGGCATGTTTGGGGCATGTTTCAGAAGAAATGTTAAGTTTATGATATCAAAAGATTCAAAACCAATCTTGCTTTATTTCAGACATGTCTAAGAACTCTTGATTTCTTTCCTCATTCAGGATCGATTTTATTCACTTGTCATGGCCATTGATTAAGAATTTATTGTGTTTGACCAAATGTAATAAATCCTTATTTTTGTCAATAACTCTTCATTCACGTTGATTGTGTTTACTCTTGAAGTCATGAAAACTTGGTTCTAGGCTGTTATCTTTCTCCTGCTGACATGGTTTTGCTTGATTGCTCCTGACAATTTAGTTTTCATTTCCAATTTTGTTTATTTACCGTCAACCATAATGTTAGGATTGTATCACCATTTATTTGATTAATTTGAAGACAATTCAAAAATATTTTCTAAACAAAACCATGGACTATTTTAAAGTGTATTTTCAAAATATGATTAATTTCTTAATCCAATTTATTCTCAACACACAACATCTTCTTAATCAATAACGAAAAAAACTCTTAAGGTCTAGCATCTTTTGAGTTCTTGAATAATCACTATTGGGGCGTACGCCTTAGGTAGTACATTATTCGACTTTTCAAAATGCGCCCTTTAATTATTTAAACAAGAAAATGTCATTGGAGTCTAGCATTCCACGTGATACTTTTGTTGTTTATTCAAACAATATTTTATAAATTGAATCAAAATCATTCTTCTATTTATTAAGTAATTTATTTAATGAGACAAATTCAAAATAGATTTTATTTTAAAGAGATAAAACTTTGAAGCAATAATATTTCTTAAGCCTGTTTAATCAAATCATTTTTAGTTAAATTATGAAAAATTAAACTCTTGAAGTCTAGCACTTCTTGAGTTTTCGAATGGATATTATTGAGGTGTACACCTTAAATAATGCTTTGTTCAACTTTTCGTCTTAGCATTCGCTTTTTGATAAAGAACTATTATAGGAATCTAGCATTCCGTGTGATATTTCTGTTGTTCATCCAAACTTTTTCTAAATGAAAAAGGCGTTGTCGAGATCTAGCATCTCGATAATACCCCGATTAATTGATTGTGAGGCCGACGTCTCATTTATTAAATAATCGTCATTTCTCCTATACTTTTCGAATTCAATCTCGTATTCTCACCTCTCGTGCCGTAAACTCTTTTTCATACTCCTAATTTCATTTCAAATTACTTTCAGCAATATTTTATCAATTAAAACTCCGAAAGAGGGAGATTCTTGAAATCTAGCATTTCTTGGATCTTCGAGTTAATAATTCTCGAGGCACGCCCTTGAGTTGTTATTCATTCAGTCTTTTGATTTTCTCAAACGCGCTTTCTCAATATCTTTTTTCGATTAAAACTCCGAAAGAAGGAGATTCTTGGAATCTAGCATTCCTTGAATTTTCGAGTAAATAGTTCTCGAGGCACGCCCTTTGAGTTGTTATTCACTCAACCTTTCGACTTTTTCAAATATTAATCATTTTCAAACATGCTCCTAAGTCGAATGCTCGTACGCATTCGCAACCCACATTTCGTACACGCGTTCACAACTCCTAGTGGTTTTGATATTGGAGGCACCCTTAGGGACCAATGTCATCTCTCACAGTCTAACCCTTGACACGTCGTCAAGTCTGTTCCATTTTCAAACAAATCCTCGACACGTCGTCGAGCTATTCCAAACCAACTTCCTTTGGCCACACATGCCATTCTTCGATTCGATCCTTTCACAAACATTTTTAAAACTTACGAAAGAGAGATATTCTTAGAATTTAGCATTCTTTGAATATTTGAATGAGTAACTCTCGAGGCGCGCCCTTGAGTTGTTATTAGTTCATTCTTTTGATTTCAAAACATCCAACTCTTTATCTTCAATTTATTCAGTCAATTCCCGAAAGAATTGAGTTCTTGGAGTCGAGCATTCCTTGAATTTCTGAATGACAAGCTCATGAGGCACGCTCTTGGGTTGCTTATCAGTCACTCTTTCGTCCCTTTCTCAAACTTCCAACCTGTTCAAATCTCATCTTTTCGTGGTTGTTACCACGAACTACGGACGCTCTGATTCTTTATTCATTCTTGAATATAAGATACGTAGGCACAAGATTGCGATAATCTTGGCGAGCACACTTCTATCCATCTTCCGTTTCCCCCCATCCTTTTCCCGTAGTCGAACTACGACGCTCTGATTTCTCATTCTCGTCTGAATGAGCATACGTAGGCACAAGGGCCCCAATCCTTGGCGAGCACCCTATCATCTAACCACCCATCTCTCCTTTACGTCTTTCCCCTAGCGTCTTTTAAACCTACCAATTCTACCTTTAACAACGAGAAGAAAACAAGTAAACCTAAACAACACTCCACATAATTACCTTAAGAGGTTCCCGTCGAGTACAACGGACGTGAGGGGTGCTAATACCTTCCCCTCACATAACCGACTCCCGAACCCAAAACATGGTTGCGACAGCCCTGTTCCTATCCTTTCGTTTTAAGAGGTTTTCTTGATATTTTCCTCTCCCGTTTATTCGGGAAAAATAAAGTTCGGTGGCGACTCTGTCGAACCGCATTTCCGCGCCTTTCGCGTGAGGGTCGTTTCTCCGAAATGTCTCCGTGATTTTTCGAGGTGCGACACAAACAACCTAGAAGGTTCCCATCGAGTACGATGGATGCGAGGGGGGCGCTAATACCTTCCCCTCGCATAACCGACTCTCGAACCCTAAGACTTGGTTGCGATGACCATGCTCTTTTACTAAAGGTTTTATCGCTATTTCCCTTTCCCTCCTTGGGATAAATAAAATCCGATGGCGACTCTGTGTCATTTTTCGCGTAGCTACAGTGTGTATTTAATCTCAATCCACTTGTCTACTGGTTATGAATCAATATCTGTGATCTATTTTTTTCTTTCTCTCATGAGCATGAAGGTGTTCATATGAATCATGTGAGATTGTGATGTCAAACTAAATGTCTTAACATCTTGCTGAGTTGATACTTTAGCTTAGTAAGCTCTGTTTAGGAGCTTGACTTGTTAAGGTTTTGAATTATTTCAACTATGTTCATGTTTCTTAAAAGAGACCTGAGAAACGGGATTGTATATAGTCTGGGAGAATTTATGTTTCTCTGTAGTTTTGGATAAGGTTTATGGATGATTCTGTTGACGTCATGGTTAGGGTCTTCTAATTCTGGCTGGAAGGAATATGCTTGGAGTTCATTGGAAAGCATTGTGACTATGCTTCAACATTTTCAAGAGAGAGTAAACAAAAACTGACTGGATGTTAGGACACTATTTAGGAATTGTGGTTGTTTCCAAGTAGCTCTATTTGGACTTTGTTCCTTGGACAGTGGAAAGTGTGCCTTAAATAAGGCGTGAAAAACATGTTTCCTTGCTACATGCATAGTCCTTGGACGGTTCTCATTAAATAAGATACAGTCAAATCTGAGATGGCCAGTGCACACCCATTTATGATTAAGTTCTCTTTCTCAACTTACTCTTTCATTGAATTATCCTTCAGTTATATCAATGGAGCGTTAAATCCTAAGGAAACTGCTCGGGTATTTAAAGAGGGTCTTGGCTTCTTTTGTTTCAAGTTGTGTTTCTTTTTGTTGTGTTGAGTCTTCATGAATTTTGTACGGGTTTGGGTAAGTACTATATGGGTATGGACATGTGTTGGGTATCTTTGTCAATTTTTAGCTAAAAAGGGGGAGTTAGGTTATGTGTCTATATGTGTTGCTCCTTGCAACACATAACTGATGTCTTATTTGATTCTGAGTCTATCCTCGCAGTTATTTTACAAGGATGTCAGATAGGATGCTCTAACATCTTGTCTATGACTCAATTTGTATTGTTCTGAGTCTTCTTTTTGTGTCTTGTGATCTGAGTTATGAACACAGTTGTGTCTTGCGTTCTGAGTTATCCGAAGTTGGGGTCAAGTCCACAGAGCCTTGATATAGATAATGGAGGATGGTAAATTAGGACTGGTTTTGAGAGGGAGTGGCTTGCATCTTCTTCCGCATGTACAACAGGGTTTAGGATACACGTCATACAACAGGTGGTGTATGCTGTACAGGAAGAACGAAAGCTTCCAGGAGGATCATTATTTTCTGCTAGACTCGTCACAGGCTGGCTGACATGACTTCAAGACTTTCTACTCTTCTTCTCCTTATTTCCTGGGTTTATTGTGCAAAAGGAGTTTTAGCCAAAATTTGTCAAAAGGGGGAGATTGAAGACTCTAATATTTGAGAAAATTTTGGTAAAACATGATATTGCACAAGATGTTCTAACAAGAAGAAATGTATAAAGAATAACATGTCAGATAAGATGTCCTAGCATGAGGACTCGACATCTTAGTCTGATGCAGCAGGTTTGTTGCAGATCTGTTCTAAGATTTAAGGAGAAATCAGAACGTGGATCAAGGAAAGATTGGACAGAGACTTTAAAGCCCATGAACTGCTGAAGGCTATAAAAGGAAGACCAAGACCTAGGGAAAAAGTAGTAAACCTTGTAACAAATTCTTGAAAATTAATAATAAGGGTTTAAGGTTTTGAGATTCGTATACTTTCTTGTGTTGTAAGTCACCCTTTGTATTAGTTGATACATTGTGGTAGACAAAGTTTTACATATTCAAAAACCTATAGGTAATGAATTTTATATTGTTCTTGGATGAAGCTTTTAAGCAAATCCAAGTATTAATGTTAGTCAAGAGTCTTGACTGAATATTGTATTGAAATGAGTGTCTTTCAATTGAATAGTTTGATACAGTTACTAGAGGTTGTTACTGTTAGATATCACGGAGGTGATTTAGGTATTGAGATGGGTTTCTCTTATCTAGATTGTGATTTCTAAGTAGAAGTTGCACTGGGTAGGGATTAAGTGAGGAGTTGTAAACCAAAGGTTGTTTAACTCTGAATTAATACTACTGATAGTGAATTCATTTCTGGCTTGGTAGCCCTCAGATGTAGGTGTTGTTATTCACTGAACTGGGTCATCATATCTTGGTGTTATTTATCATTCTGTTATTGAATATTTCAGTTCTTTCTCTTATTCTAAAATACATGTCTTAACAGATGTTGAAACATCTATCATTACATTGTTATGACTTGGAGATATCAGATTATTCTGGTCTGTTTGTTTTGTCCTTGTTTAAGTTATGAATAGATCAATGTCTCGACATCTCATGGAACATATGTGATTTGTACACCAAAATTTCAATTCAAAGTTGTTGAACAGAAAAGTTTTGGAGATATGATTGCAGCCATTTGTTCTTATGAACCACATTTTCCAGTTCCAACATATAACGCGCTTAGAGTTTCACTCCTAAAGAATGAGGTGGAGGAGATCGGAGAAGAAAATGTTGTTCAAGTTATCTCTGATAATGGAAGCAATTATATTTCAACGAGTAAGATGTTAATGGATAAAAGAAAGCATCTTTATTGGACTCCTTGTGCAGCATATTGCGTAGATTTGATGCTTGAAGATATTAGGAAGCTTCCTTTGATAAATAAAACAATTTAAAGGGAAATCATTATTGTTAGCTACATCTATAGGCATTCTATTACCTTGAGTTTGTTGAGACATTACACTAACAAAAGCGAGTTGGTGAGACATGGAATAACTCGATCTGCTATATCCTTTCTTTCAATAGAAAGGTTTCATCAAGAGAAAGGGAATCTTAGAAAGATGTTTACATCCGACTCATGGATTGTAAACAAGTTTCTAAGGAGACTAAGGGGAAGGAAGTTACAAAGGTTGCCCTTATACCTTCATTTTGGAACCATGTTGTTTACACTCTTAGGATCACGAGCCCTCTTGCTCGAATGCTTTCTCTCATTGATGGAGAAAGAAAATCATCCATGGACTACATATATAAAGCAATGGACAAGGCAAAAGAAAAAATTGAGAAGTCTTTCAATAACAATGAAAACAAATATTAGGATGTGTTTAAAATAATTGAGGATCGATGAAATTATCAACTTCATCTATCATTGCATGTTATCGATCACTTTTTGAACCCGTCATTCTTCTATGGAAACCCACAATTGGGGTATGATTTAGAAGTTAGTAATGGGTTATATGAATGCATCAAGAGGTTGAAATCATCTCTTGAAGGGGGCAGTGCAATAATGGTTTAGTTTCCAATATACAAGAGTGGTAACGGTCACTTTGAAAGTGAATTTACAGTATCACAAAGAGACGACCTTGCTTCCGGTGAGATTTCAAATTCTAGTTATTTGAAATTATTTAAATTTTAAGAATAAATCCTAAATATACAATTTTTGTTTTGCAACTCAATGGTGGAGAATGTTTGTCCATTCAACGCTAAAATTGAAAATGTTGGTAATCAAAATTTTGAGCTTAACAACTAGTGTGTCAGGCTGCGAAAGAAATAGGAGTGTATTTCAGCAAGTAATATTCCTAAACTCATGATATATTTTATTTATAGAAATATAGGATTAGAAAAAAAGTATTAATACTTAAATATATATATATATATATATATATATATATATATATATATATATATATATATATATATATATATATATATATATATATATATATATATATATATATATATATATATATATTGTAGATTCATTCAAAAAAGAGAAATAGGCTTGAACACAAAAGAATGCATCATTTGGTTTTTGTCAAATACAACCAAAAGCTCAAAGAAGGATATGATATTAAAGATGAATTTGATGCAATTTATTTGAATGATAATGATGATTGTAATGAGTGGTCAGTGGGAGTGTTGGATGATTGTAATGAGCCTGAAAATGACTTAGTGCATGAAGATACCATTACTCTTAATTGGAAAACTTTTTATGAGCCTTCGGGTCTTGGAGAGCCTACAAGAACTACTAGAAAGCAAAGTAGGAAGAGAAATGTTACAATTGCTAGAATCATAAAGAAGAAAGTTCAAGCATAGACATCAACCTCTAAAGGAAAACGAAAGGAGGTTTTGAACGTGATTGATGAAGAATAAATATTGGAAGATATAGAGAGTGATGATGTAGCAGCTGTAGAACAAGAGGAGGAGGAGTTTGCTAAAATGATAAAATTTGGAGATTTTAAAGATTCGGGAGAAGAGGAAGAAGGACACACTCCATCTGATAATAACTTTGAAGAAGATTATGTTAAATTTAGAGAAGAAAATGAGAGGTTTTATAATGTTTTATTGTTTTGTTTTATAATGTTTTTTATGAATATAATGTTTTGAGGTACATAAGACATGTCTCATCTATTTGAGCAAGTAATATTTCTAAACTAATCATGATATATGAATTGTGTTTTCTAAGTTCTATGAATTTTGTTTTGATTTTTTTTATGTTATTGTTGTTTTTTGATCTCGTTATTGTTATTGTATTTTTAGTTCTATGAATAATGTTTTTTGTTTATCATGCTTCCACAATTTTCCGTTACGCCGTCCGCCATTTTTTATGGAGGGTTTTTGTCTCGACACAATTTTCTGCAATCCGCAACAGACAACATTGATTGTAATAAACAATCAATTGTGGAGAGTATTATCCTTGAACTTTTCCTTTCAGCAAGAACTAAAAATAAATATACTAGTACTATTTATATTTGGATTCATAAAATCTGTTCTAAATGATCTTCAGCCTAATAAAGACAGGAGCATAAATATTTTCTAACTTTTAGAAATGGCAAATACAAAACTTTAAAGGCATATCCTAGGATATCTTATTGATGGTACAATATACAGCCTAGCTAATTATAAATTATTATGAAATTATTTTTTATTAATCTCGGTATGAAAAAGAGATTATGAAAATTGAATACCATAGTAAATATTTGGTTATTAATAGAGATGTGTGTAGTTAGTTACTAATAGGTACACGTATGGAACAAACAAGTCTTTGGCATGATATGTTAATCTCGGTATGATAAAGAGATTATGAAAATTGAGTAATGTGATAAATTTATACGAATTGAATGATATCATGATTTGATGATTGAAAAATGAAAATATAATGTGACTAATAAAGTGAATATAATGTGAGGACTAACTCTATGCAAGTTGTTTTTGAAATTCTGGTAGCAGATCTTAAATGTCACAACAGTTATCCAGACATTTAATATCTACTTCAAACACAATGACAATAAAGAATGGAATATAAATTGCAGAAAGTAAACAACACATAACATTGTTAACTCAGTTCGGTGAACAACACCTACATCTGGAAGGCTTTCAAGTCAGGAATGAAATCGACTAGATAATATTAATTCTAAGCAAAATAACCTCTGGTTTTCAACTTATCACTTAATTACTACCCGTGCTTAATTTCTACCTAAGACTCTTCCTAGGTATGAGATCCTTTTCAATTCCCTTTCAATCACAGCAGTGACTAAAATTACAACTCAATATAAACTGTCCAGCTCTAGTATCAACACAATACAAGAGAGGCTCACAAATTACAAACCCTAGTACACACTAAGCAACAGTGCAAATTCCACACCTCTCTTACGTTAAATTCATCCTATTTATAACCATAAACTAGACTGTATTTGGGCTTCAAAAATGCAGCAATTCTGTTCCACAAAATCTGGAACTAATTCTCTTCTAGAATATTTTCTTCAATCCTAAGTTTCCTAAAGTGTCACCACACTTTAGAAATAGAAACTTTTCAAATTATAATCAAAATCTCTTATTCCTCAATCTTGGACGCAACCTAGGAAAAACAAATAATCCCAGAATAATCTAACAACTGGAATAGCAGAATTAAAAACTGAAAAATAAAAGACAAAGATGTCGAATCATCATGATAGGACATCTTGTCCAACATCTTGATCTTTAGTTATTTCTTCACCATGTTAAGGCATCTTGTCCAACATTTTGCTGACAGATTAGTTTTACCAAAATTGATGCCAACTACAAAGGCTTGGACTCATCAATCTCCCCCTTTGGCAGATTTTGGCTAAAACTAAATGAATAACATATGCAAGAAGAAACACAAGTCAAAGGCTAAAAGTCAGAACATCAGCAGCGGAAAAACACAAGCACAATCCCCCCTCAACAAGTTACTTCTTCTGCAAGCAACAGATTAGAACACTCCCCCTCAATGGCAGCAGTCAGCAGCAGCTAGTGGTTAGAAAAGTTAGTATTACTCCCCCTTTTTAGCCATAAGATCACAAAGGTAGTTAAACTAATTAAACAACCAAGTCATAACATAAAAGATAAAGTTACAAACCAAGCACATGAAGTGCCAAAATAACAAATATCCTGGGCATTAAGCCCTTACATAACCACACAAAAAATAAGACTACATTCAGATGTCATCTTCAGTAGCCTCATCATCATCTTCTTCTTCTTTTTCCTCATCATTAGCCTCAACTTCAGTATCTTCAACATCAGCATCTTTAGCTCCATCCTTATCAGCATAATCAGTCCCACCAGCATCTTCAGTGCTCTTGTCCTGCTTAGTTGTGAAGGCATGTATTAGTTGTTCAAGTTTAGCCTTCCTAGGTATGTTGGACTTGATAATAGAATCCAGGTCCTTGCAGGTCTCCTTCAGTTGTGCAATGGTATCTTCCTTTGAAGTTGTAGATGTTGATGCAGATGTCGAAACAATATCTGGGACATGATTCCCAGCAAACAACTTATAGTGCAATGTTAAGGGAGATTCCCTTTTCATTGCATAATCTGTAGGTACCAAAATACCAGGATATTGTTCTAGAATAATACCAAAAATGAGTAAAGGAAAACATATAGATAGTTTAACAACAGTTGATAAAGCTTGCTTCAGAACATGATTAAAGATATAAGTCCCAAAATAGAACTTCCTCCCTTTACCAACAATGTATATGAACTTTCCTAGACCAGAAGATATGGTTGAAGTGTGGTTGGTAGGAACCCAGTTGACAATACCAATTCTATGTAGAATTGCATACTTCACGCTAAACTTCCCAGCTGACAGCTTCCCTTTGCTTGGCCACTGCTTCACAGTTTTGCAAGTGATCTCCTAACACACCTGATCATCAGTCTCTTCAACCTCATGTGGAGGGTCTTATGATCTTCCTAGGAACTTGTTGATCACAGTGGAGGAAAATGTCAGAACATTTCCTCAGACATATACTTTCCTAAAGTCTTCACTGTTAGCATCATTACATCCTTCTGGAATGTTAACCACGAATTCCTTCACAAGTTTCTCGAAGCAGGGACTAAATTTAGTATCTTTCTTCATCAGGCTAGCATCTTCAATTAGCTTCAACACCTATTTTCACTCAAGGGCATTTTTCCCTAGTTCTATTTCCAAGGAAACACTTCTTTGATACACATATTACCATCTTCCCACGTTTTCAGCAGCATGGAATGAAATATTGTTTAAAGGATCTTTTGGTAGAGCAACAACCCTCTTCTTAGAAGTTAGTTTCTTTACATGCATGATGTCCTAGACATGTCTTTCAACATCATAGTCTGACTTAGTATCAGACTCAGCTTTTCTCTTTTTTGACACTATAGCAACCTTGCTCCAAGATTTTTGTGGTCCAATCACAAACTTCTTGATATGAGAGTTCTCTTCAGCCACACTCTTACCTTTTTTGCACTTCAGTCTTTTTGCTATATCAGGATGAAGGCATTTCACAATGATCTAATCATTAGAAGGCAGATCATTAACATTGATAGCCTGATCAGTAGCCTTTCCAACAGTACTCTCAGATGCTTAACCCTTTTACTGAGATTCTTCTTCAGAGCTAGATGTTCCATCATTTTCTTCGACATTTATTACCATAGAATCACCATGGGTGTGAAGATTCCCTTCTGATTTTTCTTGATCCTCCTTTTCAACCCTATTCTCAATAAAATTCTACTCAATCACTACCTCTAGTTCAGCAACCAGAGCAGAGATAGTGGGAAGAATCTGAGCCAGAGGTCTAGTAATCCCAGTAATGTTCAGATGACTTCTTAAATTTAAAGTTCTAGCAACTATTTGACTGATTCTCTTACCAGTATCAAATATTTCTACCTTAGTCCTAGGGTTAAGAAAAGGATCAGAGGTCTTTGAAGGATTACTTGTAGGAAGGTCCTTAGATATTTTCACAGGGAGTTTTTTAGGCTTGCATGGCATCATAGCCAGTAGAGCAACATCAATTGCATATGTAGCAGACAGTTTCCTAGACTTAGCCCTAGCTGTTGAAGATGGAACATTCTCCTTCTTGGTTACCCCCTTAAAAGATTGTTGTTGAGACATCTTTGCATACTGGAAAGTTGGAGAAGAATAAAATGGATTAGGGTTTTCTCTGAGCACAAAGGTGAAACAGTTTGCCACAGTATGAAGGAGACGTGTGAGGGAGCAGTTTAGGTCAATTTGAAATGATTGATTTTGAAATTCTCTCTTTATTTGTTGGAACCATACATACACTTGAGTAGTATTCCCACAAATTAATTTCCCAAAACCCTTAATCATGCAAAACCCTAATTTTCCCCTTAACTCCTCAATCTGATTTTTGTAATCATTAGTCAGACTCCAGTTGTCACAGTAAGATATCACGACATCTTGTGTGATATTATGCTCAGTCAGCATTAGTCTCTTATGCGTTGAGAGCAACTCTCCCCTTCAACTTCTGTGGTCAAAACAGCAACATAAGCACACTTCTTTTCTCCAAGATCATCAATAAATAAGTCCTTATGAATAAGTTTCTGAATCCTTGAGGTAGTCAGATCTCTCAACTCCCTTTATGACATCTTGGTTAACTTTTCACAGATTCTTCCATCATCACTATTCATATATAGACTTTTCTTCATCTTCTGAATATGACCAAGCTTATGATGATTCACTTCACCTTTATTCGACATGGATAAGCACTCTGTCGCTGGAGAAGTCCACACATAACAATTATTCTTGGATCTTCCTCCCTTAACAACTTCATCCTTGTAATTCATTACTAGACACTTAGATTTGGTAAAGTTAACCTTGATACCTTGGTCACCAAGTTGGTTGATACTTATCAAATTCGCAGTTAGACCTTTGACAAGCATTACATTATCAAGTATGGAATGCCAACATAGTCCATCTTCCTAACACCTTTAATTTTCCCTTTTGATCCATCTCCAAAGGTGACATACCTAGTGGCATATGTTTCAATGTCCACCAAGAAATCCTTGACACCGGTCATGTGTCTAGAACAACCACTATCAAAATACCATCTTTCTCCAGCAGATGCTCTTAGATAGGAGCGAGCTATGAGATCCACTTAGTCATTCTCAGAAATCCACTTCTTCCTTGCTTTACCAGCCTTCCTCTTTCTAGGTTGAGAACCAGACTTGGGATACCCATGTAACTTGTAGCAGTAAGGTTTAATGTGATCATACTTACCACAATGATGACATCTCTAGTCATGCTTCTTTTTGCCTGAAGAATTTTTTTGATGTCTGTATTAATGTTGAAACATCTCTTTTGACATCTTCTAATTCTGTTCTCTTTTAGGCTAAGCAGAACTCAATGCTTTCTCTTTTCTTTTGTTCATCAAAACTTGGTCATTGTAACTAAGTCCTCTGATATCTCCAGCATCCCTCCCAAATTGAAGAACCCCATCTAGCACATCAGAACCGCTATTGAGAATTCTAACAGTTTTGGTCGTATTTTCAAGTTTAGAGTTTAGCAGTACAAATTCCTCCTTTAGATAAGAGATAATGTCAAGATGCTTCAATCTTTCATCCTTAAGACGGATGATAACACTATGTTGATCCTCTCCCAGCTGACATATTTTTGCACTTCTGGTGCACAGCTCCCTGTAGGATTTAGCCAGATCATTATATAAGATTTCTCCAATATCTAATTTTCCATCAGAGTCAAATACCCCTGTAAGAGCAGAAACCTGGTTAGGTGATTTTCCTTCACTTGCAGAATGATCTTCAGACCATGATATAGACAAGCCTTTCTTCTCCTTCTTGAGAAAGGCAGGACACTCATATTTGATGTGTCCAAATCCTTCGCATTCATAGCACTTGATTCCTTTGCCTTTGCTAGCTTTTTCTTCATTTTTGGACTTTCATCCAAAATACCTCCTTTTGTTGTTGTCGGATGACTGAGTCTTAAAATTTTCTCTTGACTCTCCTTCCATCCTCTTCAGCAATTGATTGTACTATTTTCCAAGAATGACAATAGCCTTAGATAATTCTTCCTTGGAATTTATCTTACATTCATCTTGATTAGACACCAAGGCTAAAATCTTCTTCTTCTCAAACTTCTCACTGATAGCCATTTCAAATGTTTGTAGGGAACCCATGAGTTCATCTACCTTCAAGGTGGTTATATCATGGGCTTCTTCAATAGCAGTCACCTTCATGTCAAATTTCATGGGAAGAGATCTGAGAATTTTCTGGACCAGCTTAGCTTCTGGAATCTTTTCTCCAAGATCACTTGAGGTATTGGCTATATCAATGATGTTCATATGAAAGTCTTGAATACTTTCATCCTCAAGTTCTCAAACTTGGTGATGAAAAGTTGAAGTCTTGAAGATTTCACCCTAGAAGTTCCTTCATGCGCAGTCTTCAAAATATCCCAAGCATCCTTGGCAATAGTACAACTTTTGATCAACCTGAATATCTTCTTGTCAACACCATTAAACAAGGCATTCAATGCTTTGGAGTTACCTTGAGCAAGCTTGTCATCTTCATCATCCCAGTCTTCCTCAGGCTTTATCATATCAATGATCTTCCCTTCCTTATCTTTGTCCTTGGGAGGATCTCATCTTTTTACCACAAGCTTCCAAGCTTTACTATCCATAGACTTGATGAAAGACATCATGTGCACTTTCCAATAATTATAATTGGATCCATCAAGAATGGGTGGTCTATTTAATATTCCTCCCTCTTTTTCCATTGTACTAGAAAGTATCTTTCCTAAATATCACCCAGATACAGAGCAGGATACCTGCTCTGATACCAATTAAAATTCCGGTACCAAACCTCAGATGTCACAAGAGATGTCGAGACACTTGATCTATGTTTCAAACACAATGACAATAAAAAACATAATATAAATTTCAGAAAGTAAATAACACACAGAATTGGTAACCCAGTTCAGTGAACAGCAACCCTTACGTCTTGGGGCTTCCAAGCCAGCAATGAAATCCACTAGATATTATTAATTCTAAGCAAAAAAACCTCTGATTTTCAACTTATCACTTAATCACTACCCGTGCTTATTTTTTACCTAAGACTCTTCTTAGGTATGGGACCCTTCTCAATTCCCTTTCAATCACAGTAGTGACTGAAATTACAACTTAATGTAAATTGTTTAGCACTAGTATCAACACAATACAAGAGAGGTTCACAAAGTATAAACTATAGTACACACTAAGCAAAAGTGAAAAATTCACACCTTTCTTAGGTTAAATTCATCCTATTTATGACCATAAAGTAGAATGGGTTTAGGCTTTAAAAATGCAGCAATTCTGTTCCACAGAATCTGCAACTAATTCTCTTCTATAATAGTTTCTTCAATCCTAAGTTTCCTAAAGTGTCTCCACACTTTAGAAACAGCATCTTCAAATTATAATAAGAATCTATGATTCCTTAATCTTGGACGCCACCTAGGAAAAACAAATCATCCCGGAATAATCTAACAACTGGAATAGTAGAATTAAAAACTAAAAAATAACTGACAAAGATGTCGAATCATCATGATAGGACATCTTGTCCAACATCTTGATCTTCATTTAGTTCTTCACCGTGTTAAAACATCATGTCCAATATCTTGTTGACAGATTAGTTTTACCAAAATTAATGTCAACCACAAAGGTTTGGACTCATCAGCTTTTGAAACTGATTTTCAAAGTGTTTATATATGCTTGGTTGTGTATGAATTAGGACTGTGTTATTTGACTGGTTTTATATTAATTGAGACGATATGTTGTGAGTTGGGACCACTTCATTTGTAATGTATGAATTAGGATTGTTACTTGTTGATAATGTTTTATACTCCATTTTGTTATTTGTTTGTTGTATTATCTTTGATATAAAGTTATATTATTAAAAATTAAAGTTATGTGGTAGATGTAAAAATCTAGAAGTGTTGGGGTCCATTGTTGAGAAAAATAACTTCCCTTACTTTCTCAAATAAGAAAAGATCAACGGTCGATTGTGACATCATTGAATGCTCGTGGAAAAGGTAAATTTGTTATTGAAAATACAAAAAATTTGTTTGATTATGACATATGAGTTAGTTGAGTTAAATAAGCTTGTATTTTCCTTCTTTCAGTTTGGAAGATCTTTGTCCTGCCATATTAAGTTGTTTGTGACCTCCAAATACTTGTATAAAACATGTCAAATTACTCGAATGATTTTCCTTATGCTTTTTTTTATTTAATAAAGGCAGTCTTGTTGCTTATGACATTCACTCACTGATGTTTTGTTTGTACAAAGTTATTTTGTTTGATCATTACATGTGAATTACTTTGAACAATAGAAACTGTGACAAATGCTTCTAAAATAACTTTTTTTAGCAGGAATCAAGTTCTTGATAATATTTATTTATGACAGGAATATCCAAATCATTCGTCCGTATTAAACCGAACCCATCTAAACCGAACCTGTATAAAACGACTATGAAATTGGACGAAAATGAGTCTGTAATTACTTCCCACGCTTTGGACTGAGTGGTGGTTTTGGGCCCGAACCCACCCAACCTATTTTCCAACCCTAGTCTTTCATATTATTTGGCTTGGTCGTAGTGCCTAGATTGTGATGCATCATCAACTTATAAATCATTTTGCATTTATTATTATTGATTGAGAATGGAAGCAAATTTGTCAAATAATCGTCAAGATTGAAGTAAATCAAAAAAAGAAGGTTATGATGTTTGTAAATGTGAATCAAATATTAAGATCAACATCGTAGGAACTGAATTTTATGCAAACTCGCCTGTGATCATTTGCCTTAGTTATGTTTATTTAACTTGAATATTAATTTGTAAAGTATGAATATCTCTCAAAGTATTAAAGGAAGTTCCAAATCTATTTTATCTATAGTGATCAATTAATGATGACAATAATATGCTCTAAAATTTATTGTCATTTTAAGGAAGCTATATTAAATATTTAGAGTTATTAAAAGTTATTGTCGTCTTAAGGCTGTCTTTGGATTTATGAAACATGATAGAGTGAAATGGAACGGAACATAACCGAATAGAATAGAGTATATCATAATGGAATATATATTTCACTTTATTGTTTCAATATTTTATTTAAAATATCTCATTCAATTGCATCAACAAAAAATTGGATGGAATAAAAAACCAAGAATTGTATGGAATGGGTGGAATGGATTCAATCATGTTTCATTCCACACTATTTAATATTTATAAATTCAAACAATAAAATATCATTAGTTACCACTCCATTCCAATCTATTTCATCTTGTACCACCAATCCAAATATATTCTAGATAAAATCAATATGTAATTCAAAATTTGAAATGCCATTGAGACGTTGGTGTGAAGAAGAACATGGATTGACCCCTCACATAACACATTTTAAAAACACAAAAAAAAAAAAAATCACTTAGAAGTTAGAAAGTGTTGTGTTTCTCCTCTGAAAGTTTTAAGCAACATACATTTATCATCTCCTTTTTTAGAGGGATTACAGCCACCCAATTTCGGTCCACTTTAAAATCTAATTAAAAATCAAACATTTATATATTTGGTTGAATTTATAAAATCACACAAATTATGTCAAGGTAGATTGACTCAGTTGGTAAGAGGTTGACTCACAAACCGAGAAGTTGTGGGTTCAACTCTAGTAACTTATGTGAGGATCCCTTTGGTGGATAATCTGTAAGTATCTCTATAAGCTCTCTTTGAGCCTTGAAACCTGCTCTGAATTTCAATCGTATTAAATATTAATATTAACTTAAAGCTAAGATTGGAACAAAAAAAGTTCAAAGAAATAAAATGAAATTACATAGAAGAAACAAAGATAAAATAAAGAAATAAGATAAAATGATTAAGTTGTGCTATTGAAATTGAAAATGATGGTTTGAACATGGAGTTTTGTAACCTTTAACAAATATTAAAAATAAAATATTGTTTGAACGCAATGGAAATAAGATATCATTTTACAAAGTGTACTTGTTACAAGTACAAATGTGTGCTAATCTCTAGAAATTAAGGGTTGTCAGAGGCTTAAAGGTCATTATGAGGTTGCAAGCTATTGCATGTGGGGATGAGAAGCCCAGTTTAAATGTATTTATATCTTTGAGTTAAGTAATTTCTCTATTGCAATATTGGGGTATTTTATAACCACCTGGGCCTAGATCTAAGGTTTCTTGGAATACAGCAACCACTCCGAGAATGGGTAGTTAATTTTATAAGATTCAGGAAGCATTTATTTTGATGACTCCCTTTGCGCCTTTGTTGACTTAATACATGTTACCCAGATGATCACGCACTATGGACAAAGATATGAAGAATACAGACTGTGAGGGCAAGGTTCCTCATTACTTTGTTTTAATGATGTCAAAAACTAGAAAATTTTGTACTTGTGTATTTTGGACGGTATCACCTTGTATAAGCATTGCATTCATCATTTTCAAACACGCATGAAGATCCACATACATGAATCTAGGCATATAGGATCATACTCTATGTTTAAAATGTGTTTTAAGTCATTTTTTATGCATTAGGTCGACACATACAGGGTATAGGTCAACTAAGAAAAATAGTGTTTGAGACATACTAGCATGCTTGCATCGACACACAACTATTGCGTAGGTCGACACATATTGTATGAAACTAACTTGAAAATTTATGGTCTTCATGCATCGATGCATGGTCTGGCTACAGGTCGACGCACATCTTATTTTGTGCGCATGTTTGTTTTTTGACTTGTTCAGGTCGACTCACAGTTTGTGTAGGTCAACCTCTCGCATATTTTAACTCATTTTTCTGCATCTGTGATTCCAAAGTAAGCTTTTTCTGTTATTGTTTCATGCTCATATATATTCTCATATGCATCATTTACAATAACAAGAAAATTGACAGATGCGTTGATTTTTTCTTCATCTTCACTCTCACACTTGCATTCATCAACAATCACACATAATCATCTTTGTTGGTCTATGCTTTGTCGAGGAGATAATGTCCAAACTTAGAATTTTTTAATCGAGTTTGGATTGAGATTCAGTGATATTTTATTGAATAAAAAAATTGGGGTTTTATCCTCCAAGATCTTAAGGTATTTTGGGGTTTTTGCACTAATGTTTGCATTACAGATTTAGCCGAGTGAAAGACTTGAAGAACGGTGAGTTCGGTCAAGTGAGTACCGATAACCAGAGGATTATATTGAAAGATTTGGGGTCAAACAAATTGTGATTGAAATCAGCCAAGTGAAAGACTTGAAGAGCGGAAATTTTAGTCAAGTGAGTACCAGTAACCAGACGTTTGTTCAAAGAGTTTAATGCACTTGATTCGGCTAGAATAAAGGGGATATAAGTGGTTAGAGTAAACTTCAACAATTGGGTTAGATTATTGGTTAGCTAGGACTTCTCTTGTAATTTAATTTTGCAATAGATATTATACATATCTCGATTTTAGATTTAAAATTGGGGGCAAATGTACCCAAAGCGAGGAGGAAATGGGAACTGCCTAAATAAATCAGGTGTCGTTCTCTCTCTCTCTCTCTCTCTCTCTCTCTCTCTCTCTCTCTCTCTCTCTATATATATATATATATATATATATATATATATATATATATATATATATATATATATATATATATATATATATATATATATATATATATATATATATATATATATATATATATATATATATATATATATATATATATATATATATATATATATATATATATATATATATATATATATATATATATATATATATATATATATATATATATATATATATATATATATATATATATATATATATATATATATATATATATATATATATATATATATATCCCTATCTTTTTATCTATCTATCCATCTATCTATCTCTATCTCTTTACATTGTTGAAGTTTGTGTGTGATCAACTATTTGAAATGTTTCGATTAATTTGTAGTGTTAAAAACTGTTGTGAAAAACTATTGCAATCACTTTGATTGCAAGTTGTGAAAAATTCTGCACTACAAATCAAAGGAAATTGTCTTGGAGTATTTTGCACACCATGTGTTTGATAAATTAATAACACACCAACTGTTTGACATACTGTCAATTCAATTTTATCTACATTAAGTCATTGGAAACTGGTTCACCGTAAGTGGTTTTCATTTGAATAATTTATTGTGAAACTTATTGATTCTACTATCTCATCAAAATTATTCCATTTGGTTTCGCATATCCGATCTATCCAATAACAGTTTGTTTAGACGAGTTTTGATCCAAGGCCGCTTTCGCATATTTTAGAAAAAAAAATTAACATGCAAATTGTTAGAAATTAGTGATCTATTCAACCCCCCTTCTAAATCAATACCACCGTCTAACAAGTGTTATTACGAGCATCGGTTCATTTAGTCCATCACATATATCTTATTAGAAAATGGCTAACGAACCTAAAGGGGCATATAATATAACGCCGATATTTAATGGCGAAAACTACAGTTATTGGAAAGATTGTATGTTAGTGCATATCAATTCTATTGATAGAAAGGTGTGGAACATTATTCAAAATGGTCCTTTTGAAATAACCATGACCAATGTGAATAATATTGTTGTACTTAAATCGAAAGCACAATGGAATGAAGGTGATGAGAACAAATATAATTATGATTAGAAAGCTAGAAATATTACATATCCTTCTTGGGAGTTAATGAATATTATAGGGTTTCTCATTGTACTACTGCTAAGGCTATGTGGGACATATTACAAGTTTCCCATGAGGGAACTAATGATGTCAAACTTGCTAAAATCAATTCTTTAACTCAAGAGTTTGATCTCTTTCGCATGAAGCAAGGTGAAACAATTGAGGAAATGAAAAATAGATTTACTCACCTAATTAATCCTTTAAATGCACTATGTAAACCTGTTTCCAATGATGTT
The DNA here is from genome assembly GCA_963859935.3 of Lathyrus sativus. Classification (NCBI taxonomy): domain Eukaryota; kingdom Viridiplantae; phylum Streptophyta; class Magnoliopsida; order Fabales; family Fabaceae; genus Lathyrus; species Lathyrus sativus. The sequence continues at coordinate 49,925,842 of OZ012737.1, forward strand.
GCTACTAATAAAATTTTGAGATGTATTAATAGGGAATGGAAATCTAAGGTCACAGCAATCAAGGAAGCTAAGGATCTCATGACATTAGACATCTCAACATTGTTTAGTAAGCTTGATGAACATGAGAAAGTGCTCTTAAACTTGACCAACATGAAAAGAGAGAAAAGAAAGAGAAATCAAAAGACATAGACAAGAAGTCTATTGCTCTAAAGGCTTCTAGCTCAAAGTCCTAAACCAAAGAGCTTAGTGAAAGTGAGTCTAGTGATGATGATGAAGATTCTAATGAAGATATGGGGCTGCTTGTGAGAAGATATAATAGATATATTGGGAAAAATGGTATTCAACATTCAGACAAAAATCTCATCAACTTTCGACGTCAATCAAAATCCTCAAAGCATGAAGGTAATAAAGATTCAAAGTCAAAGGGTTCATGCTACAATTGCGGAAAGGCCAGTCACTCCAATCCGGATTATCCATTGATGAAGAAAGACAGAGGAAAAGAAAAAAATCCTCAACAAAAGAAACGAGTAAGCCTAGAAGGGAATACATTGCTTGGGAGAGTGATATTGAGTCCTCTAGCGAAAGTGACTCAAGTGATAAAGACGAGTCCTTCAATCTTTGTCTCACGGCTCAACAAAAGAAGAAAAAGGATGTAATTCATTCTAAATATGAAAATATTGATAAAATATATTATTCTGATTTGCAAAATGCTTTTGAAACTCTACACCATGAGGCTAAAGAGGCTTTCAAACGGTTAGCTTCAAATAAGAAACTTTTCTCACATTTAGAGAAAAAGATTTATTGTTCCGAAAAGGAATTAGAAGCTCTTAAGAACACAATGGTGGATGCTACAAAAGCTAAAATTGAGGATGACAAGTTTTTTTGGTTTAATTGGGCGGGTTGTGAAACTTGTCACATTTGGAAAAAGGAGGTTAGAACTCTTAAAGCCAAATTATGCAAGGCTTTAGAACCTAAAGTTACGTTTGCGGTTGATCGCTCACATTTTAGAAGTAGTATGAATAATCCTTATCAAAAATATAAATCTTGTATAAGAGATCAATGTAGGAAAAGTAACTCTAAACCATTACTTGTCTATATTGTTGCAAGAATGGACACACCATTGCAAAATGTCGGTTTAGGAGATTCTTGGTCCTAAAGGTATTTTCCAAAGGTTTCCCAAATGAAACCTAAGACTCACTCACACACAAGGATCCAATGGAAATTGGGTACCTATTTCCATTGTTTAATTTTGCAGGTGAAATGCCTTGAATCTATCGAGAGAAGATGGTTTCTCGACAGTGGATGTTCAAGGCATATGATCGGTGACATTTCCTTGTTCATTGACTTTGTGGCAAAGAAGAAAGGATTTGTAACCTCTGGTGACAACAACAAGGGTGCTATACTCGGCAAAGGTAGTGTAGGTAGTCCCTCGTCTTCTACTATCTCAGATGTCCTTTTAGTTGAAGGTCTTAAGCATAATCTTATTAACATTAGTCAATTGTGCGACAAAGGATACAAAGTTTCTTTTTCAAAAGATTGTTGCATAATTGAACATAATGATAAGAAAGACGATGTGTTTAAGGGCTTGAGGGTAAACAATGTTTATATGCTTGACTTGAATGAGGTTTCTTTGAATAACACCAAATGTCTTGTCACCATGAGTGAAGACTCGTGGCTATGGCATAGACGCTTAGCGCATGTCAAATTTGACTTGCTAAATAAAGTAGTTTCAAAGGATCTAGTTGTCGGTCTACCCAAAAATTTTTTTTCAAAAGGTCACTTATGTGACGCTTGCAAAATGGAGAAGCAAAAGAGGATTTCATTGAAATCTAAAAATGTTTCTTCTACAACGAGGCCACTTGAACTTATCCAAATGGACCTTTTTGGACTACCAAAAATCAAATGCTTGGGTGGTAATTACTATGATTTTGTTATTGTAGACGACTATTCTAGATTTTGTTGGACTATTTTCTTAGCTAGTAAAAGTGATATTTTTCAGCATTTGAAACGTTTGCCAAGTTATCTCAAAGCAAATTAAATACTAGCGTTGTTACTATCCAAAGCGATCACGAGGGTGAATTTGAAAACCACCTATTTGAAGAATTTTGTGATAAGAATGACATTGATCATAATTTTTCTGCTCCACGTACTCCTAAACAAAATGGAATGGTGGAATGTAAAAATCTCATTTTAGAAGAACAAGGAAGAACTATGATTAATGAGTGGCTTTCCTAAATATTTTTGGGTTGATGTTATTAGTACGGCGGGTTATGTTTTGAATAGGGTGCTTATACATCCTATTCTCTACAAAACTTCATATGAGATTTTGAAAGGTAGGAAGCCAAATGTATCACATCTTCATGTTTTTCGATGTAAGTGTTTTGTTTTAAATAATGGAAAAGAAAATCTTGGCAAATTTGACTCAAAGGCCGATGAAGGTATCGTTCTCGGATACTCTCAATCGAGCAAAGCATATAGAGTATACAATAAAAGGTTACTTAGTATGGAAGAATCTATGCATGTTACTTTTGACAAATCTTATTTAAAACATGTTGGGAAAGGTATTCCTTTTCATGGTGCAGGTGTATCTTCGAAAGACATACTCAAAGACTCTGAAGGGATTGATCAACCTGAAGTGGAGAAAGTTAAGGAGAAGCAAGATCAAAACTCTGAAAAGATTGAGGAGGATCATTCAATTAGCAACGCTCACCTTCCTCTAGCATGGAAATCCTCTAAGGATCATTCGATCGACAATATTCTCGGAGATATCTCAAAAGGAGTAACCACACGGTCTAAGATAAGTAACTTCTATTATCACTTTGCTTTTGTCTCTCAAATTGAGCCTAAAAACTCCAAAGCAGCCTTACTCGATGAAAATTGGTTTTTGGCAATGCAATAGGAATTAAATCAATTCAAAAGAAATGAGGTATCAGACCTTGTCCCCCCTCCGCGAGGCCATCGAGTAATTGGTATTATATGGGTATTTAGGAACAAACTAGACGAAAATAGAGTAATAACTCGAAATAAGGCTCGTTTAGTGGCACAAGGCTATAACCAAGAGGAAGGCATAGACTATGAGGAAACTTATGATCTTGTTGCCCGTCTTGAGGCTATACACCTTTTTCTAGCCTATGCTTCTTCTAAGAATTTCAAATTATATCAAATGGATGTAAAGAATGCTTTCTTAAACGGATATATTGATGAAGAGTTTTATGTATCTCAACCTCCTGGTTCTGAAAGTCATGAGTATCCTAATTATGTTTATAAACCTAAACGTGTTTTGTATGGTCTCAAGCAAGCCGCTATGGCTTGGTATGAGTGCTTAGCAGTTTTTTACTCAATCAAGGATACTCAAGGGGAAAGGTTGATACTACTCTCTTTATTAAGCGTCAAGGAAATCACTATATACTAGTCCAAGTTTATGTAGATGACATTATTTTTGGATCTACTAACATGTACTTGGTCAAGGAATTTTTAGAGTTAATGCAGGGTGAGTTCAAGATGAGTTTTATGGGGGAGCTAACATAATTCCTTGTACGTCAAACCAAACAACTCAAAGAAGGAACATTTGTGAGCCAAACAAAGTATTTCCATGAGTTACTCAAGCGCTTTAATATGGTTAACGCAAAAGCTATTGATACTTCAATGCCAACAAATATGAACTTAGATCAAGATGAGAACGGTAAGGTCGCGGACGTGAAAAAGTATAGAGGTGTGATAGGTTCCCTTCTATATCTCACTGCTTCTCGACCGAATATCATGTTTAGTGTTTGTGTGTGTGGTAGATATCAATCATGTCCCAAGGAATCACATTTAAAAGAGGTCAAGCGTATACTTAGATACCTTTGTGGTACATGTAACAGCCCGATTTTTAATAACTGATTAATTGTACTAGTTAGTTGGTTTGTATGGTTTAAAGTGAATTATTGGATTTAACTGATTTATTCTATTTGGTAGAATCATGAGGATTTATCAGATGTTTTCTAACCAATGTCAAGATGAGATATTTTATGAGAAAATGAATTGACAAATATTTTAAGAGAAGAAATATAATTGGAGAGAAATAGGAAGGAAGGATATATATATATATATATATATATATATATATATATATATATATATATATATATATATATATATATATATATATATATATATATATATATATATATATATATATATATATATATATATATATATATATATATATATATATATATATATATATATATATATATATATATATATATATATATATATATATATATATATATATATATATATATATATATATATATGGAGAGAAGAGGAACGACGATGGATATATATATATATATATATATATATATATATATATATATATATATATATATATATATATATATATATATATATATATATATATATATATATATATATATATATATATATATATATATATATATATATATATATATATATATATATATATATATATATATATATATATATATATATATATATATATATGGAGAGAAGAGGAACGACGATGGATAATAGAAAACATGAAAAGAAAGTGGAGGAAGAAGAGAAAGTAGAAGGAAAAGCTCGGAAAAGCTCAAGAACGACTTCTAGCTTCCGATTAATCGAGGTAAGGGTGTGAAATCTTACTATCTTAATCGATGTGTAAGATTATGCATGTGTGTGTTTGGATTTGTTGGGGGTTTCCTACATTTTTCCATTTTAGGTCGGAAGTGGATTTAATCGGTAGAAACTGAGTTTTATCGGTTAGAATTTGGAATAGGCGGTGTAGTAAAGTCGGGTGATGAGTGGGTTGTGCTACTGGAACTGAATTGGATTAAATCGGTTGGTTTTGTGAGGATTGGAATTTTGAACAGCCATGGAAGTTCTGATCTCGCAGGTTCGCCAGGCGAATGGCAGCGAGGCTTCGCCAGGCGAGGCCCAGCAAACGGTAGCGAATCAAGTCAGAACCAAACACCCTGTCTTCGTTGGCAAGTTCGCCAGGCGAATGAGTGTGGCAAAGGTTCGCCAGGTGAGTGTTCTAGCGAGTAATTCCAGAATAAATCCTAGTGGTCTTCGCTGGCAAGTTCGCCAGGCGAACGGGTAGCGAAGGTTCGCGAGGGGCTTCCCCAGGCGAAGGTTAGCGAACTCAGCAGCATGTTTTCTTTTCTTGTGCTTTCCATTCGTGGATTGATTGTGTGGTTTGGTTGCGATCATTCCTTGTCTGAGATGACTAATTATATGCTATTATGTGTGTTGTGGGTAGCTGTATGGCGTGAATCCTAGATTATGAATTGATTGTGAATATGTGACGCATTGTTTAAATTGATTAAAAATGCATGATGGAGGTGATTGAGTCTATTTCCGTTTGGCACGATATTTGCAAGTGCATATTGCTCGTATGTGATGTATGATGATTGTAAATGTGAACCATGTTTAAATATTGTGAGTGCGTAATGAATATATGCAATTAAAATGATGAATGCATGAGTATGTTTGTAAACATGTGTGCATTTCAAGAGTGTCATGTCATGTTGCATGTGAAGCATCATGGTATGCATTCTTGTGTGTTTGATTCCTCGGAGAATCTGCAGAACCTCGTGTGCCCTTGTGGGGTGTGAGCGATGGTTATATTGATCCCTCGGGAGATTTGCAGAACCTCGTATGTTGCGATGGTTATATTGATCCCTCGGAGGATTTGCAAAACCTCGTATGTTGCGATGGTTATATTGATCCCTCGGAGGATTTGCAGAACCTCGTATGTTGCGATGGTTATATGGATCCCTCGGAGGATTTGCAGAACCTCGTATGTTGCGATGGTTATTTTGATCCCTCAGAGGATTTTCAGAACCTCGTATGTTGCGATGGTTATATTGATTCCTCGGAGAATCTGCAGAACCTCGTGTGTCCTTGTGGGGTGTGAGCGATGGTTATTTTTTGTTCTTCAATTGAACCTGCTGAAATGAGTCGGTACCGCATTTGCATCTGCATAGAGTCGTGTGTCGGTCTCTATGAGTTGCATGTTGTCATCTTCATATGATGCATTGGTGAAATAAACATGAATGTAGATGTTTATGTGATTTAGCAATGGAGTAAACATGTTGTGTGTGTTTATTGAGTTAATGTGTATGTTATGCGAATTGCGGTAAATGAAACATAATGTACATGTGATTGTTAGGAGAAGTGTGCATATATATATATATATATATATATATATATATATATATATATATATATATATATATATATATATATATATATATATATATATATATATATATATATATATATATATATATATATATATATATATATATATATATATATATATATATATATATATATATATATATATATATATATATATATATATATATATATATATATATATATATATATATATATATATATATATATATATATATATATATATATATATATATATATATATATATATATATATATATATATATATATATATATATATATATATATATATACACGATACGTTGATGTGGGAGTGGTGAGTGTGTGAATTGATTGAGAAATGTGGCATATATGTATTTTATGATTGTTTATATACATAATTATATGCATTGTTATTATGGTAATATTTCTCACCCTTCTGCCGTTTTATGATGCTCTATGAGGCATTGCAGATTAGGATTGCTGGAGGTGTATTTTTAGAGTATAGCTCCTTTTCTCTTGAGTCGGTCGCTCTGATATGTAACGTCGGGTAGCTAGTCTTGTAGAGTATCTTCATGATACATTATATATATGTAATAGTTGATGATGTCAAGCCTTCGAGGGGTTGCGGATTAAAGACAAAGCTCAGGGTTCCAGCAAAATATCAGACGCGGCAGTGTCATCCTACAAAGAGGCTCAAGCTCTAGTGCAGGCAGGCGAAACCAAGGGCTGGGGGCAGGTACTGGAGATTCCCGTGAAGAATGACAAGTTTGGGCTAGGATATCGACCGACGTTGTCAGCGTCCTCTTCAGGAGCGCCCAGGTTCAAGGGACCGGTCACGATTACGCCAAGCGGGGTATGCTTTGAGACTATCAACGCTATTTCCGATGCTGAGGACGGAGATAGCGACTGCGATATGGACGCGTGGATCAAGTCAAGCGTGCCAAGACAAAGTCTCTGCAATTGGTCTATCCGGGAAACTGTTCCTGTGACAACTAAACAATAATGATTTGTTTTCTTAATTGTTGAATAATCCTGTGTCCTACCTGGGGCATAGTGATTTTGCTTAGGGCCATATGGTTATATACATTACATTGTTTAATCATGAAATAAAGGCGTTTTTTCATATACAAATATTGTGATCCCTGTCTTTCTGTTTTTGTCTTTTACAATAAAATGGCAATGTGTTTATTTGCTTTGTCTGTGTTTTGAAGCATTTAACCATTTCCTTTGCAGGATTACAATTTCAGATGACATCTATGAACCGCCTATGACTCACTTCGACTTTGAGCACCCGGTATTTCAGGCTGAGGAAGAGATTGTTGAAGATAGCGACGTGCCAGAAGAGTTGACCTGGTTATTGAAACAAGAAGAAAGAATCATTCTGCCTCATGAGGAAGTCATTGAGATTATCAACTTGGGGTCGGAAGAGGTTGTGAGAAACATCCGTATAGGGGTTGTGCTGCAGAGCGACGTCAAGCAAAGGTTGATCGAGATGCTCAAAGAGTACAGTGATATATTTGCTTGGTCGTACGAGGATATGCCTGGGTTAGATACGGACATGGTTGTGCACCATCTGCCACTGCGAGAGGAATGTCCGCCTGTTAAGCAGAAACTCAGAAGAACCAGACCGGACATGGCTGTAAAGATCAAGGAGGAAGTTCAAAAACAGTGGGATGCCGGTTTCCTAGCTGTTACAAAATATCCCTCATGGGTCGCTAATATTGTGCCAGTGCCGAAGAAAGACGGTAAAGTGCGAATGTGTGTAGACTACCGTGATTTGAATAGGGCGAGCCCGAAAGATGACTTTCCACTTCCTCACATCGATGTGCTGGTTGATAACACTGCTCAGTTCTCTGTATTCTCCTTCATGGACGGCTTCTCAAGCTATAATCAGATCAAAATGGCACCAGAAGACATGGAGAAGACTACCTTCATTACTCCCTGGGGAACATTTTGCTACAAAGTGATGCCCTTCGGACTGAAGAACGCTGGGGCGACATATCAACGTGCTATGACGACTCTCTTTCATGACATGATGCACAAAGAGATCGAGGTTTATGTTGATGATATGATTGCCAAATCCCAGACGGAGGAGGAGCATTTGGTTAATCTGCTGAAACTGTTCAAGAGGCTTAGGAAGTTCAGGTTGAGACTGAACCCTAACAAGTGCACCTTCGGGGTGAGATCGGGTAAACTACTGGGGTTTATCGTGAGCGAAAAAGGAATAGAGGTTGATCATGCGAAAATAAGAGCAATACAAGAAATGCTGACGCCTAAAACAGAAAAAGAAGTGCGTGGGTTTTTAGGGAGGTTGAACTATATCGCCCGGTTCATATCTCACCTAACTGCGACATGCGAGGCGTTATTCAAGTTGCTGAAAAAGGATCAGGTTATGACCTGGAATGAAAATTGTCAAAAGGCGTTCGACAAGATAAAAGAATACTTGCAGGAACCTCCTGTTTTGATACCCCCAGTGGCAGGGAGACCTTTGATTATGTATTTGACAGTTCTTGAGGAAAGTATGGGTTGTGTTCTCGGTCAACACGACGAGACCGGACGTAAAGAACATGCGATCTACTATTTGAGTAAGAAGTTTACTGACTGTGAGTCCAGATACTCAATGCTCGAGAAGACGTGTTGCGCGCTAGCCTGGGCCGCCAAACGTTTGAGGCAATACATGCTGAATCATACAACCATGCTAATTTCAAAGATGGCTCCAATCAAATACGTGTTTGAGAAGCAAGCACTCTCCGGAAGAATTGCCCGATGGCAGATGGTGTTAACCGAATATGATATTCAGTACGTCTCGCAAAAGGCTATTAAAGGTAGCATTCTGTCGGAGTACCTTGCAGAGCAGCCTGTTGAGGACTACCAATCGATGAGGTTTGATTTTCCTGACGAGGATATCATGTACCTAAAGATGAAAGATTGTGAAGAACCGTTGCCGGATGAAGGACCAGAGTTGGGTTCCAAGTGGCAGTTAATATTTGACGGAGCTGTAAATTCCTACGGTAGCGGAATAGGGGCAATTATCACCACTCCTCAGGGGTCGCACATCCCCTTTACTGCCCGATTGAATTTTCCCGTTACCAATAATGAGGCTGAATACAAGGCTTGCATCATGGGGCTGGAAGAAGCTATTGATTTGCGAATCAAGCATCTGGATGTGTACGGAGACTCAACTCTAGTGGTGAATCAGATTAAAGGAGAATGGGAGACACGTCAGCCAAATTTAATACCATATATGAATTATGCAAGGAGGTTGTTACCTTTCTTTGACAAGGTGGAATTGCATCATGTGCCGCGAGCAGAAAATCAAATGGCTGACGCCCTTGCGACACTGTCTTCCATGTATAAAGTTAACTTCTGGAACGAGGCTCCCCGGATTGTTATCTCTCGGCTTGATAGGCCTGCATTCATATTTGCCATTGATGAGGCTCCCGATGGTCAACCCTGGTACTTTGACATCCAGAATTTCCTGAAGAACAAGGAATATCCGGCTGGGGCATCCAGTCGAGATCAAAAGACTCTTATGAGATTGGCTGGCAATTTCTATCTGAATCCTGACGGTGTCCTATACAAAAGAAACCACGAATTGGTGTTGCTACGTTAGGTAGATGAGAAAGAAGCAAAGTTGCTCATGGAAGAGATCCATGAGGGTACGTTTGGTACACATGCTGGTGGGCATGCTATGACGAGAAAACTGCTGCGGGCAGGTTATTATTGGCTAACTATGGAAACAAACTGTTTCAAGTTTGCAAAGAGGTGTCATAAATTCCAAATTTATGCGGACAAGGTCCATGTACCCCCAAGTCCTCTGAATGTGATGTCATCACCGTGGCCGTTCTCGATGTGGGGAATTGATATGATTGGCAAGATTGAGCCTACGGCATCCAATGGACACCGGTTCATCTTGGTGGCAATTGATTACTTCACCAAATGGGTGGAAGCAGCATCGTATGCCAATGTCACCAAACAAGTGGTCGCCATATTTATCAAACGAGATATTATCTGCAGATATGGAATCCCTGAGCGGATTATCACTGACAACGGTTCGAATTTGAATAACAAGATGATGAAAGAGTTGTGCCAGAATTTTAAGATTAAACATCACAACTCTTCTCCTTACCGACCCAAGATGAATGGCGCCGTTGAAGCGGCCAATAAGAACATAAAGAAGATTGTCCAGAAGATGGTTGTGACGTATAAGGACTGGCACGAGATGCTACCTTTCGCTTTGCACGGTTATCGTACGATGGTACGCACATCAACCAGGGCAACCCCTTTTTCATTGGTATATGGAATGGAGGCAGTGTTACCGTTGGAGGTTGAAATTCCTTCCTTGAGGGTTTTACGAGATGTCCAACTTGACGAGGCAGAATGGGTTAAAGATAGATTGAACCAGCTCAGTTTAATGGATGAAAAGAGATTGGCTTCTCTCGCATACGGTCGATTATATCAGAGCCGGATGAAGAAAGCTTACGACAAGAAGATACACCCTCGAAGCTTTCAGACGGGCGATCTTGTGCTGAAGAGGATTCTCCCGCCACAAACAGATCACAGGGGCAAGTGGACCCCTAATTACGAAGGTCCCTACGTTGTCAGAAAAGTCTTCTCTGGAGGAGCCTTGCTACTATCTACCATGGATGGTGAAGACTTTACGTCTCCTGTGAATTCGGACGCAGTTAAAGAATACTCTTCTTGAAAGTGACCCGTTGGACAATAAAAAGAGAGTCCAGGCAAAAATGGGGCATCCTGGCGAACCGTAAAAAATGAATAAAAAGGTTCGGGAAAAAGTTAGGGATAAAATTGAAAAGATGTACACCCGCGAAGTCGAAAACCTGCAAAGGGCGACTTTGGCAAAAAAAGGGTATCCCGGTGAATTGAAAACCCGCAAAGGGCGATTCACGCAAAAGTTAGGGATTGGAAAAGCAAATGACTGCGGTCCGGATCTGATATAGAAGTGCTTAGTGGTTTGGGAGTACCTGGGGGTTCGTTTATCCAACACAATCTCTTCCGAAAATTGAATACCGGGAAAGATCCAGAGTCAGACGAGTCATAGGAGGATCAGCTCATGATGTTTGTCTGCACCACGTTGCCGACATGTATACAAATATCGTTTTGTACTTTTTATTTTATGCTTTTTGTGCGTACATGTATGTGTGTGTGCGTAACTTCCTCTTTTCAGGAGTTACATTCAATGTACAAAGCTTCGCCTATTTACAGGCTCAATCAATAAAACATGTTATTCAGTATTTGATGTTTGTGCTTTACTGTTTTGTATGTGGAAAACGCCGATGTTTCGATGAACTCGCATGTGCATAACTTTGCTGGCCCTTGCCAATGATTGATAAAACTTCGAATTGACTGAGGAGATGTCGTGGACATTAACCCGAATAGATTTGGTTGTGTAGATTTGTTTTGTCTCGTTTGTGTTTTGCAGGGTTCTCGCCCTTGAAGCGGACAATCAGAAAATGGTGGCCCCAGCCAGAGGCCCTAGAAGAAGGGCTTGACCTTATTTCCCAGCAGGTCGTACCTCGTCCCTAGAGGTTGAGATGTTGTTATCCCTTACCGAAGGAAGGATTATTTTCCCCAGAAGAGTATCCTCATGGAAGTTGTCCACAGGATACCCCTAGCAAGACAAGATCAGTGTCCCATGCAGAGGTTATACTCCCCAGAGAGTCGAGTAGGTGCGCATTCAACCCCCAGCTAGGAGGATTTCCGCAGCACATAACCAAGTCATGGTAGGTTCAGAAGGATTATCCCCACCGAGGATGGTTTTTATTTCTCCCCACAGGTCGTCGTGCTTTCATCAGGATGATTATCCCCAGCGGAGTGGTAGCTCCGAGTTGTAAACTGTACCCAGACAGTTGTCCCCCAGAAGGGTTTATTCTCCCCCAGCTAAGTTTGTTCACCAGCAAGGCGTTTTGTTATTTTCCTCCCAGTGGAAATCGATGTTTAATCTCTCCCCAACAAAGTTAGTTGTATTTCCGGCATTTATTTTGCCAGAATACTTTGCGATACCCGTTCATCCCCAACCGGGTGGTATTTGTCTTCAACAGCCGTGTTGAAGCAAGCTTGTCAGAGCCTTCCCCAGCAGCCTGAACCTGCATTTGCATTTGCATACATTATCATGTTTGCATCTACCCACAAACGCGTAGCATTTCCATGCCGTATGGAGCATTACGCCATTGCCAAACATACGCATTTTGAAACATAAATCAGGTTGGTTAACCTTTTGCTTTCAGGGGTGTTTCTCAGCAGGAGAATGAAGTTACAGTTCAGATCTATTACCAGATGATCGAGGTCTCGCCGTGAGACATGCGATGATACAGTTCTTGTTATTATTCCCCACAGAGTTACTGTTTGAAATTTCTCTTATCCGACCAGCGGAGTGTTTTCTTCAGGGTTGCTGTCGCGGCAGCATTTTAGGGTTTCATGAATCAAGATTTCAGAAGTGGTCGCTTGTTGTCGAAACGGGTGTCGGGCAGTTATTTTCAGAATATCCCCAGTGGAGTTAGCTACTGCAAAGAATAGGCAAAGAAGCTATATCCGAGTCAGTTTTCCCGTATGAAGCAGGCGGATGAACTTTCCTGTAAGAATCAGGCAGATCTATTTTCCCGTATGAAGCAGGCGGATGAACTTTCCTGTAAGAATCAGGCAGATGTATTTTCCCGTATGAAGCAGGCGGATGAACCTTTTCCTGTGTTCAGGCAGATGACTTTTCCCGTATGAAACAGGCGGATGAACTTTCCTGTATGAAGCAGGCAGATGGATTTTCCCGTATGAAGCAGGCGGATGAACCTTTTCCTGTGTTCAGGCAGATGGACTTTTCCCGTATGAAGCAGGCGGATGAACTTTCCTATAAGAATCAGGCAGATGTATTTTCCCGTATGAAGCAGGCGGATGAACCTTTTCCTGTGTTCAGGCAGATGACTTTTCCCGTATGAAACAGGCGGATGAACTTTCCTGTATGAAGCAGGCAGATGGATTTTCCCGTATGAAGCAGGCGGATGAACCTTTTCCTATGTTCAGGCAGATGGACTTTTCCCGTATGAAGCAGGCGGATGAACTTTCCTGTAAGAATCAGGCAGATGACTTTTCCCGTATGAAACAGGCGGACGAACTTTCCTGTATGAAGCAGGCAGATGGATTTTCCCGTATGAAGCAGGCGGATGAACCTTTTCCTGTGTTCAGGCAGATGGACTTTTCCCGTATGAAGCAGGCGGATGAACTTTCCTGGAAGAATCAGGCAGATGTATTTTCCCGTATGAAGCAGGCGGATGAACCTTTTCCTGTGTTCAGGCAGACGGACTTTTCTCGTATGAAACAGGCGGATGAACTTTCCTATAAGAATCAGGCAGATGTATTTTCCCGTATGAAGCAGGCGGATGAACCTTTTCCTGTGTTCAGGCAGATGGACTTTTCCCGTATGAAGCAGGCGGATGGAGTTTCTTGTAATCAGGCAGATGACTTTTCCCGTATGAAGCAGGCGGATGAACTTTCTGGTATCCAGATAGATGATTCTCCCGTGATAGACAGAGTATGTGAGTTGTGTTCCGATATTTGACAAAAGTATTTTCCCCAAGGAAGTCGTCGTGATTTCCTCGTGTTACTATCCCCAGTAGTTGATGATGTCAAGCCTTCGAGGGGTTGCGGATTAAAGACAAAGCTCAGGGTTCCAGCAAAATATCAGACACGGCAATGTCATCCTACAAAGAGGCTCAAGCTCGAGTGCAGGAGGCGAAGGTTAGCGAACTCAGCATCATGTTTTCTTTTCTTGTGCTTTCCATTCGTGGATTGATTATGTGGTTTGGTTGCGATCATTCCTTGTCTATGACTAATTATATGTTGTTATGTGTGTTGTGGGTAGCCGTATGGCGTGAATCCTAGATTATGAATTGTGAATATGTGACGCATTGTTTAAATTGATTAAAAATGCATGATGGAGGTGATTGAGTCTATTTCCGTTTGGCACGATATTTGCAAGTGCATATTGCTCGTATGTGATGTATGATGATTGTAAATGTGAACCATGTTTAAATATTGTGAGTGCATAATGAATATATGCAATTAACATGATGAATGCATGAATATGTTTGTAAACATGTGTGCATTTCAAGAGTGTCATGAGTCATGTTGCATGTGAAGCATCATGGTATGCATTCTTGTGTGTTTGATTCCTCGGAGAATCTGCAGAACCTCGTGTGCCCTTGTGGGGTGTGAGCGATGGTTATATTGATCCCTCAGGGGATTTAAAGAACCTCGTATGTTGCGATGGTTATATTGATCCCTCAGAGGATTTGCAAAACCACGTATGTTGCGATGGTTATATTGATCTCTCGGAGGATTTGCAGAACCTCGTATGTTGCGATGGTTATAATGATCCCTCGGAGGATTTGCAGAACCTCGTATGTTGCGATGGTTATATTGATTCCTCGGAGAATCTGCAGAACCTCGTGTGCCCTTGTGGGGTGTGAGCGATGGTTATTTTTGGTTCTTCAATTGAACCTGCTGAAATGAGTCGGTACCGCATTTGCACATGTATAGAGTCGTGTGTCGGTCTCTATGAGTTGCATGTTGTCATCTTCATATGATGCATTGGTGAAATAAACATGAATGTAGATGTTTATGTAATTTAGCAATGGAGTAAACATGTTGTGTGTGTTTATTGAGTTAATGTGTATGTTATGCGAATTGCGGTAAATGAAACATAATGTACATGTGATTGTTAGGAGAAGTGTGCATATATATATATATATATATATATATATATATATATATATATATATATATATATATATATATATATATATATATATATATATATATATATATATATATATATATATATATATATATATATATATATATATATATATATATATATATACACACACGATACATTGATGTGGGAGTGGTGAGTGTGTGAATTGATT
Source organism: Lathyrus sativus (assembly GCA_963859935.3). NCBI lineage: Eukaryota > Viridiplantae > Streptophyta > Magnoliopsida > Fabales > Fabaceae > Lathyrus > Lathyrus sativus. Next base: position 49,940,970 of record OZ012737.1, read on the forward strand.
GAGAAATGTGGCATATATGTATTTTATGATTGTTTATATACATAATTATATGCATTGTTATTATGGTAATATTTCTCACCCTTCTGCTGTTTTATGATGCTCTATGAGGCATTGCAGATTAGGATTGTTGGAGGTGTATTTTGGAGTATAGCTCCTTTTTTCTTGAGTCGGTCGCTTTGATATGTAACGTCGGGTAGCTAGACTTGTAGAGTCGTCAGCTGTCGCTACTGCGAAAATCGGCGCCGGCTATGACAGAAGAGTCGCCACCGTGCGTTATTTATCCCGAAGGAGGGAAAGGAAACGCTCGAAGTAAACCTAACGCAAAGACGGGAAAGAAATGGTCATCGCAACCAAATCCTGGATTCGGGAGTCGGTTACGCAAGGGGAAGGTATTAGCACCCCTCACGTCCGTCGTACTCGACGGGATCCACGCTTGTTTTCTGGTACGGATTGTTATTCTATCTACTCTTAAGGTCTGGGGTCCAAAAGAAAATAAAATGACTCGGCAAAGTATCGCACCTTATGCCTACGTATTCCCGTCTGAAACGAGAAATCAGAGTCAACGTAGTTCGCCTACCTACGGGAAAGGTGGGAAGGTTGCTCGCTAGGATACGGCATCCTATGCCTACGTACTTTCATACAGCATGAAAGATCAGAGCAAACGTAGTTCGGGCCACGGAAGACACATACTTGTCCGACTGTTTTTTTTAGATTTTTTTGAAAAGGTTTTCTTCTGATTAAGATTCCAAGCGGACAAAAATGACACTTTGATGTTTGTTTTCAGTCTTTTACGCAAGAACTGTTTTTTTATGATGTTTGCAATCTCTGACGCACTAGAGACTATGATCTGAGAGTGCCTACGTCGCGTGTCACCCAAAGGGTACCACACTAAGCAGCCAGATTACTGGAAAGAAGCTCTCCAGCAACCCTTTCTCAAATAGCTTAAGGCTCATAACGTATGACATCGATTAACCTTATTACTGTGTTTTTGAGTTGTTTCGAGATAAGAAGAGAAAGAAGCTCTAAAAAAACCTAGGGTCGAAAAGAGAACAAAAACTAACCTAATGTTGTCATGCATGGGTTAAAACCTAATGTCTGTCATATTTCTCTCTTGCACAGAGGGAAACAGAGATCCTAGGGGATAAACGGAAAAGAAACAGATATATACAGTAAACAGTAAACGTGCATGAGATGCAGCAGTGCAAGCGAGGCAAAGGAGTCCCACTCAACCTCGAACCTGGGAAAACAACAGGCAAAGTGAACAGTATTCACTTCAAACCTTTGGGGGCAAGCTGTACTAGCCAACAATCAATACAGAAAAAGAAATAAAACCCAACACCAGTTCTGACAGCAACACCAGCTCCTACAGTAAGCAGCTCAAACAGCAACAGCTCTGACAGCTACAGTTGATTAACAGCAAGTGGGAAAGACAGCAACAACTTCAAGCAAGACCCCATCTTCACCCTTCAATGACCCCCAAGCTTTAGATAAGCTCCTGTCTCCAAAAGTCTCCAAGCTCTAGCAAGCACTGAACCCCAACAAATAGACAACTTCAAACAGCAGCAAAACCCTAGCTTCAACAGATAACTCTCTTTGACAGGTACAGGCTTTATCTTTATCAATCTTCAATGGACTTCATATCTTCAATGCACTCACTCCAGAAGAGAATCAATTATTAGATTAAGTTGAAATGCTAAACAGCTTATTGACAACCAAAGGAAGCCTATAATCACTTAGCATTGTAGGGAAAAGGTTCCCTCAAAGTTCTACTTCTAAAGTATGTCACTTATCTCTCCAAAGGAAGGATGTGAATACCCTAAAAGGACTTTTTGTCATAGGGAGGAATAGAAGCACAAGATGCTTTCTATGTTTGCAAGAAGAAATCAATCTAATCTAAAGCTCTCCCTACATTCCCTATTTCCTAAGCCACCTTCAAGGGGAAGAATCTTCAGGCTCCAAGCTCCCTCCTTTGTCTCCAATCATATTCAAGGTCTTCATAATCCCCAACAAGCAAAGCCCAAGCCCCAAGCCCAATTGAAATAACCCAAACCAAACAAACAAGCAAAATGCCCAAGAGGGAAAACACACAATCACCACTCAAATTGCAAAAATCAAGTAAAATAGTAATACTCATTATAAAATCCTAGATTAATTTCTAATGGAACCTAACCCTATACCCAATACCCCATATAAACCCCAAGGCCTAAATCAAACCCTAGGTCCCCCAAACTATGCCCTAAACTACACATTAGTGTTGTGAAACCCTAATTCTAATACCTCTCCTATCCACCTCTCAAATTAACCTAAATTTTTTTACAAAAATATGACAAAATTCCTAAGGGTACATGCTTCCCTAATCTAATAAACCTCACAAGAATCAATCAAAAATTATACACCAATCTCTCATACTAAATTCAGAAAAAAGAAGTATCAAACAAATGTAAAATAAAAGCAATAATATTGTAAAATATACCAAAAAACATAAAATTCATGAAATTAATATTTTTTAGTTTCACAATTTTCTAGAATTCCTAAGGGAACTAGGGAAAAAAATCCCATCCTAAAATGATTATTTTTCTATTTGTTATGAATTAATTTCTAATCCTAGGTAAAACATGAAAATAAAAGAAAATCAGCTAAAAATAACAAACTGGCATGGTGAATAGCAATATTCCCCAGTTATTTTCCTGATTGGGATAAGGTGGGGGTGCAGATATCAGGCGCGCGCTAAGCCCCAACCAATTCAGAAAACAATTGGAAAAGGAAAGGAAAATTGACAAAAGTCTGTGGCGAATAGCAATTAATTCGCGTGTTATATTCAATTGGGCTCCAGATGAGGGTGTGATTAGCAAATTCATCTAAGCCCAAAACCAAACATCCACACGGAGAGGGAGGGTGCAACGGGGAAACCAGGGAGATGCTTGGCAAAAAAAAATGGGCCTAAGGCCCGAGTCCAACATCACCCTCACTATCAGTTCACAAACCCTAATCCCCTCAATCCCCCTTTCTACTGTTCACCAAACTAACCCTAACGCTGTTTCTCATCCTCTCTGATTCTCTCTGTCTCACAAATTCTTCACCAACCACAAAACATTCACCAACACCCATCACAAACTATGGCGCTTCAATCCATCAGCTCAAATTATCTTTCCCTAACCTAATCTCGTTTCACAATCTAACACTCAAACTAACCTTGTTCTTCAGCTAACAAAACAAACTATGAAAAGTGACAAGTTCAAAGCAAGAACCTGGAGACGCTATGAAGATGAAGAGTTCTGGAAGCAGCTGATGAAGATGGCGAGGCTTATGAAGAGCTTGACGGATCCACTTCTGGAGATTCGTTGATGCTTGAAAAGCCACAACGTTGATGGAACTCGTGTGATGACCGGACGAAGATTTAATGAACTGGAAGCGTTTGAGGACGATCTGAAGATTTGAAGATCTTGATAAAAAGTGATGACACTCGTTGAAGGTCTCCGTTGAAGGTTCGAAGATTGGTGAAGGTCTTAAAAAACTGAAATATGAGGGAATCTTGATGAATTTCTGGGCAAAAACACTTAAAGATTGATGAAGGCTAGGAACGTTCTGGAAAATTTGCGATGAACTGGATGAAGACCAATGAACTGCTGACGAACGTTCTTGAAGGTCTATGAATGTTCTTGATCGGACGAAGACAATGATGAATATTCTTGAACTGCTGAAATCTGGAGATGAAGAACGATGAAGGTCGTTAAACGAAATGCTGATGATCTGCGTTTGGATCTTGAAGGGGAAGAAAAATCCGTTGAAGGTGTTGATATCCTGGAGATTTAAGATGAACGAGTGATGAAGTTCTGGGAATTTTGCAGTTTCCGATGGTGGTTGAGGACTCCGGCGACGGTTATGGTTCACCGGTGACGGTTCCCGGTGACCGGTGCGGCAGCTGCATGGCCGGCGGTGGGAAGTCGGTTAGTGGAGGCTAGCTGGCTTGCATGCATGAGAGGGAGTGTGGGTGAGAGCCACGTGTGGCTGAGGGAAGAGAGGAAGAAGCCACGTGTGGGAGAGAGAAGATGGTGGAAAGTGAAGTGTCAAGCAGAATGAGGTGGAAAACCCTGAGATACACGCGTGGCACATCTTATATACAGACACCTGGCGAACTCTGGACTTTGACTGGGCTTTGAATTGGATAATGGCCCACCATGATTAATACTCTGATTAATTGACTTAATTAAATGCTAATTATTTGGATTAATTCTGAATTAAAACTTGATTAAGACTCCATTAATACCACACTTAAGACTCTAATGATGATCAATTAACATTCAATTAACCTAAACAAAAATAAAAGCTAGTAATTAAAAACACCAATCAACCTCCTAATTAATCCTAATTAAAGAACAATTAAAATCTAATTAACTTCCATTATTTTCTAAATCTATTAAAAGTAGAAAAGAAGTCCACTAATCTATTGAAACTATTTAAAATGCATTGTACAATCTATTGAAAATTCTAGAAACTATGTAAAAAAGAATTTAAAACTATTTAACAAGAAAAATATCTATTTAAAATTCTAAAACTATTAAATTCTACTAAAAAATATTAAAAACCTACTTAATATCTAAAAACTCAAATAAATCTATTAAAAAAAACTATTAAAATCCATTAAAAATCTAGAAAATAAAAGAGAAAAATCTAAAAAATGCCAGGAAGCCGATTAAATCGATTAGAGAACAATTGCGCAACCATAACGAAATAAGCGGTAAAAACCGGACACCGAAATGTCCTCAAAACAACAGCGCAAGCTGAAAATACCGGGACGAGCACAAGTTCTTAAAACACTTATTCGAACTGGCCTGAACTGCCTGAAACGCCAGGGGGCTGTAATCCCGATAAAATCAAAAATGGCTAAAAATGCAATGTATGCGGTATGCGAATGCGAATGCAAAATGTGTCGAAACATAAACCAGATGTGGGAACCGGTTGGTCAAATTTTGGGGTGCATGCGAAAATCGGCGCCGGCTATGACAGAAGAGTCGCCACCGTGCGTTATTTATCCCGAAGGAGGGAAAGGGAACGCTCGAAGTAAATCTAACGCAAAGACAGGAAAGAAATGGTCATCGCAACCAAATCCTGGATTCGGGAGTCGGTTACGCAAGGGGAAGGTATTAGCACCCATCACGTCTGTCGTACTCGACGGGATCCACGCTTGTTTTCTGGTACGGATTGTTATTCTATCTACTCTAAAGGTCTGGGGTCCAAAAGAAAATAAAATGACTCGGCAAAGTATCGCACCTTATGCCTACGTATTCCCGTCTGAAACGAGAAATCAGAGTCAACGTAGTTCGCCTACCTACGGGAAAGGTGGGAAGGTTGCTTGCTAGGATACGGCATCCTATGCCTACGTACTTTCATACAGCATGAAAGATCAGAGCAAACGTAGTTCGGGCCACGGAAGACACAGACTTGTCCGACTGTTTTTTTTAGATTTTTTTGAAAAGGTTTTCTTCTGATTAAGAGTCCAAGCGGACAAAAATGACACTTTGATGTTTGTTTTCAGTCTTTTATGCAAGAACTATTTTTTTTATGATGTTTGCAATCTCTGACGCACTAGAGACTATGATCTGAGAGTGCCTACGTCGCGTGTCACCCAAAGGGTACCACACTAAGCAGCCAGATTACTGGAAAGAAGCTCTCCAGCAACCCTTTCTCAAATAGCTTAAGGCTCGTAACGTATGACATCGATTAACCTTATTACTGTGTTTTTCAGTTGTTTCGAGATAAGAAGAAAAAGAAGCTCTAAAAAAACCTAGGGTCGAAAAGAGAACAAAAACTAACCTAATGTTGTCATGCATGGGTTAAAACCTAATGTCTGTCATATTTCTCTCTTGCACAGAGGGAAACAGAGATCCTACGGGATAAACGGAAAAGAAACAGATATATACAGTAAATAGTAAACGTGCATGAGATGCAACAGTACAAGCGAGGCAAGGGAGTCCCACTCAACCTCGAACTTGGGAAAACAACAGGCAAAGTGAACAGTATTCACTTCAAACCTTTGGGGGCAAGCTGTACCAGCCAACAATCAATACAAAAAAAGAAATAAAACCCAACACCAGCTCTGACAGCAACACCAGCTCCTACAGTAAGCAGCTCAAACAGCAACAGCTCTGACAGCTACAGTTGATTAACAGCAAGTGGGAAAGACAGCAACAACTTCAAGCAAGACCCCATCTTCACCCTTCAATGACCCCCAAGCTTTAGATAAGCTCCTGTCTCCAAAAGTTTCCAAAAGTCTCCAAGCTCTAGCAAGCACTGAACCCCAACAAATAAACAGCTTCAAACAGCAGCAAAACCCTAGCTTCAACAGATAACTCTCTTTGACAGGTACATGCTTTATCTTTATCAATCTTCAATGGACTTCATATCTTCAATGCACTCACTCCAGAAGAGAATCAATTATCAGATTAAGTTGAAATGCTAAACAGCTTATTGACAACCAAAGGAAGCCTATAATCACTTAGCATTGTAGGGAAAAGGTTCCCTCAAAGTTCTACTTCTAAAGTATGTCACTTATCCCTCCAAAGGAGGGATGTGAATACCCTAAAAGGACTTTTTGTCATAGGGAGGAATAGAAGCACAAGATGCTTTCTATGTTTGCAAGAAGAAATCAATCTAATCTAAAGCTCTCCCTACATTCCCTATTTCTTAAGCCACCTTCAAGGGGAAGAATCTTCAGGATCCAAGCTCCCTCCTATGTCTCCAATCATCTTTAAGGTCTTCATAAGCCCCAACAAGCAAAGCCCAAGCCCCAAGCCCAATTGAAATAACCCAAACCAAACAAACAAGCAAAATGCCCAAGAGGGAAAACACACAATCACCACTCAAATTGCAAAAATCAAGTAAAATAGTAATACTCATTATAAAATCCTAGATTAATTTCTAAGGGAACCTAACCCTATACCCAATACCCCATATAAACCCCAAGGCCTAAATCAAACCCTAGGTCCCCCAAACTATGCCCTAAACTACACCTAAGTGTTGTGAAACCCTAATTCTATTACCTCTCCTATCCACCTCTCAAATTAACCTAAATTTTAGTCACAAAAATATGACAAAATTCCTAAGGGTACATGCTTACCTAATCTAATAAACCTCACAAGAATCAATCAAAAATTATGCACCAATCTCTCATACTAAATTCAGAAAAAAGAAGTATCAAACAAATATAAAATAAAAGCAATAATATTGTAAAATATACCAAAAAACATAAAGTTCATGAAATTAATATTTTTTAGTTTCAAAATTTTCTAGAATTCCTAAGGGAACTAGGGAAAAAAATCCCATCCTAAAATGATTTTTTTTCTATTTGTTATGAATTAATTTCTAATCCTAGGTAAAACATGAAAATAAAAGAAAATCAGCTAAAAATAACAAACTGGCGTGGTGAATAGCAATATTCCCCAGTTATTTTCCTGATTGGGCTAAGGTGGGGGTGCGGATATCAGGCGCGCGCTAAGCCCCAACCAATTCAGAAAACAATTGGAAAAGGAAAGGAAAATTGACAAAAGTCTGTGGCGAATAGCAATTAATTCGCGTGTTATATTCAATTGGGCTCCAGATGAGGGTGTGATTAGCAAATTCATCTAAGCCCAAAACCAAACATCCACACGGAGAGGGAGGGTGCAACGGGGAAACCAGGGAGATGCTTGGCAAAAATCAATGGGCCTAAGGCCCGAGTCCAACATCACCCTCACTATCAGTTCACAAACCCTAATCCCCTCAATCCCCCTTTCTACTGTTCACCAAACTAACCCTAGCGCCGCTTCTCATCCTCTCTGATTCTCTCTGTCTCACAAATTCTTCACCAACCACAAAACATTCACCAACACCCGTCACAAACTATGGCGCTTCAATCCATCAGCTCAAATTATCTTTCCCTAACCTAATCTCGTTTCACAATCTAACACTCAAACTAACCTAGTTCTTCAGCTAACAAAACAAACTATGAAAAGTGACAAGTTCAAAGCAAGAACCTGGAGACGCTATGAATATGAAGAGTTCTGGAAGCAGCTGATGAAGATGGCGAGGCTTACGAAGAGCTTGACGGATCCACTTCTGGAGATTCGTTGATGCTTGAAAAGCCACAACGTTGATGGAACTCGTGTGATGACCGGACGAAGATTTAACGAACTGGAAGCGTTTGAGGATGATCTGAAGATCTGAAGATCTTGATGAAAAGTGATGACACTCGTTGAGGTCTCCGTTGGAGGTTCGAAGATTGGTGAAGGTCTAAAAAAACTGAAATCTGAGGGAATCTTGATGAATTTCTGGGCGAAAACACTTAAAGATTGATGAAGGCTAGGAACGTTCTGGAAAATTTGCGATGAACTGGATGAAGACCAATGAACTGCTGACGAATGTTCTTGAAGGTCTATGAATGTTCTTGATCGGACGAAGACAATGATGAATATTCTTGAACTACTGAAATCTGGAGATGAAGAACGATGAAGGTCGTTAAACGAAATGCGGATGATCTGCGTTTGGATCTTGAAGGGGAAGAAAAATCCGTTGAAGGTGTTGAAATCCTGGAGATTTGAGATGAACGAGTGATGAAGTTCTGGGAATTTTGCAGTTTCCGATGGTGGTTGAGGACTCCGGCGACGGTTATGGTTCACCGGTGACGGTTCCCGGTGACCGGTGCGGCGACTGCATGGCCGGCGGTGGGAAGTCGGTTAGTGGAGGCTAGCTGGCTTGCATGCATGAGAGGGAGTGTGGGTGAGAGCCACGTGTGGCTGAGGGAAGAGAGGAAGAAGCCACGTGTGGGAGAGAGAAGATGGTGGAAAGTGAGGTGTCAAGCAGAATGAGGTGGAAAACCCTGAGATACACGCGTGGCACATCTTATATACAGACACCTAGCGAACTCTGGACTTTGACTGGACTTTGAATTGGATAATGGCCCACCATGATTAATTCTCTGATTAATTGACTTAATTAAATGCTAATTATTTGGATTAATTCTGAATTAAAACTTGATTAAGATTCCATTAATACCACACTTAAGACTCTAATGATGATCAATTAACATTCAATTAACCTAAACAAAAATAAAAGCTAGTAATTAAAAACACGAATCAACCTCCTAATTAATCCTAATTAAAGAACAATTAAAATCTAATTAACTTCCATTATTTTCTAAATCTATTAAAAATAGAAAAGAAGTCCACTAATCTGTTGAAACTATTTAAAATGCATTAACAATCTATTGAAAATTCTAGAAACTATGTAAAAAAAATTTAAAACTATTTAACAAGAAAAATATCTATTTAAAATTCTAAAACTATTAAATTCTACTAAAAAATATTAAAAACCTACTTAATATCTAAAAACTCAAATAAATCTATTAAAAAAACTATTAAAATCCATTAAAAATCTAGAAAATAAAAGAGAAAAATCTAAAAAATGCCAGGAAGCCGATTAAATCGATTAGAGAACAATTGCGCAACCATAACGAAATAAGCGGTAAAAACCGGACACCGAAATGTCCTCAAAACAACAGCGCAAGCTGAAAATACCGGGACGAGCACAAGTTCTCAAAACACTTATTCGAACTGGCCTGAACTGCCTGAAACGCCAGGGGGCTGTAATCCCGATAAAATAAAAAATGGCTAAAAATGCAATGTATGCGGTATGCGAATGCGAATGCAAAATGTGTCGAAACATAAACCAGATGTGGGAACCGGTTGGTCAAATTTTGGGGTGCAACAGGTGCCCCTATTCAAACGGCTTGGACCCGACTGGGTGAAGAGCGAACGGTCTTCGAACAATCGAGGTACGAGACGGTTGAATACCAAGGAAACCCTGAAATTTGCCAACCGTGGAGATAAACTGCAAAACTGCTTGAGAAGCAACGTCCAATGAACTGAATATGGTTGTTACGGCAACAACTGGTCAATTATCTGATACAATTTTGATTTCACCCTCAACCACCTGTGTGACGCCACAGGTATTGAACTATCTTCACAAAAACACCTTCGTCCACCATTGGGCTAACCTCGTCAACACCAGAAGAGGAACCAATTCGTCAACACGAATAGAGACTCTGTCGTCACAGGAGTAACCTTGTCCACATCTGGGCCCAAATTCCATCAAATCACGAATAAATGCAAATCTGTCCACGTCAGGACTTCACATTTCGACAACACAGGAATAAAACCTTGTCCACGTTAGGACCCTCACTTCGCCAATACGAAGGAAGATATCAGCTGGGGATAAATGGTCCCTGAAGAGTAATCAATCTTGTCCACGTCAGGACTTCACATTACGGAAAACTCCCGGCGCTTTCACTGGGGAAACATTTTTGTTTAATCACAGGGAACTCATCTGCCTACTTCATATGGGAAAAGTCATCTGCCTGATTACAGGAAAGTTCATCCGCCTGCTCCATACGGGAAAAGTCATCTGCCTGATTACAGGAAAGTTCATCCGCCTGCTCCATACGGGAAAAGTCATCTGCCTGATTACAGGAAAGTTCATCCGCCTGCTTCATACGGGAAAAGTCCATCTTCCTGAACACAGGAAAGTTCATCCGCCTGCTCCATACGGGAAAAGTCATCTTCCTGATTAAAGGAAACTCCATCTGCCTGCTTCATACGGGAGGATTATCTGAATATTGTTTCTCTGCCTACCTCTGCAGTAGCTACCTCCGTTGGTCCCAAACCCACAAACGACTTTGAGGAGGACTCTACTGGGGATAGTAACACGAGGAAATCACAGCGATTTCCTTGGGGAAAATACTTTTGTCAAATATTGGAACACAACTCTCATACTCTGTCTATCACGGGAGAATCATCTATCTGGATACCGGAAAGTTCATCCGCCTGCTTCATACGGGAAAAGTCATCTGCCTGATTACAGGAAACTCCATCCGCCTGCTTCATACGGGAAAAGTCCATCTGCCTGAACACAGGAAAAGGTTCATCCGTCTGCTTCGTACGGGAAAATACATCTGCCTGATTCTTACAGGAAAGTTCATCCGCCTGTTTCATACGGGAAAAGTCCGTCTGCCTAAACACAGGAAAAGGTTCATCCGCCTGCTTCATACGGGAAAATACATCTGCCTGATTCTTACAGGAAAGTTCATCCGCCTGCTTCATACGGGAAAAGTCCATCTGCCTGAACACAGGAAAAGGTTCATCTGCCTGCTTCATACGGGAAAATCCATCTGCCTGCTTCATACAGGAAAGTTCATCCGCCTGTTTCATACGGGAAAAGTCATCTGCCTGATTCTTACAAGAAAGTTCATCCGCCTGCTTCATACGGGAAAAGTCCATCTGCCTGAACACAGGAAAAGGTTCATCTGCCTGCCTCATACGGGAAAATCCATCTGCCTGCTTCATACAGGAAAGTTCATCCGCCTATTTCATACGGGAAAAGTCATCTGCCTGAACACAGGAAAAGGTTCATCCACCTGCTTCATACGGGAAAATACATCTGTCTGATTCTTAAAGGAAAGTTCATCTGCCTGCTTCATACGGGAAAAGTCCATATGCCTGAACACAGGAAAAGGTTCATCCTCCTGCTTCATACGGGAAAATCCATCTGCCTGCTTCATACAGGAAAGTTCATCCGCCTGTTTCATACGGGAAAAGTCATCTTCCTGAACACAGGAAAAGGTTCATCCGCCTGCTTCATATGGGAAAATACATCTGCCTGATTCTTACAGGAAAGTTCATCCGCCTGCTTCATACGGGAAAATACATCTGCTTGATTCTTACAGGAAAGTTCATCCGCCTGCTTCATACGGGAAAACTGACTCGGATATAGCTTATTTGCCTATTTTTTGCAGTAGCTAACTCCATTGGGGATATTCTGAAAATAACTGCCCGACACCCGTTTCGACAACAAGCGACCACTTCTGAAATCTTGATTCATGAAACCCTGAAATGCTGCCGCGACAGCAACCCTGAAGAAAACACTCCGCTGGTCGGATAAGAGAAATTTCAAACAGTAACTCTGTGGGGAATAATAACAAGAACTGTATCATCGCATGTCTCACGGCGAGACCTCGATCATCTGGTAATAGATCTGAACTGTAACTTCATTCTCCTGCTGAGAAACACCCCTGAAAGCAAAAGGTTAACCAACCTGATTTATGTTTCAAAATACGTATGTTTGGCAATGGCGTAATGCTCCATACGGCATGGAAATGCTACGCGTTTGTGGGTAGATGCAAACATGATAATGTATGCAAATGCAAATGCAGGTTCAGGCTGTTGGGGAAGGCTCTGACAAGCTTGCTTCAACACGGCTGTTGAAGACAAATACCACCCGGTTGGGGATGAACGGGTATCGCAAAGTATTCTGGCAAAATAAATGCCGGAAATACAACCAACTCTGTCGGGGAGAGATTACACATCGATTTCCACTGGGAGGAAAAGAACAAAATGCCCTGCTGTTGAACAAACTTAGTTGGGGGAGAATCAACCCTTATGGGGGACAATTGTCTGGGTACAGTTTACAACTCGGAGCTACCACTCCGCTGGGGATAATCATCCTGATGAAAGCACGACGACCTGTGGGGAGAAAGAAAAACCATCCTCGGTGGGGATAATCCTTCTGAACCTACCATGACTTGGTTATGTGCTGCGGAAATCCTCCCAGCTGGGGGTTGAACGCGCACCTACTCGACTCTCTGGGGAGTATAACCTCTGCATGGGACACTGATCTTGTCTTGCTGGGGGAAACCTGTGGACAACTTCCATGAGGATACTCTTCTGGGGAAAATAATCCTTCCTTCGGTAAGGGATAATAACATCTCAACCTCTGGGGACGAGGTACGACCTGCTGGGAAATAAAGTCAAGCCCTTCTTCCAGGGCCTCTGGCCGGGGCCACCATTTTCTGATTGTCCACTTCAAGGGCGAGAACCCTGCAAAACACAAATGAGACAAAACAAATCTACACAACCAAATCTATTCGGTTTAATGTCCACGACATCTCCTCAGTCAATTCGAAGTTTTATCAATCATTGGCAAGGGCCAGCAAAGTTATGCACATGCGAGTTCATCGAAACATCAACGTTTTCCACATACAAAACAGTAAAGCACAAACATCAAATACTGAATAACATGTTTTATTGATTGAGCCTGTAAATAGGCGAAGCTTTGTACATCGGATGTAACTCCTGAAAAGAGGAAGTTACGCACACACATACATGTACGCACAAAAAGCATAAAATAAAAAGTACAAAACGATATTTGTATACCTGTCGGCAACGTGGTGCAGACAAACATCATGAGCTGATCCTCCTATGACTCGCCTGACTCTGGCACTTTCCCGGTATTCAATTTTCAGAAGAGATTGTGTTGGATAAATGAACCCTCAGGTACTCCCAAACCACTAAGCACTGCTGCATCAGATCCGGACCGCAGTCATTTGCTTTTTCAATCCCTAACTTTTGCGTGAATCGCCCTTTGCGGGTTTTCAATTCACCGGGATACCCTTTTTTGCCGAAGTCGCCCTTTGCAGGTTTTCGACTTCGCGGGTGTACATCTTTTCAATTTTATCCCTAACTTTTACCGGAACCTTTTTATTCATTTTTTACGGTTCGCCAGGATGCCCCATTTTTGCCTGGACTCTCTTTTTACTGTCCAGCGGGTCACTTTCAAGCAAAGTATTTTTTAACTGCGTCTGAATTCACAGGAGACGTAAAGTCTTCACCATCCATGGTAGATAGTAGCAAGGCTCCTCCAGAGAAGACTTTTCTGACAACGTAGGGACCTTTGTAATTAGGGGTCCACTTGCCCCTGTGATCTGTTTGTGGCGGGAGAATCCTCTTCAGCACAAGATCGCCCATCTGAAAGCTTCGAGGGTGTATCTTCTTGTCGTAAGCTTTCTTCATCCGGCTCTGATATAATCGACCGTATGCGAGAGAAGCCAATCTCTTTTCATCCATTAAACTGAGCTGATTCAATCTATCTTTAACCCATTCTGCCTCGTCAAGTTGGACATCTCGTAAAACCCTCAAGGAAGGAATCTCAACCTCCAACGGTAACACTGCCTCCATTCCGTATACCAATGAAAAAGGGGTTGCCCCGGTTGATGTGCATATCGTCGTACGATAACCGTGCAAAGCAAAAGGTAGCATCTCGTGCCAGTCCTTATACGTCACAACCATCTTCTGGACAATCTTCTTTATGTTCTTATTGGCCGCTTCAACAACGCCATTCATCTTGGGTCGGTAAGGAGAAGAGTTGTGATGTTCAATCTTAAAATTCTGGCACAGCTCTTCCATCATCTTGTTATTAAAATTCGAACCGTTGTCGGTGATAATCCGCTCAGGGATTCCATATCTGCAGATAATATCTCGTTTGATAAATCTGGCGACCACTTGTTTGGTGACATTGGCATACGATGCTGCTTCCACCCATTTGGTGAAGTAATCAATTGCCACCAAGATGAACCGGTGTTCATTGGATGCCGTAGGCTCAATCTTGCCAATCATATCGATTCCCCACATCGAGAACGGCCACGGTGATGACATCACATTCAGAGGACTTGGGGGTACATGGACCTTGTCCGCATAAATTTGGCATTTATGACACCTCTTTGCAAACTTGAAACAGTCTATTTCCATAGTTAGCCAGTAATAACCTGCTCGCAGCAGTTTTCTCGTCATAGAATGCCCACCAGCATGTGTACCAAACGTACCCTCATGGATCTCTTCCATGAGCAACTTTGCTTCTTTCTCATCTACACAACGTAGCAACACCAAGTCGTGGTTTCTTTTGTATAGGACACCGTCAGGATTCAGATAGAAATTGCCAGCCAATCTCCTAAGAGTCTTCTGATCTCGACTGGATGCCCCAGCCGGATATTCCTTGTTCTTCAGGAAATTCTGGATGTCAAAGTACCAGGGTTGACCATCGGGAGCCTCATCAATGGCAAATATGAATGCAGGCCTATCAAGCCGAGAGATAACAATCCGGGGAGCCTCGTTCCAGAAGTTAACTTTATACATGGAAGACAGTGTCGCAAGGGCGTCAGCCATTTGATTTTCTGCTCGCGGCACATGATGCAATTCCACCTTGTCAAAGAAAGGTAACAACCTCCTTGCATAATTCATATATGGTATTAAATTTGGCTGACGTGTCTCCCATTCTCCTTTAATCTGATTCACCACTAGAGCTGAGTCTCCGTACACATCCAGATGCTTGATTCGCAAATCAATAGCTTCTTCCAGCCCCATGATGCAAGCCTCGTATTCAGCCTCATTATTGGTAACGGAAAAAGTCAATCGGGCAGTAAAGGGGATGTGCAACCCCTGAGGAGTGGTGACAATTGCCCCTATTCCGCTACCGTAGGAATTTACAGCTCCGACAAATATTAACTGCCACTTGGAACCCAACTCTGGTCCTTCATCCGGCAACGGTTCTTCACAATCTTTCATCTTTAGGTACATGATATCCTCGTCAGGAAAATCAAACCTCATCGATTGGTAGTCCTTAACAGGCTGCTCCGCAAGGTACTCCGACAGAATGCTACCTTTAATAGCCTTTTGCGAGACGTACTGAATATCATATTCGGTTAACACCATCTGCCATCGGGAAATTCTTCCGGAGAGTGCTTGCTTCTCAAACACGTATTTGATTGGATCCATCTTTGAAATTAGCATGGTTGTATGATTCAGCATGTATTGCCTCAAACGTTTGGCGGCCTAGGCTAGCGCGCAACACGTCTTCTCGAGCATTGAGTATCTGGACTCACAGTCAGTAAACTTCTTACTCAAATAGTAGATCGCATGTTCTTTACGTCCGGTCTCGTCGTGTTGACCGAGAATACAACCCATACTTTCCTCAAGAACTGTCGAATACATAATCAAAGGTCTCCCGGCCACTGGGGGTATCAAAATAGGAGGTTCCTGCAAGTATTCTTTTATCTTGTCGAACGCCTTTTGACAATTTTCATTCCAGGTCACAACCTGATCCTTTTTCAGCAACTTGAATAACGCCTCGCATGTCGCAGTTAGGTGAGATATGAACCGGGCGATATAGTTCAACCTCCCTAAAAACCCACGCACTTCTTTTTCTGTTTTAGGCGTCGGCATTTCTTGTATTGCTTTTATTTTCGCAGGATCAACCTCTATTCCTTTTTCGCTCACGATAAACCCCAGTAGTTTACCCGATCTCACCCCGAAGGTGCACTTGTTAGGGTTCAGTCTCAACCTGAACTTCCTAAGCCTCTTGAACAGTTTCAGCAGATTAACCAAATGCTCCTCCTCCGTCTGGGATTTGGCAATCATATCATCAACATAAACCTCGATCTCTTTGTGCATCATGTCATGAAAGAGAGTCGTCATAGCACGTTGATATGTCGCCCCAGCGTTCTTCAGTCCGAAGGGCATCACTTTGTAGCAAAATGTTCCCCAGGGAGTAATGAAGGTAGTCTTCTCCATGTCTTCTGGTGCCATTTTGATCTGATTATAGCCTGAGAAGCCGTCCATGAAGGAGAATACAGAGAACTGAGTAGTGTTATCAACCAGCACATCGATGTGAGGAAGTGGAAAGTCATCTTTCGGGCTCGCCCTATTCAAATCACGGTAGTCTACACACATTCGCACTTTACCGTCTTTCTTCGGCACTGGCACAATATTAGCGACCCATGAGGGATATTTTTTAACAGCTAAGAAACCGGCATCCCACTGATTTTGAACTTCCTCCTTGATCTTTACAGCCATGTCCGGTCTGGTTCTTCTGAGTTTTTGCTTAACAGGCGGACATTCCTCTCGCAGTGGCAGACGGTGCACAACCATGTCCGTATCTAACCCAGGCATATCCTCGTACGACCAAGCAAATATATCAATGTACTCTTTGAGCATCTCGATCAACCTTTGCTTGACGTCGCTCTGCAGCGCAACCCCTATACGGATGTTTCTCACAACCTCTTCCGACCCCAAGTTGATAGTCTCAATGACTTCCTCATGAGGCAGAATGATTCTTTCTTCTTCTTTCAATAACCAGGTCAACTCTTCTGGCACGTCGCTATCTTCAACAATCTCTTCCTCAGCCTGAAATACCGGGTGCTCAAAGTCGAAGTGAGTCATAGGCGGTTCATAGATGTCATCTGAAATTGTAATCCTGCAAAGGAAATGGTTAAATGCTTCAAAACACAGACAAAGCAAATAACCACATTGCCATTTTATTGTAAAAGACAGAAACAGAAAGACAGGGATCACAATATTTGTATATGAAAAAACGTCTTTATTTCATGATTAAACAATGTAATGTACATAACCAAATGGCCCTAAGCAAAATCACTATGCCCCGGGTAGGACACATGATTATTCAACAATTAAGAAAACAAATCATTACTGTTTAGTTGTCACAGGAACAGTTTCCCGGATAGACCAATTGCAGAGACTTTGTCTTGGCACGCTTGGCTTGATCCACGCGTCCATATCACAGTCGCTATCTCCGTCCTTAGCATCGGGAATAGCGTTGATAGTCTCAAAGTATACCCCGCTTGGCGTAATCGTGACCGGTCCCTTAAACCTGGGCGCTCCTGAAGAGGACGCTGACAACGTCGGTCGATATCCTAGCCCAAACTTGTCATTCTTCACGGGAATCTCCAGTACCTGCCCCCAGCCCTTGGTTTCTCCTGCCTGCACTAGAGCTTGAGCCTCTTTGTAGGATGACACTGCCGCGTCTGATATTTTGCTGGAACCCTGAGCTTTGTCTTTAATCCGCAACCCCTCGAAGGCTTGACAAGGTGTCTCGTGTATTTCTCCGTCGACCTCGACATATTTGAACGAAGACAGATGGCTAACCAGAATATCTTCCTCTCCACAAACAGTGACGACACTATCCCCAACCATATACTTCAGCTTTTGGTGTAACGTGGATGTGACTGCCCCGACAGCATGGATCCATGGGCGCCCAAGAAGACAACTATACGCTGGCTAGATGTCCATTATGTAGAATTCGGTTTCAAATATTTCAGGCCCCACCTGCAACGATAATGTTATTGATCCGAAAACTGACCTCCTTGTTCCATCGAACGCTCTCACCACTAAATCACTGGGCGTGCAGATAATCCCCCTAATATCTAACTTCATCATGGCTTTCTTCGGTAGCACATTCAGGGAAGATCCAGTGTCTACTAAAACATGGGACATGACCGTGCCCCGGCATTCGACTGACACATGCAATGCCATACTGTGCTCTCGCCCTCTCGGAGTCAAATCAAAGTCTGTGAAGCCCAAACTGTGCCCCGCATTGACATGCGCCAACACCCCTTCTAACTGATTAACAGAAACTTCTTGAGGAACGAACAATGTGTCTAGAATCTTCAGCAAAGCGTTCCGATGGGCCTCGGAACATAACAGCAATGATAGGATGGAAATTTTTGACGGTGTTTGCTAGAGGTGCTCCACGATTTTGTAATCACTTTTACGAATGAGCCTCATAAACTCCTCCATATCCTTAAGTGACGTTTCCTTTTCATTCGACTGAGAAGGACCACCCTCAGCTACCTTGGTTTTACCCTTGGCTAATCTTTCCGCCTCTACCTCGGGTGACGTGAAGATTCTTCCGCTTCTGGTCATACCCCCTGTTCCGACAACATTATCTACAACCCCAACTGGTTGTCCATTGACGTCAATTCTCTCACCATCGCAATATACCTCCAACCCGTAAGTCCACGACACTGCTTTAGTACTCTCAAAAGGAACTGGTCCTGCCTTGGTAATTGTGATCGTCGGTCGTCTGGCAGGCGCCGTTATCATTATTGTTTTCCTCGGAATCGTCATCGTCGCAACATCGTCCTGCAACATCGTCCTGCAACATCGTCCTTGGAATTCTCTACAGGCTTTTCAACCGCGGTTCTATCAAATTGCAAGGTACCTTCATCCATCATAGCCCGAATTCCCTGCTTCAACTCATTACAACCCTCTGGCTGGGTCCAACAATCCAAGCAAAATTCGTCACAACCCGGGAATACACCCCCTTTTAACAGCGTGCTTTTAATCTCACCCAACGGTGTCTTCAGCTCCTTGACATCCATCACTAGATTCATATTTTCTTCCGTCAAGATGGCATTTGCCCCATGATTGGGCATAGGCTGTTGTACGATATTTGGACCCACCTGTCCAAAGTTGATAGCTTTTCTGTCCAATAAATCCTAAACTTTGTGTTTAAATGCCTAACAAGCTTCTACATCATGCCCGAGTGCCCTAGAATGGATTTCGCAATGCTTGTTGGCGTCATACCCATAAGGGAGTACCGCCCTTGTAGGTGGTGCCAAAGTCCTCTTTTCTACCAAGTTCAATCCTAACAGGGTCTGAAGAAGTTCTGCGTACGTGGAAGGAGGTGCGTCGAACACTCTTTTCGGTCTCGCATTCTGTACCCTTCTCTGACCAGGATTTTGTCCTTGTTGTGGCTGTGGTTGTTGTTGTTGTTGTTGCCCTTGTTGAGGAAAAGGGATAGTGACACTAGCTATCTGTTGCGGCTGAACATACTGATTTCTTCCTCTGCCCCTGCCCCTGCCACCAAACACGGCACTAGTATCACCCTGTCGTCTACCACCAAATGCTTTTCTGGCACCTCCTGCTGAAGTAGACTCACCAGCTTGGAACCTTCCAACGTTAATCCCGTTCTCGATCATCTGCCCCATAAGAATCAAATCTGAGAAACTGCTCAATGACACACTAAACAATTTTTCATAGAACACCCCTGTAAATGTCCCAATGAACATGTCATTCATCTCCCTTTCAATTAAAGGAGGATGCACCCTCGCTGCCATATCGCGCCACCTTTGCGCATACTCTTTAAAACTTTCACCGTTCTTCTGTGACAAACCCTGCAATTGGACCCGGTTTGGTGCCAGATCGCTGTTGTATTTGTAATGTGTCACGAAAGCATCAGCCAACTGCTTCCAGGTTTTAATCTGCGTGGGCTCCAGCCCCATATACCATTCAAGTGAAGGTCCTGACAGGCTATCCTAAAAGAAATGCATGAGCATCCTTTCGTCATCTGAATATGCGGATATCCTCCTGTAATAAGAACGCACGTGGACCTTTGGGCAGGTATCTCCTTTATATTTGTCGAATGTTGGAGCCTTGAATTTCAACGGCACCCTCAGCCCTGGTACCAACCCCATTGTAGTCATATCCAAACCGGTGGGGTTCTGATTCACTTCCCCCTTCATCTGTTCTTCAAGCATTCTGATCCTCTGCACGGGATCAACAGGTCCTTCAAATCGTACACCTCTTCCAGAAAAGGCGTCCTCTTGGCGGTCTTCACTCTAATTCACATTTTCATTTCCATATCTGTCGTAACCAGTGTTGCGACCAAAATCTTGCTGATTGATCATGGGACCTCGTCCCCCGGTACCGAAACCCTGGTTGACCCTAACAGGTCTAAACCCAGTGTTGACGGGAATCACCCCAGCACCATTCATATTACCAAATCCACCATACCCCTGGTTAGTGTTACCAAAACCGTCGTAACCGAAACACTGAGTGTTGAAGCCGAATTTCCCGTCCTGATTGACGTAATCAAATCCCTGATCATTGTAGCCGAAACCATTATTGCCAAAACCATTACCGCCACTGTTGTTACCACCGCCTTGGTTGGCGTCCCCAAATCCAACATTGTTAACAACAGTCTCATTTCCATTACCTGTGTTGCCATTGTCAGCGCCAGCGCCATCGTTTACAACCACAACAGGTCGGGTCACTACAGGTGGGACCACAGGCGTAGGGGGCCCATCCTCCGGAATAGTTTCAACGTGTGCAGAATTGTGGTCATTGTTGCCATTCCCATTAGTCCGCGTCAGCAGCGGCTGTACCAACATCTGGAGGCTCTCCTGGCCCTTAGCAATATTCTCCATTGCTTGCATGAACAGATTCAGCTTCTCGCGGATTTCCTGCATCTCCACTTGGACTTGATCCATGATTCTCTTGCAGTTGCTTCGGGTTGAGTAGCGGTGGACTTTTTGTTCGTCAATCCTGGACAACCTGGAGGTGCAGGAAATGAGATACAAGTTCAACAAGTAACTAGCAATGCAAAATGGATATGCAGATGTAATATGTGTCTGTGCGTTAGGGAGATCAACCCCTGATTCTAGTGCCAAAGTGTCAGTGCAGTGACAGTGATAACAATAAGAAGCTCGAAACCCAATCATAGAAAACATCTCATATATTGCGGGAAATCCCATCAAGTCAGAAATACAATATTACTGAGCATACAAAAGGAAGGCATGACCTCAACCAACAATCCTGGTGATGGCCAGCACAATGCAAATAAAGCATATACATCAATACATGAGATAATCAAGTGCGACCATATGCCTGGTACTCCTCTAATAATCTCTTAGTCTTGGGATGATTTGGCTGAGAAAGCAACCCTTCGACGAGCGAGTCTCTTTTCCTGATAACACGCTGGAGATTACCAATGGATTCCTCCCAAACACCTTCCCCAAAGCAATCTTCTAGCTTCCGTTTCTGGGATGCAGACTCCTTCTTGCGCTTGATAACTTTGTTCAAGGAATTCTGGACATCATACCTCCGCGTAACCTAATCCTTCAGCCTCTTCTAGCTAGCTTTCAACTGACCTTCCAGCTCATAGATCTGCAGCTTCAGTTTGTCTTCTCTTTCCTTATTGCGGGTCAGCGTGGCGTTCCAGGTTTTGTTGAATGCAGAGATCTCCCGGTAGGCTATATCAAGTGCTTTCTTCTTAGACTCCAGCATATCATGAGAGCTCTTGAAATCTATCCCCAATCGCTCACGCTTCTTTCGTTGCTCAGTCAATTATGTGCCTAGTTGATTCACTAGCTTCGTTTGCTGCTCGAAGGAATATACGGCCTCATTCCTTTCGCTCCTGAGTTGCACCAACTCTTCCTCCAACTTCTAGTTGGCTTTCCTTAGCTCTTCTTTCTCCTTCACAACCTGCTCGTATCTCTCAATAGACACAGTAGTTGGCTCCTCAATCACGGGGGGAGCAGGAGGTAATACTGCAGGAAACGGCAACCGCACCTGCTTTGCTCTATCTTAGATCCAGACTTTGTACGGGGCATAGGCTTGACAATCATTCTTACCCAACAATGGCTTACCCCTTCTGTTGATGTTTCTCCAAGCATGCCGAAGATTGGACAAAAGTTCTCCCTTCAAATCACCTGTGAAGTACAGAGATTCCTGCACTTCCTCCTCTTTTGGCGGGCTTTTCAAAGCATACCCGAATTGCCTGATCAACAATGAAGGATTGTAGTTAATACACCCTTTCCTCCCAATCAGAGGAACGTTAGGATATTCGGCGCAGCTGTAGATGATCACAGATCCCAGTAGATCCTTATTAAACCAGACAACGTCTTCTGAAGAAAGTCCCATCAGATGCTCAGACCAATCCACCGTATCTGCAGACTCCACGAAGTATGGTAACACGAGGAAATCACAGCGATTTCCTTGGGGAAAATACTTTTGTCAAATATCGGAACACAACTCTCATACTCTGTCTATCACGGGAGAATCATCTATCTGGATACCGGAAAGTTCATCCGCCTGCTTCATACGGGAAAAGTCATCTGCCTGATTACAGGAAACTCCATCCGCCTGCTTCATACGGGAAAAGTCCATCTGCCTGAACACAGGAAAAGGTTCATCCGTCTGCTTCGTACGGGAAAATACATCTGCCTGATTCTTACAGGAAAGTTCATCCGCCTGTTTCATACGGGAAAAGTCCGTCTGCCTAAACACAGGAAAAGGTTCATCCGCCTGCTTCATACGGGAAAATACATCTGCCTGATTCTTACAGGAAAGTTCATCCGCCTGCTTCATACGGGAAAAGTCCATCTGCCTGAACACAGGAAAAGGTTCATCTGCCTGCTTCATACGGGAAAATCCATCTGCCTGCTTCATACAGGAAAGTTCATCCGCCTGTTTCATACGGGAAAAGTCATCTGCCTGATTCTTACAAGAAAGTTCATCCGCCTGCTTCATACGGGAAAAGTCCATTTGCCTGAACACAGGAAAAGGTTCATCTGCCTGCCTCATACGGGAAAATCCATCTGCCTGCTTCATACAGGAAAGTTCATCCGCCTATTTCATACGGGAAAAGTCATCTGCCTGAACACAGGAAAAGGTTCACCCACCTGCTTCATACGGGAAAATACATCTGTCTGATTCTTAAAGGAAAGTTCATCTGCCTGCTTCATACGGGAAAAGTCCATCTGCCTGAACACAGGAAAAGGTTCATCCGCCTGCTTCATACGGGAAAATCCATCTGCCTGCTTCATACAGGAAAGTTCATCCGCCTGTTTCATACGGGAAAAGTCATCTTCCTGAACACAGGAAAAGGTTCATCCGCCTGCTTCATATGGGAAAATACATCTGCCTGATTCTTACAGGAAAGTTCATCCGCCTGCTTCATACGGGAAAATACATCTGCTTGATTCTTACAGGAAAGTTCATCCGCCTGCTTCATACGGGAAAACTGACTCGGATATAGCTTATTTGCCTATTTTTTGCAGTAGCTAACTCCATTGGGGATATTCTGAAAATAACTGCCCGACACCCGTTTCGACAACAAGCGACCACTTCTGAAATCTTGATTCATGAAACCCTGAAATGCTGCCGCGACAGCAACCCTGAAGAAAACACTCCGCTGGTCGGATAAGAGAAATTTCAAACAGTAACTCTGTGGGGAATAATAACAAGAACTGTATCATCGCATGTCTCACGGCGAGACCTCGATCATCTGGTAATAGATCTGAACTGTAACTTCATTCTCCTGCTGAGAAACACCCCTGAAAGCAAAAGGTTAACCAACCTGATTTATGTTTCAAAATACGTATGTTTGGCAATGGCGTAATGCTCCATACGGCATGGAAATGCTACGCGTTTGTGGGTAGATGCAAACATGATAATGTATGCAAATGCAAATGCAGGTTCAGGCTGTTGGGGAAGGCTCTGACAAGCTTGCTTCAACACGGCTGTTGAAGACAAATACCACCCGGTTGGGGATGAACGGGTATCGCAAAGTATTCTGGCAAAATAAATGCCGGAAATACAACCAACTCTGTCGGGGAGAGATTACACATCGGTTTCCACTGGGAGGAAAAAAACAAAATGCCCTGCTGTTGAACAAACTTAGTTGGGGGAGAATCAACCCTTATGGGGGACAATTGTCTGGGTACAGTTTACAACTCGGAGCTACCACTCCGCTGGGGATAATCATCCTGATGAAAGCACGACGACCTGTGGGGAGAAAGAAAAACCATCCTCGGTGGGGATAATCCTTCTGAACCTACCATGACTTGGTTATGTGCTGCGGAAATCCTCCCAGCTGGGGGTTGAACGCGCACCTACTCGACTCTCTGGGGAGTATAACCTCTGCATGGGACACTGATCTTGTCTTGCTGGGGGAAACCTGTGGAAAACTTCCATGAGGATACTCTTCTGGGGAAAATAATCCTTCCTTCGGTAAGGGATAATAACATCTCAACCTCTGGGGACGAGGTACGACCTGCTGGGAAATAAAGTCAAGCCCTTCTTCCAGGGCCTCTGGCTGGGGCCACCATTTTCTGATTGTCCACTTCAAGGGCGAGAACCCTGCAAAACACAAATGAGACAAAACAAATCTACACAACCAAATCTATTCGGTTTAATGTCCACGACATCTCCTCAGTCAATTCGAAGTTTTATCAATCATTGGCAAGGGCCAGCAAAGTTATGCACATGCGAGTTCATCGAAACATCAACGTTTTCCACATACAAAACAGTAAAGCACAAACATCAAATACTGAATAACATGTTTTATTGATTGAGCCTGTAAATAGGCGAAGCTTTGTACATCGGATGTAACTCCTGAAAAGAGGAAGTTACGCACACACATACATGTACGCACAAAAAGCATAAAATAAAAAGTACAAAACGATATTTGTATACCTGTCGGCAACGTGGTGCAGACAAACATCATGAGCTGATCCTCCTATGACTCGCCTGACTCTGGCACTTTCCCGGTATTCAATTTTCAGAAGAGATTGTGTTGGATAAATGAACCCTCAGGTACTCCCAAACCACTAAGCACTGCTGCATCAAATCCGGACCGCAGTCATTTGCTTTTTCAATCCCTAACTTTTGCGTGAATCGCCCTTTGCGGGTTTTCAATTCACCGGGATACCCTTTTTTGCCGAAGTCGCCCTTTGCAGGTTTTCGACTTCGCGGGTGTACATCTTTTCAATTTTATCCCTAACTTTTACCGGAACCTTTTTATTCATTTTTTACGGTTCGCCAGGATGCCCCATTTTTGCCTGGACTCTCTTTTTACTGTCCAGCGGGTCACTTTCAAGCAAAGTATTTTTTAACTGCGTCTGAATTCACAGGAGACGTAAAGTCTTCACCATCCATGGTAGATAGTAGCAAGGCTCCTCCAGAGAAGACTTTTCTGACAACGTAGGGACCTTTGTAATTAGGGGTCCACTTGCCCCTGTGATCTGTTTGTGGCGGGAGAATCCTCTTCAGCACAAGATCGCCCATCTGAAAGCTTCGAGGGTGTATCTTCTTGTCGTAAGCTTTCTTCATCCGGCTCTGATATAATCGACCGTATGCGAGAGAAGCCAATCTCTTTTCATCCATTAAACTGAGCTGATTCAATCTATCTTTAACCCATTCTGCCTCGTCAAGTTGGACATCTCGTAAAACCCTCAAGGAAGGAATCTCAACCTCCAACGGTAACACTGCCTCCATTCCGTATACCAATGAAAAAGGGGTTGCCCCGGTTGATGTGCATACCGTCGTACGATAACCGTGCAAAGCAAAAGGTAGCATCTCGTGCCAGTCCTTATACGTCACAACCATCTTCTGGACAATCTTCTTTATGTTCTTATTGGCCGCTTCAACAACGCCATTCATCTTGGGTCGGTAAGGAGAAGAGTTGTGATGTTCAATCTTAAAATTCTGGCACAGCTCTTCCATCATCTTGTTATTAAAATTCGAACCGTTGTCGGTGATAATCCGCTCAGGGATTCCATATCTGCAGATAATATCTCGTTTGATAAATCTGGCGACCACTTGTTTGGTGACATTGGCATACGATGCTGCTTCCACCCATTTGGTGAAGTAATCAATTGCCACCAAGATGAACCGGTGTTCATTGGATGCCGTAGGCTCAATCTTGCCAATCATATCGATTCCCCACATCGAGAACGGCCACGGTGATGACATCACATTCAGAGGACTTGGGGGTACATGGACCTTGTCCGCATAAATTTGGCATTTATGACACCTCTTTGCAAACTTGAAACAGTCTATTTCCATAGTTAGCCAGTAATAACCTGCTCGCAGCAGTTTTCTCGTCATAGAATGCCCACCAGCATGTGTACCAAACGTACCCTCATGGATCTCTTCCATGAGCAACTTTGCTTCTTTCTCATCTACACAACGTAGCAACACCAAGTCGTGGTTTCTTTTGTATAGGACACCGTCAGGATTCAGATAGAAATTGCCAGCCAATCTCCTAAGAGTCTTCTGATCTCGACTGGATGCCCCAGCCGGATATTCCTTGTTCTTCAGGAAATTCTGGATGTCAAAGTACCAGGGTTGACCATCGGGAGCCTCATCAATGGCAAATATGAATGCAGGCCTATCAAGCCGAGAGATAACAATCCGGGGAGCCTCGTTCCAGAAGTTAACTTTATACATGGAAGACAGTGTCGCAAGGGCGTCAGCCATTTGATTTTCTGCTCGCGGCACATGATGCAATTCCACCTTGTCAAAGAAAGGTAACAACCTCCTTGCATAATTCATATATGGTATTAAATTTGGCTGACGTGTCTCCCATTCTCCTTTAATCTGATTCACCACTAGAGCTGAGTCTCCGTACACATCCAGATGCTTGATTCGCAAATCAATAGCTTCTTCCAGCCCCATGATGCAAGCCTCGTATTCAGCCTCATTATTGGTAACGGAAAAAGTCAATCGGGCAGTAAAGGGGATGTGCGACCCCTGAGGAGTGGTGACAATTGCCCCTATTCCGCTACCGTAGGAATTTACAGCTCCGACAAATATTAACTGCCACTTGGAACCCAACTCTGGTCCTTCATCCGGCAACGGTTCTTCACAATCTTTCATCTTTAGGTACATGATATCCTCGTCAGGAAAATCAAACCTCATCGATTGGTAGTCCTCAACAGGCTGCTCCGCAAGGTACTCCGACAGAATGCTACCTTTAATAGCCTTTTGCGAGACGTACTGAATATCATATTCGGTTAACACCATCTGCCATCGGGAAATTCTTCCGGAGAGTGCTTGCTTCTCAAACACGTATTTGATTGGATCCATCTTTGAAATTAGCATGGTTGTATGATTCAGCATGTATTGCCTCAAACGTTTGGCGGCCTAGGCTAGCGCGCAACACGTCTTCTCGAGCATTGAGTATCTGGACTCACAGTCAGTAAACTTCTTACTCAAATAGTAGATCGCATGTTCTTTACATCCGGTCTCGTCGTGTTGACCGAGAATACAACCCATACTTTCCTCAAGAACTGTCGAATACATAATCAAAGGTCTCCCGGCCACTGGGGGTATCAAAACAGGAGGTTCCTGCAAGTATTCTTTTATCTTGTCGAACGCCTTTTGACAATTTTCATTCCAGGTCACAACCTGATCCTTTTTCAGCAACTTGAATAACGCCTCGCATGTCGCAGTTAGGTGAGATATGAACCGGGCGATATAGTTCAACCTCCCTAAAAACCCACGCACTTCTTTTTCTGTTTTAGGCGTCGGCATTTCTTGTATTGCTTTTATTTTCGCAGGATCAACCTCTATTCCTTTTTCGCTCACGATAAACCCCAGTAGTTTACCCGATCTCACCCCGAAGGTGCACTTGTTAGGGTTCAGTCTCAACCTGAACTTCCTAAGCCTCTTGAACAGTTTCAGCAGATTAACCAAATGCTCCTCCTCCGTCTGGGATTTGGCAATCATATCATCAACATAAACCTCGATCTCTTTGTGCATCATGTCATGAAAGAGAGTCGTCATAGCACGTTGATATGTCGCCCCAGCGTTCTTCAGTCCGAAGGGCATCACTTTGTAGCAAAATGTTCCCCAGGGAGTAATGAAGGTAGTCTTCTCCATGTCTTCTGGTGCCATTTTGATCTGATTATAGCCTGAGAAGCCGTCCATGAAGGAGAATACAGAGAACTGAGTAGTGTTATCAACCAGCACATCGATGTGAGGAAGTGGAAAGTCATCTTTCGGGCTCGCCCTATTCAAATCACGGTAGTCTACACACATTCGCACTTTACCGTCTTTCTTCGGCACTGGCACAATATTAGCGACCCATGAGGGATATTTTTTAACAGCTAAGAAACCGGCATCCCACTGATTTTGAACTTCCTCCTTGATCTTTACAGCCATGTCCGGTCTGGTTCTTCTGAGTTTTTGCTTAACAGGCGGACATTCCTATCGCAGTGGCAGACGGTGCACAACCATGTCCATATCTAACCCAGGCATATCCTCGTACGACCAAGCAAATATATCAATGTACTCTTTGAGCATCTCGATCAACCTTTGCTTGACGTCGCTCTGCAGCGCAACCCCTATACGGATGTTTCTCACAACCTCTTCCGACCCCAAGTTGATAGTCTCAATGACTTCCTCATGAGGCAGAATGATTCTTTCTTCTTCTTTCAATAACCAGGTCAACTCTTCTGGCACGTCGCTATCTTCAACAATCTCTTCCTCAGCCTGAAATACCGGGTGCTCAAAGTCGAAGTGAGTCATAGGCGGTTCATAGATGTCATCTGAAATTGTAATCCTGCAAAGGAAATGGTTAAATGCTTCAAAACACAGACAAAGCAAATAACCACATTGCCATTTTATTGTAAAAGACAGAAACAGAAAGACAGGGATCACAATATTTGTATATGAAAAAACGTCTTTATTTCATGATTAAACAATGTAATGTACATAACCAAATGGCCCTAAGCAAAATCACTATGCCCCGGGTAGGACACATGATTATTCAACAATTAAGAAAACAAATCATTACTGTTTAGTTGTCACAGAAACAGTTTCCCGGATAGACCAATTGCAGAGACTTTGTCTTGGCACGCTTGGCTTGATCCACGCGTCCATATCACAGTCGCTATCTCCGTCCTTAGCATCGGAAATAGCGTTGATAGTCTCAAAGTATACCCCGCTTGGCGTAATCGTGACCGGTCCCTTAAACCTGGGCGCTCCTGAAGAGGACGCTGACAACGTCGGTCGATATCCTAGCCCAAACTTGTCATTCTTCACGGGAATCTCCAGTACCTGCCCCCAGCCCTTGGTTTCTCCTGCCTGCACTAGAGCTTGAGCCTCTTTGTAGGATGACACTGCCGCGTCTGATATTTTGCTGGAACCCTGAGCTTTGTCTTTAATCCGCAACCCCTCGAAGGCTTGACAAGGTGTCTCGTGTATTTCTCCGTCGACCTCGACATATTTGAACGAAGACAGATGGCTAACCAGAATATCTTCCTCTCCACAAACAGTGACGACACTATCCCCAACCATATACTTCAGCTTTTGGTGTAACGTGGATGTGACTGCCCCGACAGCATGGATCCATGGGCGCCCAAGAAGACAACTATACGCTGGCTAGATGTCCATTATGTAGAATTCGGTTTCAAATATTTCAGGCCCCACCTGCAACGATAATGTTATTGATCCGAAAACTGACCTCCTTGTTCCATCGAACGCTCTCACCACTAAATCACTGGGCGTGCAGATAATCCCCCTAATATCTAACTTCATCATGGCTTTCTTCGGTAGCACATTCAGGGAAGATCCAGTGTCTACTAAAACATGGGACATGACCGTGCCCCGGCATTCGACTGACACATGCAATGCCATATTGTGCTCTCGCCCTCTCGGAGTCAAATCAAAGTCTGTGAAGCCCAAACTGTGCCCCGCATTGACATGCGCCAACACCCCTTCTAACTGATTAACAGAAACTTCTTGAGGAACGAACGATGTGTCTAGAATCTTCAGCAAAGCGTTCCGATGGGCCTCGGAACATAACAGCAATGATAGGATGGAAATTTTTGACGGTGTTTGCTAGAGGTGCTCCACGATTTTGTAATCACTTTTACGAATGAGCCTCATAAACTCCTCCATATCCTTAAGTGACGTTTCCTTTTCATTCGACTGAGAAGGACCACCCTCAGCTACCTTGGTTTTACCCTTGGCTAATCTTTCCGCCTCTACCTCGGGTGACGTGAAGATTCTTCCGCTTCTGGTCATACCCCCTGTTCCGACAACATTATCTACAACCCCAGCTGGTTGTCCATTGACGTCAATTCTCTCACCATCGCAATATACCTCCAACCCGTAAGTCCACGACACTGCTTTAGTACTCTCAAAAGGAACTGGTCCTGCCTTGGTAATTGTGATCGTCGGTCGTCTGGCAGGCGCCGTTATCGTTATTGTTTTCCTCGGAATCGTCATCGTCGCAACATCGTCCTGCAACATCGTCCTGCAACATCGTCCTTGGAATTCTCTACAGGCTTTTCAACCGCGGTTCTATCAAATTGCAAGGTACCTTCATCCATCATAGCCCGAATGCTCTGCTTCAACTCATTACAACCCTCTGGCTGGGTCCAACAATCCAAGCAAAATTCGTCACAACCCGGGAATACACCCCCTTTTAACAGCGTGCTTTTAATCTCACCCAACGGTGTCTTCAGCTCCTTGACATCCATCACTAGATTCATATTTTCTTCCGTCAAGATGGCATTTTCCCCATGATTGGGCATAGGCTGTTGTACGATATTTGGACCCACCTGTCCAAAGTTGATAGCTTTTCTGTCCAATAAATCCTAAACTTTGTGTTTAAATGCCTAACAAGCTTCTACATCATGCCCGAGTGCCCTAGAATGGATTTCGCAATGCTTGTTGGCGTCATACCCATAAGGGAGTACCGCCCTTGTAGGTGGTGCCAAAGTCCTCTTTTCGACCAAGTTCAATCCTAACAGGGTCTGAAGAAGTTCTGCGTACGTGGAAGGAGGTGCGTCGAACACTCTTTTCGGTCTCGCATTCTGTACCCTTCTCTGACCAGGATTTTGTCCTTGTTGTGGCTGTGGTTGTTGTTGTTGTTGTTGCCCTTGTTGAGGAAAAGGGATAGTGACACTAGCTATCTGTTGCGGCTGAACATACTGATTTCTTCCTCTGCCCCTGCCCCTGCCACCAAACACGGCACTAGTATCACCCTGTCGTCTACCACCAAATGCTTTTCTGGCACCTCCTGCTGAAGTAGACTCACCAGCTTGGAACCTTCCAACTTTAATCCCGTTCTCGATCATCTGCCCCATAAGAATCAAATCTGAGAAACTGCTCAATGACACACTAAACAATTTTTCATAGAACACCCCTGTAAATGTCCCAATGAACATGTCATTCATCTCCCTTTCAATTAAAGGAGGATGCACCCTCGCTGCCATATCGCGCCACCTTTGCGCATACTCTTTAAAACTTTCACCGTTCTTCTGTGACAAACCCTGCAATTGGACCCGGTTTGGTGCCAGATCGCTGTTGTATTTGTAATGTGTCACGAAAGCATCAGCCAACTGCTTCCAGGTTTTAATCTGCGTGGGCTCCAGCCCCATATACCATTCAAGTGAAGGTCCTGACAGGCTATCCTAAAAGAAATGCATGAGCATCCTTTCGTCATCTGAATATGCGGATATCCTCCTGTAATAAGAACGCACGTGGACCTTTGGGCAGGTATCTCCTTTATATTTGTCGAATGTTGGAGCCTTGAATTTCAACGGCACCCTCAGCCCTGGTACCAACCCCATTGTAGTCATATCCAAACCGGTGGGGTTCTGATTCACTTCCCCCTTCATCTGTTCTTCAAGCATTCTGATCCTCTGCACGGGATCAACAGGTCCTTCAAATCGTACACCTCTTCCAGAAAAGGCGTCCTCTTGGCGGTCTTCACTCTAATTCACATTTTCATTTCCATATCTGTCGTAACCAGTGTTGCGACCAAAATCTTGCTGATTGATCATGGGACCTCGTCCCCCGGTACCGAAACCCTGGTTGACCCTAACAGGTCTAAACCCAGTGTTGACGGGAATCACCCCAGCACCATTCATATTACCAAATCCACCATACCCCTGGTTAGTGTTACCAAAACCGTCGTAACCGAAACACTGAGTGTTGAAGCCGAATTTCCCGTCCTGATTGACGTAATCAAATCCCTGATCATTGTAGCCGAAACCATTATTGCCAAAACCATTACCGCCACTGTTGTTACCACCGCCTTGGTTGGCGTCCCCAAATCCAACATTGTTAACAACAGTCTCATTTCCATTACCTGTGTTGCCATTGTCAGCGCCAGCGCCATCGTTTACAACCACAACAGGTCGGGTCACTACAGGTGGGACCACAGGCGTAGGGGGCCCATCCTCCGGAATAGTTTCAACGTGTGCAGAATTGTGGTCATTGTTGCCATTCCCATTAGTCCGCGTCAGCAGCGGCTGTACCAACATCTGGAGGCTCTCCTGGCCCTTAGCAATATTCTCCATTGCTTGCATGAACAGATTCAGCTTCTCGCGGATTTCCTGCATCTCCACTTGGACTTGATCCATGATTCTCTTGCAGTTGCTTCGGGTTGAGTAGCGGTGGACTTTTTGTTCGTCAATCCTGGACAACCTGGAGGTGCAGGAAATGAGATACAAGTTCAACAAGTAACTAGCAATGCAAAATGGATATGCAGATGTAATATGTGTCTGTGCGTTAGGGAGATCAACCCCTGATTCTAGTGCCAAAGTGTCAGTGCAGTGACAGTGATAACAATAAGAAGCTCGAAACCCAATCATAGAAAACATCTCATATATTGCGGGAAATCCCATCAAGTCAGAAATACAATATTACTGAGCATACAAAAGGAAGGCATGACCTCAACCAACAATCCTGGTGATGGCCAGCACAATGCAAATAAAGCATATACATCAATACATGAGATAATCAAGTGCGACCATATGCCTGGTACTCCTCTAATAATCTCTTAGTCTTGGGATGATTTGGCTGAGAAAGCAACCCTTCGACGAGCGAGTCTCTTTTCCTGATAACACGCTGGAGATTACCAATGGATTCCTCCCAAACACCTTCCCCAAAGCAATCTTCTAGCTTCCGTTTCTGGGATGCAGACTCCTTCTTGCGCTTGATAACTTTGTTCAAGGAATTCTGGACATCATACCTCCGCGTAACCTCCTCCTTCAGCCTCTTCTAGATAGCTTTCAACTGACCTTCCAGCTCATAGATCTGCAGCTTCAGTTTGTCTTCTCTTTCCTTATTGCGGGTCAGCGTGGCGTTCCAGGTTTTGTTGAATGCAGAGATCTCCCGGTAGGCTATATCAAGTGCTTTCTTCTTAGACTCCAGCATATCATGAGAGCTCTTGAAATCTATCCCCAATCGCTCACGCTTCTTTCGTTGCTCAGTCAATTATGTGCCTAGTTGATTCACTAGCTTCGTTTGCTGCTCGAAGGAATATACAGCCTCATTCCTTTCGCTCCTGAGTTGCACCAACTCTTCCTCCAACTTCTAGTTGGCTTTCCTTAGCTCTTCTTTCTCCTTCACAACCTGCTCGTATCTCTCAATAGACACAGTAGTTGGCTCCTCAATCACGGGGGGAGCAGGAGGTAATACTGCAGGAAACGGCAACCGCACCTGCTTTGCTCTATCTTAGATCCAGACTTTGTACGGGGCATAGGCTTGACAATCATTCTTACCCAACAATGGCTTACCCCTTCTGTTGATGTTTCTCCAAGCATGCCGAAGATTGGACAAAAGTTCTCCCTTCAAATCACCTGTGAAGTACAGAGATTCCTGCACTTCCTCCTCTTTTGGCGGGCTTTTCAAAGCATACCCGAATTGCCTGATCAACAATGAAGGATTGTAGTTAATACACCCTTTCCTCCCAATCAGAGGAACGTTAGGATATTCGGCGCAGCTGTAGATGATCACAGATCCCAGTAGATCCTTATTAAACCAGACAACGTCTTCTGAAGAAAGTCCCATCAGATGCTCAGACCAATCCACCGTATCTGCAGACTCCACGAAGATACCCTTCTTGGGCAGATGACTCTCAAACCACATATACAGCAAAGGCCCACAACAAGAGACGTTCTTGCCCCTCCTGTTCTCGTTCTTATAATGCAGTGAGTGATAGAAATCTCCAATCAAAGTAGGCACAGGATTGCCTGAAGCAAATATATAGAGCGCATCCAGATCAACAAAGTCAGGCAGGTTCGGGAACAGTACAATGCCATAGATGCACAGGGCAAGAATAGCATTAAACACAGTCCAACATCCACTCTTGGCATACTCTTGTGCTTTCCCAACCAAGAACTTGAGAGAAAAATCAGACACTCCATTCCACGAGGTTAACAGCAACTCTGAGGAGTCTAAATGCAAGGCCACAGCCAAATCCTCCAGTTTGGGCTCAGCATCCATATGAATGAAGGGTACCCTGTTCTGAATGGTCAACTCTAAGATCTCGGCATATTCCTCCATAGTCGGAGCCAGAATGAAGTCAGGGAAAGTAAAACACCTCAGCGGGGGATCATAAAACTGCATTAGCATGTACAATCCGTTACGCTCATACATGGATGGTTTACAAACCAATCTAAGTAACTTCCCATAGCTCTTCCTGAAGCTTCTCTTCACATCATCATCAGCTAGAGATATCAAACTAAGCAAAGAAGAAACATCTGGAGTAGGCAACCTGTACGCCACAGTCTTCTTCAGGGTATCCATAATATCAGCAGACAAAAATCCGGGCAACTAGAATCAGAAGTATGAAAATGCACCTGCAGCACAGACACACGTTAATGATATGCAAGATGAGTATGCAACAATATAATATGCAACATGCAACAGGGATCAAGTGCACATGGCTGAGAAGCCCAATCCACCATGCTGGCCTCAAATAGACCCACAAACTGCTCAAAACCTGGTCTCAAAAGATCAACTGCAATGCTCCAACCTGGTCTCAACAGACCCAATAACATTGTCCTCAAACACCACTGAACCTCAATCAAGAAAACCGGTAATCTGGAGGTCAAGTTACCCGCATGCCCCAACCCCTCTCACAGGTAGGTGTCCTATCAACTGACACAAGTTACTGCATCCTATGCGGTCGTCGGCGTCACAGACTTTCAAGACTGATGATACGATACCCAGAAGGTGTGTCATCATCATGTCCTGAAGAGGCCTCACTTAGCCAACTTCCAAATGATCGGTCCCCGGAGTCGACAATCCAACTAACCAACAACCCCCTCAACCCAAAGGGTTGAAAAAGAAGTCAACCAGAAGAACCTCGTCCGAGCGTGGATTTTGCGGGACACTGGTACATGCAAAGCATGCACGCGCCCACTACTTTCCACAACTAATTCTAGGTGCACTCAAGCCCAGGTCCGACTTATCTCTCAATAGATCACCACATCCCCACAACAGCAATAACAATATAAAGCTGACAATAAAATGCAGAAAGTAAAGACAGCAATGTAAATCCATACAAAACCCACGACGGGAAAACAAGCACTAGGACTGACTCGCGTAGGGAACTGTTGGAGTCGCCAGCTGCGAAAATCGGCGCCGGCTATGACAGAAGAGTCGCCACCGTGCGTTATTTATCCCGAAGGAGGGAAAGGAAACGCTCGAAGTAAACCTAACGCAAAGACGGGAAAGAAATGGCCATCGCAACCAAATCCTGGATTCGGGAGTCGGTTACGTAAGGGGAAGGTATTAGCACCCTTCACGTCCGTCGTACTCGACGGGATCCACGTTTATTTTCTGGTACGGATTGTTATTCTATCTACTCTAAAGGTCTGGGGTCCAAAAGAAAATAAAATGACTCGGCAAAGTATCGCACCTTATGCCTACGTATTCCCGTCTGGAACGAGAAATCAGAGTCAACGTAGTTCTCCTACCTACGGGAAAGGTGGGAAGGTTGCTCGCTAGGATACGGCATCCTATGCCTACGTACTTTCATACAACATGAAAGATCAGAGCAAACGTAGTTCGGGCCACGGAAGACACAGACTTGTCCGACTGTTTTTTTTAGATTTTTCTAAAAAGGTTTTCTTCTGATTAAGAGTCCAAGCGGACAAAAATGACACTTTGATGTTTGTTTTCTGTCTTTTATGCAAGAACTGTTTTTTTATGATGTTTGCAATCTCTGACGCACTAGAGACTATGATCTGAGAGTGACTACGTCGCGTGTCACCCAAAGAATACCACACTAAGCAGCCAAATTACTAGAAAGAAGCTCTCCAGCAACCCTTTCTCAAATAGCTTAAGGCTCGTAACGTATGACATCGATTAACCTTATTACTGTGTTTTTGAGTTGTTTCGAGATAAGAAGAGAAAGAAGCTCTAAAAAAACCTAGGGTCGAAAAGAGAACAAAAACTAACCTAATGTTGTCATGCATGGGTTAAAACCTAATGTCTGTCATATTTCTCTCTTGCACAGAGGGAAACAGAGATCCTACGGGATAAACGGAAAAGAAACAGATATATACAGTAAACAGTAAACGTGCATGAGATGCAACAGTACAAGCGAGGCAAGGGAGTCCCACTCAACCTCAAACCTGGGAAAACAACAGGAAAAGTAAACAGTATTCACTTCAAACCTTTGGGGGCAAGCTGTACCAGCCAACAATCAATACAGAAAAAGAAATAAAACCCAACACCAGCTCTGATAGCAACACCAGCTCCTACAGTAAGCAGCTCAAACAGCAACAGCTCTGACAGCTACAGTTGATTAACAGCAAGTGGGAAAGACAGCAACAACTTCAAGCAAGACCCCATCTTCACCCTTCAATGACCCCCAAGCTTTAGATAAGCTCCTGTCTCCAAAAGTCTCCAAGCTCTAGCAAGCACTGAACCCCAACAAATAGACAGCTTCAAACAGCAGCAAAACCCTAGCTTCAACAGATAACTCTCTTTGACAGGTACAGGCTTTATCTTTATCAATCTTCAATGGACTTCATATCTTCAATGCACTCACTCCAGAAGAGAATCAATTATCAGATTAAGTTGAAATGCTAAACAGCTTATTGACAACCAAAGGAAGCCTATAATCACTTAGCATTGTAGGGAAAAGGTTCCCTCAAAGTTCTACTTCTAAAGTATGTCACTTATCCCTCCAAAGGAGGGATGTGAATACCCTAAAAGGACTTTTTGTCATAGGGAGGAATAGAAGCACAGGATGTTTTCTATGTTTGCAAGAAGAAATCAATCTAATCTAAAGCTCTCCCTACATTCCCTATTTCCTAAGCCACCTTCAAGGGGAAGAATCTTCAGGCTCCAAGCTCCCTCCTTTGTTTCCAATCATCTTCAAGGTCTTCATAAGCCCCAACAAGCAAAGCCCAAGCCCCAAGCCCAATTGAAATAACCCAAACCAAACAAACAAGCAAAATGCCCAAGAGGGAAAACACACAATCACCACTCAAATTGCAAAAATCAAGTAAAATAGTAATACTTATTATAAAATCCTAGATTAATTTCTAAGGGAACCTAACCCTATACCCAATACCCCATATAAACGCCAAGGCCTAAATCAAACCCTAGGTCCCCCAAACTATGCCCTAAACTACACCTAAGTGTTGTGAAACCCTAATTCTAATACCTCTCCTATCCACCTCTCAAATTAACCTAAATTTTAGTCACAAAAATATGACAAAATTCATAAGGGTACATGCTTCCCTAATCTAATCAACCTCACAAGAATCAATCAAAAATCATGCACCAATCTCTCATACGAAATTCAGAAAAAAGAAGTATCAAAGAAATGTAAAATAAAAGCAATAATATTGTAAAATATACCAAAAAATATAAAATGCATGAAATTAATATTTTTTAGTTTCACAATTTTCTAGAAGTCCTAAGGGAACTAGGGAAAAATATCCCATCCTAAAATGATTATTTTTCAATTTGTTATGAATTAATTTATAATCCTAGGTAAAACATGAAAATAAAAGAAAATCAGCTAAAAATAACAAACTGGCGTGGTGAATAGCGATATTCCCCAGTTACTTTCCAGATTGGGCTAAGGTGGGGAGTGCGGATATCAGGCGCGCGCTAAGCCCAAACCAATTCAGAAAACAATTGGAAAAGGAAAGGAAAATTGACAAAAGTCTGTGGCGAATAGAAATTAATTCGCGTGTTATATTCAATTGGGCTCCAGATGAGGGTGTGATTAGCAAATTCATCTAAGCCCAAAACCAAACATCCACATGGAGAGGGAGGGTGCAACGGAGAAACCAGGGAGATGCTTGGCAAAAAACAATGGGCCTAAGGCCCGAGTCCAACATCACCCTCACTATCAGTTCACAAACCCTAATCCCCTCAATCCCCCTTTCTACTGTTCACCAAACTAACCCTAGCGTCGTTTCTCATCCTCTCTGATTCTCTCTATCTCACAAATTCTTCACCAACCACAAAACGTTCACCAACACCCATCACAAACTATGGCGCTTCAATCCATCAGCTCAAATTATCTTTCCCTAACCTAATCTCGTTTCACAATCTAACACTCAAACTAACCTAGTTCTTCAGCTAACAAAACAAACTATGAAAAGTGACAAGTTTAAAGCAAGAACCTGGAGACGCTATGAAGATGAAGAGTTCTGGAAGCAGCTGATGAAGATGGTGAGGCTTACGAAGAGCTTGACGGATCCACTTCTGGAGATTCGTTGATGCTTGAAAAGCCACAACATTGATGGAACTCGTGTGATGACCGGACGAAGATTTAACGAACTGGAAGCGTTTGGGGACGGTCTGAAGATCTGAAGATCTTGATGAAAAGTGATGACACTCGTTGAAGGTCTCCGTTGAAGGTTCGAAGATTGGTGAAGGTCTTAAAAAACTGAAATCTGAGGGAATCTTGATGAATTTCTGGGCGAAAACACTTAAAGATTGATGAAGGCTAGGAACGTTCTGGAAAATTTGCGATGAACTGGATGAAGACCAATGAACTGCTGACGAACGTTCTTGAAGGTCTATGAATGTTCTTGATCGGACGAAGACAATGATGAATATTCTTGAACTGCTGAAATCTGGAGATGAAGAACGATGAAGGTCGTTAAACGAAATGCGGATGATCTGCGTTTGGATCTTGAAGGGGAAGAAAAATCCGTTGAAGGTGTTGAAATCTTGGAGATTTAAGATGAACGAGTGATGAAGTTTTGGGAATTTTGTAGTTTCCGATGGTGGTAGAGGACTCCGGCGACGGTTATGGTTCACCGGTGACGATTCCCAGTGACCGGTGCGGCGGCTGCATGGCCGGCGGTGGGAAGTCAGTTAGTGGAGGCTAGCTGACTTGCATGCATGAGAGGGAGTGTGGGTGAGAGCCACGTGTGGCTGAGGGAAGAGAGGAAGAAGCCACGTGTGGGAGAGAGAAGATGGTGGAAAGTGAGGTGTCAAGCAGAATGATGTGGAAAACCCTGAGATACACGCGTGGCACATCTTATATACAGACACCTGGCGAACTCTGGACTTTGACTGGGCTTTGAATTGGATAATGGCCCACCATGATTAATACTCTGATTAATTGACTTAATTAAATGCTAATTATTTGGATTAATTCTGAATTAAAACTTGATTAAGACTCCATTAATACCACACTTAAGACTCTAATGATGATCAATTAACATTCAATTAACCTAAACGAAAATAAAAGCTAGTAATTAAAACACTAATCAACCTCCTTATTAATCCTAATTAAAGAACAATTAAAATCTAATTAACTTCCATTATTTTCTAAATCTATTAAAAATAGAAAAGAAGTCCACTAATCTTATGAAACTATTTAAAATGCATTAACAATCTATTGAAAATTCTAGAAACTATGTAAAAAAGAATTTAAAACTATTTAACAAGAAAAATATCAATTTAAAATTCTAAAACTATTAAATTCTACTAAAAAATATTAAAAACCTACTTAATATCTAAAAACTCAAATAAATCTATTAAAAAAAACTATTAAAATCCATTAAAAATCTAGAAAATAAAAGAGAAAAATCTAAAAAATGCCAGGAAGCCGATTAAATCGATTAGAGAACAATTGCGCAACCATAACGAAATAAGCGGTAAAAAACGGACACCGAAATGTTCTCAAAAACAACAGCGCAAGCTGAAAATACCGGGACGAGCACAAGTTCTCAAAACACTTATTCGAACTGGCCTGAAGTGCCTGAAACGCCAGGGGGCTGTAATCCCGATAAAATCAAAAATGGCTAAAAATGCAATGTATGCGGTATGCGAATGAGAATGCAAAATGTGTCGAAACATAAACCAGATTGGGAACCGGTTGGTCAAATTTTGGGGTGCAACACATTGTTATTATGGTAATATTTCTCACCCTTCTGCTGTTTTATGATGCTCTATGAGGCATTGCAGATTAGGATTGCTGGAGGTGTATTTTGGAGTATAGCTCCTTTTCTCTTGAGTCGGTCGCTCTGATATGTAACGTCGGGTAGCTAGACTTGTAGAGTATCTTCGTGATGCATTATATATATATGTAATAGTTGATGATGTTTGGTAAACTGTGATTGGTGTTACAAACAACCTAATGACGTGTACTTGTATTTTATCATGTCTTAAGTAATTCAATGTTTTAGTCTTCCGCTTTAACAGAAAACATGAATATGCTTATTTTAAGAACCATGTGTTTATTCTTTTTAGTTGAGATTTACCCCTTTTGAATTATTTGTTTATAAACATTGATATTCATGTGGTCGTTTCGTGAGTAATGTGACGCACTTCTTTTATACCATGAAATAAATATACTTTGATGGAATTTTTAATTCGTGCTTAAATGATTTAATTGTGTTATTTGGGGGTATAGAAAGGGGGCGTTACATTAAGTGGTATCAGAGCAGGTCGGTCCGTCCGGCCAAGTTGTGTTTGTTGGTTGTTCCCTTGTACGCGACATACGTGTGAAACACTATCGATACATGTTCGTGGTTAACCTTGTCTGCAGAAGTGGGAATGATCGAAATGGGTGAGAAGCTTGTGATTCTCCAGGATGCTGCAAGAAAGGAATTGTAGCTCGGTGTGTTATTAAATGCTATTATAGTTTGGTAAAGATGGTATATACTCCATCATGATTTTCGGCTGTCTGTTGACAAATTGAGGAACTGATCACCCTTAATCTCTTGTTGATAGTAGTTGGGATTGTGTTGGATGGGATAGACGTGTCTTGCGAGCTTAGATGGTGTATGCAGTGAATTGTTTGAGGCGAAGCCAAGTGCTTAAGGATTGTTCTGAGAAGTCGACGCAGGACAGTGTCGAGATGTTAAATTTTGATGAGATTTTGAGTGCTAATGAAAGTGGGAGGTTGGCAATTTCCGATTGGTTATGGATGTCTGGAAGTTATCCAGACAAAATAAGTGTTACAGGGCCAGGATGTGAAGTGGTGTTGTGAAAAACTTAATTTCGGGAACTGGTCCGAGATTGAGAACCCATGTTGTATGTGCGTTTGGATGGTCAAGGAGTTAAATTAATCAAGTAGTTGAGACTCGCGTTCGGTGTGGGTGCTACGACAATAGACTCCGAGGTTAAGTATATAAACAGTGGAATGGTGACTTCTGGAGATTACTAAAGGAAGTAAGATATGGGACACAAGATTGGTATGGTTAAATCTTCAACCATTTTGAGAAGCTGAAGATGTATTGAATGGCCTTCTAAGTGCAGAATGTTGTTTCTACGACCCTGTAGTAACGAGAGGACCGTAATTTGGAATGACGCAAGATTAAGAGCGCGGGAAGTCATTACAGTGCTCTATGTGAAGAGAAGGTAGTGACATGGAATTGAGTAATTATTGATGTAATATGTTTGGATGTTGTGATGAGTGTGATTCGTGTTTTCGCTATAGGTTTACAACTGTGTATCCGTTTGGAGTGGAATTTTCCACACTTGAGTTGGTGAGCCAAGGGTTGTGCAACCAATGGTGTTTTGATGTATTAGAAGAATATAGAGGATCATGTTGTGTATCGGGAGTTTGAGTTATCAGTATTAGAGAGGAAGTAGTGTTATGTCACAATGAAGAAAGTTCAAAGAATTTTGGAAAAGCTGTCAACAGCTTGTGTGTTGGTTTTGTTGAATCTGACGGGACTATTTGTTGTATTGTGTGTTTGTACCGGAGTTTGGGAGCCTCAATTGTTTAGTTGGGATTCGAGATGGTTAATGATCTTAAGGGCTTAAGGTATTTATTTGGTTTGAGAAAATTGCATAAGATGCAGAGGAAATAATAGGGGCTTCATATGGAGTTGAGCTTTGTATGATGAGACTGATTATTGGTATTCTCGATGGGATTCGAGAAGGTTGGAATTCTAATTGGAGTTAATAGATTGATTGATGTTTAGTAGGTTGAAGTCGAAGGATTGATTTTCGGATTTATGGAAATGGTGACACGGGATGTTGTGATAGAGTCTATGTGTTCGAATAGTGTGGATTGGATGAGAGTACATTGAAAGAATTGTTTTGGTGGCCACGGATGGAGAGAGAAGTGGTTGTGGTTGTATATGCTAATTAGACTTGTTGAAAGTCGAAGTGTGAACATCAGAGGTTGTTGGCCTGATGCAACTGTCGAGTAATTCTGAGTAGTATGTGATACCGTCTAATATCATTTCAGATGGGAACCTGTGTTTTTATTGAGATTTTGGAAGAGTCTGCGGACGTTTTGAGTGCCATGTTGAAGTTGAGCTTTGTCTAGCATCCGTGAGCGGATGGGAAGACAAAAGGAGCTATCCAGTATGTAGAGGATTTGTCGAGAGCTCGTGTGTTGGATCAAGATGGGTAAGAAGGAGGTGTGAGACTCCTTTGTGTTGATATGTGTCTGGAAAGAGTGTTGTACTCGGACTTGGGATTGTGCAATAGACGACTGAAAAGATTAGAGGATCCGAGAAAGGACGTGTTTCGAGAGTTACGATAGTAATTGGTATTGATCGAGCTTGAGGTCTCGGAAGCAAACGGTGTCTTGTTGAATCTATATCCGAGTAGCGCAGCGGAAGCGTGGGAAAATAGCATGTTAGATTGTTTTACCGCTGTCACTATGAGAAATTGCATGATGTGTTCATGTGTCTAAGCTGAGGAAGCGCATCGATCCAGATGGATGGTGTATGAGTGAGAGAGGATTTGACTGTTGAGATGACTTTAAGAGAAGGGATTGTCTTAGTAAAGGTATTTTGGAGGATCAACTTGAGAAAGTTGGATTTGAACCGGGTAATATTTTTGAGGACGAAAACTCCTAAAGTAGGGGAGAGTTGTAACAGCCCGATTTTTAATAACTGATTAATTGTACTAGTTAGTTGGTTTGTATGGTTTAAAGTGAATTATTGGATTTAACTGATTTATTCTATTTGGTAGAATCATGAGGATTTAACATATGTTTTCTAACCAATGTCAAGATGAGATATTTTATGAGAAAATGAATTGACAAATATTTTAAGAGAAGAAATATAATTGGAGAGAAATAGGAAGGCATGATATATATACATATATATGGGGAGAAGAGGAACGACGATGGATAATAGAAAACATGAAAAGAAAGTGGAGGAAGAAGAGAAAGTAGAAGGAAAAGCTCGGAAAAGCTCAATAACGACTTCTAGCTTCCGATTAATCGAGGTAAGGGTGTGAAATCTTTCTATCTTAATCGATGTGTATGATTATGCATGTGTGTGTTTGGATTTGTTGGGGGTTTCCTACATTTTTCCATTTTAGGTCGGAAGTGGATTTAATCGGTAGAAACTGAGTTTTATCGGTTAGAATTTGGAATAGGCGGTGTAGTAAAGTTGGGTGATGAGTGGGCTGTGCTACTGGAACTGAATTGGATTAAATCGGTGGGTTTTGTGAGGTTTGGACTTTTGAACAGCCATGGAAGTTCTGATCTCGCAGGTTCGCCAGGGGCTAGTGAGTAATTCCAGAATAAATCCCAGTGGTCTTCGCTGGCAAGATCGCCAGACGAACGGGTAGCGAAGGTTCGCCAGGGGCTTCGCCAGGCGAAGGGTAGCGAACTCAGCAGCATGTTTTCTTTTCTTGTGCTTTCCATTCGTGGATTGATTGTGTGGTTTGGTTGCGATCATTCCTTGTCTGAGATGACTAATTATATGTTGTTATGTGTGTTGTGGGTAGCCGTATGGCGTGAATCCTAGATTATGAATTGATTGTGAATATGTGACGCATTGTTTAAATTGATTAAAAATGCATGATGGAGGTGATTGAGTCTATTTCTGTTTGGCACGATATTTGCAAGTGCATATTGCTCGTATGTGATGTATGATGATTGTAAATGTGAACCATGTTTAAATATTGTGAGTGCATAATGAATATATGCGATTAATATGATGAATGCATGAGTATGTTTGTAAACATGTGTGCATTTCAAGAGTGCCATGAGTCATGTTGCATGTGAAGCATCATGGTATGCATTCTTGTGTGTTTGATTCCTCGGAGAATATGCAGAACCTCGTGTGCCCTTGTGGGGTGTGAGCGATGGTTATATTGATCCCTCGGAGGATTTGCAGAACCTCGTATGTTGCGATGGTTATATTGA
Source organism: Lathyrus sativus (assembly GCA_963859935.3). NCBI lineage: Eukaryota > Viridiplantae > Streptophyta > Magnoliopsida > Fabales > Fabaceae > Lathyrus > Lathyrus sativus. Next base: position 49,985,541 of record OZ012737.1, read on the forward strand.
TTCCTCGGAGAATCTGCAGAACCTTGTGTGCCCTTGTGGGGTGTGAGCGATGGTTATTTTTGGTTCTTCAATTGAACCTGCTGAAATGAGTCGGTACCGCATTTGCATCTGCATAGAGTCGTGTGTCGGTCTCTATGAGTTGCATGTTGTCATCTTCATATGATGCATTGGTGAAATAAACATGAATGTAGATGTTTATGTGATTTAGCAATGGAGTAAACATGTTGTGTGTGTTTATTGAGTTAATGTGTATGTTATGCGAATTGCGGTAAATGAAACATAATGTACATGTGATTGTTAGGAGAAGTGTGCATATATATATATATATATATATATATATATATATATATATATATATATATATATATATATATATATATATATATATATATATATATATATATATATATATATATATATATATATATATATATATATATATATACGATACGTTGATGTGGAGTGGTGAGTGTGTGAATTGATTGAGAAATGTGGCATATATGTATTTTATGATTGTTTATATACATAATTATATGCATTGTTATTATGGTAATATTTCTCACCCTTCTGCTGTTTTATGATGCTCTATGAGGCATTGCAGATTAGGATTGCTGGAGGTGTATTTTGGAGTATAGCTCCTTTTCTCTTGAGTCGGTCGCTCTGATATGTAACGTCGGGTAGCTAGACTTGTAGAGTATCTTCGTGATACATTATATATATGTAATAGTTGATGATGTTTGGTAAACTGTGATTGGTGTTACGAACAACCTAATGACGTGTACTTGTATTTTATCATGTCTTAAGTAATTCAATGTTTTAGTCTTCCGCTTTAACAGAAAACATGAATATGCTTATTTTAAGAACCATGTGTTTATTCTTTTTAGTTGAGATTTACCCCTTTTGAATTATTTCTTTATAAACATTGATATTCATGTGGTCGTTTCGTGAGTAATGTGACGCACTTCTTTTATACCATGAAATAAATATACTCTGATGGAATTTTTAATTCGTGCTTAAATGATTTAATTGTGTTATTTGGGGGTATAGAAAGGGGGCGTTACAGTACACTTAAGTATGGGCTTTGTTTTTTCAAGGAAAGTGATTATACTTTGGTTGGATATTTCGATTTCGACTTTGCCGGTTGCAAATCGGATATGAAGAGCACTAGTGGCATGTGTCATATTTTTTCAAACTCCTTAGTGAGTTGGCATAGCAAAAAGCAAGTTTTCGTTGATTTGTCAACTGCCAAGGCGGAATACGTTGCAGCCGATAGTTGTTGTGCCCAAATCTTGTGGCTCAAACAACAATTACTTAATTTTGATGTTAAACTTGATCGTATTCCTATCTTGTGTGATAACACGAGTGCCATTAATCTGACCAAGAATCTAGTGCTACATTCACGCACCAAACATATTGAAATTTGACACCACTTCCTTAAGGATCACGTACAGAAAGGAGATGTTGTATTCGAGCACGTTGATAGTAAAAATCAACTTGCTGATATTTTTACAAAACCACTTGCAACGAAACGTTTCTTTAACATTCATAGGGAACTTGGTGTTCTCGATATCTTGGATCACGTTTAAATGAAATTGTTGCATGCTCTCTATCTATGCTTGTTTATATATTGATTAACCATGTTGGAAAGCTTGAACTATGTGAGGGCATTCATCGTTCATTACCATTGGAGGTACTATCTTTCCTATCTATTTGCTTTATCTTGACTAAATACGTGTTTTGTACTATGTTTGGAGTGCTATCTTGTTGTTTAAATAATAGTTTAGATTCCTCTCTTACTCCATATTGATCTTTTGAAATGGTATGAGCTTGCTATTTATGCTTTTGTGCATCATCATATCATATTTTTCTGTTTTTTTTTCATATTTCAACCGCATGCGTTGACCTATATAGGTTGTAGGTCGAATCATGGTCGTCTCAATTCAAGCATGAATGTTTCTTCCTGTCACGTGTTGACCTGAGGGTCCGTCATACGTCGACACATACTGAGCATTTAAAATTTTTGAAAATTCATTTGTATGCGTCGACGCATAACTTTTTGGAGGTCGACGCATCGCTCGTGTTTCTGAATTTTTTAAAAAAAATTGAAAGGGCTCATGTCAGCATTGGGTATTGCATCTTATCTTTTGTGTCTTTCCATCTTTCCATCTTGTCATTTGCATCTCTCACAACACTCACAACTCTCTCAACTACTCCAAAAACCCTAAAAACCCTTTCAAGAATTCTCTTAAATTAGGGATTCAAACCCAAATTGGTGAAGAACTTGGTCTTTCTACACTCTCTTCAACTGCTATTATTGTTCATCTTCTTCAACAAAGAAGTTTCAATGGCTACATCAAGGGTGACTGTTAAGAGGTCAAGTAGAGCATCCACTTCACACACTCCGTCTCAAACTCTGGTAAACACTATGTCTCTTCTCTCTACTAAACTTGCTGAGGTATATGAAGCTGATTTTAAGAAAAAAGGTCTATTATTAAGCAGTTTTCCTATTATCCTAAGGTAGGACATGCTAAAACATCAAAAGTTTAATAGCTTTTTGGAATGTAGTACTAACTACAATGAGGATTTGGCTACAAGATAGGGGTAGAAGTTACAAGGTTTATAGCACTATATGGAAAGATTTTCTTGATATGTGTCCTCGTCTATCTCCTGATCTTCAAATAACTGATATTGAATTGGCTCCAGGGTATGAATTTAAGTCTGCATTGAATTCCATGCTTAAGGACCCTTATCCTGATGAAGTAGTGGCAAGTGATTTATTTCCCAAGTCGGTTACAACTTGATTTTTGAAATGGGAGGATCGAATCCTGCAGTGGATTGTCTCTCATATCCTACGTCCAAAAAAGGAGGTTATTTTAGAGTTGATCAAGCTGAAGTGCACTTGGTTTATCTGCTCAAGAATAAGAAGAAGTTAAATTGGCCCTATTATACTGCTAGTCGCATTTTTTCCTTGAAGCAATCCGGCAAAGTTTCATCCTTATGCTAAGGGTTATTTATCCAAAGCATATTAGATCATGCTGGAACTGCAATTCAGGATATTCCTTATATTTCCGTTTCTGGTGACCAAGAGTTCAGTCAAAAGACTATGCTTATGGGGTACCTTTGGGACAGACAAGAAAAGACTTATGTGGTCAAGTCTAAGGGCTCGCGTGGACGGATTCGAAATTTAGATGAAGTTGAGGAGGAAGAACAAGATGAAGATGAGGAAACTCATTTTATGGGTACTGAGGTTCCTTTTAACGGTCATGACGATAGTGCTTGGTTGGGTGGCTCTCCAGTTCAGGATACTTATGCTGACCAGGGTTGGGGTTTATGGCGTCAAAACTCCTGGTCCGAGCATGGCACTTCATATGTACCTCCTTCTCCGCATCAACCTCAAATTGATAATTCTAAAGTTCTTGACATGCTACGAAGCATGAAACTTGAGCAACAAAATTTTGCAACACTTCAGGAACAATAGTTTGAATCAATACAAGGATAAATTCGAGCGTAGAATGAGAATTTTTATTTCTTTGCAACAAAATTTTTGGGTAGGTTTGACGCAATGGATGAAACATCAGCAAATCGGCATCGTGCCCTCTCACCGAGCTTCAACACTCTTAATATAAGTGTTCTTGGTCTATGTGAATGTATGGATACTCAAGGACTACATCAGGATCAATCATTCAGGGGGAGAGGTCAACACTGTAGGGGACAAAGACCATAGTTTAATGATTTGTATTGGTGTCTTTGCATTTCATGTTGCCTTCTGTTTTGTTATTGTTTGTTTTCTCAAGACTTGTATTGAAACTTTTCTGGCGTGTAATGCATTATTAATTCTATATGTTTCTTGAGTTACTTAATTCTCTGTTCTTTTCACTAGCAACATTATATGTGAATGCTTGTTGGTGCCTTATCTGTTGCAAAGCATATGTTTGTGTAATTATGTGTATGATATGATTACAAATGACTATTTGCTTCACTCTTTTTGATATTGTCAAAGGGGGAGAAAGAGAAAGCAATATAAAAAAGTTCAGAATTTTATGGACGAAAGTGCATACAATCAAGGGGAGAATATTCTTCAAGTACTCAATGGTTGGAAAGTTTTTGCAAGGTTTTTCCATCATCAAAAAGGGGAAGTATGTGAGGGCAAGGTTCATATTACTTTGTTTTAATGAAGTCAAAAACTAGGAAATTATGTACTTGTGTATTTTGGACGGTATCACCTTGTATAAGCATTGCATTCATCGTTTTCAAATGCGCATAAAGATTCACATACATGAATCTAGGCATATAGGATCACACTTTATGTGTAAAATGTGTTTTAAGTCATTTTTGATGCATTAGGTCGACACATATAGGGTATAGGTCGACTCACAATTAAGAAAAGTGGTGTTTGAGACATTTTGGCATGCTTGCATCGACACGTAGCTACTGTGTAGGTCGACGCATACTATATGAAACAACTTGAAACTTTCTGGCCTTCTTGCGTCGACGCATGGTCTGGCTAAAGCTCGACACACAGTCTTATTTTGTGTCGAGTGAAAGACTTGAAGAACGGTGAGTTCGGTCAAGTGAGTAACGATAAATAGAGGATTATATTGAAAGATTTGGGGTCAAACAGCTTGTGATTAAAATCATCTGAGTGAAAGACTTGAAGAGCGGAAGGTTTAGTTAAGTGAGTAGCGGTAAGTGGAGGTTTGTTTGGAGTGTTTGATGCACTTGATTCGGCTGGAATCAAGGGGAGAGAAGTGGTTAGAGTCAACTTCAACAATTCGCTTAGATTGTTGGTTAGCTAGGACTTCTCTTGTAATTTAATTTTGCAATAGATATTATGCATATCTCAATTCTAGTTTTGGAATTGGGGGCAGACGTACCTGAAGCGAGGACGAAAGGGGAACTACCTAAACAAGTCGGGTGTCGTTCTCTCTCTCTATCTATGTCTTTACTTTACATTGTTGAAGTTCGTGTCTGATCAACTATTTAAAATATTTTGATTGATTTGTAATGTTAAAAACTGTTGTGAAAAACTATTGCAATCACTTTGATTGTAGGTTGTGAAAAATTATGCACTACAAATCAAAGGAAATTGTCTTGGAGTGTTTTGCACACCAAGTCTTCGATAAATTGATAACACACCAACTGGTGGACATATTGTCAATTCAAATTTATCTACAATAATCATTGGAAATTGGTTCACCGTAAGTGGTTTCCATTTGAATAATTGATTGTGAAACTTATTTATTCTATTATCTCATCAAAGTTATTCCATTCGTTTTCGCATATTCGATCTATCTAATAATGGTTCGTTTAGACAAGTTTTGATCCGAGGCCGCTTTCGTATATTTTAGAACAAATTTTTTTACGCGCAAATTGTTGAAAATTAGTGATTTGTTCAACCCCCCCCCCCCCTTCTAGATCAGTGTCATCGTCTAACACAGACGACTTATCCAAAGAAAGGGCTCCCTATCAAAAAGAGGGGCACTCAAACTAGCAAATGGGCGATCTGAAAAGTCCTCCCATGACCCCTTCCTGTTACACCACTAAACAGTCCCTCAAGCTTCAGGAATCGTAGAGGCTATAGTGTTTTGGTGTCTTACTCATCTTCGAGCTTTTCATAGGATCTTTATCGAAGCTTTATTCATACCTTCAGTTCTCGAGTCTTAGGTAAAGCTTATAGATGAGACTTAGTTTAGTCTATTAGGCGAGTCTTAGTCGAGTATTCTTGACATGACTTAGCTGAGTTTTTTTGATGAGACTTAGTTGAGTCTCTCAGGAGAGAATTAGTTGAGTCCCTTAGGCGATACTTAGTTGAGTCTTTCTTACGATACTTAGGTGAGTCCTTTTACGAAAGAGTCGCGAGACTTATTTGGTTCTCTCCCCGTGTTTGGAAAAGATCTTCGTAGTGTAGTTACTCATAGAAGGAAACAATATTCATGTTGAATTCTAGATGTTTAATCACTCCATAGGGAGGCAAGGATATTCATGTGAAAGTCCTGCAATTTCATTATCTCGTAGAGCGGCAAGGATCTTCTCGTGGAAATCCAGTAATTTAATTACTCATAGAATGGAAAACATCTTCCCGTGGAAGTCCAGCGATTTAATTTGATAACTTTACTGTAATGACTTGTTGCAAATATCATAATATTTTTACAAGAGTTTTCATAAATAGGCAACTCTCCTTCCTACCAATAAACTTTAATAATATCTCAGATTTACTAAATTCCAAGTTCTAAGAATGAGTCATCCATCAAACTCTTTGAGCTTGTAGGCTCCACATGAGCCATCTGGCACGAAGACTTATCATAGCATTAAATCTCCTTCTTGCATCTCTCTACAAACCATCTTGGAGTTATATCTTTTAGATGCTCTTATTATAGTGAAGAAATCTCGAATGTGGGTGAAGTCTCTTGTCATTTTCAATTAGTTTAGTGACATATCTTAACCCTTACTTGTTTTCAACCTCATTAAATTAAAAGTGTTGCCATGATGGCGTGTCAAGTTCCAATATGAGGCTTTAAACCATGAGAGATAAAAATTGTGACTCAATTTCATTCTGGATGTCACCCCGGTCATTCTCATCAAAAAGTTATGAAGTTCGTCTGTACGATCAGCCAAGGAAACTAGGGATCCAGAATGCTTCACTTCATCTAGAAGAGAAGAAAGTTTGTTCAATCTGGTACATGTAACACATAGCATTCCCTCTCAAAGCTATCCATTTTTGCCTCAACCAAGTCATAATGAGCCTTCAAATCATCGGCTTGTCAAGAAGAGGATGGGGAATACAAAAGATCCACATAACCGGCTGCGAGCTGGTTTAGAAAAGAGGCAACCTGGGGGACATGATAAGTTGATTCTACTCACAAACTAGAATTTCCAATAGGGCAAAGTTGACGAATCTGCTCATAGTCATGAAACGACACACACCTCTTCATATCTTTTGTAGTTTAAGGCAAGCGACCAACCATCATGGAGGGCAACAATGTTAGAGTATCCCCCAAATAAATACCCGGAGTAGGACCAAATGGTTTAACTTTCTCTTCTTTACAAGACCTTATTGAGTGTCTGCTTTACCCCGATCCTTATTAGCAGGACGATCATGGTTTTTCTTACTTCGACTCTGCAAAGATGCATCAACAACTAAGGGAGCCTCGTAGTCTAGCACAAGAGTGGCACAACCAGCTGGTGGGTCTTTCTTTTTGAGATCATCTGCAAAAAAGAAGGTAGTTAACTAGTAAGATAGTATGCTAATGTGTATATCTCAAGTGAATAAGGGGAAGAGTTATAGAAAAGTTTTTTCTCCTCTCATCCACAGACTTTGCCTCATCGATTTCATAACAATGTATCTCCAAGTCAGAGAAGGAAAACAAAGTTTCCTTCATATCCTTTTCTACATCGATAAGAGATTCATACAAGATGAAATATTTTTTAGTTCTCTGAGATAAGTGACCCGAGGACCAAAATTGCTTCCTTCGTTCAGAGCAAATTATTGGGGATGATGAAGGAGAAGAAAAGGTGCAGAACTCACTATGAGCAAGAGGAGAAAGGGGAGAAACCGGGAAATAACACTCCTTAAAACTCTTCCAATTTCCAATATAAACACAAAAAATCACATTTTTCAATCAGCAAAGAGAAATAAGCCTGCAACCTCGATTCTTGGAAGCAGGATTAACTTCAAAGAGATGGAAGAAGAGGTTTAAAGAAGTTGAATACATATTCCCCTTATATTTGTATCAGTATTAGAAGATCCTCGTAAAGCCTCATGCGTAGGGATGAAGTTATGATGGAGGAATATAAAGATGATCTAACACTCCCTTTTAAAAAGTAGTCAATCATAGTCGTACCCATGATTTCTCGAAGATGCAAGAGTATAAAGAGATATAGTACCCTTCAAAGCTATGGTACGCTCTCTTATCCATAGGGATCACCAAAATTTTCCAATTTCAAAAAGACCTTACTTCAAATGGAAGCTCTATCCTCCCGTCCCCCTTGGTTTAGGGTTTAGGGTTTAAGGGGGCAAACCCAATTTCTGTAGAGAAAACCAATTAAATATTAACACACTATATTAAATAGAAAATATATATCCAAGGGAAGTTGTCATGCCGCTTCATTATACAAAAATGGAATAGACAGAAGTACTAAAGTGTCCTAGATAGGAAAATCATTCCCTAGTTTGTGTCATTGGCTGGACGCACTGGGAGCAGGTATCGAAGCGTTCTTAGGACAAGAAAAGCATTTAATACTCTTGTCTCCTACTACCTTTCAACTGTTTCCAAAGCATTTCGGCTTTATATCACACCGGACCACGACATGGAGACCAAAGCGTTTCGGCTCCAAAGCCTTTGGGGCATTCGTTTTGGACCGACGAAAGACCTAATAGATCAGAGGCTCAATCCATTTCATATCCACTATACTCGGCCCAAAGTATTAAAACAGTTCACATGCTAAGAGCAAGGTACAATCTCTGATTTCCAATTTTTCACTATAGTTATCTTGAATCATGAACTGACTTGGGTGAAAAGTGTTAATCACGCAGGTCCACACTGCACCACCGTAAAAGAGATCAGAGCCACCATTCAAGATCATCAATTATCTAACTATCTGCATTTTTAGTTCCTAAGCGGAGTTAGAACATCCATTTCTGGTTTCCGGACTGAACAAATATGATTTTGTGATCTAGAAGATGCTCTGCATGAGACAGTGTCGACGAGGATCAATTATGACGTGACCCTCGGGTCGCCATGGGAAGTTATTTTGTGTACTTAGTGGTCTCTAAGAGAAGCATATTGTATATTATCTTCTATTTGGAATATTATTTCAACCAAGAATTGTAAATTGAATGTTATACCAAGTTGTAAATACTATTGAGCAGATCGTTCGCCCGTGCACGCCTAAGCTAGCTTGCAGTTGTTGGAGGATTTGAAGTATCTCTTATCCGTGGATTTGTAGTTGCACCGAAGGTTGCTTTAAGTGTTGGCTTAGAAGTAGGTTTTTAAAAGATTGAAGGTTCAGGAGAAATTGTAACGTTCTCTGGCCGATCTTCGGAGGAACAAGATTCTGAGGAGTAAGAATGGAAGGAGGAGTCACAAAGACTAGACTGTCCTCGTTCATTTGAGGAAGTGGATCATCCCTTATGGGATCGGGAGCATTGATTGTGGCAATTATCGCGGGGGTGGTGTTGCCTTGGATGGCTAATTGAGTATATTTCAATGTTGTTCTAACTTTCACAAGATCAATTAATTGTTCAAACAGTAAGAAGATCAGTTATTTCCAAATTGCGGTAAAGAGACAATGTTTTCTCGTGGAGTTCGAGTGAATTAGTTATCTATTCCCACTTACAGCGTCATTATTCCATGGTGGAATTGGGAATAGAAACAATATAGGAAGGAGACCTTCCGGTGCAGTTGAGAGTGATTATGATACAGCGGAGTGGGATGAACCTACATGGTTATCACTCTAATGTCAAAGTTAGTGAAATATTAGAGAAGCAGTTTAGAGTGAAGTGAAAAAAACCAAAAACTAGCACGTGTGAATCTTATAAAAGGTGAAAGGTTAAAACTGCTTCCGATTAACCCATCGCATTATACAGATCGTCGTTTGATCGAATATGACAGTAAGAAATAAGTCTGAGACCGAAATCGCATGCTCCGTATTTGACTGAAGTCTCACCTATTCTCCAATTGTTACCCACACTTTCCGTGTTAGACTCCATTATTAAGTCTTTGTTTGTAGGTCTTGCGAACAGTCAAAACAACTCGCAGTGCATATTTAAGTGTAAACTAATTAGTAGAAGCTGGCTATAATGGAGAATCAGTTAAATTTTATGTAGTTAATGAGGATGACCACGACTGTTTGCCGAATCGATCATGATGTTAACTTCATGTGGTTGCAAATTGTAAGTATAATGAGTAACATCAGCTCCACACCATATACATCTCTTTTGCATATGCAACCAAAATAAAAATCTCATAGATGAATGGGATAACAAGGAAGGAATAAATTAACAAATGGTCACTGCGGATATTTCTTTTATAGTGTCATTATCACAACATAGTATGTAATATAGTAATTCAATTGAAAATTTTCATAATAAATGCTACGTTGACTATTAAAAATTCCTCTATCATCCTTCAATGAATATTTAGTTTTGATTATTGGCTCTAACGAGTCTTCTTGATAGTCACAATTCTAACCACTATCAAATACTACTTTTATTTAGGGGTGTAGATGAATAACTATTTAATATGAATCTATTCATTTTTATGGTTATGGTTTATAAATTAAATCACTTGTTCCGAAACAATTTAAAACTGATTCTAAATAGATTTTGATTTTAATCTAAATTATTTAATTAATTTAAATTTTATTTCCTTTAAATTATATTAATTTTTAAATATAAATCCTTAAGTTTTAATATATTTTTTCTTTGAAAATAAAAAAAATACATTTTAAAAAACAATTTAAAAAAAAAATTCTAAAAATAAAAAATATTTCAAAAATAAAAAAAAAACTAAAAATAAAAAATTTGAACTTAAAATGGTGACTAATATGTTATAATATATATATTTGTATATTTCAAAACCTCTATTTATTGGTGGAGAAGTCTATGATATTTATGATCATTTTTTCATAAAGCTTTAATGATCTTCGAGATTTATAAATGAAAACTAGAATCAAATCCAACAAATCAAGTTTTTGTATATTTTCTTGTAGATGTCAAATCAAACTCGATGCACTGAGATCTATATAATTAACTAGTGAAAGTTTATATAATTAACGGTTAAAAAGTCCATATGATTTGTGAAGCATTAATACACCATTTTAGGTAGTTAGAGAATCCGTAAACAATTTTTTTTTATTTTAAAAAACAAAATTCTTAATTTTTTGTAAAATAACTTTTTTATCAAATTCAAAAAAATTAACTTTAAAATAGTTCAAAATATAAAATTGATTTATAACGTGTATATGATGAAACATGAAAAGAGACAAACATATTAATTTAACAAATAATGAAATTTGGATACCCAATAACTAAGCCACATTATTATTATTATTATGAAAACCGATTTATATTTAGATAACAAAATGGATAACCACATTTATATTTTAGCATTTGGTTTGGATTTTTAAAAGTAGAATAATTTAAATACTAATTTGATTAACAATAACCGTTTTTTTGCACACCCCTATTTTTACCATCGCCAATCACCATACTAAATATCATCGAATACTACTTATCATTACTTTATCCACTTATGTTCTCTTATATGATCACCATCGACTGCCATTATAACCACCGCTCGGCCAGTGACACTCATCACTTTGACCACTATCGATCGATATTCTTACCATCGTCGATGACCACTTTATCCACCTCTAATCATCAATCTAACCACCAGCGCAATCATCTAGTCTTGATCATCGCTAACTACCATTTTAACCACCCCAATAACCACCACCGATCACTATCACTAACTATGCTGACCACCGGAAATCATTATCCAAATCAACACCATCGACTATCAATCCAACAACCACCAATTACTATCCTGACCACCATCAGCCACCATTCTTTCTTCCTTTATAGTCTAAAACTTATCAAATGGTTTCCTATCTAAATATTATTGATATATTTTGTACCATTGTGTGGATAAAGAATGGATGAAACATAGAAGAATAAATAGTTAAACTTACCACCAATGTTTTTATATCTTATATAGTAATATATTTATTTTCTTTAAAAATTGATTTAGAAAGGTAACAAACAACAATATTTTCTCTATTGAATAAAAAAAATTATTAACACTTTTTAATGAACTTTGTTTCCTTTGTGGAGACAAGAGCCCCATAACATTTTTCATAGATCTACCATTCTTAGTCATAGAAAAGAAAGAAATGTTAATAACAAAATAATAGAAGCTAATGGAAATTAAACATTTGCAAACATGTTATTTTACTTAAACAAACTATAACATAACATAATTCTCTTTACACAAAGTGCCAAAGTAACATTACATAAAAACAACAACATTTCATCAATTCTCATGAACTTGTTTTTGTTCATCTTTCAAACGTTGTTGAACCATAGATATATAAATTGAAGCTTTCATGTCAACACTTTCATCCGTTGGAAAATTGTCACTCCAACAATCTGTTACCACAATGGAAACTTTTGGGCTTGGCTTTGCATACTCTTTGTGGACTACAACAACATGAGAGGCAGGGGAAGGTGAAGAGTGATTTGGTTTAACGTTGGTTGTTGTGAATTCTAATGTTGTTGTTGAAGGTTTTGATGTTCTAAAGAGAGGTGATAGCTTTCCTTTCAAAAGTCCTCGGTTTCTCTTTCGGTTTGCTTCCATTTTTTTTTGTATGAGGAAATTGTGAAGATGCAAAAGGAGTAAAGGAGTGTAAGGTGTGAGTTTTTGTAGGCTAGAAAGTAGAGGGTGTGGAGGTATATATATTGTTCTAGGGGTCCTTTTTTTTGTTGATTTGGATAATGGATTAGTAGAATCAACTCATACACATTATGGTGGAGGTGTTCTCTTAAATTATTATTTTGTTTTTTTATTTAACTAACTTATCAATAGAAATAGATTTAAATATATTTGTAATCCCGATAAGTTGGCGGGTTTTTTATTTTGTCTAAATTTTTATATCTTATTTTTTGCGTTCGTTTTAGTCTTAAAGTTAAAATATAGGAAAATTTATAGGAACTTGCGAATTTTTTTGCAGATTTTAAATTTAGAGACTAAAACCGTGAAAAGTGAGAGATAGGAATTCAGACTAAAAAAAGTACATGAATCAAAATCAAAAACTTAGTAACTTATAAGGATCAATTGACTATTTTAGCTATAAATAATTTAGTACTCCTTCCGTTTCATAATGAGTGACTCAATTGACTTTTCACACAGATTAAAAAAATAATAAATAAAAGAGATAATAATATGTTTATTAAAGTATCTTTATTATTTATTGAGAATGATGAAAGTAATATTAGTTAGAGGATAAAATTAAAAAATATGTATTAAAAATTAAAATAAATTATTCATTTTGAGTCACTCATTATAAAACGGATGAAATATAAATTTGTGATAAACTTGTTTTTCATAAGGTATCTATTAAGCAACAGTCACATTTATCTCATAGGTTCTTGTACCTAAGTGATTTCAATAATATCAAAATCACATTTATTTTGGAACACTTCTAGTTTTTATATTAAAAAGACATCACTCAAAGTTCACTTTAGACCTTAAAAAAAATGTACTATGGATGAGGATGGGATTATGGTCCTCTATCTAAATATCTGAGGGCATATCTCTTTGAACTTATATTGGTGTCCTGGTTTATTCCCATAGTTTTGTTGTTTCCTAACTATGATGTTGTTCACTTTTGCAAGAATCTAATAATAATTTGTCTACTTATACTTTATCTAGAAAAATATGGCCTACCAATATTGGAAAGGATCAGATTCAAGTTAAATCCAACCAAATTTCCAATGTGGTTAGAGTGCTTCCCTTAATATATCTATTTGTTAATTAAGTTTTAATCATCTTTTGACACAAATGCTTATATTATTTTGGAAAATTAGTTCATTTAGTTTAAGATATTTGTGTAAAGGGATTCATGGGCTCCATAGATGCTTGATTGTTTGGACTTTATAGCAGAAGAATTTATGCTCTATCCACCAAACCTAAGCTTTTCTATAAACTTTGGTATTTTCTTTAAAGGTTAAATATTTTTACGATTCTATTAAATATCTCAAATTTTATTTTTAGTGTTTTAAAATATTTTTTAAAAAAATAAGTTTTTTAAAAATTTTCTTTCACATTTTTTATTATTTCTGCAATTTAACGATGATTTTTATAATTTAATAATAAAATTAACGATAGTTTTAACGATAATTTATTATTTAGTGTTTGAATTAGTTATGGTTTTAACGATAATTTTAATATTGAGAACTAAAAATTGTTAATGGAAAACTTTAGACAAATAATTCTTTAAAGAAAATATTTTAAATGATTGAAAATAACATTTGAGATATTTACGAAGATATAGATATATTTAACATTTTTTTTATATAAAAAGAATACTTTTTTTATTAATCACAAAGACCCAATAAAAAAGATTTAAAGTTGTTCCATTTTAAATAACTAATTATTTAACCATCTTACACGAATTTGAAAAAATTAATAAATAAAATATATTAACTTAAACTTTAAAAATAGAAATACAACATCTATTAAACTCAAAATCTAACTTAAAAGATGGAGCAATATCTGACATAATAACCAAAATAAAAAAATCTAAAGAGGTCAGGCAAGAGTATAAATACAATCTTTGTTCTTTGTTTTTATATATAAAATATGAGAAAATAAATATCTTGTATATTAAATTAATATAAAACAATGTTTAATTTATTTTGAGGTTTTATAAGAAAATATTAAAACTAAAGAAGTCATTTTCCACAAATTTAGAATCACTTTTAAATTATAGAAATTATTTTAATTTTTTATGTGAGAAATTTCAATAACAAGCATGATCGCTAGAAATTAAGCGTGAATATAAATAAGAAAGAAAGACACAAAACAATTCATAATTATGTGCTCCTGTACAATGAGAAATGATAATTGAATATTGATGAATATAATATTAATCAGGATGGAATTGAAATAAAATAACTAAGTTATATATTAAAAAAAATTAATGGTAATTTACGAAAACAATTTTTTTATAAATGTTATTTCTTGAGTCCAGAGTATATTTTTAGTGAATAAGGCTTTTTCTACTAAATGTGCTTAGATATTATGCACCAACACCTCAATAAGATACGAGAAAAATCTAAGAATTTGTTAGTGTGTTTAGTCAAAGCAAAAGAATAAAGAAAAAACCATATCTTCAAAAAGGCTATATAAAAAGCAAGATTATATGGATGATGGATAAGAATGGTTTAGTAATATTTCATGATTTCATACAAATTATGTTTTTGATAATAATATTTTAAGTATGAAATCTCATAAAAAGAAAATGACTAGACAATATACAATAATACTTTCACTCTTCATACAACTGCAAATACTAATCTAATAAATTAGACAAATTACAATTGAAAATTCTCCTTCAAAAAAATTTAACATAGAAAAAAAATTTAACATAGTTGTTTATGGATGAATTCAAATTTAGAATATTTGATTATATATGTCATATCTCAAATTTGTCCTATCTTTTTTAAATTGTATTTGTTCGATTTTATTTTCAATTTTGCATCGCTTATACAGCATAACGTGCTTTTCAGCATGAATAATTCCTGAGATGATTAGTCAGAATAAATTACATGAATATGCGGACGGACTGGTCGAATTGTGTCTCAAATATACAAGAAAAATCAGTGATTGAAAAGTTTCGGATTTAAGCTGCAGATGTAACACCCCACTTTACCCCGTACGCGTAATATAATAAATATATAGAAACAATTCGTGAAATTCATCAGAGTTCTCCAACACAGTGGGATATCACACTAAGTCACTTCATTTCATTAAAATAATCAATATTATTTAGTTTTCAAGTAAGCAGCGGAATACAAATCAATTCTCCAATATAATTCTCCTCGACACGAGGTCATACAACATAAGTCCAATAAATGAAGATACGTAACAATAAACAAATAAAGTAGTTAAATAACAACGTAATCCTGTCATCCCATGTTACGTATCAGAGCGACTCCTAAGACTCGATCAAATAGCAACACACTCCAAGCACTACTCAGGTACCTGGTCACCTGTACTCCCAAGAGAGCACAGACACAACAACAAAAAGGGGTGAGAACTACATTCAATAAATAAACGGTGAAATACACATGCTAAGGAGTAGTTACACACCACACATACAATCATACATAATTAACGCACATACACGTGCCACCTCAATCATTCGGCACTAATAGCCCACATTCAATTACAATAATGCAATGCGACTCACTGACTCGACACAATGCATGTGGTACCAGCACAATCTCATACTGTTCATACTAGAACCCGATTCCCGTCGGAATCCGGATAAGTCGTATATACGTTCCTCTGAACTACAACTTATCTCCACAACGACTTCCACATTGAAGTCCGGATGAAACTATGCACCCATCATGGATTCCCACCTAGCCATCTCCACAAGACACATGATATGAAATGTATGTCAACACAACTATGCAATATAATACATCATACATAATTCACGATCAATCTTGATCCACGTGAGCCATCCGCTCACCGTAATCCTCTCGGGAATTACCATAATTAGATATAAAAATATTGGGAAAATAAATACATTATCTATCCTATGTTATAGCTCTGTTCATTAGCTTTCCAACGCTTCGAACGGGGATCAAAACGGACTTACGGATCCAAAGTTACGTCCAAAACAATTTCGACCGAAAACATGAACATCTGTGACAGACAGAAAGACGCTGTTACGCTCCGGAACTGATATTCACCCAATTATTCTTGCGAATCACTTACTCAAAGCACCCAAAACATCACTAAAACATTCCTAAGGTTATACGGCAATAACGACACAACTTCTATGGTTTATTATGCTCATCTGGCAACATTTGCAACACATAAAACACTACTTCCTGCAATTGCTCTGAGTACCTCAGAGTTACCCACATTTGAATATTCCTATTCCTATAGGGACAACATATTACAATTTTTCCTTCAATTACACCCTACGACATTAAAATTACTCACTATCTAATATTTAACCCCTTCAGGGTCAGACATATAACAATGTCAAGGTTCTGGTCACGAAGGTTCAATTTCCCATAAGTTTTTCCTACAAGCACATATTAATATTCAACGATACATATCATTTGGCCATTTGTCCATAACCTCAGATTCTTACGGTTACCTCCATATTTCCCACAATTAACCCAAATCCCTAAACCTTAGGGAAACCTTAGAGCATCGTACTAATAACGATATAACACATTCATTTCTACATATTTGCCCAAATCCCTAAAAGTTCAGATTTCCAGATCTACTACTCACTAGTATTCTATGACAGCATCAAACATTTCTCACACGAATTCCATATTAATTCTGGTTTCGGATACACAAAACATCATACAAACAGTATTCAACAATAAGAGAAAATTTGAGAACAAATCAAGTTACGAAAATTGGATTCAAGGATCCTCAAGAACACATAATTCCTATGAGAGAAAGGACCTCTCACTACCCTCTCATGTTAATTCATCCATATTGAAATCCATTCTCTCCCCTTAACTTAGAATTGAGCTTTTCCTTGATCAACAATGGAGAATTTGGTTCCTCTCCCCTAGCTCTCCTTGTTCGTCAGTTTCTCTTTTTCACGTACTAACTGGTTAACCCTCCACTAACTCTCTATTAACCCCTTGATTAAATTTTAATTCAGTTAATTTAAATTATTACTAGTAATAATAATATCAATAATAATAATAATATCAATAATATTACTAATAATAATAATGATATTACTAATAATAATAATAATAATAGTCTCATTAACATTATTATTAATAATAATTGGAATAATATTAATCACTATAATGCTCTCAATATCATAATTAACTTACTTCTTTATCTAGGTCCATAGTACCCCAACTAAGGTCACCTCTCTCCCTTACTCCTAACCTCATACCCTTAATTAAGGACACCACACAACTACACATCACAGAAAATACCAAAGCGAATGAATAATTTAAATGGGGTGTTACAACTCTGTCAGTGATTTTTGACCTACTTTCCATTAGAGCTTGACCTAGTGCGCTCGTCTTATCCCTCGACAAATTTTCAATCACTTTTTGATCAGTCTAAGTCTTGTCCCGATCAATTTTCAAAGTTGACTAAGTGTTGCATCATTCCAAGTCATTTATTTCGTATTAATCTTTTGTGTGCAGTTGATTTATTTTTAGGGGCACTTTGTCGCCCAATTTTTGTTCATTTTCACCCGATTTATTTTTATATTTTCATCGAAATGTCTGAAATAATTAATTAGAATTTTCCATACTTGCATTTTATTTTTATCATGTTAATTTAATAAGTTGTGAATTTTAGTTGTTTTTAATTGATTTAATCTTATTAAATTAATTAAAGCTTCTAGAAAGGCAACCTTGCCATTTTAAATTAAGTGTGTTTCTTTGATTAAATATGGATCGTTAGATTAAATTTAATTAAGGATGCACATGCACTATCCTCACTTTTTCTCATTAGTCAATCATATTTTATCATTTTATTTTATTTAATTGATAAAAAAATCAAAAAATTATAAACTTTTTTATTCATGTCATTAAGACAATTGTCCACTCACAATTGGGTGGTTTTCAAATTTTTTTCACCTTAGCCAATTAAGAGCTGACACATGACCTTTGGTGTGTTGGTAGTTTTGTTTATAATTGTTTTTTATAATTTTGTTTATAAAATAATAATATAATTAATGTGAGATGTTGGATCGAACTCTAGTATGGTTGAAGTCTGTTCGCGAGTAATGCGTGTTGTAGTCGAAGTTTGTTCTAACATGCATTAGTCAATATTGCTAGGGTTGTTAGCATGTTGAATTGGGCCTTACTTGTAAGCCCAATTTTTTAAGTTAGCTTGTAATGGGTAATTGTTAAAAAGCCCATTAAGTTAGTATGCTATTTTTTCTTATAAATAGGATACTAGTTTCTCAACCTTGGCATAAGGAAAAATAGGAAGATAAAATCCTAATTTCAAGAGAGAGAGGTTATTTTGTTATTCTTGTATACTTGTAATCTTGTTCGAATAGAAAGGAAAGAATAACAGTTTAATAACCAATCCTTGTTGTTTTCTTCTTTATTTACCCTAACCCTTGTGTGTTTCTTGATCATTAAGAAACTGTTTATACTTAGTTTTAAGGTATCTGATTCACAACAAATTGGTGCGGTGAGCATGGAGAAGATGCCTTTAACAAAGTATGAAATTGAAAAGTTCACCGAAGTGAACGACTTCGGTATGTGGCGGTTGAAGATGAAAGCCCTATTGGTTCAGCATGGTTGTTTAGAAAGGGTTGAAGGGTGAGGCAGCCATGGACGCTGCGTTAACGGAAAAAGAAAAGACGGGCGTGATCGAGAAAGCCCACAGCGCAATATTATTAAGCCTTGGTGATAAGGTTCTTCGATAGGTATCAAAGGAGACTACAACATCGGGATTATGGGTGAAACTTGAAAGTTTTTACATGACCAAATCTCTGGTGAATCAACTCTACCTGAAGCAGGCTTTATATTCCTTCAAGATGAGTGAAGACAAACTGTTGGCTGAGCAGTTGGATATGTTCAACAAGCTGATTCTTGATCTTGAAAATATTAATGTGAAGATCGACGATGAAGATCAAACACTGTTGCTACTGTGTGCTTTGCCCAGATCACATGCTCACTTCAAAGAAACTCTCTTGTATGGAAGGGAGTCCCTAACCTTTGAAGAAGTTCAATCAGCTTTGTACTCTAAGGACTTGAACGAACGAAAGGAGTATAAACCTTCGACGGTGGGCGAAGGTTTGGCCGTTGTTGTACCCCAAAATTTGACCAACCTCTCTGGCTTATGTTTTATTTCATCTGCATCAGCATATTGCATAAAAAAAACACATTACATGGCATATCATTATTTGAATTTTTTTATAGGGATCAAAAAGTGTGTGTCAAAAACAAAAAATATATAGATCTCATCAAGCATTTGTGCCCAAGTCATCAGAGGCAGGGAATGTAATTTTTCAGATGGAATATAAAGAGGTCATTTTTAAGTTAAAAATGAATGAAGCAAAATGCACTAGGTGAGGATTGAACCCACCACCCTTGGATTGCAAGCCCAATGCCTTACCAACTCAGCCACTCACGCTTATGTGAAACATAAAGGGGAGCGAAATATATATTTAAAAGATTTGGAAAAAAAAACGCTTGAAATAAAAATGGGGTGGATTTTGTCTCCACTAGGATTCGAACCCGGGACCTCACACATAACACGCGCTTGACTTAACCACTGGGGTGGTGATACATCCAGTGATTATCTCACCCCAGATTTGTTAAATACTCTATCTTAAAACATGGCTAGGCAAATTTGAAGAAACATAAATGGCCATACGAGGGAGATTGAAATTAGAGCAAAACTGAACCATTTTCAATGAAGCAAAACTCTACTCCACTTGTTTTTTCGCAAGGATTATTCTGGTGCAGTTATTTTTCATGATTGAAGTAGGAATTTCAAGTTATCAGCCAATTTGCAAGAAGGGGCCATTTGGTTTTTCATAGAAAAATTGTACTGAACCTTACCATTTCAAGGCCAACCACCAAGAGTACTTGCTCTGAGTGTTTTCTGAATCCATTACCAATCCGGGCAAGAGCAAGCAGCCTCTACACTGGCCTGCTGCAGCCCTAGTTTGTCCCACCTTCCCACTCCAACAAAAAGACACGAAGGACAAAGCTCAGCAAAACAAATTGGATTTCAAATTGGAATATAAAAGGTTAAAGGTTGAAGCCAACCCTAGCAGCCACACTTGGATAAAAAATCAGAAGGAGAGTTTTGAAGTTTTTTCTCTGAGGTTTTTTTCTCTAAAAATTCGAAGTGTTGCTTCAAGAAGGGATGAGGGTAAAGTTCTGTTCAAAGGAGTTTATCTTGCTCAAGACTGCAAGCTTTGGTGGTTGAGTACTGCTGCAAGAGGTATTTGACTCTGAACCCTCTTATCATGTGCATATGGAGTGAGTGTTGATATTTTCTATGTTAGGGTTGCAACTTGGTTTGTCAAAAACACCTGAGATAAAATGACTTTTGTATCAACTGCTCTGTTTTGTATCTGTTGGCTCTGTTTTGTATCTGTTGGCTCTGTTTTGTATCTGTTGGCTATATTAAATTTGTTTTAGTTTTGGTTTGTATATAACATCATCTGTTTAAGCCTGTCTAGCTGATTGGATTGTTGGTTGTTGAATTTGAGCATTATGTCGAGCTTGGTTTATGTCTGCAGTCACCAAGTTGTGACCATCACTTGAAAGCATATATTGATTTTTCTTGTTTCAATAATAAGCTTGCATCTGTTTCCAGTTGAGCATGGTTTTGTGATTAAAAGTCGTTTGTGGTTAGTATCATAAAGTGGTGTTTGTCACTTGATGCAATATTGAGTCATTTGTTTAATGTTGATATTGTCAACCTGTTGTTGTCCATTTTTCAAAAGAAAAAGGCTTTTGGATTTACATTGTTAGCAGTGTTTGTTTTGCTGTTATGAGGACATGATTGCTGGATCTGCCATTAGGTTCTAGTGTGCTTGTGAACTCTTGTAATTGTTAAGGAACTGGATGTATGTTATGCTGTGACATATTTGTGTTAAGCTTTGCTTGCAGTTTGTAGAGTTTTTTGCTTTATCTTGAGAGCTGTAAGACTTTTGTTTTTGCTTTAGGGTTTTGTATTTTAACTGTTGATGAGTTTAAAGCCTGTCATACTGACTATCACAGTTAGCATGTCAAGGTTGGGTTGTGTGTTTTGCTAATACTGCTGCCAGATTTGTTTGTGTGTGTGTAACTTCCATTAAGGGTGTGGTTTTTGATGTGACTTGGTTATTTTGCTTGTGGGCAAGTTTTATTGGAGCTTTGTATGTTTGTTTTGTAACCATGCTGTCTTGAGAATGCTGTGGGATTTGTGAACCTCTGTGTAAAAAAGCTAGATTGTCAACATGTGGAGCCTAGGTATTGTGACTTAATGTTGAATTTGTCGCTACTCGAAAAATGCATCGTGCAACGACGGGGAGGCGAAAAGAAAGGACAGAAGAGTCGCCACCGAACTTTATTTATCCCATGAGGGGAAAGGAAAATATCGAGAAAGCCTTAAGAAAATAATGGATAAGATGGTCTCGCAACCAAGAACGGGTTCGGAAGCCGGTTATGCGAGGGGAAGGTATTAGCACCCCTCGCATCCATCGTACTCGATGGGAACCTTTTGTTTGTCAACGTGTGAATTTATTTTCTTAAATATTATGCTATAAAAAGTGTTCCAAACGATTGAGAGGAAGGGTTTAGAAACGGGGAAAGAGAGGTAATAGGGGAAAGAGAGAACGAAGACGAAGAGAGAAAGAACAGACTCGATAGGACTTCGCAGTCTTATGCCTACGTATTCTCAATAGGCATGAGAAAGTCAGAGTCGACGTAGTTCGGGGCTATGGATATAGGGGGAAAGTGCTCGCCAAGACATCGCCGTCTTGTGCCTACGTATTCTCATCTGGTATGAGAAATTAGAGCAGCCGTAGTTCGGCCAACTACGGGTGAAAGGTGAAAAAGGGAGCTCGCCAAGACATCGCCGTCTTGTGCCTACGTATTCTCATCTGGCATGAGAAATCAGAGCAAACGTAGTTCGTGCTAACGGTGTGTTGATGTTTTTTTATGGATGATGCTATCGTGCGCATTCTAGCAGTTTAGGTGTTTCGCTGCTCACTCGTTGGAGACTTAGGCGTTACCTGTTTGCGGTAGAACGGGCGTAACATATCCTTTTTGAAAGATTGATTAGTTTTCGCCACGCGAGGCAAGAAGTCGCGTTTGATTGATTGGATTGTTTTTTAGGGGCGAGATAGGTCTTCGGATAGTAACCCCTACGGGTAGTACCCAATTCGTTATCTCAAAGTTTTTGTTATAAAAAGGTGTGGCGAACGAGGCGTCTTCGTATTGAAAGACGAGCGTCGAAACCACCCTCACTACAGTGGGCATCCCAACGCTCGGAGAAGAAGAGGTCTACACCCAATCCTCTCTCTTTAATTCAATACAAAGGGAACTTCGTTCTCTTATTAAAGATGTTTTTGGTTTTGAATGGTAAATGCCTTGCGACAGAGAACCCTACGGTAAACATCAGCACTCGGGATAGGAGAAGGCCTACGCCTAACCACTCCACGACCATTCAAGTTTTTGTTGGGAAAAGAGTTTGAAAATGCACTCGGTACGGGACCGAGGTTTTAGGTGTGAAAACTGCGGAAGGAAGTTGCGAAAGCGAGATGGTGGATAAAGTCGCGTCTTCGTATTGAAAGACGAATATTGAGACCACCCTCACTACAGTGGGCATCCCAACATTCGGAGAGGAAGAGGTCTACACCCAATCCTCTCTCTTTAATTCAATACAAAGAGAAATTAATTATTATTGAAGGAGTTTGAAAATGGACTCGGTACGAGACCGAGGTTTTTAGGAGAAACAGGTTTAAAAAACGTCCTCGTATTGAAAGACGAGTGTCGAGATCACCCTCACTACAGTGGGCATCTCAACACTCGAAGAAGAAGGGGACTACACCCAATCCTCCATTTTTAATTCAATACGAGGAATTTATTCTTAAGAAGACGAGAAATGTTTATAAGATACGAAGTAAGCAAATCCTAATAGAGGGTCAACTTTCAAGCAAGTCAAGGGTCTTGAAAATACAAATAAATTGAAATTTTATCTCATTAAATGAAAATAGTCATTATTATGAATAATTGTCAAAAAGAACGGATCAAAAATAATAAAGTATGCTAAAGTTATGGATTTTGGAAATTATATAGTTAAAAAAAATAAATAAATCAATGGACCTATAAAAAGTGCAAGAGGTGGGAGTTGAACCCACCTCCTTTTGGTACACAACAAACACCTATCCGCTGGGGCGCATATGCGCTTGGTGATATGGAAAAGGAAAGAAAATATAAAAGAGAAGGAATAAGGATATAACGAAAGGAAGAAAAAGAGAGATAAAAAAGAATGCTTTTGTCCACAGCAGGACTCGAACCAGGGTACACAAGATTACAAGGCGCATGGTCTACCGCTGGGGCGGTGATACTTCCAATATTCAAGGTGGAAATAATAATATACATAGTATATCATCATAATTGTTGGGCAAAAAAAATAAAAACAACACAAGATCAAAAGCAAAAGCAATCGAAAGTATATCAAAACTCCATGGAATTGAGCAAACTTTGAGCCTATTTCGCGTATTTTTTAAAGAGGAACACAATGATGCTATCTAATTCTTCAAATCATGCTTGTAAAGTAAAACACGAATGAAGATGCAAGACAAACTCTTGAAATGCATAAAGGGAACCATAGGCTAGGACTGATATAAACATGAGCAATCAGGGATCCAATCATGTTTGAAATTCAATATTCATGGATTAATTTCAAAGAGCAAAATCAGTTTCTCAATAGATTAAGAAATGGACATCAAATTGCATATCATGGAAACAAACTTTTAACAAGTCTCAAATCAAACAAAGCTAAGGCCAAATCTGTATGACAGCAGCTTATAAACAATTTAAAGTGCAAAAAGTCAAGACTTCAACACATATAACAGGCAATCAAAACTGAACTAAAGCTTAACACGATTCAAGGCAAAGTTTGCCAACCAAATGCTCAGTTATTCTAAACAAAAGTCATGGCTTTAATAGCAAGTTTAAAAAAAGGATAAAAAACAAGCCAAGCAAACAGGTTCTGTTAATGGAAACAAGCACACATCTTGACCAACAGCCTCAGTTCCCAAACAACACTCCTTAATTGAAAGTCACACCCAAAAGCTAAAAGAAAGGCAAACACCAGAAATAACAAACTGACAGCTTCAAATCCTTTTTTTGAAATAAAAACAACAGCAGTTTGACAATGCTTAACACCAAACATTAACTCAATATATATGCTCACAACAATTGTCCAATCACCAAAGTTGAGATGTTTGAAAACACTTGTCAAGAAATTCAAGAAAGAAAATTGGACAGTCTCAGACAAATTGCTCTAATCAGTAATTTGCAGGTTAGTATGCCCACACATGGTTAACACAACCAAATTCAACATTAAGTCACAATACCTAGGCTCCACATGTTGACAATCTAGCTTTTTTACACAGAGGTTCACAAATCCCACAGCATTCTCAAGACAACATGGTTACAAAACAAATATACAAAGCTCCAATAAAACTTGCCCACAAGCAAAATAACCAAGTCACATCAAAAACCACACCCTTAATGGCAGTTACACACACACAAACAAATCTGGCAGCAGTATTAGCAAAACACACAACCCAACCTTGACATGCTAACTGTGACAGTCAGTATGACAGGCTTTAAACTCATCCACAGTTAAAATACAAAACCCTAAAGCAAAAACAAAAGTCTTACAGCTCTCAAGATAAAGCAAAAAACTCTACAAACTGCAAGCAAAGCTTAACACAAATATGTCACAGCATAACATACATCCAGTTCCTTAACAATTACAAGATTTCACAAGCACACTAGAACCTAATGGCAGATCCAACAATCATGTCCTCATAACAGCAAAACAAACACTGCTAACAATGTAAATCTAAAAGCCTTTTTCTTTTGAAAAATGGACAACAACAGGTTGACAATATCAACATTAAACAAATGACTCAATACTGCATCAAGTGACAAACACCACTTTATGATACTAACCACAAACGACTTTTAATCACAAAACCATGCTCAACTGGAAACAGATGCAAGCTTATTATTGAAACAAGAAAAATCAATATATGCTTTCAAGTGATGGTCACAACTTGGTGACTGCAGACATAAACCAAGCTCGACATAATGCTCAAATTCAACAGCCAACAATCCAATCAGCTAGACAGGCTTAAACAAATGATGTTATATACAAACCAAAACTAAAACAAATTTAATATAGCCAACAGATACAAAACAGAGCAGTTGATACAAAAGTCATTTATCTCAGGTGTTTTTGACAAACCAAGTTGCAACCCTAACATAGAAAATATCAACACTCACTCCATATGCACATGATAAGAGGGTTCAGAGTCAAATACCTCTTGCAGCAGTACTCAACCACCAAAGCTTGCAGTCTTGAGCAAGATAAACTCCTTTGAACAGAACTTTACCCTCCTCCCTTCTTGAAGCAACACTTCGAATTTTTAGAGAAAAAAACCTCAGAGAAAAAACTTCAAAACTCTCCTTCTGATTTTTTATCCAAGTGTGGCTGCTAGGGTTTGCTTCAACCTTTAACCTTTTATATTCCAATTTGAAATCCAATTTGTTTTGCTGAGCTTTGTCCTTCGTGTCTTTTTGTTGGAGTGGGAAGGTGGGATAAACTAGGGCTGCAGCAGGCCAGTGTAGAGGCTGCTTGCTCTTGCCCGGATTGGTAATGGATTCAGAAAACACTCAGAGCAAGTACTCTTGGTGGTTGGCCTTGAAATGGTAAGGTTCAGTACAATTTTTCTATGAAAAACCAAATGGCTCCTTCTTGCAAATTGGCTGATAACTTGAAATTCCTACTTCAATCATGAAAAATAACTGCACCAGAATAATCCTTGCGAATAAACAAGTGGAGTAGAGTTTTGCTTCATTGAAAATGGTTCAGTTTTGCTCTAATTTCAATCTCCCTCGTATGGCCATTTATGTTTCTTCAAATTTGCCCAGCCATGTTTTAAGATAGAGTATTTAACAAATCTGGGGTGGGATAATCACTGGATGTATCACCACCCCAGTGGTTAAGTCAAGCGCGTGTTATGTGTGAGGTCCCGGGTTCGAATCCTGGTGGAGACAAAATCCACCCCATTTTTATTTCAAGCGTTTTTTTCCAAATATTTTAAATATATATTTCGCTCCCCTTTATGTTTCACATAAGCGTGAGTGGCTGAGTTGGTAAGGCATTGGGCTTGCAATCCAAGGGTGGTGGGTTCAATCCTCACCTAGTGCATTTTGCTTCATTCATTTTTAACTTAAAAATGACCTCTTTATATTCCATCTGAAAAATTACATTCCCTGCCTCTGATGACTTGGGCACAAATGCTTGATGAGATCTATATATTTTTTGTTTTTGACACACACTTTTTGATCCCTATAAAAAAATTCAAATAATGATATGCCATGTAATGTGTTTTTTTTTAATGCAATATGCTGATGCAGATGAAATAAAACATAAGCCAGAGAGGTTGGTCAAATTTTGGGGTACAACAGTTGCCCCTATTCAAATGGCTTGGGCCTGAATGGATGAAAGGTGAACGACTTTCATACAATCAAGGCAAAAGACGGTTGAATACCCAAAGAACCCAGAAATTTGCCAATCACAGGAAAATGGAACCGTACACAAAGGTCCAAAGGTGATATGCACTGATCGCAAAAATAAATTGCTGGAAAAAGAAGCTTATCCAAACAACTTTGTAGGGAACAAACGTCCATCAAAGGATAACATTCAAAAGATATCAACCAAAAGCTGGGATAAAAGTTCATTCTCCGGGAGGTATAAATCAAACATGACCAACCAAGAGTTGGGATTATCGTGATACCAAATAAAGTTAAAACTCAAGCTGTCAATCCAAAGGTTGGAACAGCTTATTCGGGAAACGAAGACTACCAACCAAAAGTTTGAATGAAGTCAACAAGAAAGAACAACATCGACCAAAAGTCGGAACACCAGCTACTAACCAAGAGTTAGAAACGCTGAAAAAGGACAACATCGACCAAAAGTCGGAACACCAGCTACTAACCAAAAGTTAGGAACGCTAAGAAAGATTAACATCGACCAAAAGTCGGAACATCAACTACTAACCAAGAGTTAGGAACGCTAAGAAAGATTAACATCGACCAAAAGTCGGAACATCAGCTACTAACCAAGAGTTAGGAACGCTAAGAAAGATTAACATCAACCAAAAGTCGGAACATCAGCTACTAACCAAGAGTTAGGAACGCTGAAAAAGAACAACATCGACCAAAACAAAGGTTATCAATCAAAAGTTGAAATGTCTGACTCTGCGGAGGAAAACGAGGATTACCAACCAAAAGTTGGGATAACATCCAAACCACCAACCAAGAGTTGGAATAAAAGTTACTAACCAAAAGTTAGAATAAACAAAAAATCCGTCCCACTGGGGATATATGAACTTGAATAAGTAAACTCTGTTAGGGAGAATGATAAGATGAACACAATTGTCAATGATCTTTGCTGGAGACCTGTATTCCATACAGGCTTGATAAATATACTGATAATTGCTGGAGATACGTCTGAGAATAAAAAAGGATAACAACCTGGCATATGTTTCACATGCACATGTTTGAATATGACGAAATGCTCCATACGAAACGGAAATGCTTCGCGTTTGGGGAAGATGTTATGCATGTATGTAGATGTAAATGAATCATCTTAGCAAAATAAATGCTAAAGAGAAAGAGCCCACTCCGTTGGGTCAAGGCTAGATACGCTTAGCGCCAACAAAACTCATGCTGGGAATACAAGCCCTGGGTGGCCTCCGAGAAAAACTCTGGGTAGAACTGCTCTGACAAGCACAAAACCCACTCCGTTGGGGAACTCAATCATGAATGATTAGCCATAATAACTCTATTGGGGAAACACAGCTGATTGCTGTGGAATAACTCTCTTCTGCTGGAGATTGAATCCACCATCTGTCGGGGATATTGAACAAGATTTATTGGGAGATCATCCCACACTCTCTCTGCTGGGGGGTGGAGATGAACGATCTCTGAACCAGTTCCACTCTATGGGGGAGAAACAAATTAACTCTGCTGACTTGGTTGTGGATTAGATAAGGAGGGAAACATCATCAACCTCTGCTTGGGGAAAGAAACAACGAATAGACAAATGTGTCGTACGGCCAACGCCAAATTATCAATTGTAACCTTAATTGAAAAATCAAATGTCTTGATTAACAATTTGCAAGGCCCGCAAGTTTTATGTATGCAAGTTTCTTTTTTTAAAAAATATCAGACGTCTTTTTGCAAACAAAACGGTAAAAATTAAAAAAAAAACAGAATAAAAAGCTTTTTCTGAATAGTATGTTTTATTGATAAGGGGCCTGAAAAATAGGCAATTTACATCAGATGCAACTCCTGAAAAGAGAAAGCTGCGCAAAAGATAATTGCAAGGAAAATATACAAAATGTCGGCAATGTGGTACAGACAAACACCATGTGACGACTCATCCATGACTTGCGTGACTTTGACGCTTTCCGATACTTTAACTTCCGAAGAGATTGATTCAAATGGTCGACCTTCGAGTTCTCCCTAGAGTCCACTATACCTGTGATGATCAATGCGTAGGCCGCAGTCATTTGCTTTAAAAATCCCTAATTTTTTCCTGAATCGCCCTTGCAGGTTTTCGATTCATCGGGATACCCACTTTTTGCCAAAGTTGCCCTTTCAGGTTTTCAACTTTGCGGGCTCACATTTTTCTTATATCCCTAACTTTTGCCCGAACCTATCCTTTTATGGTTCGCCGGGATGCCCCATTCTTGCCTGGATACTCTTTTTCTTTCCAGCGAGCTTTCTTAAGCAAAATATTTTTTGACTGCGTCTGTGTTCACCGGGGATGTAAAATCTTCACCATCCATAGTTGAAAGTAGCAAGGCTCCTCCTGAGAAAACCTTTCGTACAACATATGGCCCCTCGTAGTTGGGAGTCCATTTGCCTCTGTGATCGTTCTGCGGTGGGAGAATTCGCTTCAACACCAAGTCGCCTGCCTGAAAGCTCCGAGGGCGTATCTTTTTATCATAGGCGCTCTTCATCCTCTTCTGATACAAACGACCGTACGCGAGAGACGCCAATCTTTTCTCATCCATCAAACTGAGTTGATTCAACCTGTTCTTTACCCATTCTGCTTCATCTAGTCTGACATCTGCCAGTACTCTCAGAGAAGGGATCTCGACTTCCAATGGCAGAACAGCTTCCATGCCATATACCAACGAGAAAGGAGTTGCCCCAGTTGAAGTACGCACTGAAGTGCGATATCCATGTAAAGCGAAGGGCAACTTCTCGTGCCAATCTTTATAAGTCACCACCATTTTCTGTACTATCTTCTTAATGTTTTTGTTAGCCGCTTCTACGGTGCCATTCATTTTCGGACGATAGGGAGAAGAATTGTGATGCTCGATTTTGAAACTCTGGCACAGTTCCTTCATCATTTTGTTATTCAAATTAGAACCATTGTCAGTAATGATCCTCTCAGGTATCCCGTATCGACAGATGATGTCCCTTTTGATGAATCGGGCTACGACTTGTTTCGTGACATTGGCGTAAGAAGCTGCTTCGACCCATTTAGTGAAATAGTCGATAGCTACCAAGATGAAACGGTGCCCATTTGATGCGGTTGGCTCGATCTTTCCAATCATATCAATGCCCCACATGGAAAAAGGCCATGGTGATGACATGACATTCAAAGGACACGGCGGTACATGAATCTTGTCGGCATAAATTTGACATTTATGGCATTTCTTGGCATACTTGAAGCAATCTGACTCCATAGTTAACCAATAATACCCTGCCCTTAACAACTTCCGAGACATGGCATGTCCACCTGCATGTGTTCCGAAAGCACCTTCGTGGACCTCTTCCATAAGCAGATTTGCTTCTTTTTCGTCCACACATCTTAGTAGCACTAAGTCATGGTTTCTCCGATAGAGCGCACCGTCTGGATTCAGATAGAAGTTACCAGACAACCTCCTCAAAGTCCTCTTATCCTGGGTCGATGCCCCAGGCGGATATTCTTGGTTCTTGAGAAAATTCTGAATGTCATAAAACCATGGTTTACCATCAGGAGCTTCATCTATTGCGAACATAAATGCTGGTCTATCGAGCCGTGAAATGACAATTATTGGAGCATCGTTCCAGAAGTTAACTTTGTACATCGAGGACAAAGTAGCCAAGGCATCGGCCATCTGATTTTCTGCTCTTGGTACATGGTGAAGCTCTACCCGGTCAAAGAAAGGTAGCAATCTTCTTGCGTAGTTCATGTATGGGATCAGATTTGGCTGGCGCGTCTCCTACTCTCCCTTGATTTGGTTGACCACTAAAGCTGAATCTCCGTAGATATCAAGGTTCTTGATTCTCAAATCGATTGCTTCTTCAATGCCCATGATACATGCTTCGTACTCGGCCTCGTTATTGGTGCATGGAAATGTTAACCTTGCGGTGAATGGTATATGGGAACCATGGGGAGTTGTAATGATTGCCCCAATCCCACTACCGTAGGAGTTAACAGCACCGTCAAAGATCAACTTCCACTGGGAACCCAATTCCGGTCCTTCGTCTGGAAACGGCTCATCACGATCCTTCATCTTTAAGTACATAATGTCCTCGTCGGGAAAGTCAAACTTCATGGGCTGATAATCATCGACTGGCTGCTCTGCAAGGTATTCTGACAGAACGCTACCTTTAATAGCTTTTTGAGATACATATTGAATATCATATTCTGTCAGAATCATCTGCCACCTAGCGATCCTTCCTGATAGCGCCTGATTTTCGAACACATACTTAATTGGGTCCATCTTTGAAATCAACATGGTTGTGTGGTTTAGCATATACTGTCTTAGGCGTTTGGCGGCCCAAGCAAGTGCGCAATAAGTCTTTTCTAACATTGAATATCTGGATTCACAGTCTGTGAACTTTTTATTCAAGTAGTAAATTGCGTGCTCCTTTCTTCCAGTCTCGTCATGCTGACCGAGAACACAACCCATAGAATTCTCAAGAACCGTTAAGTACATTATCAACGGTCTTCCAGCCACCGGGGGCATCAATATTGGGGGTTCTTGTAGGTATTCCTTTATTTTCTCAAACGCCTTCTGGCAATTCTCATTCCAAACGACCGCCTGATCCTTCTTTAGGAGTTTAAACAATGGCTTACAAGTGGCGGTGAGGTGAGATATGAACCTTGAAATATAGTTCAATCTACCTAAGAAACCACGAACCTGCTTCTCGGTCTTTGGTGCTGGCATTTCTTGAATTGCCTTGATCTTCGCGGGATCAACCTCAATACCTTTCTCACTAACGATGAATCCCAACAGCTTTCTTGAACGTACGCCGAAAGTACATTTACTTGGATTCAACCTCAATTTGAACTTCCTCAACCTCTCAAACAATTTTAAAAGATTTACCAGGTGCCCCTCCTCCGTTTGGGACTTTGCAATCATATCGTCGACATAAACTTCGATTTCGTGATGCATCATGTCGTGAAAGAGTGTGACCATTACTCGTTGATAAGTTGCCCCTGCATTCTTCAACCCGAAAGGCATTACTTTATAGCAAAAAGTCCCCCAAGGTGTGATAAAAGTCGTTTTCTCCATATCCTCCGGCGCCATCTTAATTTGATTGTATCCGGAAAAGCCGTCCATGAAGGAAAACACTGAGAATTGCGCGGTGTTATCAACAAGCACGTCAATATGGGGAAGCGGGAAATCATCCTTTGGGCTTGCTCTATTCAAGTCCCTATAATCAACACACATCCTAACTTTGCCGTCCTTTTTAGGCACGGGTACGATGTTAGCGACCCAAGGAGGGTAGTTGGCCACAGCAAGAAATTCGGCGTCTAACTGTTTCTGAACTTCTTCCTTGATCTTCACTGCCATGTCTGGCCTTGTTCTTCTCAATTTCTGTTTGACAGGAGGACACTCTTCACGAAGAGGCAGACGATGAACCACGATGTCCGTGTCGAGTCCTGGCATATCCTCATATGACCAAGCAAAAACATCCTTGTACTTTTGGAGTAACTCAACCAAACGTTGCTTGACATTACTTTGCAGTGTAGCCCCTATTCTGACCTCCTTCTTATCTTCTTCTGTTCCCAGGTTGATAACTTCAACTTCCTCCTGATGAGGCAGGATGACCTTCTCCTCTTGTCTTAGCAATCTGGCAAGCTCCTCAGGCAGGTCTTCGTCTTCTTCGATCTCTTCTTCGGCTTGAAAGATCGGATTGTCGAAGTCATACCGAGTCATAGACGAGTCTGAGTCGGTGGCATCTGAAATGTGTAACCTGCGATCATGATGATTTTATGCTTTTAAATGATATGCAAACAAAAACACAAACCACATTGCCATTTTATTGTTAAAGATAAAAACAAGAACAACAAGGATCACAAAATTCTGAATGAAAAGACGCCTTTTAATTGATGATAAAAAGATTGTTCACATGCATAAAGATAGGGCCCTACAAATAAAGTCCATTATGCCTTGGGCAGAGCATATGGAAATACATTAATCAAGACAAATCAATTACTCTTCATAAGTCACTGTGATAACTTCCTCCATGCTCCAATTCTTCAAACCCTGGCCGGGGATGCATGGCTGGATCCACGCATCCATATCGCAGTCGCTGTCTCCTTCCTCATCTGATATGGCATTGATTTGATCGAAAATGACTCCACTGCTAGTAAATTGGACAGGACCTTTGTAACGTGGAGTGCTTTGTGAAGATGATCCATGTGGGCTATATCCCAATCCGAACTTATCTTGCTTGTTTGGGACGCTTACCACCTGTCCCTATCCTTGTGTTGATCCGGATTCCACCACGGCCCGTGCTTCCTTGTACGACGACATGGCAACTTCTGGAGCCTTGACCTCGACCGGCGCCTTCTCCTTGATTTGGACAGTCTCGAAAGCTTGGCACAAAGTTTCGTGAATTTCACCATCGACCTCCACATATTTGAATGAAGATAGATGGCTCACCATAATGTCCTCCTCACCGCAAACAGTTACTATGCTACCGTCCACCATGTACTTCAGTTTCTGGTGCAGGGTTGATGTCACAGCTCCTGCTGAGTGTATCCATGGTCGCCCCAAAAGACAGCTATACGCCGGACTGATATCCATTACATAAAACACCGTATCAAAAACCTCCGGACCAACCTGAATTGGCAGAGTCAGTTCCCCAAGCACTGACCTCCTTGTCCCATCAAAAGCTCTAACCACTAAGCTGCTTGGAGTGCACACTACTCCTCGAATATCCAGCTTCATGAGGGCTTTCTTGGGTAACACATTTAATGATGACCCAGTGTCTACTAATACATGAGACAAAACAACTCCCTTACATTCGACGGATATGTGCAGTTCCAAATTGTGATTCCTTCCTCTTGGTGTTAAATCAAAATTTGTAAATCCCAACCCATTCCCTGCATTAACATGGGCCATCACTCCCTCTAACTGGTTCACAGATATTTCTTGTGGTACATAAGCGTTATCTAGAACCTTGAGTAAAGCACTTCTGTGAGCCTCAGAACATAGCAGCAACGATAAGATGGAAATCTTTGAAGGCGTCTGTTGTAAATGGTCCACAATCTTATAGTCGCTCTTCCTTATCATGCACATGAACTCCTTTGTGTCCTTCAGCGCGGCTTCCTTTTCTTTAGCGTGAGAGCTTTCTTCTGCCACAAACTTCCCCTTACCTTTATCAGCCCTTTCTGCACTTACTTCGGGAGGCGCAAATATTCTCCCACTCCGAGTCATTCCTCCAACCCCTACCAAATTGTCAACTGAATCAAAAGGTGAATTCTTCAATTCGTGCTTCTGTCCGTTGCAATAACATTCCGCTCCATAGTTCCAAGGAATTGCTTTGGAGCTCTCATAAGGTACAGGTCCTGCCTTTGTGAATATGATGGTGGGTCGTGCCGGAGGCGCAGAAATAGTAATCGTCTTGTAAGGGATGGAGATGGTGGCCACCTCATCCTCCTCTTCACTGTTTGTTTTTCCAACCTTCTCACAGATCTTGTCAAACTGTAGAACACCTCCATTTATCATAAGCTGTATGTGATTCTTAAAACTCTCACACCCTTCAGGATGGGCAGCACATTCTTCACAATCCCTTTCACATCCAGGAAACACCCCACCTCCCAACAACTTGCTCTTCACAAAACTCAAAGGAGTCTTCAGTTCTTTGACATCATATACCAAGTTCAAATCTTCTCCTTCAACCACATCATTCACTCCACCTGCCCCATGATTCGGCATAGGGTTTTGAACAACGTTTGGCGCATCATGGTTAAAGTTGATAGCCTTACTGTCAACAAGGTCTTGTACTTTGTGCTTGAAAGCTTTACAATTGTCAATATGGTGACCAGGTGCACCAGAGTGGAAGTCGCACCTAGCATTGGCGTCGTACCCGGGAGGGGGCTGGCCAATTAGAGGTGCCAACGTCCTTTTCTGGACCAAATCTAATTGCAGTAAGTGTTGTAGCAACTGAGAGTAAGGCATTGTTGGAGTGTCAAAGTGCCTATCCACCACCCTTCTTCGGTCTGGGTATTGTCTCGGAGCAAAATTTCGCTGCTGAGGTTGTTGTTGTTGCTGTTGCAGACGTGGTTGTTGCTGAGGTGATTGTTGTTGCTGAGGTAATGTTGCCGGAATGGCGATACTAGCTACCTGTGGTGGTTGGTGGTAGTAGGGTTGTTGCTGATATTGATTTTGATTCCGGTTCCAGTTCCGATTCTTGAAACTTGATACTGCGTTTGCCTCATTTTCTCTTTTCTTAGCACTAAAGTTCTTTCTTCCACCTCCCAACGAGGGCCCTTCCCCTGCTTGAATTTTCCCCAACTTTATGCCATTCTCAACTCTTTCGCCGGTGATAATCAAATCTGAGAAGCTTCCTGACATGTTACTCACCAGCTTCTCGTAGTAGATTCCAGGCAATGTTCCCACAAATAAATCAATTAGTTCTCTCTCCACCATGGGAGGTTGAACTCTAGCGGCAAGCTCCCGCCACCTTTGGGCGTATTCCTTAAAACACTCATTACTCCTTTGGGATAAATTCTGCAGCTGCACTCGATTAGGCGCCAAGTCACTATTGTACTGATAGTGTTGGACGAAAGCTTCTGCTAAATTTTTCCAGCTCCGGATGTTGGCAGGTTCCAAACCCATGTACCACTCTAGAGAAGGCCCTGACAGACTATCTTGGAAGAAGTGCATAAGCAACTTCTCATCATCAGAGTATGCCGACATCCTTCGGAAATAGGAGCAGATATGCACCTTTGGACATGTCGTTCCTTTGTATTTATCGAAATCTGGTACTTTGAACTTTGGAGGAATCCTAAGTCCCGGAATCAATCCCAGATTGGACATGTCAAGTCCCATAGTGTTCTGGTTTTCCAGAATGCTCTTCATCTTTTCTTCTATTTCATCAAACCTTCTATTAGTGTCGGATCGTAACCTTCCCCCAAGGTCTCTCATGGAGAAGATATCATCCTGTTCATCTTGGTCCCATTGAGGATTCACGCTAGTAGGTATGGCGCCTGCCACAACTGGGATGGGGATTCCAGTTTGTTCTCTTCCGCCTGGAAGGTTGACTACAGTTGGGCCACCGTTGACTTGCGAGGTTCCACCATTAACAGGAGGGGGAATAGAAGCAACCCCTCCATGCAAAACGCCACTTCCATCCACTTGAGCTATTAAAGGTTGAACCAATGTCCTTAACTGGTCCTGTCCATTGGCCACCCCCTGCATCATCTCCATGAATTGCGTCATCTTCTCACGAAACTCCAAAAGCTCGACTTGAACCTGATCCATAATTCTCTGCTGATTTCCCCGCGTGTTGTAGGAGTGTTGAGAAGTCAGCTTGCTCTTTCTCTTTCCCTCTCTTTCTCTCTGAAATGGCAAGCGGTGTGAGGTCGGGTTTCAGGGAATGCAAAATGATGCGCAAGTTCATGCAAATGCTCAAGAGACTTTCAAAACCTATGATTATAGCCGGTATTATAGAATTGCGAATGATCAAATAATAAAGAAAACACAATTAGACCAAAAGCAAATTCTCATTAATTCGGGAAGATTCAATACAAGCATTTGCTGACTATGCCGAATAACAATTCTCATTACAAGGAAAACACTAAATGACTGAAAATCAAGAGTACTAAAAACTAGAATTTCTCCTTTTGGAGACGCTCTTCAAGCTTCTTCGTCTCGGACATGAACCTCCTAACCATTTGGTCGCAGAGCTGGATAAAGTGGTGAACAGAAGGGGGGATATCATTTCCTTCCAAGTCTTGAATGGCGCTTTCCAATCTCCATGGGATATCACGGATCATGAGGTTGCAATGCTCCACCAAATTGTTGTACCTAGCACGACACGTATCTAGAGTCGACTGGTAATAGCAAATAGAATCCACATGGGTGTCCAACAACTCATTGAGCTGAGCCTCTTTCTCGAGCCACTGCGCACTATCTCTTTGCAAAGCCTCGAAACGATTCCTCCACAGAAGGGCTGTTTCTTGGGCAGTTTCCAATTCTTGACATTTGTTATTCCACAGGTCAGATGTGACATATGAATCTTTCAATGCCTCCTCTTTGAGTCTTCGTTCATTTTCCACTAAGGTCAAGGCATTTCTCAGTCGTTCTTCAAGATCCCCAATATCAGCCTCGAGATTCTCTCGTATTTCCTTCTTTTCGGCAGAGGCTATCTCAAAGAAGTGCCATGCCCTATCACAAGAAGCTTTGGTGTCCTTTAAGCGTTGTCGGAGAGTTGCTAATGATGCATCAGCCCCTTCGTAACCCTGTTGGTACCTGACTCTCAGATCCGTTTCTAATTTTAGCTTCTTGCTACTCTCAGCCGCTTGATCCTGTTCAAACTCCACCTTTCTTTTGTACTGACCGCTCTCCATATTTGCTTGGTGGACTTCATTCTGAAGGTCCTGATTCTCCTTAGTCAATCTCTCCACTATTAGCTTCAGTTTTTCATATTCTTCTATGGATACATGAGTGGGAGCAGGAGGTGCTTCTCGCATAGAGGGCTCTAAGGGAAATGGCAACGACCTTTCAGCTACTCTAGCTAGTAACCACCGATTGTATGGCTCCTTTGCCACACAATTCTTTGCTTTTAACTCCTTCCTCCCCTTTGTATGAATCTTTCCCCAAGCCTTAGCAATCTTCCTAAAAAACGCAGGGTCTTCTGATGTGGCTAGCAAAAAGAAACTCTGAACCTTCTCTGCTTCGGGCTCGCCCTCCATAGCATAGCCCAACTGACGTAATGCCATGACTGGGTTATAGTTAATACAACCGACCCTACCGATCAAAGGTACATTACTGAATTCTCCACAACTAAAGATGATTTCCACATCATAGTACTCATGAGAGTACCAAGCAATATCACTAGCTTCCAGAGACATGATGCGTTGAGACCATTTCAATTCCTTCTTGTTTTCCATGAACGGCCCTTTCTTGGGCAAATGAGAAGCATACCACTTGTATAGTAGGTGAGAGCAGCATTGGATCATTCTCGCCTTTTTTTCACTCCTCCAATGAATAGAGTGATAGACATCGGCAAGGAGTGTAGGGATGGGATTCTTCTGCATGAAGAGAACAATGGCAGTGATGTCTATGAAATTGTCCACATTTGGAAAGAGGACAATCCCGTAAATCATTAGAGCAACACTTATACCGAACTTTTCCCAATCTTCATCAACCTTGTACTGAGCGGCCTTTTCTAGCAGAAACTTCAATGGAAAACCCTGAACACCCCCTTTACTGGTTAGACCCTTCTTGACTTCTTCTTTGGTCATATGAAGAGCAAGAGCAATGACAGCAGGCTTTGGTTCTTCTTCCAAACCAGTATAGACAGGTTGATCCTTAATCTTAATGTTCAAAATGTGAGAATATTCTTCCAAGGTGGGAGCCAACTGGTAGTCTTGAAAAGTGAAGCACCGGAGAGGCGCATCATAAAATTGAGCCATAGCATACAAGGCCCAAGTATCAACTCTAGAGTGGGGAAGATCAAGCAATTTCCCATGTTTCCCTTGAAAGTTGATCTTGATAACTTTCGGCACGTCAATCAGAAGGTCTTGAATTGATTCCAACTTCGGTTCCCTAAACTTTATGGAATTTGTGCTTCTCTTTCTTAGATCAGCCATTGAGTTCACCAATACCTGAGATAATCATAGCTTCTTAAGTCTCTTGGTATGCAAAATGATATGCAATGCAATGTTTTATGAATGCATATGATAATATTCACACATCGAGATCAAAGTCACAAATCCTGCAAGACAACATCAAAAAGGTATCTTCTCCAACGAGTGGGCAATCTACTGGTGTACAAAAGGGTATTCCAAAGGCCTTTCAAACAAAGTCCCATGTACTAACCCTCAAAAGTTTCCCATCATAACGACTACTCGTAAGACGGTAATCCTTTCAAAAGGATGAACACAGAGTTATGTTTCAGCAACCTTCGGAATAAGGTTCTACAAAAGGTCCTCAGAATCGCAGACTCTCAAGTTGAAGATAAGAACGCCATTACGACTACACGTAAGACATAATTATTCCAACGGAGTCTCATCTGAGCGGTGAGATTCAATCCAACTCAACGAGTCCTAAGTCTCGCAAATCAGAAAGAATCCACCTCCTAACTTAGTGTGTATGCTCGAAAGCTCCATCCTCACAAACCAAATAAAATAAACCCAACAGTTAGAAAATAAAGCATAAATAAATAAAACAAGTAAAGACACAAACACGATAAACAAAACAGGCTTGGCTCGCTAGGGCATCCCCAGCAGAGTCGCCAGCTGTCGCTACTCGAAAAATGCATCGTGCAACGACGGGGAGGCGAAAAGAAAGAACAGAAGAGTCGCCACCGAACTTTATTTATCCCATGAGGGGAAAGGAAAATATCGAGAAAACCTTAAAAAAAGAACAATGGATAAGATGGTCTCGCAACCAAGAACGGGTTCGGAAGCCGGTTATGCGAGGGGAAGGTATTAGCACCCCTCGCATCCATCGTACTCGATGGGAACCTTTTGTTTGTCGATGTGTGAATTTATCTACTTAAATATTATGCTATAAAGAGTGTTCTAAAAGATAGAGAGAAGGGTTTAGAAACGGGGAAGGAGAGGTAACGGAGGGGAGAGGAGAAAGAACGGACTCGGTAGGACTTCGCAGTCCTATGCCTACGTATTCTCAATAGACATGAGAAAGTCAGAGTCGACGTAGTTCGGGGCTACGGATATAGGGGGAAAGTGCTCGCCAAGACATCTTCGTCTTGTGCCTACGTATTCTCATCTGGTATGAGAAATTAGAGCAGCCGTAGTTCGGCCAACTACGGGTGAAAGGTGAAAAAGGGAGCTCGCCAAGACATCTCCGTCTTGTGCCTACGTATTCTCATCTGGCATGAGAAATCAGAGCAAACGTAGTTCGTGCTAACGGTGTGTTGATGTTTTTTTATGGATGATGCTATCGTGCGCATTCTAGCAGTTTAGGTGTTTCGCTGCTCACTCGTTGGAGACTTAGGCGTTACCTGTTTGCGGTAGAACGGACGTAACATATCCTTTTTGAAAGATTGATTAGTTTTCGCCACGCGAGGCAAGAAGTCACGTTTGATTGATTGGATTGTTTTTTAGGGGCGAGATAGGTCTTCGGATAGTAACCCCTACGGGTAGTACCCAATTCGTTATCTCAAAGTTTTTGTTATAAAAAGGTGTGGCGAACGAGGCGTCTTCGTATTGAAAGACGAGCGTCGAAACCACCCTCACTACAGTGGGCATCCCAACGCTCGGAGAAGAAGAGGTCTACACCCAATCCTCTCTCTTTAATTCAATACAAAGGGAACTTCGTTCTCTTATTAAAGATGTTTTTGGTTTTGAATGGTAAGTGCCTTGCGACAGAGAACCCTACGGTAAACGTCAGCACTCGGGATTGGAGAAGGCCTACGCCTAACCACTCCACGAACATTCAAGTTTTTGTTGGGAAAAGAGTTTGAAAATGCACTCGGTACGGGACCGAGGTTTTAGGTGTGAAAACTGCGGAAGGAAGTTGTGAAAGCGAGATGGTGGATAAAGTCACGTCTTCGTATTGAAAGACGAATATTGAGACCACCCTCACTACAGTGGGCATCCCAACATTCGGAGAGGAAGAGGTCTACACCCAATCCTCTCTCTTTAATTCAATACAAAGAGAAATTAATTATTATTGAAGGAGTTTGAAAATGGACTCAGTACGAGACCGAGGTTTTTAGGAGAAACAGGTTTAAAAAACGTCCTCGTATTGAAAGACGAGTGTCGAGATCACCCTCACTACAGTGGGCATCTCAACACTCGAAGAAGAAGGGGACTACACCCAATCCTCCATTTTTAATTCAATACGAGGAATTTATTCTTAAGAAGACGAGAAATGTTTATAAGATACGAAGTAAGCAAACCCTAATAGAGGGTCAACTTTCAAGCAAGTCAAGGGTCTTGAAAATACAAATAAATTGAAATTTTATCTCATTAAATGAAAATAGTCATTATTATGAATAATTGTCAAAAAGAACGGATCAAAAATAATAAAGTATGCTAAAGTTATGGATTTTGGAAATTATATAGTTAAAACAAATAAATAAATCAATGGACCTATAAAAAGTGCAAGAGGTGGGAGTTGAACCCACCTCCTTTTGGTACACAGCAAACACCTATCCGCTGGGGCGCATATGCGCTTGGTGATATGGAAAAGGAAAGAAAATATAAAAGAGAAGGAATAAGGATATAACGAAAGGAAGAAAAAGAGAGATAAAAAAGAATGGTTTTGTCCACAGCAAGACTCGAACCAGGGTACACAAGATTACAAGGCGCATGGTCTACCGCTGGGGCGGTGATACTTCCAATATTCAAGGTGGAAATAATAATATACATAGTATATCATCATAATTGCTGGGCAAAAAAAATAAAATCAACACAAGATCAAAAGCAAAAGCAATCGAAAGTATATCAAAACTCCATGGAATTGAGCAAACTTTGAGCCTATTTCGCGTATTTTTTAAAGAGGAACACAATGATGCTATCTAATTCTTCAAATCATGCTTGTAAAGTAAAACACGAATGAAGATGCAAGACAAACTCTTGAAATGCATAAAGGGAACCATAGGCTAGAACTGATATAAACATGAGCAATCAGGGATCCAATCATGTTTGAAATTCAATATTCATGGATTAATTTCAAAGAGCAAAATCAGTTTCTCAATAGATTAAGAAATGGACATTAAATTGCATATCATGGAAACAAACTTTTAACAAGTCTCAAATCAAACAAAGCTAAGGCCAAATCTGTATGACAGCAGCTTATAAACAATTTAAAGTGCAAAAAGTCAAGACTTCAACACATATAACAGGCAATCAAAACTGAACTAAAGCTTAACACGATTCAAGGCAAAGTTTGCCAACCAAATGCTCAGTTATTCTAAACAAAAGTCATGGCTTTAATAGAAAGTTTAAAAAAAGGATAAAAAACAAGCCAAGCAAACAGGTTCTGTTAATGGAAACAAGCACACATCTTGACCAACAGCCTCAGTTCCCAAACAGCACTCCTTAATTGAAAGTCACACCCAAAAGCTAAAAGAAAGGCAAACACCAGAAATAACAAACTGACAGCTTCAAATCCTTTTTTTGAAATAAAAACAACAGCAGTTTGACAATGCCTAACACCAAATATTAACTCAATATATATGCTCACAACAATTGTCCAATCACCAAAGTTGAGATGTTTGAAAACACTTGTCAAGAAATTCAAGAAAGAAAATTGGACAGTCTCAGACAAATTGCTCTAATCAGTAATTTGCAGGTTAGTATGCCCACACATGGTTAACACAACCAAATTCAGCATTAAGTCACAATACCTAGGCTCCACATGTTGACAATCTAGCTTTTTTACACAGAGGTTCACAAATCCCACAACATTCTCAAGACAACATGGTTACAAAACAAACATACAAAGCTCCAATAAAACTTGCCCACAAGCAAAATAACCAAGTCACATCAAAAACCACACCCTTAATGGCAGTTACACACACACAAACAAATCTGGCAGCAGTATTAGCAAAACACACAACCCAACCTTGACATGCTAACTGTGACAGTCAGTATGACAGGCTTTAAACTCATTAACAGTTAAAATACAAAACCCTAAAGCAAAAACAAAAGTCTTACAGCTCTCAAGATAAAGCAAAAAACTCTACAAACTGCAAGCAAAGCTTAACACAAATATGTCACAGCATAACATACATCCAGTTCCTTAACAATTACAAGAGTTCACAAGCACACTAGAACCTAATGGCAGATCCAGCAATCATGTCCTCATAACAGCAAAACAAACACTGCTAACAATGTAAATCCAAAAGCCTTTTTCTTTTGAAAAATGGACAACAACAGGTTGACAATATCAACATTAAACAAATGACTCAATACTGCATCAAGTGACAAACACCACTTTATGATACTAACCACAAACGACTTTTAATCACAAAACCATGCTCAACTGGAAACAGATGCAAGCTTATTATTGAAACAAGAAAAATCAATATATGCTTTCAAGTGATGGTCACAACTTGGTGACTGCAGACATAAACCAAGCTCGACATAATGCTCAAATTCAACAGCCAACAATCCAATCAGCTAGACAGGCTTAAACAGATGATGTTATATACAAACCAAAACTAAAACAAATTTAATATAGCCAACAAATACAAAACAGAGCCAACAGATACAAAACAGAGCAGTTGATACAAAAGTCATTTATCTCAGGTGTTTTTGACAAACCAAGTTGCAACCCTAACATAGAAAATATCAACAC
Source organism: Lathyrus sativus (assembly GCA_963859935.3). NCBI lineage: Eukaryota > Viridiplantae > Streptophyta > Magnoliopsida > Fabales > Fabaceae > Lathyrus > Lathyrus sativus. The sequence goes on from OZ012737.1 coordinate 50,028,828, forward strand.
TCACTCCATATGCACATGATAAGAGGGTTCAGAGTCAAATACCTCTTGCAGCAGTACTCAACCACCAAAGCTTGCAGTCTTGAGCAAGATAAACTCCTTTCAACAGAACTTTACCCTCCTCCCTTCTTGAAGCAATACTTCGAATTTTTAGAGAAAAAAACCTCAGAGAAAAAACTTCAAAACTCTCCTTCTGATTTTTTATCCAAGTGTGGCTGCTAGGGTTTGCTTCAACCTTTAACCTTTTATATTCCAATTTGAAATCCAATTTGTTTTGCTGAGCTTTGTCCTTCGTGTCTTTTTGTTGGAGTGGGAAGGTGGGACAAACTAGGGCTGCAGCAGGCCAGTGTAGAGGCTGCTTGCTCTTGCCCGGATTGGTAATGGATTCAGAAAACACTCAGAGCAAGTACTCTTGGTGGTTGGCCTTGAAATGGTAAGGTTCAGTACAATTTTTCTATGAAAAACCAAATGGCTCCTTCTTGCAAATTGGCTGATAACTTGAAATTCCTACTTCAATCATGAAAAATAACTGCACTAGAATAATCCTTGCGAAAAAACAAGTGGAGTAGAGTTTTGCTTCATTGAAAATGGTTCAGTTTTGCTCTAATTTCAATCTCCCTCGTATGGACATTTATATTTCTTCAAATTTGCCCAGCCATGTTTTAAGATAGAGTATTTAACAAATCTGGGGTGGGATAATCACTGGATGTATCACCACCCCAGTGGTTAAGTCAAGCGCGTGTTATGTGTGAGGTCCCGGGTTCGAATCCTGGTGGAGACAAAACCATTCTTTTTTATCTCTCTTTTTCTTCCTTTCGTTATATCCTTATTCCTTCTCTTTTATATTTTCTTTCCTTTTCCATATCACCAAGCGCATATGCGCCCCAGCGGATAGGTGTTTGTTGTGTACCAAAAGGAGGTGGGTTCAACTCCCACCTCTTGCACTTTTTATAGGTCCATTGATTTATTTATTTGTTTTAACTATATAATTTCCAAAATCCATAACTTTAGCATACTTTATTACTTTTGATCCGTTCTTTTTGACAATTATTCATAATAATGACTATTTTCATTTAATGAGATAAAATTTCAATTTATTTGTATTTTCAAGACCCTTGACTTGCTTGAAAGTTGACCCTCTATTAGGGTTTGCTTACTTCGTATCTTATAAACATTTCTTGTCTTCTTAAGAATAAATTCCTCGTATTGAATTAAAAATGGAGGATTGGGTGTAGTCCCCTTCTTCTTCGAGTGTTGAGATGCCCACTGTAGTGAGGGTGATCTCGACACTCGTCTTTCAATACGAGGACGTTTTTTAAACCTGTTTCTCCTAAAAACCTCGGTCTCGTACCGAGTCCATTTTCAAACTCCTTCAATAATAATTAATTTCTCTTTGTATTGAATTAAAGAGAGAGGATTGGGTGTAGACCTCTTCCTCTCCGAATGTTGGGATGCCCACTGTAGTGAGGGTGGTCTCAATATTCGTCTTTCAATACGAAGACGCGACTTTATCCACCATCTCGCTTTCGCAACTTCCTTCCGCAGTTTTCACACCTAAAACCTCGGTCCCGTACCGAGTGCATTTTCAAACTCTTTTCCCAACAAAAACTTGAATGGTCGTGGAGTGGTTAGGCGTAGGCCTTCTCCTATCCCGAGTGCTGACGTTTACCGTAGGGTTCTCTGTCGCAAGGCACTTACCATTCAAAACCAAAAACATCTTTAATAAGAGAACGAAGTTCCCTTTGTATTGAATTAAAGAGAGAGGATTGGGTGTAGACCTCTTCTTCTCCGAGCGTTGGGATGCCCACTGTAGTGAGGGTGGTTTCGACGCTCGTCTTTCAATACGAAGACGCCTCGTTCGCCACACCTTTTTATAACAAAAACTTTGAGATAACGAATTGGGTACTACCCGTAGGGGTTACTATCCGAAGACCTATCTCGCCCCTAAAAAACAATCCAATCAATCAAACGCGACTTCTTGCCTCGCGTGGCGAAAACTAATCAATCTTTCAAAAAGGATATGTTACGTCCGTTCTACCGCAAACAGGTAACGCCTAAGTCTCCAACGAGTGAGCAGCGAAACACCTAAACTGCTAGAATGCGCACGATAGCATCATCCATAAAAAAACATCAACACACCGTTAGCACGAACTACGTTTGCTCTGATTTCTCATGCCAGATGAGAATACGTAGGCACAAGACGGCGATGTCTTGGCGAGCTCCCTTTTTCACCTTTCACCCGTAGTTGGCCGAACTACGGCTGCTCTGATTTCTCATACCAGATGAGAATACGTAGGCACAAGACGACGATGTCTTGGCGAGCACTTTCCCCCTATATCCGTAGCCCCGAACTACGTCGACTCTGACTTTCTCATGTCTATTGAGAATACGTAGGCATAGGACTGCGAAGTCCTACCGAGTCCGTTCTTTCTCCTCTCCCCTCCGTTACCTCTCCTTCCCCGTTTCTAAACCCTTCTCTCTATCTTTTAGAACACTCTTTATAGCATAATATTTAAGCAGATAAATTCACACATCGACAAACAAAAGGTTCCCATCGAGTACGATGGATGCGAGGGGTGCTAATACCTTCCCCTCGCATAACCGGCTTCCGAACCCGTTCTTGGTTGCGAGACCATCTTATCCATTGTTCTTTTTTTAAGGTTTTCTCGATATTTTCCTTTCCCCTCATGGGATAAATAAAGTTCGGTGGCGACTCTTCTGTTCTTTTTTTTCGCCTCCCCGTCGTTGCACGATGCATTTTTCGAGTAGCGACAGCCGTTAAGGGAAAATTCTTGCGAAAGGATGATAAGTTCGACAAGAAGAAAGGTAAAAGTCAACAGAAGTCTTATAGTGGCGAAACATCTAGTATTCGATGTTACCAGTGTAAGAAGAAGGGTCACATAAGAAAGGTGTGCCATGAACGCCTGAAAGATTATGGAGGTAATGGCAATGCAACCATTGTTCAAGATGACTTTGACTCATCTGATGTTCTTGTGGTTTCAAGTGGCGACTCGAGGAAAGAGTATATTATGGATTCAGGTTGCACTTGGCACATGACTCCAAATAGAGAATTGTTCGAGGAGCTATGTGATCAAGATGGTGGATCTGTGCTGCTGGGAAACAACAAATCTTGCAAAATTGCAGGTATTGGATCTGTGAGATTCAAGCTCCATGATGAGTCAATAAGGTTATTGACTGAAGTCAGGTACGTACCTGACTTGAAGAGAAATTTGATTTCTCTTGGTGAATTCAACAGAAAAGGATACGTTTTTCAAGGAGAGAAAAGTATCCTAAGAGTCATGAAGGGGTCGAAGGAAGTCTTGAGAGACGTGAAGAAACAAGGCTTGTATACCCTTGAGGCTGAGGTTTTAAGTGGTTTAACAAATGTTGCATCCACGAAACTTATGTCGAAGACAGAATTATGGCACATGAGATTGGGCCATGTCAGCGAAAGAGGCCTAGTCGAATTGGGGAAGGATAACCTATTAGGAGGTGACAAAGTCAAAGTTGGAATTTTGTGAATCTTGTGTATTTGGTAAATCCTGTAGGGCGAAATTTAACAAAGGCAAGCAAAGAACACATGGATCCCTGGATTACATTCATGCTGATCTTTGGGGGTCTGCAAGGAATCCTTCACACTCAGGTGTAAGGTATTTTCTATCCATTGTTGATGACTATTCTAGAAAGTTATGGGTATTCATTTAGAAGACGAAGGATGAAACTTTTGAGAATTTCAAAAGTTGGAAGATTCTGGTTGAAACTCAAACTGGCAGAAAGTTTAAGAGGTTGAGAACCGACAATGGCCTTGAATTCTGCAACAAAGCGTTCAACAACTACTGTGTTAAATCTGAGATTGCAAGGCATAAGACTGTAGCAGGTACTCCTCAACAAAATGGCTTAGCTGAGAGATTCAATTGAACAATCCTTGAAAGGGGTAGATGCATGTTGGTTAGTGCTGGATTGAAGAAGGTGTTTTGGGCGGAAACTGTTTCGACACCAGCTTACCTGATAAATAGATGTCCCTTGACTGCCTTGGGAATGAAGACACATGAAGAAGTTTGGTCGAGACATCCACCTAGTCTCGACAGACTAAGAGTATTTGGCTGTATGGCCTATGCTCATATTAAGCAAGACAAGGTCGAACCTAGAGCTCTGAAATGTATGTTCATGGGATACCCTGAAGGAGTCAAAGCTTATAGGCTATGGTGCCTAGAGCCAAGTCAAAAGAGGCGTGTCACCAGTTGAGATGTAGTTTTCAATGAAGCAGAGATGGCTTTCAAGAAAACTAATGATGCTAACGAAGAGCTGGAACTAGGAGTGATTCCTGCTAAGGTGGAGCATGTTGATGCTGAATTGCTTACCCCATATGAAGTCGAAGAAGAAGTAGAAGATGTTATCAAAGATGAGGAGACTGATAATGATTACCTGCTAGCAAGAGAGAGGTCGAGGAGAGTCATCAAGCCACCTCAGAGACTTGGGTATGTAGATCTTATAGCTTATGCCTTGATCTCTGCTAGTGAGGTTCTAGATGAAGAACCTAGAGATTATAAGGAAGTTATGAGGAGTCGAAAAAAGACTGAATGGCTGAAGTCCATGGATGATGAGATGAAATCTCTTCATGATAAAAACACCTGGGAACTGAGCAAGAAACCTACTGGAGCCAGGTTAGTCTGCTGTAAATAGATTTTCAAAGTTAAGGAAGGAATCGAAGGAGTGGCGTCGAAGAGATACAAGGCAAGATTGGTTGCTAGGGGGTTCACTCAAAAAGAAGGTATCGACTTCAATGATGTGTTCTCTCTTGTTGTGAAGCACAAATCCATTCGAATGTTGCTTGCCATGGTGGCCTAGTTCGACTTTGAACTGGAACAAATGGATGTGAAGACTACGTTCTTGTATGGTGATCTAGATGAAACAATCCTGATGAGGCAACCTAAAGGGTATGACGAAAGGGGGAAGGAAGATTATGTGTGCAAACTGAATAGATCTTTATATGGACTGAAACAATCTCCTCGAGAGTGGAATAGGAGATTCAACAAGTTCATGGCACACATAAGTTTCATCAGAAGTCAGTTCGACCACTGTGTTTAATTCAGATTTCGACCGGGTAATTCATTTGTTATTTTGTTGCTCTATGTGGATGATATTCTAATAGCAAGCAACAATGTCGAAGAGGTAATGAGGGTGAAGTCTGAACTCAATAAAGAGTTCGACATGAAGGATTTCGGAGCTGCATCCATGATTCTTGGGATTGACATTCGGAGAGATAGAAAGCAGTTGAAATTATGCTTATCTCAAGAGGCATACCTACAGAAGGTTCTCGAAAAGTTTGGTGTAATACCCCAAATTTTACCCTTATATTTAGTCAGTCATTTCGCATAGCATCTCATCTGTGCATTTGCTAACCACTATCAAGTCATGGAGGTGTTTGTTTTGCAGGATTGGTTCCAGGGGTATTTTGGTCATTTTACGGGGATTCTGCTAATTCCTTGAAGACGGGCTGTTACTAAGTTTTGAGGCATTTGAGACACTATTTCTGAGGCATTTATTTATCACCGGGTTTGACTATATCAAGGCGCCAATTCAATGTGTTCGGTATTGAAATTTGTCGGGCACAACTGGATTTAAGACCTATTTTATCGCTCATGGCTTATTTCCGGCACACTTCCGTTTCTGTTAATAAGGCACAATTTAATTGGGTATTATTGGATTGTTGCTCTTAGCATTTGGTCAGTGGAATTCAATTACGGGAAATGTTATTGTTGATACTGAATCTGTTGTGATTACGGCGTGCATCCATGTTTGGTTATAAAGTTGCTGGTTAGAATTTAAGTTGGAATGCAAGTGAGTTTAATCAGGTGATGTGATTAGGACTACGGGCGAGACAAGCACGAACAAGAATATCATTCGGGAATGTTTATGGTTTATGACTAGGTTAATGAATTTAAATATTTGTGGATTTATTCACAAACGTTTATAATTTTTTAACTAGAAATAAATATAAACAAATTTAAAGTTGAATGATCATGGATAAATGAAAACTTTTGGGAATTTTTATTTTATAAAGAATGTCATGGTACAAAAGGAGTTGAATCATTTTACATTCTGAATTGCTGTAAAATTAAATTACAAATGTTACTTCTATCCTAAAAATCCTAAGTCCTAAACCTCCATTGGTGTCTTCATGATGTTCATCCATTGGACATTTCTCCGCAAATCTCCGATTAACCTGCACAAAGGGAAACAAAGACAAAAAAGCAGAATAGAAAAGAAAAGATGTTAGAAATTGTTTGACACTCTCAGAACATCGTCATCATCGAGTGCCGGGAGTGGCACAACCGAAGCTGCGTCCTACCCCCGTTACCGATCCGAGCCGTTGGCGTCAGATCAGATAACATCTGTTCTTATCATGCGGGACATCCGAGAGATAGAAGTGATAAAAGAAGCGGGACTTGGATTTCCAAACTGATACAAAGGCAAATTTGGACTCAGACCCGGATGCCGGCAGGTCTGAGTCGTTTTGTTTTCGAAATTTCCAACACTTGAAAATCCACAACAGCATCAGTACCAGGTTCAGAATTCAGAACTCAAAGCAAGACAGTTCATAAGCTGCATAAACAAAACAGCCATAGGTAAGTGGAAATTCAAACTGAAAGTGCACAACCAAAAACTGCATCAATTCTGAGTTCATGAAAACCAAGTCCCAAACATGAACAGAAAGTACAGGCTGCTGCTAATCCTTAAAAAACAGGTTAGAAACCAACTGGATCACAAACTGCTACCAAGAGGCAGGCGAAACCATGTCATTACCAGAAGAGTCAAGTTCAAACAGAACAGAAAAATGAAATGCAAACCAAACTGCATTGAACTGCATCAAACAATGTATCAAAAAGTTCAGCAGCATCAGTTAAAGGCAAGTTTCAATTTGAACCAGTTCGAATGGCAAGTCACGAAAAACGTGAATAACCACACCAAATTGCAGCAGACAACAGCACCAAATCACAGCACAAAATCATAGCACCAATCATACCAGAGCTCACGTAATCACATCAGTTCAGGGCAAGCCTGAATCAAAGGTACAAGTCACCATGGCAAGCCAACAATCAGCGAGAGTAGAAACAAGAACGGTTCCCTCGTCAGGCTCAGAATATCATCATCATCGCCGTATACCCTCCTCGGCGGCGTTTGACTCGACCAAAGCCATAGTATCCGTCCTGAAAGAAGAAGAAGAGAAGTTAACGTGCTCGAAACAGTTAATCCGGAAGCACAAGTCGAATTGGATACCCAGATACAGGACAAAACAAAATCTGTATCAGAAAGGAACCAAATCGTATCAGAAATAGATATCCAAACATATAGGTTCCCCAAATACAATCAAATCCACATCTGCAAAAATCCAATCAGGCAAGCCCAAATCGCGTCTGCAAATCCAGAAAATACAAGTCAATACAGGATATCCACAAATCAAAAACGAACCCAGTTATCCAGATAAAATCAAAGCGAATCCAATCCATATCCGAAAATAGGGAATCCTGAAAAAGGAAAGTCCAAATCAGATGAGATCAAACATATCAGAAAAAACGAAATCCAATCTCACCAAACCCCAATCAAATCTTAAAAAAGGAAATAAGATTCAATCAAATCGGAAAATCAATAGTAACGCAAATCCACTGGTATCAAAGGCCCAAAAAAGAGAAATCAGAGAGATATAAAAAGGGACAATCTCACCATGGTGAAACCCTAACGGGAAATCGCGAGTAGAACCCTAAACGACCGAGACTCAGAGGAAACGAAGTCCTCATTATTGTCTTTGTAAGGAACGGCGACGAAGACAACAACGGCGGAGAAGACCAAAAGCGACGAAGCGAGCAAGATCGCGAACAAACCCTAGCGGTCGCGAGAGAGAGAGATCGAAACAAAGCAACCCGAGTGGAGAAGGTTCACCGGCGCCGTTTCAAACAACAACGGGCAAACCCCCTTGAAGCTCAGACCATATCGTCATCATCGCAAGCCTCTGTGAAAACCACCATCAAAACAATGTAAATTCATGATTCATGATCGCTGTGTATCTGTTTTTCTTTTTCAGGTTGGGACGAGAGAAATCCAGGAGGATAAGAGTGTACGGGATGAGGAAAACAAGAGCGAAAGCACAACGGAGCCGCGGGGAGAGAAAATAGGGTTCTAAAAACCCTAGTTCTCCTTACTTCATGTTTTCACCAACTGGGTTGGGTCCGGAGGTGATTACCGGCCCAACCCCCCCCCCCCCCCCCCCTTTTTTTTTTTTTTTTTTTTGTTTTTTAAAAGTTGTTTTTTAAACCTTTTATTTTTGTTTTTTTAAGTTGTTTTTTTAAAACCATTTTATTTTATAATTAAAAACTATTTTTTAAAAAACCTTTTTTGTGTAAATATTAAAAATAAATAAAAACTTTAAAAACCTTTTTTATAAGAAAATTAAAAAAAAAACTTCTTTTCATATAATAAATAAAAACTTTTTTCAATAAATAACTTAAAAAAATCTTTTTTAAAATATCTAAGTTAAAATCTTTTTTTTAAGATTAAATTTAAAATATTTTTTATTAACATTACTTTTTTTTATAGATTCATTTAACATCTCTTTCAAAATAACAAAAAATCTTCAATATTGCACTTTTTCTCCTGACTCGTCCCATTACTGTCTAACTTTGTTTACTAACGGCATTCATCTTTTGCAGCTCATGTTCGCTACTATTGCGTGGTGTTTTATTTAAAGTTTTATTATTATTGTAACTGCTTCTCGGTTGTAACCTCGCGAACCCTAACAATCGCGCTTTAATTACTGCCTTTTAATTTCTGCTTGCATGGTCAAATTAGGACTTTATTCTCTGTTTGCATTTTCTCACACATTCATCAATTATTCTGTCACATTACACACATCCGAAGGTTAGGTCTAGCTTTTGGTCGCCGCACCAATAGTCCTCAAACTTCAAACCCTTACAAACTACAAACCCTAATTTTCACAAATGTCTCGCCGCAGGCAAGATTACAATTTTACCCCTAGCATTAGGTCAAAGAGCCGCCGCGCTCATTTTAGGGTTTCCCGCCGCGGAATCCCTAACCTAACCTAACCCTAATTACAACTCAACAATTCAACGTAGAGATTTGGAGTTTCTACACTCCACGTAAGCGTGTCCTTAAGACATGTTTATTCCCCTTGAGATCTTGACCACAGTCAAGAATTCTCTAACCTCCCTTTTGAGGGGAACTACGATTACTTTGATTCCACTCCCGTAAGGATACGTAGGCACAAGATGCGATGTCTTGCCGAGTAAACTTAGAATTAACCCCCTTAGGTCTCTTTTCTCACTTGTAATCCTTTGTACATATACCTTAAGCAAATAAATAAAGCAAAATAGTAAACATATGAACAAAAGGTTCCTGTAGAGTACTACAGAAGTTTAGGGTGCTAATACCTTCCCTAAATTTAACCAACCCCCGAACCCTAGATCTTTCCCCGCATTGTGTTTATGATGCAAAATAGGTTTTCCCTCTTTTGACCTTTTCCTTTGGATAAATCAAAGAGCGGTTGTGAATTGAATTGCGATTCAAACTAATTAATAGTTTGATATCCTATTTCCACCGCAACAGAAAATGGCGACTTCACTAGGGACTGTCTTAATTTTTGAGGGTTATCCCTAACTTGTTCATCCTCATCACTATCTGTGTTATTATTCATTTGCATGTATATATTTGTGCTCTGATTTGGGGGATTGTTCCTTGTGCAGTGAGATAAGTCCTACGCCCGGACTAGTGACATTATTATAGGATGGGGATATATTCGATGAGGCTTATAGGGAGTGAATCCCGACCAAGCTGATTCGAGAATCACCGCTCAGTTGAGACCTTTTCGAAAATGGTTCGGTTGAACGAGTAATCATTGAAAACTTTTTCCATGGTCGATTGGAGTCTGTGATATTGAGGACCGTAGTACCTTTACACCACATCGGCCTTATTTAGGACGTAGTGCGGGAACTATGTGGGAGTAATCCTACAACGATTGCTACACGATACTACACTCAAAAGAGGTTCTCTGGAGAATATTATTAACCCCTGAGTCAATCGGAAGGTTGATAATATCCGAAAGATGGGCTGATGACTTTGGGCACTTTTTAGAACCTTGTTCTGCAGGTACAACTAACCTATAGTACACTCCTTTTGGGGATGGGTAGACCTTAACTCCACTCACTTTCCTTTAACCCAGGACTTTGTGTGTTTTCATGCATTGCATTCATAAAACATCATATCGCATTAAGATTTCATGGAATTCAAACTCTATCTATGAACATTGCAGGATACCATGGATCACTCTAGGAAGCATACTTTGAAATTTACTTTTAAGGGTTTTAATTTGGAAGTCCTAGAGAAGCTAAGAGATTTAGTTCAAGATCAAGAAAAGTTCCAAAACAGATATGGAAGGCTATTATCTTTGTTGAAGGTTCAAGTAAACGAAGGACTTCTTATGACTTTGCTACAGTTTTATGATCCAGATTATCACTGCTTCACCTTTCCAGATTATCAGCTTTTACCTACCTTAGAAGAATACTCTCAGTTGGTGGGATTACCTATCTTGGATAAGTCTCCATTCCCGTTCTTGGAAGAAGACCCTAAAGAACGAGATATTGCTAAAGCCATTTGTCTAAGGATATCTGATGTCCAAAACAATATGATCATTAAAGGGGGGATCTCCGGTTTTCCCAGGGACTTCCTAATTAAGAAAGCCCAATTTTATGTCGATCATAAAGACATGTTTGCCTTTGAGACAGTATTTGCTTTGCTTATTTATGGGTTGCTGCTTTTTCCTAGTTTTGAGGGGTTTGTGGACCTTAATGCAATCAAGACCTTCATGAGGAGAAATCCAGTTCCAACGCTATTGGGTAATACTTATCATTCAGTACATCTTCGAAACTTTCATGGTGGAGGAATGATTACATGTTGTGTGCCATTACTATACAAGTGGTTTATTTCTCACTTACCCAAGTCCGATCCGTTCTGGAGACCTAATCAAGAACGTTGGTCGCAGAAAGTTATGGCTTTAACTCACTCTGATATTGATGGGTATAATCGCATGTACGATGGGATATCGATCATTCATAGCTGTGGAAATTTCAACAATGTGCCTTTGCTCAGTTTCAATGGAGGAATTAACTATAATCCAGTCCTAGCTCGCCGACAGTTGGGATACCCCTTGAAGGAACCGCCTAAAGGTATTCATGTGGAGAAAATCTTTTTCAAAGACGACAAAAAGCTTCAAGATCAGATTCTATCTTCTTGGAATCATCTGCATAGGAAGGACAAAGAAAGTTTGGGAAGACCTAATTGTGTGTCCATGGAACCATACCTTCAATGGGTCCGAGGAAGAGCTATTGAGTTGAAGATGCCCTACTCTCGCCAAGATCCTTTACCTCAAAGAGAAGAACATGTCCAGTACTTCATGACTGAAGCCGAGACTTTGAAGATCACTTTGAAGAGATCACAATGCGAAACAGAATCATGGAAGAACAAATACCATGTGATGGTCAGCGAGTACGAAGAACTTTAAAAGCATATTCAGTCGAAGAATGATGAGATACAATCCTACAAGAAGAGGAGGCTCTACGAATATTTATTTTCCTCCGGATCTCCGTCTGCTCACTGAAGTTGTGGAAGATGCTTCTCTAGGATTTTCTAGGCTTTTATTTAGCTATTTTGGTTGCAAGAATATTATTTGTAATCTGTCTTCAATAAATTGATAAAAGTTTCCTTGGTATTCCGCAATATTCGTAAATATTTGAATTCCATGAAGTCTTCATTTGCATTCACATTTTAGCATCATACTTTTGCATTGCATGTGTCTCCCAATTTCTCATACTCGGTTCTCTCACCTTCCAGTTTTGTCACCCTGAGTTCTCTGCATCAATACGACCCTTCAAAAGGATGGAAGATCAAAACCAAGAGATCAACCGTGTCAGCCATGAACTCGAAGATCTTCGAGGAAGTGTAGGGCAGATTTTGGAGATGTTACGAGCTCTTAGTGTGAAGGTGGATGCTCAGTCTACTGTTGTTTCTGAGACTACTAATACCGTTATGGAATCTCAACCAGCTGTTACTGTCGAGAATGTACCTCCTCACGGTTTGGTGCCTCCTAGTGCTCAACCAGTTCGAAGAGCTACCCCTCCAAAGTGCAAAACTCCTAACTCCGACCATGGTAAAGGACCTGCACGTTCGAGGAACCGCAAAACGGCTACTCCTCAACCTTGGCAACATCAGCAGAGTTATGGTCAAGGTTATCCGTTTCCATATGTCCAACAACCCTACGTAGCTACTGTTGCACCTCCTTTCGATCAACAGTTTCCTACATACCAACCTGTGCAGTCAGCTCTGGTATATCAAGCACCGGCTTATCAACAACCTTCCGGTTATCTGCCCATGCAATTTCCTGTCAACAGTCAACGAGTGCCCAACGCTCCTGTTCACCAACAATCACAGAATCAGGTTCCTTATCCCCGTAAGAGGCAGTATAAGCCTTGTCCTCCAATTCCCATAACTTTCACTGAGTTATACCCCCATTTGGTACAACAAGGTCTGATTACCACCCGTGCTTTGGGTCCTCCGCCTAATCCGTTACCTGCAGGTTACAACGCTGCCACTCATTGTTTATTTCATGAGGGTGCGCCCGGCCATGATCTAGAGAATTGCTATGCTCTTAAGAACTTTGTCCGAAATTTGCTAGAAACGAAGAAGTTGTCTTTTAGCGATGCTCAGCCGAAGATCGAGACCCCTCTCGGGGTTTCCCGCTTGTCAAGCCTAAATTCTGCAAAGTATGTTGACCCCTCAGCAAGTCAGTCGAATCCAGTAATTGTTCAAAGGCCTAGCTCGCTTCATTTCAGTAACCCTCAAGATGATATGACCGGGATCAACAAAGAATCTGGGAAAGTTATTTTGAAGCAACGACTGAAAACTGTTGAAGATGTGACCAGCGTAACTAGGGCAAGCCATGACGACTCACAGTGATCATCCTATTGAGGCTCCGCCAAAGGAGACTGTTACTCTTGAATGCAAGATTTCATAAACATTTAGAAGGATTCTTCCGACAATTCATTTGTTTATTTATATGTATTTCTCTTTGATTAAGCATATTTAGCATGCACGAACTTGTTTATCTTTGATTAATTAATGCAACGCATATGTTTGTCTTGAATAAATCCATTCGTTTCACTCATTCAAAAAAAGTTTTCATAAATTATAATGCCAACTTTACCCGATCTCTTGTGCTGATGGAGAATTGGGGGGAGGATGACGAACCCAAAACGTCAGATTTCTTGTCATATGCTTTCGATTGAAACCCGCTGATGATGTAAGGCATTGTTCCAAATCCCAAACACTGGAGATATAAGGATGTTAATCCCTAGTCAACCCTTTGAGCCTTGAAGTAGGAGTTTTCTTTCTTTTAAGAACCTTCATCCTAACCTGGGGCAGGGTAGGTTTCAGTTAAACCGATCGAGCGCTTAGATCCTCAAAAAGGAAGAGCAAACCTTCGAGAATTTATCCTTAGCATCTTAAGAAGTCCAATACAATGACTATCCCTCGGTTACCTAAGGAGTGGGGCAGTCACGAGCCTTTCAAAAGATTTACACGACTTGTGCATAAAAGAATATTAAAAAAAAATAATAAGAGCCCGCTAAGTCAAAACCTATGAAGGAGACTTAGGCAAAACTGGGGCATCCCGCTGGACTCCGAAGTCAAATCAAAAGGCGTTGTCCAGGCAAAAGTAGGGAATAAAAACAAATCAAGAGGGTACAATAAATAATCCCTAGTAAAGAACAAAATCGTGTGACCAATTGCCATTAGAAATAGGTGAGTGACTGCCATGTCCAAAGCCTTGATAGATTCTCGACCATAGCAAATCCGCTTGAGATGTGAGCGTTCGTATCCGATTAACTGAATTAGGATTGGAGAACATCACGAAGAAGGGTTGGGTACAAATATAACTTTGAGCCTATATCTTTTTGTTTCTTAAACCATGAACCGAGCCACGATACAACCTTTAAGAGACCTAATTGAAGTAGGACTTCGGTTGAAAGCATATTCGACAAGATCACGTTTCCTGACTCCCACGAGCTATGCTCAGAAAAAAATTCATGTTGGCATTATAATTAAAACTTATATCCTGACTAGTGATTTCGGTCACAAGTTTTTGCGATATCTTTTTCAAAACAAAAATTCAAGACAAATATATGTGTACATTGACCAGCTCAGGATAGGCATTCCAGGCATGACGACTTTGCTTGATATCTTAGAGATCTACATATGGACATAACCCGTGGAACTTGAAGATCCTGCTAAACAGGGGCAGGCAGTTTCCCAATTCGCTTACCAACGCGAACCTGACGTTCTTAAAGAGCTATTTATCAAAGATTTCGTCGTAACACGATTAATTTTGTGCCAGTTACGTCAAGACCTGACAACTCTCTCAAAGAGTTTGAGAACAGGGGGGCAACCAGACTCCGTGTTCTCTATAAAATCCTCTTGAGATGACCATACCTCATCCTGGGGCACCGTGTTTTCTAAATAAAAAAAAAAGGGCACCAAATGGCGACTACTATAAGGTCCTTCAAGATCAAAACCATGGGGTTTCACAACTTTTCTTCGTGCACCCAAGGGTTTTTACTCACAGCGGCCTTCATTCGCCAGTAAATCTCAATGCTGCAACAGGCTCCTAAACTATTGCCTCATCACAGTCCCCAGAGAGACTATAAGCTGACAACCTTTTTCTTGGGTAACTCGAAAGTGTCCCTCAGGTTTTCTTCTCCCCATGTGAAGATGTGATACTGTACACCCAAACGGATTATTTTCTCCCCAGAGAATTCAAAACTTTAAAACCAGACTTGGTTCTACCATTGATCTTTCTTACCCATGATTGACGTATTGGTTGCAGAGAACGCAGGGTATCTCCGTCGAGATGTTTATTTCATCTCGTCCCGTCTCTAGTCTGTTTCGTCAGCATACGCAGGGGCATAAGTATTACATGCCTATTTCATATATTCATACTCGTTACATACTCCTTACATATTCATTACATACTCATGGCATACTCATTTCATAACATCTTGCATATTTAACCACATAGACATTAACATACATTCATAGTCACGTATTCATTAACATACGCGTTAGCATGCGCAGGTTCAATGTGTCTCTATCATTGGTTGTTACCGCCGAGTAACTGGGTTTGTCCATTCTCTCCAAATAGATCGTCAGCCCTAAGCATAAAATACATATGTGTTTCCTGTTTCCCCACAGAGCTCGATCCTCGTGGATGACGGTTACTCCAACTATCTTTCCTCATCAGGATAAGATATTTACTCTTCGAGTTCATTCCCTCGATGGAGGCTTGATTAACATTTTTCTTTCTAGCTCGGTCCTAGATTAAATCTCAGTCTTGTCGGTCGTCGAGCCCAACCGGACGTGCATTTATTTTGCACCATCTAAAGATTTTCACCATACCATGACAGATGCGCGACTGTTCTCGCCCGAGAAGTTTATCACTGTACCCGGACGTGCGTTTATTTTGCACTATCTTTCAACCACAATCCTTTACAGATACACGCCAGTTCACGCCTGGAAAATCTATCGGTACAACACTTTACAACCTTACATCTTACAACGTCGGTAAGCGACATTTCTCGCATTGAGAAGCCAATCCTATCTTCGTTATGACGCGCAGCAAATGGCCATCTCCATTGAGCAGTTGGGCTTCCATTTTCCCTGTCGTCTTGAAGTATGGGGAGGTTTGAACCAAATCGTATTCAGGAGAGCACGATCTTGAAGTACGGGGAGGTTTGAGCGGAATCATATTCAGGAGAGCACGATCTTGAAGTATGAAGAAGTTCATTTACCCTTTAGTAAAAGAAGGAGCGGAATCATATTCAGGAGAGCACGATCTTGAAGTATGAAGAAGTTCATTTACCCTTTAGTAAAAGAAGGAGCGGAATCATATTCAGGAGAGCACGATCTTGAAGTATGAAGAAGTTCATTTACCCTTTCGTAAAAGAAGGAGCGGAATCATATTCAGGAGAGCACGATCTTGAAGTATGAAGAAGTTCATTTACCCTTTAGTAAAAGAAGGAGCGGAATCATATTCAGGAGAGCACGATCTTGAAGTATGAGGAAGTTCATTTACCCTTTAGTAAAAGAAGGAGCAGAATCATATTCAGGAGAGCACGATCTTGAAGTATGAGGAAGTTCATTTACCCTTTAGTAAAAGATGGAGCGGAATCATATTCAGGAGAGCACGATCTTGGAGTATGAGGAAGTTCAGTTTACCCTTTAAGAAAAATCAGAATCGTATTCCAGGCGCCGACCTTAAATATGAGAAGATTTATATATCAGATAAGCAGCAGCCTCTTTATTTGAGTGCTTATTCATTTTGGCACATAAGTCCCTTCCAACGATAAGTGACGGTCCTCCCTCGAGAAGCTTATCAAGGCATTTCCCATTAAAGTCCATTTATTTTGGTATACAGCCGGTCTTTACCCTGTATATTTGATACGGATTTCCGAAAAGTCCGTCCGATCCCATCACGAGAGATAGTTTATAGGAGCTTGGATGTTATTCTTTGCTCAATGCTCCAGCGTTCTGTAATCGATCTTGCAACCGTGTAGATCCAGTTATTATTATACATTCCCAAGTGGAGGTCATCTCATAGGTGCCATCTCCATTTAAGGATCTTATTCTTAAAGTCCACTTATTTTGGCATACAACCGGTTTTTACCCTGTATATTTGCTACGGATTCCCGAAAAGTCCGTTTGATCCTGTCACGAGGGATAGTTTACAGAAGCTTGGATGTTATTCTTTGCTCAATGCTCCAGCATTCTGTGATCGATCTTGCAGTCGTACGTGATCCCGTTTTACTTTTAGATTCCCAGTGGAGGCCGTCTCATAGGTACCATCTCCATTTGAGAATCTCGTTCCCGTTCTAAAATGACAATTGGTCGTGTTCGCACCAGTTGACCATCATTTTAAAATTCCCCAGGGTTGTACTGTGTCCCAGCGCGTCATTTTCCCCAGTGTGTTCTTCCCGTAGCGTCTGTCTCTGTGTCGTCGCATTCGTCAGCATTTTCGCATTCATCATTACAGCATACGCACCATATCATATTCATGGCATCGTCTGCATTAGTCTGGTCCATAGCATTGCATATCGCCGCGTATAAGGGCAAAATTTTCGGTTATCTATATTTAAATCCCTCCACCATGATTCCTCGAGTCTCTGTCACTCAAATCATCCGGTGTAGCTATTTAAATAGGGGCAACTGTAATACCCCAAATTTTACCCTTATATTTAGTCAGTCATTTCGCATAGCATCTCATATGTGCATTTGCTAACCACTATCAAGTCATGGAGGTGTTTGTTTTGCAGGATTGGTTCCAGGGGTATTTTGGTCATTTTACGGGGATTCTGCTAATTCCTTGAAGACGGGCTGTTACTAAGTTTTGAGGCATTTGAGACACTATTTCTGAGGCATTTATTTATCACCGGGTTTGACTATATCAAGGCGCCAATTCGATGTGTTCGGTATTGAAATTTGTCGGGCACAACTGGATTTAAGACCTATTTTATCGCTCATGGCTTATTTCCGGCACACTTCCGTTTCTGTTAATAAGGCACAATTTAATTGGGTATTATTGGATTGTTGCTCTTAGCATTTGGTCAGTGGAATTCAATTACGGGCAATGTTATTGTTGATACTGAATCTGTTGTGATTACGGCGTGCATCCGTGTTTGGTTATAAAGTTGCTGGTTAGAATTTAAGTTGGAATGCAAGTGAGTTTAATCAGGTGATGAGATTAGGACTACGGGCGAGACAAGCACGAACAAGAATATCATTCGGGAATGTTTATGGTTTATGACTAGGTTAATGAATTTAAATATTTGTGGATTTATTCACAAACGTTTATAATTTTTTAACTAGAAATAAATATAAACAAATTTAAAGTTGAATGATCATGGATAAATGAAAACTTTTGGGAATTTTTATTTTATAAAGAATGTCATGGTACAAAAGGAGTTGAATCATTTTACATTCTGAATTGCTGTAAAATTAAATTACAAATGTTACTTCTATCCTAAAAATCCTAAGTCCTAAACCCCCATTGGTGTCTTCATGATGTTCATCCATTGGACATTTCTTCGCAAATCTCCGATTAACCTGCACAAAGGGAAACAAAGACAAAAAAGCAGAATAGAAAAGAAAAGATGTTAGAAATTGTTTGACACTCTCAGAACATCGTCATCATCGAGTGCCGGGAGTGGCACAACCGAAGCTGCGTCTTACCCCCGTTACCGATCCGAGCCGTTGGCGTCAGATCAGATAACATCTGTTCTTATCATGCGGGACATCCGAGAGATAGAAGTGATAAAAGAAGCGGGACTTGGATTTCCAAACTGATACAAAGGCAAATTTGGACTCAGACCCGGATGCCGGCAGGTCTGAGTCGTTTTGTTTTCGAAATTTCCAACACTTGAAAATCCACAACAGCATCAGTACCAGGTTCAGAATTCAGAACTCAAAGCAAGACAGTTCATAAGCTGCATAAACAAAACAGCCATAGGTAAGTGGAAATTCAAACTGAAAGTGCACAACCAAAAACTGCATCAATTCTGAGTTCATGAAAACCAAGTCCCAAACATGAACAGAAAGTACAGGCTGCTGCTAATCCTTAAAAAACAGGTTAGAAACCAACTGGATCACAAACTGCTACCAAGAGGCAGGCGAAACCATGTCATTACCAGAAGAGTCAAGTTCAAACAGAACAGAAAAATGAAATGCAAACCAAACTGCATTGAACTGCATCAAACAATGTATCAAAAAGTTCAGCAGCATCAGTTAAAGGCAAGTTTCAATTTGAACCAGTTCGAATGGCAAGTCACGAAAAACGTGAATAACCACACCAAATTGCAGCAGACAACAGCACCAAATCACAGCACAAAATCATAGCACCAATCATACCAGAGCTCACGTAATCACATCAGTTCAGGGCAAGCCTGAATCAAAGGTACAAGTCACCATGACAAGCCAACAATCAGCGAGAGTAGAAACAAGAACGGTTCCCTCGTCAGGCTCAGAATATCATCATCATCGCCGTATACCCTCCTCGGCGGCGTTTGACTCGACCAAAGCCATAGTATCCGTCCTGAAAGAAGAAGAAGAGAAGTTAACGTGCTCGAAACAGTTAATCCGGAAGCACAAGTCGAATTGGATACCCAGATACAGGACAAAACAAAATCTGTATCAGAAAGGAACCAAATCGTATCAGAAATAGATATCCAAACATATAGGTTCCCCAAATACAATCAAATCCACATCTGCAAAAATCCAATCAGGCAAGCCCAAATCGCGTCTGCAAATCCAGAAAATACAAGTCAATACAGGATATCCACAAATCAAAAACGAACCCAGTTATCCAGATAAAATCAAAGCGAATCCAATCCATATCCGAAAATAGGGAATCCTGAAAAAGGAAAGTCCAAATCAGATGAGATCAAACATATCAGAAAAAACGAAATCCAATCTCACCAAACCCCAATCAAATCTTAAAAAAGGAAATAAGATTCAATCAAATCGGAAAATCAATAGTAACGCAAATCCACTGGTATCAAAGGCCCAAAAAAGAGAAATCAGAGAGATATAAAAAGGGACAATCTCACCATGGTGAAACCCTAACGGGAAATCGCAAGTAGAACCCTAAACGGCCGAGACTCAGAGGAAACGAAGTCCTCATCATTGTCTTTGTAAGGAACGGCGACGAAGACAACAACGGCGGAAAAGACCAAAAGCGACGAAGCGAGCAAGATCGCGAACAAACCCTAACGGTCGCGAGAGAGAGAGAGATCGAAACAAAGCAACCCGAGTGGAGAAGGTTCACCGGCGCCGTTTCGAACAACAACGGGCAAACCCCCTTGAAGCTCAGACCATATCGTCATCATCGCAAGCCTTTGTGAAAACCACCATCAAAACAATGTAAATTCATGATTCATGATCGCTGTGTATCTGTTTTTCTTTTTCAGGTTGGGACGAGAGAAATCCAGGAGGATAAGAGTGTACGGGATGAGGAAAACAAGAGCGAAAGCACAACGGAGCCGCGGGGAGAGAAAATAGGGTTCTAAAAACCCTAGTTCTCCTTACTTCATGTTTTCACCAACCGGGTTGGGTCCGGAGGTGATTACCGGCCCAACCCCTTTTTTTTTTTTTTTTTTTTTGTTTTTTAAAAATTGTTTTTTAAACCTTTTATTTTTGTTTTTTTAAGTTGTTTTTTTAAAACCATTTTATTTTATAATTAAAAACTGTTTTTTAAAAAACCTTTTTTGTGTAAATATTAAAAATAAATAAAAACTTTAAAAACCTTTTTTATAAGAAAATTAAAAAAAAACTTCTTTTCATATAATAAATAAAAACTTTTTTCAATAAATAACTTTAAAAAATCTTTTTTAAAATATCTAAGTTAAAATCTTTTTTTTAAGATTAAATTTAAAATATTTTTTATTAACATTACTTTTTTTTATAGATTCATTTAACATCTCTTTCAAAATAACAAAAAATCTTCAATATTGCACTTTTTCTCCTGACTCGTCCCATTACTGTCTAACTTTGTTTACTAACGGCATTCATCTTTTGCAGCTCATGTTCGCTACTATTGCGTGGTGTTTTATTTAAAGTTTTATTATTATTGTAACTGCTTCTCGGTTGTAACCTCGCGAACCCTAACAATCGCGCTTTAATTACTGCCTTTTAATTTCTGCTTGCATGGTCAAATTAGGACTTTATTCTCTGTTTGCATTTTCTCACACATTCATCAATTATTCTGTCACATTACACACATCCGAAGGTTAGGTCTAGCTTTTGGTCGCCGCACCAATAGTCCTCAAACTTCAAACCCTTACAAACTACAAACCCTAATTTTCACAAATGTCTCGCCGCAGGCAAGATTACAATTTTACCCCTAGCATTAGGTCAAAGAGCCGCCGCGCTCATTTTAGGGTTTCCCGCCGCGGAATCCCTAACCTAACCTAACCCTAATTACAACTCAACAATTCAACGTAGAGATTTGGAGTTTCTACACTCCACGTAAGCGTGTCCTTAAGACATGTTTATTCCCCTTGAGATCTTGACCACAGTCAAGAATTCTCTAACCTCCCTTTTGAGGGGAACTACGATTACTCTGATTCCACTCCCGTAAGGATACGTAGGCACAAGATGCGATGTCTTGCCGAGTAAACTTAGAATTAACCCCCTTAGGTCTCTTTTCTCACTTGTAATCCTTTGTACATATACCTTAAGCAAATAAATAAAGCAAAATAGTAAACATCTGAACAAAAGGTTCTTGTAGAGTACTACAGAAGTTTAGGGTGCTAATACCTTCCCTAAATTTAACCAACCCCCGAACCCTAGATCTTTCCCCGCATTGTGTTTACGATGCAAAATAGGTTTTCCCTCTTTTGACCTTTTCCTTCGGATAAATCAAAGAGCGGTTGTGAATTGAATTGCGATTCAAACTAATTAATAGTTTGATATCCTATTTCCACCGCAACATTTGGCATGTCAAATTCAAAGCCTGTTGTGTCTCCGACAAACCCTCAATTCAAGATGAGTATAGATCAGTGTCCCAA
The DNA here is from genome assembly GCA_963859935.3 of Lathyrus sativus. Taxonomy (NCBI): domain Eukaryota; kingdom Viridiplantae; phylum Streptophyta; class Magnoliopsida; order Fabales; family Fabaceae; genus Lathyrus; species Lathyrus sativus. The sequence goes on from OZ012737.1 coordinate 50,050,502, forward strand.
CACTGATGTTGAAAGAACTTATATGAATAGCATTCCATATGCTAACATAGTAGGTTCTTTGATGTATGCTATGGTCTGTACTATACCCGACATAGCATATGCATTATGTATTGTAAGCAGGTGCATGGAGAATTCTAGAAAGGCTCGCTGACAAGCATTGAAGTGGATTTTAAGGTACATAAATGGGTCTCTGAATAGAGTCCTAATTTATGGTGGAGCCTTAGGTGAAGATAGTAAAGCAGCAATCGAAGGATATGTCGACTCTGATTATGCAGGTTTTATGGATTCCAGAAAATCTATCTCTGGATATGTGCTCACTATGTTTGGGACAACAATCAGTTGGAAAGCAACACTTCAGAAGGTCGTTGCCTTATCAACCACTGAAGCAGAGTATATTTCCCTAACTGAAGCTGTGAAGGAAGCATTGTAGCTTGAAGGTTTTGCAAAGGAGCGAAAACTTCAAGGTCGAGTTATCACTATTAAATGTGATAGTCAAAGTGCAATACACATGTCGAAGAATTCAGCCTATCATGAGCGAACCAAACACATTGATGTGAGACTGCATTTCATCAAAGGGGTAATCAAGCGTGGAGAAGTCCAAGTGCTGAAGGTTTCGACAAATCATAATGTTGCTGATATGATCACCAAGATGTTGCCTAGTTGCAAGTTTTTCCACTGTATGCAGTTAATAAAGCTGCATGAAGAAAGCTAGTTTCTTGATGTTATAGAGTTAGATCCAAGGTGGAGATTTGTGAGATGTTGGATCGAACTCTAGTATGGTCGAAGTCTGTTCGCGAGTAATGCATATTGTAGTTGGAGTTTGTTCTAACATGCATTAGTCAATATTGTTAGGGTTGTTAGTATGTTGAATTGGGTCTTGCTTGTAAGCCCAATTGTTTAAGTTAGCTTGTAATGGATAATTGTTAAAAATCCCATTAGGTTAGTGTGCTATTTTTTATTATAAATAGGATACTAGTTTCTCAATCTTGGCATAAGGAAAAATAGGAAGATAAAATCATAATTTCAAGAGAGAGAGGTTATTTTGTTATTCTTGTATACTTGTAATCTTGTTCGAAGAGAAAGGAAAGAATAGAAGTTTAATAACCAACCCTTGTTGTTTTCTTTTTTATTAACCTTAACCCTTGTGTGTTTCTTGATCATTAAGAAACTGTTTATACTTAGTTTTAAGGTATCCGATTCACAACAATTAAAAGTTAAAAAGAAAGGATAAGAAGGGGATCATCGCTCTATGAGTGGAAAATAAAAGAGAGTATTTCGCTCTTCTTCTTCACCCCATCTCCGGGAAGCCTCGATGTCGCCGTTCAGGGTCACCACGGCCCCCCGCCTTGTATAGTATTTCATTTTTAGGTGGACGGTGGAGGGTACCGCGGTGAGTTCTGCCATCGTCGTCCTGCCTAGGATACTGTTTTAGAGGGATGGGCACTCGATGACCAGGAAGTGGATATTGATCTCCCTGGAGGTTTCCTTCTCCCCGAATGTGACTTTTAGCTCTACGTACCCCCACAGTCTTGTCGTTGTCCCGTTGAACCCTTGGAGGTCAGAGCCCACGTTGGGGGATAGGTTGGATTCGTCGAGTTCGAGGGTCGTGAAGAGGTGGGTGTACATGATGTCCACCGAGTTGCCTCCGTCGACCAGGATGCGTCTGACGTCGAAGTTCGCCATCTGTGCCCGTATCAGCAAGGGAATGTTGGAGTTGGGAGAGCCCCCGGGAAGTTCCTCGAGGTAAAAGGCGATCGGATTGGATCGGCCGCAAAATTTGTCGAGAGTGCTCATCTTGCCGGAGTTGCTTGTGATGAGCTCTTCGAACTTTCTCTTTACTGATCCTACATACATGTTCCTCGGGGATCCACCAGAAATGACCATGGCTCTTAGAAAGTATTATCATCGACTGGTGAGGCGTACCGGCTCGTCGGGAAGATCAGGGCAATCGGAGAGGCCGAATTCTCTATGAGCGAACCAATCCTCAGGGCGGCTGACGCAGAGGGCGACCTGGAGGCCGTTGTCACCTTCTGAAGAGGGAAGCTCTTCGACTCTCTTGGCCTCGGGAGCGTCTTACCTCGGGGTTTCTCCTCCCCGGGTGTATCTCTTCAGGTGGTCGTCTTTAATCAGGATTTTGATCGCGTCCTTGAGGTGGATGCAGTCTTTTATAACGTGCCCGTAACTCCTGTGGAAACGGTAGTACTTTGATTTGTCCATGTTGTGCTTGGGGGGTGTCGGTCTGGGGAAGCGGACACCTCTCTGGACAAATTCGGTCTTGGCGCATTCGACCAGTATGCACTCGCGGGAAGCGATTAGGGGCGTATACTCCGTGAATCGGCCGGCGGGACCGTGCTGCTCGTGTTATTCGCGGGGGCGATCTTCCCGTCGGCGATCACTTCCGTGGCGGTGGCTTGAAGCTCCGTCCTCTCAATGCCCGCGGGGGGTCTCCCTGTCTCGCGTGTCTCGGGCGAAGTTAGCTGCCTGGGTTTCCTCGAATCGGATATAATGCGCGGCTCTGTCGAGGAAGTCCTGTAGAGAGGCTGCCCGGTGTATGCCCACGGCTTCGTAGAACTTGGAGTCGTGACGCAGGCCCTGCTCCATTAAGTAACGCTTCATTTCGTCTGACGTCGTTACATGTACTGCTTCCAGTGTGAATCTTTTGATGTACTTTCAGAGGGGCTCGTTGGGAGCATGGATTATAGCGCCGAGGGCGGGTTCCGTCTTCGGATGGTGTCAGGATGCTGTGAAGTGTTTCAAAAACTGGTCTTTCAAAACCTTCCATGACGTAACCGATTCGAGCTCCAGACTTTTGTACCACGTCATGGCACCTTTCCTCAGCGTCGTCGGGAATAGTCTGCATTTGATGGCTCCAAGTGATCGTCTGGGTCTGAGGTACCGTCGTATGTCGAGAGTGACGGGGGCTTCTCTATCCCGTGGGGAATGGGGGCGGCCATGATTTCCCGGGACAGAGGAGTCATGTAGTCGTCTTCGTCGCTGAGAGTGGGCGACCGAGGGGGAGATGGCCATTTGGTGGAGGCATCTGGTTTCGGGGGCTCTGCCCTGTTTTGCCGTCTCTCACAAAAATTTCTCGTTGATGATCTAGTCCGCTCCCACACTGCTTTGGGTTGGGGCCTCTCCAGCCGCAGTGGCCGATCTCTGGGACGAGGCGAAGGACTCCTCGAGTTCCTGTTCTGGTCTTCCCGCGGAGGGGACCTCAGCGGGACCTCACGTTCTAGTGCGCCAATCCATGAGTTCGGTTTAAATAACAACTGGTTCGTCTGGTTGATGGCCGCGAAGAGGGCGGCCACAGTCGGGTCTGCTTCGGCCGGGACAGGGACATGCTGGAATGCTGCTGGGCTCCGGGGTCGATGGACAACCTGGTGTGCAGCTTCCGCGAACGAAGGTGAGGCGGTCTGGTCGTCCCTCTCGTCGGTCTCCGGTGGACGGGACGTCTCCGCTTGCTTGCTGCCGTTTGTGGCAGGGGTGAGGATGAAGTCGTGAACGGCGTCGTCATGGTGTGGGCTAGCCATGATCGTGGAGTGTTGGGGAAACTTTGGTTCGCTGCTTGGAGGAACGAGGGAGTTTCAGATTCCCACAGACGGCGCCACTAATCTGACCTGATCAGAAGGGGATCACTAGCTGGTCACACTCTGTTGCACTGCTGCATGTTCACCGGTGATGAGGAGGAAGAGGGGGTGTCCCTGCAAGGCACTCCGATGCCAAAGTAAGTATATGGGCAGAGTGGTCACAAGCACAGAAAAAAGGGTAAGAAGTGAATACTTGACCCTCTTGGAGAAGAGGGTATTTATAGAGAGACCCCAGCGCTGGGCCAACAGTCACTTGTGTTGGGCTGGATTGCCAGGCCCAACCCAGGTGACTGCTAGGGTTTACGTGGCGTAGTGAAGACCAGGACATGGTCTTCGCCCTAGTCCAACTGTCCCGTGATCTCCAGAAAGTGGGTTTGACCTGCTCTTTCAGAGGGGGACAACCGGTTGGTGGCGTGTCCCCACGGAGGGGAGCACGTGGAGAACGTGTGAATGGCACGTTGACCTCCCCGCGGAGGGGAGCTCGCGAGGTTCCTCGAAGGTGTGTTGTTCTCCCCGCGGAGGGGAGCACACGAGGGCGTGGGAGAGACATGTTGTCCTGCTCGTTGGCATGGGGATTCTGCCCGCGGAAGGCTGTTCTGCCCGACGAGGGACAGTGGTTGGCAGCGCCTCCCCGCGAAGGGGAGAGCGTAGAGGACATCTTGAGGCATGTTGTTCTCCTCGACGGGAGCATGCCCTGCCCGTCGAGGAGTCACGTGCTCGATCAGCCTGCTTAAACCACATTGGACCTTTATTGTGCATCATTGGGCTAGGCCGTGAGGTGAGGCCGGGGCCCAGGCCAGAACAGTATCCAAAATATGACAAGTATTAGAACAGATGGATTTGTTTTAAATAAACAATTTTTAAATATATTTGTATATAAGTTAAAATTCAATTAAATCTCATTATTTTATAACTCTACTAAATGATATGATAGGATATAAATTTAATTATTATTATCTAAATATAATTTTATTTTTTTACGAATAAGGATGACAATGGACATAATTTGGGCAGGATACTATAATACATATTCTCATATCTGCGATTTAAAAAAAAAAACATATTCGGTCCATAGTTGCTTGGGTGTCAAAGTTAGCACCCATACTTGTGTCCTATAGGTTTTTAAATAATCAAACATGTACCCGTTAATTACATGCATTCGTATTAAAAATAAATAAATCAATTATAAAAATATTATATCATTTTAAGTTTTTAAAAATATTAAAAATATTTCAAAATATTTATTGTTGAAATAAACAAACACATTTTTTTTGTAAGCAATGTAATTTAATTAAAAGAGTACTAGAGATATTCTAACATTTGATACAAAAAGAAGATCCCAAAATGAAACCAAAACGAATTCAAACAAAACAAAACGGGAGAGAATCTGAACCAACGAAAAACTAAGACATACAAATAAGCGACGTCTGACAATAATCAAAGAAATTACAGTAAGAATAATAATTCTTCCCGATAAAAGACCACTTCCAAGCTGTGAGCTTAATATCCCACAGCGAATCCAAGATACTACAAAAAGTTCCCTTGAAAATAAATGAGTTTTTAACTTTTTAGATATTCCACACCACCGTCATCCAAATAATTTCAGAGTTACCTTTCTTCAAACATTTAAAATAGATTGCGCCTGATGAACTCAAAAAACTCTTCCACGAGATCTCCTCAAGAACCCACTCCAAACCAATTCAGTCAATAACTCTACTCCAAATAAGATTTAAAACCTGCATTCAGAAAATAAATGCTTCAAATCTTTGTCTATTTGAAAGCAAAGGACGCTATTGAGGTCATGAGAAGAATGAATGATGCCTATGCAAACTAGTTTATCCTTAGTAAATATTCTATTAATAAAACACCTCCAAATGAAAGTTCGGATTCTAAACGAAGTATTAGAATTCCAAAACTTACAAAAAGCTAGCTGTAAAATAGTGTTTATCATGTTAGCCAATCTGCCCTTATTAAATACATAATGGTTTAAAATTAATATATTTTTTAAAATTGATAAACAAAATTTTTTATATAATAATATAAATTATAATATATAAATTAAAATATATAAATTAAAATATATAAATATATATTATACAGATATAAGACCGTATGAGTATTAATGTATTTATACCCGCACACATATCAATTTCTTTTTGTGAATAATTATTGGAGTTCACGGCCATATTCATTTTTATAAATTTTTATCTTATTCGTTGTAGATAATTTTGCGAGTGTTATTAAAAAAATTGTCACCTTTAATGAAGAATATCAATATTTCTAACCAATTATATGATATTACGAAAAAAAAAAATGTATTGCTAATTATTTTCAGGATATATTCTCGGTATATTAATAATGAATTTTTTATTGCAAAGATTTTGCATATGATTGTGCAAGCTGTCATGTGAGTAAAGGAGGCATCTAATTGAATTCTTTCTTGCTTTAGTATGATGGAGCAAGCCACGGTTAAGAGTAAAATGGCCATCCCCACTTGCATAATTTGGTTTGTATTACTTTACTCGATCATGCACTAAAGAAGAGACAAGAGTTCTAAAGTTGTTGAGGATTCCAGGATAAGTGTCCATTGAATTTCTTTAAAAGATTATAATGGTGTAATGTTAATATTCTTGTAAAAAGATTAAAATAAATAGATGTTGCAATTACACTATTCTACTTGACAAATATAAAATAATAACACTTCTCTATATTTAAGATGCATTTAACTCTATTTGAGAATTTTAACAGGGAGGTAAAGAGGACTTTGAAGAGTCAAAAGTAGATAAAATATAATTATGTTTTTTTGAAAGAATGTTATAAAAAATAATAAATATTATATTTTTAATATTTGAAGAATTATAACTATATAAATTAAATTTAACTAATTTATTAAAATTCTAAACCCCTTCAAAGTTCAATATGAATTTTAAAATTTTCCACGTCAAAAAGTTTTGAATTATAATAGTTATTGTTGAATTTAGTTTAAACAAAAAGTTGAGATACTTATTATTCTACACTTAGTTAAATTATCAACTATGGTAAATGAAAAAGATGCACATGATTTTTTCTTCATTTAGAACAGGGAATTAAGGAGATCCTTTGTCTTGCTAAAACAGATATTTAGTAGAAAGTTATCTATATTGGTGGGATGGGATAAGTTGACATGCATATAAGGTGGTAAGACAACCATTTCTAACTTCTTTTTTTGGTAAGTGACATTATGAATTTTTGCAAAGCTACTAGGAAAAATGTTTAACTTGTTAACCATCTCCTTTAAGAATATAGTTAAAATGCTAGTCAACACATTAGTCCAGCTAAATGTAAGTTTTATGTTGGAGGTATTTCTGGATCTAGGATGAAGCACATTGCATATATGCTTGAATTCACTATAGGACATACACCATTTAATTATCTCAGAGTTGCTATAATCAAAGGCAAGTCTAGAACTCGTCATCTCCATATCATAGCAGATAGAGTATTGGTCAAGTTATCTTCTTGGAAGGGGCACCTTCTTTCTATTATGAGTATGGTTCAATTGGTCCAGTCAGTCATACAAGACATGCTTCTATATAGTCTTAGAATTTATGAATGACCAATTAATCTTAACAAACTAGATTCTAGCATTTGAAATTTTGTATAGACAGGTAGCATAAATAATAGAAAGTTGATTACTACATCTTGGAAGGTTTTTGTTCACCTTCGTCTGAAAGATGTCTCATTCTAAGAGATATTAACTGTATCACCCATATATAAATACATATATCTAGAAGATACACGTTATACATGTTTGTAAGTTTGGTACTGAAATACAAATAAGTTCTTAGTATAACATTGTATACATTACATGCCAAAACATAAAAAATCTAAAAATAATGACACAATATACACAAGATGCTCCAAAGACTAAGAACTAGATCATATCAATGATCTCAAAATAGAGTCTTCACAGCAGAAACAATGCCATCTCAAAATGCTAAGACAAGTAAGGACATCAAACGGCTTTGTCCTTATCCTTCTGGAACCTAAACCACCTGAAACATAATTAACAACATGGGATGAGATAATAATACCAGTGGGTTCCCTATCTTATGCATTCTATGGGCTTTACAAGGTTCTAACCAATCCTAACTCAAGTCAAAAGGGAAGGCACAAGACTTGAGTTCACATCTCACACACTATATGGAAACATGTTGCTTGAGTTCAACAACTCAAACTATCACTATTTGGAAACCACATCAAGACATTTTCCCCCAGCCAACCCTACGTCTAGAGTTATTGACACGGGTTATGGATCCTTGTATTATAGATATCTTTCCCCGACCAACTCATACAAGAGTTTTTGACACGTGCCACAGATATCTAGCTCATGGGTAACTTTCCCCGGCCAACCCACACAAGAGTTCTCGACATAGGTCACAAATACTTATTAATGAATACTTCACACATTCCGAAAGGATCTCTCTATATAAGCCTCAACTCTTGGAACAACACATATCAACGAATTGCTTCTGATTATGCGATCTCACACACAAACGTGATTGTATTCGACAATCACAAGGCCACATGCACCTTATTCTCAAGGTAATAAAACACCACATATGTTACATATAATGTCTCAACTTTTCAATAAACAACTACTTATCAAGGATGCACAACTAGGCATCAAATGCACAAGCATTGTTACTAGTTATCTATCAGCTCCTAGTTACATCCCTGAGTCACTCCATTGGATTGTGATAAGTTTTCCTCACTTTTCATAATTCTTTTTAATCACTTAGTCATCATTTTAATCAATCCACCATCCATAAATCCATATGCATAATACTAAAAATAATCAATGTAAGCAAGACATAGTAACCATGTCAAGCATGTGAAACAACCAAGCAAACATCAAAATAAAATGAGAAGAACACTGTCAAGTTCGCAGTGTGAAGGTCAGGCGAGGCCCCCTTCGTCTTGACTTTGTTGTGCGAACTCTGGGTGAGGCAGTAAAAATAATGGCAGTAGAAAAAGCCTTTGTGATCGTTGTGCGAACTCTGAGTGAATGTTTAGCTTCAGTATGCTTTCGCTCGCAGTGCAAGCATGACAGTCTGTCATGTTCACTTACAGTTTTCTAGAGTTCGCAGTGCGAACCCTACGATTTTGCAAATTGTCCAGTAGAAATAGGACAGTCTTAAAAGGTTTCAAACTCCGATCTTACCCAAACTCAATCCATCATTATTGTTAACATATTCACACATGAAACAACATTTTAAGCCATAATCTCACACCAACATCATGAATATAGCATGAATCATATATTTTTCATGGAAATGGAACAAGAACACCATAACCTAACTTTTCTCATTCTATCCAAATACTCTAACCTTGAGTTGCTACCTAGAACCCACCTCTAACACAAGATGAAGAAGTTGTTGATGATGAAGATGAGATGATTTGATGAAGAAATGATGAAGTTCCAATCTTTTCTTCCTCTAGGGTTCCTTCTTCTTCTTTCTCTTCCTTCTTATCCTTCTCTCTAAATCTCTTATTATCTTTCTCTCTATGTTCCAAAATAAAGGGAAAAGAGAAGAAAAATGATATAAGGAAAATATCATTAAAGTTAGTAAGACTAACTTGGTTAAATTTCCAAAATTTAGGGTATCCAAAATGTCTCTAAAGTACCAATTTATAAAACCTCAGAGTCGGATAATATTAATTAAATCAACTCTGAGCTTATCAGTTACTCTAACTATCTCAACAAATTAATCTCAAAGCACACTGGAATCCAGTTGATCTCAACTAATATTATTTAGAGCATTTTATTAAATATGGGGTATTACATCCTCCCCCCTTAAATAAAAATTTATCCTCTAATTTAAATATTACATGAAAAAGGTGAGGGTAAGCATCCGCATCTTGGACTCAAGCTCCCAAGTAGCATCACCCAGATGTGTCTCATTCCACTGAACCTTAATAAGAGGAATTTCTTTATTTCTCAACACCTTAGTTTCTCTCCCCACAATAAGGCTTGGTAGAGGTTAAAAGTCAAATATGCTTTTATCTCAATTGTATCTGGTAGAATTGACTGAAGAGGAACAGGAACAAACTTCCGGAATTGAGACACGTGAAAAACTTCATGCATCTCAAATAGAGAAGGTGGTAAGGCTAGTCTGTAAGATACTTCACCAGTCCCGCGTATCTCAGACTCAACTTTCCGACTTAAACGGTCCTCTCAATCTCAACCTTGGAGTAACTTTCAAGAATACATGATCACCTTCTTTAAATTTCAAAGGTCTCCTTCAATTATCCGCATAGATCTTCTGACGGTCTTGGCCTTTGTTAACCTTGTCGCGAATCATTCTAATCTTTTTTGTAGTCTCTTGAACAATCTTCGGTCCTAAAGTCCTTCCTTTACCAACTTCTATCCAACACAAGGGCGTTTTACATTTCTTTCCGTACAATGCTTCGTAAGGAGCCATACCAATACTCGCGTGGTAACTATTATTGTAAGAAAACTCAATCAATGGTAAAAGTTCCTTCCAATTTCCTCCACTTTCAAGCACACAAGCTCTTAACATGTCTTCCAAAGTTTGTATCGTTTGTTCCGTCTGACCATCTGTTTAAGGATGATTCAACGTGCTCAAACATAACCTTGATCCCATGGCTTATTGGAAAGCTCCTCAAAACCTTAAAGTAAACTTGGGATCTCTATCAGACACTATGGTAGAGGGAACACCATGAAGTCTCACAATTTCCAAAATAAACAACCTTGCAAGATGACTTGCCTTGTCAGTAGACTTCACGGCCAAGAAATATGCCGACTTAGTCAACCGATTTATAATTACCCAAATAGAATCATAACCACCTTGTGTGCAGAGTAACCCAACCGCAAATTCCATTGAAATACTATCCCATTTCCACACTGGAATCTCTAACGGTTGTAACAAACCACCCAGTCTTTGTTGTTCGATCTTCACTTGTTGGCACATCGCACATTCTGACACATACACCACAATATCTCTCTTTATCCCAGACTGTTGCGGTTAGAATAGGATATCAAATTATTAATTAATTTGAATCACAAATCTTTAATTCGCAACCGGTCTTTGATTTATCCGAAGGAAACGTTAAAGAAAGGAAAAACCTAATTTTTGTATTGTAAATAATGCAGGGAGAAATCTAGGTAAGGGGTTGGTTAAGCTTAGGGAAGGTATTAACACCCTAAACTTGTGTAGTACTCTACAGGAACCTTTTGTTTAAGTTTGCTATTTTTCTTTATTATTTGCTTAAGGGTATGTGTTAAGGGTTAATAGATGAAAGAAACACCTAAGGGTTAGTCCTAAGTTTACTCGCCAAGATTCGCATCTTATGCCTATGTATCCGAGGTAGGGGATGGAATCAGAGTAATCGTAGTTTCCCTTGAAAGGGAGGTTAGAAACTTCTTGACTGTGGTCAAGGTATCGATGGGGAATAAGCGTTCTTAAGGAAGCGCTTACGTGGAGTTCGGTGACTCCTATTTCTACGTTAAAATTGAATTGCATTTGAAAAGGGTAAGCTAAGTATTCCACGGCGGGAACCCTAAAACGGAGTGCGGCGACTCTTTAACCTAGTGCTAGGGTAAAGGGTAATTCGGTCCACGGCGGGACGCCTAGGCAATTAGGGTTTTGAAAGGGCCAAAGGTGAGGACTATTGACGCGGCGGTCAAACAGTTAGACCTATTCCTTCAAAAGGGAATTAACGGTGAATAATGCAAATGCAAAATGATTAAACGCAATATGAAAATACGGGAAATGTGCAAGAGCAAGAACGACATACAAGTGACGATTGCCTCGCATAAATTACAACCAAAATGAAATACGAAAATAAAAGAGTAACAACTGTACAACTGAGAAAACAATGAATGGAACGACATAAGCGTTATACAAAGTTAACGGGGCAATAAACATGCAAAATTAATTCGATACTGAAATTGAGATGTTAGCCATATTTCTAAGAAAGGTTTCAAGATTAATTGAGGAGTCTACACAAAGAGTTTTAGTTTGAAAAATTAAGTTTTAAAAGTTGAATTTTAATTTATTAACAAAAGTCTTATTTTAAAAAAATGTCTCTAATTTACAAACGCTAAGTTTTTTATTAGAATTTAATTTTAAATTGTTAATTGAAGCAAATTAATTTCCAAATCATATTTTTAAATTAAGCTTTAAATGTTTAGCAATGAGTTTTAATATTAAGTTTTTTTATGAAAAGGTTTTAAATTTTAAGTTTTATCTAATTTTAAAAAATGGGTAAAACACAAATGTTAAATTAAGTTTTATTGAAATGAACTCTTACTATTAAGTTATTAAAACTTTTAATTAGGTTTTAAAAAAATGTTTCTAATTAATTTTAAGATGTGTTTTAATAATATAAAAAAAGGTTTTGATTTTAAAATGACCTGATTAAACTAAATTATAAAAATAAATATGGTTTTAACAATTCTAATCATATTAAATTAATAAAATAATAATAATAATACTAATAATAATAAAAAAAAGAAAAAAAAGAAAAGAAATAAATTGGTAGGGGGGGGGGGGGGGAGGTATTTGGTGCTGAACATGCTACTAGGGTTTTTGAACCCTTCTTCTCCTTCCTCTTGGCTGCGGTGCCCATCAATATTGTTGCTTCTTCGAAAATTTTCCTTCTTCTTCTGGCTCCGTCTGTTCCTTTGCATGTCATGATCCCTGAGCTTCTGCAACCATGAAAGAAAAAAATTCATTAGTGTCAAATTGCTCACCCTTTAATGATTTTGAAGTGATTTAAGTCGGTGGTGGATGTCGGTGATGACGGCGGTTCGAACGATGATGAGGGTCCTGAGTTTGCTTCTTTTCCTTATTTTTCTGATCCACTGATGATATTCATTGTTCTTCTTTTGTTTTGACGAACTTGAGGATCTTGATGTTGAGTTCTTCTATTCTTTTTTCTCTTTGATCCCAACTGATGATGGATTTTTTTTACCTTGTTCTTCTAATTTCGCTCCCCGCCCCCCAAGTTTATGATGATGGCTCGTTTTATATTGATAGTTTTGATTTGCTGGGCCTGAGCGATTTTGTGGTGCTGTTATGAGTTTTCACGATTTTGTTGTTGTTTTGTTACAATTTTCAGGAGCTTTTGTTGCTTGGTTGTTGCGATTATTACGGTTCTGTTGTTGTGGCTTGACTGGATCTTGCTTGTTTGTTATTGAGGCTGAGTGTTTGTTGTGTTTTTGGTTGTTGGAATTTTGGAAAAAAATTGTTGTTGAACTTGCTTGGATGGTTGTTTGATTCGCTTTGGTGGCAAGAATTTTGGGAAACTTGTTTAGGACTCGTTTGGAAAAAAACCATTTTTTAGAATAAGTGCTTTTTCCAAAAGCACTTTTTTCCAAAGTCACTTTTTTCAAAATCACTTTTTCTCTCTCCTGTACTAAATTGGAACAGAAGTCTGCCAGATCGGTGTCGGGGTCAAAAATAAAAGTCGGGAGCTGGCGACGATCTTGTCGTTGTTGCCCTCCCGACATACCCGATGATGAATTTTTACAGAGGGTATCGGATAACCAACAAAACCAGTTATGATTAATTCTAACCTTAACACTCATTTTCTCTGTTGTCGGTATTTTTGCAGGTTCGGAAAAATCAAAGGTTTGAAGAAACGGACGCGAAGACGACTTAGAAAAAATTAGGCATTTAGGAGCTAATTAGAAATTAATTCTGTAATTGTAATTTCCTTGTAATAAAAAATATAGAAGTTAAATAAATTCCATTTTTCCTTAATATATTGAATTTATATCTCCAATCGCATTTCTCCGAATAAATCATCCGATTAAACTCAATCGAATAAATTCCTTTAATTAAGTTTATCCGACTAACTTCAACTGATTAAGTTCTTCCAAGTAAATTCATTCGAGTAAATTCTTCCAAATAAATTCAAATAAATTCGTCCGAGTAAGTTCTTTTAAATAAATTCAAATAAATTCGTTCAACTAAATTCATCTGCTTAAGTTTATACAAATAACTTCATCTGATTCAACTTACCCGACTAAATCCATCTGATTAAATTCATTCGCTTAAAGTTCACCTGATTAAATTCAAACGACTGACTCCATCTGATTAAACTCATCCAAATAAATTTGCCCAATTAAGTGCACCTGATTAAATTATCTGATTAAGCTTCGACGTTCCAAACTCTGCATTCGGCAATTAATCATTTTGCACTATTTAAATCCGCCGTAACTGCTGAGTTCACACAAATCCTTTTGCAAATTAATCCGTGCTCGATACTAAAGTCAGTGAATATGGCCTTGAACCGATAAGCAGATAAATTCAATTAAACGGAGAAACGAACTATCTTCCGTATTGAAAATTCAAATCGTATCTCGAATGATTTAACTCGGTAACTTGAACGAGCTCGGCTGACAATCATGACCAAACCAACAGATATTCTTTATAAGTTCAACGCGCACCGAAACTCCACTGTTCCTTTAAAACCGACTGTTGACTAGCAGAAAGCAGGAAAACAGATGTCTGTCAGAATAAATTCCACAAAGCAAATTCTCGCACCGATTTAAACCAGATCCCCTGATATCTCAACACATTAAGCTCCATATGGTTTAGGAATCAAACAAAATTTCTAAAATCCACCTGACGACTAAATCTCAGCTCTGGAATAAAATGTACTGTGTCACGAGAAATCTGACGTCAAAAACTGTCGTAGAATTCAGCTCATCCTCAAATAAGTCACATGACTCGGAGATGGAAACCCTAATCACTCGAGGGATTCTTGAGGACGACTTCGCTTCCTAAACTGTCAGCAGACTGCAAATTAATGACCCTTTTGCCCTTTGCCAATTAAATCGCACACAATGTGATTTTTCCTGCAAAACGAACAGACTGAGAAAACTAGTTAGCAGTTAGTTTACAATGCAATGCAGAATGAGATGAAATGTGAAATGAACTGACTAATCTAAGGATAAAATTTGGGGTATGACACAGACCACCAATTGTCCCTTTTTAAATCTTGGTACATCTTCGAAGAACCATGATGTATAGTAAAAATACCTTTATGAGCTTCCTCTAAAATCTTCCATTTTAATATCGTGTCATCCGAAACACAAATCCTTTGATTACATAGAATAACTCTATTTATGGCTCGTGTGAAACCTGGTTGAACCAAAATCTCTTGTAACTTCACATCTAGCACTTGTCCTAGTTGCATTTTATCTCTTAAGGTAGAATTAACATTCAAGTTCCCCATTATCACACCATTCGGAGTCCAAACAACATGAAAATTAAGATCTCGAAACTTTTCCAACAATGCATAGTCAAACATCGTTAGCTCGGTTTTATGTACTTCCTTCTGACATAACATAATCGCCACCTTATTCTCTTTACCTGGATGATAATTCAATTCAAAGTTAAATTCCTCCAAATACTCCATCCACCTGCATTGACGCATATTCAATTCTTTTTTATCAAATAAATACTTTAAACTCTTATGATCATTGAACATCTCAAAACTCACCTCATACAAGTAACGACATCACACTTTTAATGTAAAGACCACAACCAAATCATGAGTTAGATAAATCTCCTCATAAACCTTCAATTGACAAGAAACATAAGCTACAACATGACTATTCTGCATTAACACACATATTAATCCCCTTTTGGAATCATCACAAAATACTTCGTAGGGCTTACTAGGATTAGGAATAATCAAAATAGAAGTAGTCGTAAACCGATCCTTCATACTCATAAAACTTTGCTCACAGCCCGAATCCCAACTATAAGGAAACTCTTTTCGGGTAAGTCTAGTCATTGGTAAAGCCAATTGATAAAATCCTTTGATGAACCTTCTATAGTATCTTGCCAATCCTAAGAAACTTATGAGTTCTGAAGCATTCTTCGGTCTTTCCCAATTAATCACCACTTCAACTTTTAACGGATCTACCACCACTCTTTCTTGAGTATAATATGACCAAGAAATATAAATTTTGTCATCCAAGACTCACACTCTCTTAACTTGGCAAAAATTTATCTCTCTTGCAATATCGATAGGACCATTCTTAAATGTTCTCCGTGCTCTTGCGGAGTACGAGAATAGATGAGAATTTCGTCAATAAATATCACCACGAATTGGTCTAAGTAAGGTTGGTGAAGGCTCTAGGATTTGACCAAATTTTGGTAAAACATGATGTTGAACAAGATGTTCTAACATAAAGAAATATGTAAAGAAAAACATGCCAGACAAGATGTCCTATCTTAAGGACTCAATATCTTGGTCTGATACAACAAGTTTGTTGCAGATCTGTTCCAAGATTTAAGGTACAATCAGAATATGGATCATGGAATGATTGGACAAAAATCTTGAAACCCATGGACTGCTGAAGATTATAAAATGAAGACAAAGACTTAGAGCAAATAAAAATTCCTTGTTAAGACTTTTGTTAAGTAAAAATAAGGGTTTAGGGTTTTTGAGAGTCGTGTGATTTTCTTGTATTGTAACTCACCCTTTATATCAAGTTTGATACATTATGGTAGACATAGCTTTACATATTTAGAAACCTGTAGGTAATGAATTGTATATTGTTCTTGGATGAAGCTATTAAGCAAATTCAAGTATTAGTGTTAGTCAATAGTATTGACTGAATATTATGTTGAAAGGGGTGTCTTTCAATTGAAAAGTTTAATACAATCACTGAAGGTTGTGACTGTTAGATATCAATGAGGTGATTTAGGGATTGAGATGGGTTTCTCTTATCTAGATGGGTTTCTATGTAGAAGTTGCACTGGGTAGGGATTAAGTTAGGAGTTGTAAAACTGAGGTTGTTTAACTCTGAATTAATACTACTGATAATCAATTAATTCTTGGAGTGGTAGCTCCCAGATGTAGGTGTTGTTGTACACTGAACTGGGTCATCATATCTTGGTATTATTTATGATTCTGCTATATATATTGCAGTTTATTCTCTTGCTCTAAAATTTATGACTTAACAGATGTTGAAACATCTGTCATGACACTGTTATGATTTAGAGAAATCATAATGCTCTTGTTCTAGCCTTATTTAGTTAAGAAGAGATCAATGTCTCGACATCTCTTTAGACATCTGAGATCTGCATACCATAATTTCAATTAGTATCAGAGCAGGCATCATGTTCTATTTCTACATGAGTTTTAGGGAAGACACTTTCTGGTCTTTTGAGTAAGAAATAAGATTGTGTAATCAGACCATCCATTATTATTGAGTTCAAAGGGATTGGAAGCTAGAAGGACAGCTTTCTGAATCTGGCCTGGCAACTACTGATGGTTGACTAATAATTCTATGTAGATTATTCTGTTGCTGCAGATAATGATGATATTGTTACGCATGGTGCCTTATAAAATGTTCTGACATCTCACCTAGCTTGCTGAAGATGGTGTCAAACTCTCTAAATCTTCATGCCATCACTAGTTGGGAGTTATATAAAGGAGCAAGCATTGTGATGTGTCTTCCACTAAAGGATCTTCCTATGTTTCTTGGGAGACGGTGTCAACCAAGTACCATGAAGGGTAATATGAGGAAAAATGTTAAGTTGAGGACTTTTTTTTATCAAATTCATGATCTATGGATTTGGTAAACACTTTATGCCATGTTTACGGCAACCCAAGATACTTGATTTCTCTCTCAAGTCCACTCATAAAGGCACTTTTGAATGTGTTTGATAAATAGAGTTCAGAAGAGAAGATGGTCTTCTAAGGAAGATTTATGCCTTGAAGATTTCTTTCTAGGTTGTTGCTAAAGTAAGAAGGGGTGTCTTATGGCATTTTGTGACTGAAGAATACAAAATTGGGATTTAAAATCAATTGTTATTTGTGGCTTTAGCAAGTATTTAATTGATTATCCTTTTTATTGGTGTTTAATAAAGATGATGTCAAAATGTCACACCTACAGGTGCAACTTTAGACAGTTGCAAGAACTCAAGAACCTTTTTTATGCATTTGATATGTCTTAAAGAATAGATACAGTCGGTATCATCTGTAGAGTTCTCAATAGGTCCTTAAATGTAATCAAGGTATGTAACTCTTGTAATGTCTTCAGAACTAATTTCAATGATCTGTTCATGGGGAAAGGAACTGATGTTCAACCAGATGTTGAAACATCACTTCAGAAGAGTGTGTGAAGAATCTTGTTGAGCCAAGGAGTGAACTTCTCGAACAAAGGAGGGATGTAGCATATGTTCTGGATGATAAACAAATGTGTGTTTATCGATAGTGTTCGGAATCTTCTTCAGATTAGTCTTGAAGAGTCATTTGGTTTACAGTCTAGGAAGTATCTATCCAAGAAACTTGTTATGGATAGGTGTGCTGGTGGAAGTCAAGATTAACTAATGGCCATCTTAATGAATGTTTGTTAGGTCAGTTTATTTCTGATCTAAGCGCATAGGGGTGCAGAAGTTATGTTCATGTATCTCGTATAGGAGTATGTTTTCTAATTCCTAGTTGAGGACTGTGAAGACATCTTTACCAGATTCTGTGCATATGGAAGTCAGGGGAAATGTCTAGTACATTCACCCTAACAGGGACCTAAGCATGGTATTGTTCATCTAGAAAAAAAGGGACCTAAGTTCGCTGTGTGAATGAGATAGCAAAGTATTTGCTGGAGCGAAGAAGAAGCGAATGCCTAGCGAACACCCCCAGACTTGAGGCAGTAAGTATTTGGACAAGTACTCATTGTGCGATGTTTGCAACGAAGCATTCACACAACGAAGGATTCTTCACACAGCGAACATGTGGAAATAGCTCAGGGGCATCTTCACTGTATACTGGCACTTCGACTGCCATTTTTCACTGATCGCAGTGCGAACATGATAGCTCAACAGCATGTCTATAAGTAGTATGTGGTACTTTTTGTAAAAATATCTTTTTTCTTGTACTTTTTCTAGTTAGAGATTTTTCAGAGCAAAAACCCTAATTTCTCCATTTTTCATCATCTCTTGGCCATCTTTCACAAAAAGAAGGTGGATTCCCATCCAATCTCGATTATTCGACTCGAATGTTGATCAACATTCTTCCAAAACTTGTTGCTCAAGCTATCATGGAAATGGGTGGCTAAAACCCCTCTTTTGTCAAGGTTAGAGGTAGCTGGTTCTGATTTTATGTATTCTTCTTGATCTTTTGCATGTGAACAGGGCTTTGATCAATATAGATGAAGTTATTTTCTATCTTTTGGTATATTTATGATTTGGATTGCTTTAGACATGAACTTTTCAAGTCTTGAAAGTTGATATTTGCTTTGTATTGATCTTAATGATTATTATTTCGAGTGTTATTTAGAGAGATCATTTAACGGTCGAAATAATAACATTCACGAAATTGCTTTAGAGATGAACGTTTTTGCGAGGATACACAATTATGTTTATTAAAACTAAGTTCACATATTTGATTGGTTGGATACGTTTATGACAGATTAGTGAACCCTAATCTTGGCATACTTTTTATCAAACTAAGACCAAATTTTACTTTGTTTTATTTCTTACAAACTCTTGTTACAAAGTAGAAACCATTTTTAAAATCCCCCTTTTTAAATCATTAAACCTTTGAACGACAAACATCATATATTCTCATCAATCCATGTGGATATGATAAAACACTACCAAAAATACATCTTAACAGTGATCTAGATTTCTATCTGGAGTAAGAAGGTTTTAGCACTGGAAGTTCCAGTCCTGTTGTGGTTCCTTCTTGATCAAGGACCCTGTGAAAAGGTTTCCTATTGGTCTCTTTGGAGGAAGATGTGTCAAATAACCATAATTATGTGTGAGAGCCTCAAGGAACTACATGTTCAAGCTTATTGCAGGAATATTAGGCTTTGTAAATGCTAATATAATTCATCTTATAAAGTTATTGTGGTCTTGCAAGGTGGAGTTTTGAAGGATAGAGGACTAAAGGGTAGAAGAGAAGCAGACCTTGCTGAGAAGTCTACTTATGGTATGATGCTCGATATATACCTTAGTGATTTTTGTCAGGCATGCTGATATCTGTTAGAGGGAATCTCCTCTTTGGATGCTTAAGGATGGGTGCTGACTCTATAATATCAGACAGGATGTCTGAACATTTTTCTTCTGAGTTGAAGCTTCATGAGGCTTGTGAGAGCTTATTTCTCTCTGTGGTATTATGCCTTCTATGATGGTCTATGAGGTGCTGCAGTTGTGATCTATTGGGATCCTCGTGTGTTTCTCTCTATAAAGGAAAGTTGTTTATCCATGGGAGAAAATTTGGAGTTCATGGTGTGGATTTTGTTACTCATCAGTTGGATAAGAAGTGAATTATCTATTCATTATGGACTATGGTCAAGACTGTGTGAATTCTGATTATATATAAGTAGATGGTAGGTTCTGCTGGAAGTATCACTAGAAACAATTGTATCAGGCTAAATCTTGAGAAGGAAGCAGACTGAGGATGTATCTCTCTTCAGATGGTGAAGGGGTTTAATATCTTCCAAGTATGGATGATATTTTGGCTAACCAAGGAGTTAAAAGAATTTGTATGTCTCTTTCAGGGATGTGAGCATTCTCGATTTGATTGGATTTTTTTCTCAAAGAACAAGGTTGTCTATGGCTGTAAGGTTCAAGATGGATTTGTACAGTGTGTGGATGTGTTCAGGGGGAGAGTGATCAATGGTGTTATTTGATCTCAATCCAAGAGTTTATTGGTTATGGTACAAGAATTATGATCCTATTTTTTATCTCTTAAGAGCATGAAGGTGTTCATGTGAGATTGTGATGTCAGACTAAATGTCCTAACATCTTGGTGTGTTGATACTTTAGCTTAGTAAGTTTTGCTTGTGAACTTGACTTATTAAGGCTATTAAATCATTTCAACTATGTTCATGATTCCGAGAAACATGATCGGATATTTCCTGGGAGAGTTTATTTTTCTCTACAGATTGGGATAAGGTCCATGGAAGATTTTGTTGATAAATGGGAGATGACACACATACTGTCTTGACATCATGGTTAAGATTTCTAATTCTGGATGAAAGGAGTATGCTTGGAGTTTATTAGAAGGCATTGTGACAAAGCTTCAAAATTTACAAGAGAGAGTAAACAAGGACTAACTGGGTATCAGGACATTGTTTAGGACTCATGGCTCTATGTGGACGGTGGAAAACATGCCTTAAAGAGGGTGTGCAAGACATGTTCTTCGGTGCATACGTAGTCTTTGGACGATTCTCATTAAAGAAGAAACAATGCCTTCGGTTATATTGGCCAGTACACACTCATTTATGCTGAAGTTATCTTACTTGATTTACTCTTTCATTGAATTGTCCTTCGGTTATATTAATGGATCTTTAATTCCTAAGGAAACTGCTTGGGTATTTAAAGTGGGTCCTTGCTTCTTTTGTCTCAGGTTGTGTTTCTTTTTTGTGTCAAGTCTTTATGGCATTTGTCCAGTTTTGTGTGAGAACTATTTGGGTATGGAACTGTGTTGGATACCTTTGTTAATTTTTGGCTAAAAAGGGGGAGATAGGTGTCGCTACTGCGAAAAAGGAGCCGGCGGAAGAGAGAAGAGTTGCCACCGTTCGTCATCGCAACTAAATCTTGGGTTTGGGAATCGGTTACGAAAGGGGAAGGTATGAGCACCCCTCACGTCCGTTGTACTCAACGGGATCCATGCTTGTTGTCTAGTCTATGGGTGAAAAACAAAATATCTACGACTTCTACTGCTAACGGAAAGAACTGACTCGATAGGACATCGTCGCCCTATGCTTACGTATTCCCTCGTGCAATGGAAAAGTCTGAGTCAACGTAGTTTGGGAAACTACGGGGGGGATTGCTCGCCAAGACATTGCGTCTTGTGTCTACGTATTCTCATCTAGTATGAGAAATCAAAGCAAAACGTAATTCAAACCAACTACGGGAAAACAAGGTGTTCTCGATCGCACGGGGCGAGAGAAAAGGTTCGGGTTGACGATGCTAGCATACACATTCTAGCAGTTAGATGTATTGCTGCTCGACCATTGGAGACTTAGGCATTACCTGTTTGCGGTAGAACAAACGTAGTATGTCTTGGGTTAAAAGGTATGGGGAACCAAAAGGTTTAGAACAACGGGCTAGTCTCAATTGCACTGGGGCAAGAGAAAGGGATGTTAGTCGTTATCGGGAAAGTCTCGATCGCACGGGGGCGAAAGAAAAAGAGAAATTAGTTGTTAGTGTGCTCTCCAAAATATTGCGTCTTATGCCTACATATTCTCATCTGGCATGAGAAATCTGAGCAGCTGTAGTTTGGCTAACTACAGAAAAACGGTCTCGATCGCACGGGGGCGAGAGAAAAGGGATCTCGATCACACGGAGGCGAGAGAAAGGAACAGATCAGGATGCACACACTAAATCCTAAGACGTAGGAGCAAATGTGTCGCATATTGCTTAAAGGGTATACGCTAAACACTCTAGACGAGAGAGAGGAGGCCCACCACTCATCATTTCCTACGTATCTATCGCTTACAGTTCACAACACTCGACGGTTGATCAAAAAGATTGAAATTAGAAAATGTTACCGAACGGAGTGGTTCTGTTAACCCTTGAAATTGTGTGCAAACTCATTTCCAAGCTTCTCCTCTTTGATCCTTTGTGATGATGTTTTGAAATACGACTTGAAAGGGTCAAAGTGAATTGAATCGGGTTCAATATGATGCTAAACCGTCATAGCTTGACTTATGAATGGAAGTCAAGCTATAGTAGGTCACATGTCGATATCCGTACTGAGGACAAGATAGAGAAATGATATTGAGGATCATTCTCCAATTGAATCGTGTGGCACGGACCAAAACAGAATGGGATCTCATCTTAAACGCAAACAAAATGTTGATTAATCGAAGGTAACCTATCGCGACCCCAAAGTAAAGAAAATGACCTAAATGGTCATATTCCATAGAT
Source organism: Lathyrus sativus (assembly GCA_963859935.3). Taxonomy (NCBI): domain Eukaryota; kingdom Viridiplantae; phylum Streptophyta; class Magnoliopsida; order Fabales; family Fabaceae; genus Lathyrus; species Lathyrus sativus. The sequence goes on from OZ012737.1 coordinate 50,072,997, forward strand.
TTGAAATCGGGAAGGTTATCAACTCTGATAAATCCAATGCTTACGGATACAAGACTTCATCGATCCAAAACAGTCAAACTAAAATCGAAAGATGAAGAGAAATGAGGAGAGAAAAAAGTGGTCTCAGATCCAACATTATTCATTAATAATTTGATTGGTAAAGGATTACCGAAATGTCGTCATCGACCAAAACGGATGAAATGAAATAAAGTCAAAAATGAGAAAGAAGAGAAAAAAGTCGGTCTCGGATCTATCGTTTCACATCAATAATTTGACGGATAAATGACAAAAGTCTCTTCAACGACCTAAAACAGATGAAAATGGGATAAAATGCCCAATAACAAATGAGAAATAGAATTCAACTCTAAAAATATAATACTTCTAAAAAGAAAATAGAAATGAAATTCTAAAACTAAATGGAATGTAAAAGCTTAGAATAATATATATAATATAAATTCTAAAGAAAAGGTTAGAAATGATATATATATATATATATATATATATATATATATATATATATATATATATATATATATATATATATATATATATATATATATATATATATATATATATATATATATATATATATATATATATATATATATATATATATATATATATATATATATATATATATATATATATATATATATATATATATATATATATATATATATATATATATATATATATATATATATAAATAGAAACTGTTTATAAAAACTTATAAATTGAATAAATTAAATCTATACAAAAAATACTTTTTAAAACAAAATCAATACACAAACAGTGGGGGTAAAAGAAACCCGGCGCGTGCATCAGGGAAGAGTCACACGGGCCTTATGGCCCAACACAAATTCCTTCAAAACAAAAATATTTTATTTAAAAAAATAAATTCAAAAAGGCGACGATTTTAAAACATCATCTGCATTTTCCACACACTTCAAGAACAGTGACAACAACCATGTCTGGGTTAAAAGCAACAATTAAATTTCCTTTAAAACAAAAAAAGGTCAAGTGGAAAGCAAACAAGATACGACTTATGAAAATGGAGACACAACATCATTTCATCGTTTTTGTTTCAACCTTAGATTCGCACAAATCCTTACGTATCAGACTCTCCATCTTTGTTTCATTTGTTTCGCTCGCGGTTCAGGTTCGCCCGATTCACTTTCCTCTTCCTTCTGATTCTGGGTTATAGTTTGACTTGGGTTGAAGGATGATGAAATGGGATTTGGTTAGAGTTTGAAGATGGTGATTTACGGTGAGAGTTTGTGGTGAAGGAAGATGATTTTCAGAAATGGGTCGTTGTTGGATGGGTTGAGGTTGTCGCGGCAGTTTCTGGTTGAAGATGAGATGTTGGTGAGTGTTTGTTGGAAATGAATGGAAATGGGTTTTGATGGTTACGAGTGGAGAAGATGGAAGAGGGTCGAAATCTGAGAATAGCGGAAACTTGAGGGAGAGGGGAAATGATAGTTCGATGATGAAGGTGAATAGTAGGCGGAGACTAGGGTTCTGGTTCTAGGGTTGTGTGAAAAAGAACATGAATAGTGCTTAAATACCCCAAGGCTTGACACGTGGCGCTGAAGACTTTGATGTTTTGTTTGATTAATGGACTAATGATTAATTGAATGATAAACATGCTGCTAATAATGAAAGCTGAAACTTAATTATGCTGACTCAAAAATTGACTTAATTAATTAATTAATTCTGACTATAAAAACAAATTAATCCTATTAACTAAACTAAATAACCAACTAATTTAATAAAAACTCTAACCAACAAATAAAAGCTAGTTTAATTAAAAACAAAGTTAATTATTTCTAAGAAATAAAACAAATCCTAATTAAAGTTAAAATCCTTACTAATATTAATAAAAAATTAAACTAAAACTTAATGAAACTAAAATAATAATAATTCTAATTAAAATAAAATATATCTAAAGAAAAATCTAATAAATAAAAAACTATATAATCTATAAAAAAACAATTCTATCCATTTAAAAAATAATATTAAAAATCTATCTAAACTATTTTCTAAATAACTAAAAATAAAACAAAAATACCAATAAAATGCAAAATGCCATGGAAAAAACGGGCGAGAACCGAAATGCGCCAACATTATCGACACGGATTGAATCATCAGGAAGAGAGCGACTTTCCTCAATTTCGACACTGAACTTTTCGTTTGAATTGATTTGAATCGCCTGAAACGCGAGCCAAGCGGCTAAAATCCTGATAAATTCAATCCGGCTGATAACACTGGCAAAATGCAACCTAAATGATATGTAGATGAAAACGAAGCAAAAGCCAGTCAAAGTCGGAAAATCGGTGGGCAAATTTTAGGGTGCAACAACTGCCTCTATTCAAACAGCTTGGACCTAAAGGGATGAAAAGCAACCACTTTCAGACATTCAAGTTAGAAGGTGATTGAATACAAAAGAACCTAGAAATTTGCAGTCTGATCAGGATAGTAGACTGTAGAATCTGTCAATCAGGCTCACCTGAGAAAAGTATTCGAAAACTGAGGAAAATGAGCTAACTCATCATCAATACAAAAAGCATCGACACGCTGTCGGAAGAAACGTCTGCTAATCCAAGCAGGAATTCGCTAAATAAAAGCGAGCATCGAACTCGAAGACCGGCTCAACACGAAGTTGAGAACATCTTATCCAAATGTCACATCATCTAAGGATAGACGAAGAGAAACCCATATCCAAATCTCGCATCGTCTAAGGGTAGACGGAGAGAAAACCATATCCAGAACTCGCATCGTCTAAGGGTAGACGGAGAGAAAACCATATCCAAATCTTGCATCATCTAAGGGTAGACAGAGAGAAAACCATATCAAAATCTTGCATCGTCTAAGGGAAGACGGAGAGAAAACCATATCCAGAACTTGCATCATCTAAGGGTAGACGGAGAGAAAACCATATCCAGAACTCGCATTGTCTAAGGGTAGACGGAGAGAAAACCATATCCAAATCTCGCATCATCTAAGGGTAGACGGAGAGAAAACCATATCCAAATCTCGCATCGTCTAAGGGTAGACAGAGAGAAAACCATATTGAGAACTCGCATCGTCTAAGGGTAGACGGAGAGAAAACCATATCTAAATATCGCATCGTCTAAGGGTAGACGGAGAGAAAACCATATCCAGAACTCACATCGTCTAAGGGTAGACAGAGAGAAAACCATATCCAGAACTCGCATCGTCTAAGGGTAGACGGAGAGAAAACCATATCCAGAACTTGCATCGTCTAAGGTTAGACGGAGAGAAAACCATATCCAAATCTCGCATCATCTAAGGGTAGACAGAGAGAAAACCATATCTAAATCTCGCATCATCTAAGGGTAGACGGAGAAAAAACCATATCCAAATCTCGCATCGTCTAATGGTAGACGGGAATAAAAACATCTAAAGAACACCTCGGCGAACTTCAGCACCACTTCGTCAATAATCGGAAAGAAAACCTACTAGGGATGTCATCATCAGAGGGATGATGGATAAAGTACAACTGACGTACGATCTGGAACCCAAAAGAAAGCAAGTAGATGAGCTGACAGAATAAAGCTGCTGATATACCACTGTCTTGATTGAATAGTTGGTTCAGGTTGCCATGGAAGGCTAACAAAAATTGGCTTATGCTTCGCATGCATATGTTTGATTTTTTTGGCGTAATGCTCCATACGAAATGGAAATGCTACGCATTTGAGGATGTAATGCAAATATGATAACTATATGCAAATGCAGATGCAGGCTCGGGCTGTCGGGGAAAGCTGGATAACCACTCCAGCAAAATAAATGCTGAAGAGATGAAACCAACTCCACTAGGGATAACTGGATGTGTCAAGTACCACTTCATCAAAATAAATGCTAAAGAGACGAAGCCAACTCCGCTGGGGATGACAAACTGAAATGTCTCTAGGATCACAACTCTGCTCAATATCCCAACCAAACTTCCATTCTGTGGGACAGTAGGAGCAACAAACAACTTCTGGGGAAGATCACTGAGATTTGATCTTCTACCTTTCTGTGAGGAATTACCTTTCTTGGGGAAACACCGAGGATGATCAGGCTGTGACCTACCGGGGAAACCAACTTCCACTGGCGACTTTAGCAGGGAGAGAGAAATAATAACCCAAGATGATACCCACTCCACTAGGGGATGATGCCAACCTCAATTCTTTGTTGGGGGCAATAACCAAATATGCCAGCTTGCTGGGGACTTGACTTCGTGTTCTTGAAATGATATGTTTCAAAATGAGCCATCGAAGTAACTTTGCCCCTGTCTGATTGATCTTCAAAAAGATTTGCTGACTCTCAACTTGATTTCCCCAGACTAACTGATCCTTAGAGAGACTTCTCGACATAACCGCCCCACACTAACTGAATTATGGGGAACCTCTGTCGCACCTCGAAAATTCATTCCGAACATACGACCCTCGCGCAAAAGGCGCGGAAATGCGGTTCGACAGAGTCGCCACCGAACTTTATTTTTCCCGAATGAACGGGAGAGGAAAATTTCGAGAAAACATCATAAACGCGGAAGGAACACGGCCGTCGCAACCATATTCCTGGGTTCGGGAGTCGGTTACGCGAGGGGAAGGTATTAGCACCCCTCACGTCCGTCGTACTCGACGGGAACCTCTTAATTCGAGTTGTGATGGATGTTAGCTAAACTTAATTCTTCTCTTCTCACTACTAAATGCTAAAGGATACTATAAAGGGATAAAGACATTAGGGGAAAGGGGATGGTTAAAGGATAGGGTGCTCGCCAAGGATTGGGGCCCTTGTGCCTACGTATGCTCATTCGGATGAGAATGAGAAATCAGATCATCGTAGTTCGACTACGGGAAAGGATGGGGGAAATGGGAGATGGAGGAGATTGTGCTCGCCAAGATCATCGCAATCTTGTGCCTACGTATCTTACATTCAAGAGTGAATGAAGAATCAGAGCAGTCGTAGTTCGTGGATACGACCACGAAAGAAACGGGTTTGAATTGGATTTGATGTGGGTACGAATGACGATTACTCGAAGTTTAAGAAAGACTTCTCGGACCCAAGTAATCGGGAGAGCGAACCACAGACTTGGAACACTCTCTTTTTCATCATGAAGGAATGATGTGTTTGAAAGGATAAGGTTGAAATGATGATGATCACTTGAATCCTAAGAAAGACTTCACAGACCCCAAGTAATCGGGAAAGTGAACCAAAGACTTGGAACACTCTCTTTTTCTTCGTAAAAGAAGGTTGTTTGAATTTGAAATGGTGTATAGAAGGATGAGATTGGTCGGATGACGACTACTTGAAGCTTGAGAAAGGTTTCTCGGATCCAAGTAGTCGGGAGAGCGAACCAAAGACTTGGGACACTCTCTTTTTTCATCGTAAAAGAAGTTGTTTGAATTTGAAATGGTGTATAGAAGGATGAGATTGGTCGGATGACGACTACTTGAAGCTTGAGAAAGGTTTCTCGGATCCAAGTAGTCGGGAGAGCGAACCAAAGACTTGGGACACTCTCTTTTTTCATCGTAAAAGAAGTTGTTTGAAAGGTGAGTGAAAGGATGAGTAATTGGAGATGGTTGAATATTGTCGAGTTTGTTAATATTATTTAAAGGCGTCAATTTCTCACACAGGAATAAGATAACTCGCATATAAATAACTAAAAGCAAGATCAAAGACTTTAACCTACTCTTTACACCTTGAAAAGAATTGAATAGTTGTTAGTTGATTGATAGTTTGTTTCGAAAATCCTCTTGACGTTGGATCAAGGGTTTAACTCATTATCGCATGCAAAACATGTTGGAAATGAAATGGTTTGAAAGAAGAGACCGACATGACTTACGCATCAAGGGTCGAGTTGTAATAGGTTGATGGCGAATGCGTATGAGCATTCGACTTACGAGGTTGTTTGAAAATGGCTCGATGATGAATCGAGAATTAGTTTGAAAATAGTTTGATCCGCTCTAGTCCCTATGGGTGCTCCTAGGAGATAAACTAATAATCAAAGAAATACGAAACATACATCGGAAAGGGATACATGTAAGTTACACGGGATTGCACGAAATAAAGGGGTCTCATTGTCAGGTAGCCCAAGAGAAAGCCGTGTGTGTGCATTTGTGTTCTAAACTACGCCTTGAGCAAAGTCGGGCACGACTTAAAATTAAGATACCTGCAAATAACCAATGATACAACAGTCCACCAATTTAGCTTTTTAGGATTTTGATAGTTTATTATGTATTATCGAATATGGGTTAATAAATATGAATTAATATGATATGACAATAATATATAGTAAGATAAATATGATAATATGAGTAATATAAATAAAATGGATAAAAAACGATAAAAATGGAAAATGAAAAGTTTGGAAAAAAAAGCTGGTCTCGGATCCTTTGTTTCACGCCAATAATTTGACGGTTAAACGTTGGTAATCTCGTCATCGACCCTAACACGATAAAAGAAAATATAATCGAACGTAAAAACCAAAATTTATATCCAAATAACTCTAACAATATTAATAAAGAATATTAACATTATGATTAAAAGAAAAAGAGTATATACATGAAATTAAATAAAAATCTCCATAAAAAGTTTGGCCAAATTATTTATAACAACTTTTAAAACTCTAAAGAATAAAAAGAAATGGGGGGGGGGGGGGGGGTGATGGATCAGAATGTGGAGTTTGAATATGAATGAGCATCATATGGGCACACAGGCCCATCAGCTCAAAAAGAAAGTAAAAAAAACGTGACAAAAGTGTCACTATGGGCCTATCCGTGAACCTTATTACCAGAAAAAAACAAAATGCCACCCACTTGCTTTTTTATCCCCACACGAGGGTCAAAGGCCACGCTTGCTCAGAAGAGAAAGAACCTCTCCATCATTGCATACCCTTAATTTTTAAAGCAATAATTTGGAAAACCAAAACACTTCAACGTGAAGAGATTGCGACCATGGCGGAAATAAAATAAAAAAACCACAGAAAACTTAACATTTTCAAAGCGAAAAAACAAATCGAAGGAAGAACAAATCAATTCGTCCTCTCCTTCGCTCAGATCTCCATCTCCGATTTAATTCAGGTTCAAATCACATTCAGATCTCGTTTTCAATTTACCTCAAATTTCCTCTTCTTCTCAACGATTCTTGGGTTGTTTTTGAAGTACGAAAAAAACTAGGTTTTGGATTTGTTATGGGTATGGAGTTTTGTTTAACTGTAGAAGATTAGAGGTTGGGGGTTTTGCTTGTTCGAAGTTGACGGAGAAGATTTAAAGGGTGTGTGTGTTTGATTCAGTTAGAGAGGGTTCAGCGAGAAGAACAGGTTTGTAGTTTTTTGGTGATATTGTAAAAGGGGTAAGTTGAAGAAGGATTTATGGAAGTTTGGTGTTGAGAGAGATTTGGAGAATGAAGGTTTTTGAAGAACAGAGAGGGGATGGTGATGGTCACAGAAGAAGGATTGCGGCAGAAGTTTGGTTTTCGAGAGGGTTTGAGAAGGAAGGAGAAGAGATTAGGTTATTGTTGTTTTATTACCCATGAGTTAAATGGTTGGGAATGGAGGTTGAAGAAGTGGGAGGAAGGTTGAAAGTGTGGAATTTCCTGAAGGTTGTCAATTTTGAAGAAAGATGAAAGGGTTTTTTCGCTAATGTTTGAGAGTGAAGATTGTTTTGAGGTTTATGCGTTTGGGTTTTGCAGAAGGTTTGGTTTGATGTGTTGATTGAAGATGGGTGTTTGGAAAAGAAAATGGAGGTTGTTGAATGGTTTTCTCTATCATGGTTTTTTCAAAGGATTGGGATTGAAGAAAAGTCGGAGCATTCTGAGTTTGGGAGATCTTTGAAGATTAATGGAAATTTGTGGCTTAAAGAGGTTGCTGCGAATTTGTTCAGAGGTCCAGAAGGTTGAACAAGAAAAAAGGTCATGGTTATTGAAGAGCCACCAGAAGTTTTTTTGGAGTGAACAGATTTGAAGGGAGTATTTTTTTCATCGAGGTGACCCCCTTCTCCTTTCTTGAAGCTGAAGGTTATAGTGTAATTGTTGCGTAAAATGAGGTCCTTGCCATTTTGTTTGCTTGTGTAGCTAGCTGTGTATACCTACGAAAAATCGCTAGTACTTTCATCCATCTCTCTTTTATTTGCTGATGAAGTGCTATTGTGAAGGTTATTGTAGCTGTATTGTTTCCCTATTTACAAATCATACGTTTGGTGGTTGTAATACCCCAAAATTTGCCCTAAGATTTGTCGTCGCATTTCATTGCATTTTTATTGCATTTAATCAATTACTAACAAATTTGTGTGGTCGTTTGACTTTTTGCAGGTAAATATCATATGACATGTATTTTTTTTCTAAAAAGTAAAAATGGCACAATTGGCAAGAGGACATATGTAAGGAGTTGTGAGTGTAAGAGGTTGAGAGTTCGAATCTCACCTTTGTTACTTTTTGTTTTTTTATTATTTTTACTCTAAATTTTTCTATCTTTCATTAAAAAATAACAAAAATAGTTTTTTATTATTATTTAATTATTATTTTCGTATTTTAATTAAATCATTTTTTAAAATATTTTTTTTTTCACTTTTTTCTAAATTATTCATAAAAATATCCAAAAAATCATAAAATAAAAAATATTAGAAAAAATCTTGTTCTTTTTATAATATTTTTGATTTTAGGAATCAATAGGATTATTAGTTTTTATTTTAAGTTTATTTTAAATTATTTAAATTTTATTTTTTCTTAACTAATTATTTAGTTTGGGCTTTAAAATGGGCTTTAGGGACATTATTGACAATTTGGTGTTAACCCTAATTTGTTCCCTATATATACATGTGTTGCCTTGTTGAAAAAAGGGGAGAATGAAAAAAAACCTAAGAGGAGTGAGTGCCGTTTACCGTTATTTCTTTTCCTTCATCTATTACTGTTGTTTCTTTTTCTTCATCTTTTACCGTTATTTCTTTTTCTTCATCTATTACCATTATTTCTTTTTCTTCATCTATTACTGTTACGTTTATATATATAATTTTTAAATTGTTAGAGTTTATATATATATATATATATATATATATATATATATATATATATATATATATATATATATATATATATATATATATATATATATATATATATATATATATATATATATATATATATATATATATATATATATATATATATATATATATATATATATATATATATATATATAAGATTAATTTTTGATCGAATTATGTCGATACGATGTTTGCACATTTGTGTGCATGACGCGTGACATTTGTGTTAGTTCGATCTGATTGCGATGATCGCGTTTTTGTGTGAGCAATAATACTGTTTTTTGCTTAATTTCTTTTTCTTTGGCGATAAATTTTGTTTCGTCCGATTTAGATCTGGTTGCGATGAGCGCATTTCTGCGTTAGCAACATTGTTGGGTTATTTGGCACATTTAAAATTCATTATTGCTTTATTATTATTATTATTATTATTATTATTATTATTATTATTATTATTAGTATTATTATTATCATTATTTATTATTATGATCATTATTATCATTATTATTACCATTATTATTATTATTGTTATCATTAATTTATTAAAACTTGTTATAATATAAAAATCTGTTTTTTAAAATAAATAACATTAACATCTTTTCCAAATTAATATGAAAACCTATTATTTTTAAGAAAAACTTTTTTTTAGATAAATTTAAAATAATAACTAAAATCTTTTTTTTAAAATAATAACTAGAACCGTTATTTATTTTATTTTATTATTGTTCAATTCAAATTTCATTATCATATTGTATCTGCTCCTCTCATGTAACCTCGTGAACTTAACAATCGCTCTTTAAATTCTGCCTTTAAATTTCTGCTTGCATGGTTTAAATTATGACATTATCTCTCTGTTTGCATGATTCAATTATCTCACGCGTTTACCATTATTTCTGTCACATTGCACACATCCGAAGGTTAGGTCTAACTGTTTGGCCGCCGCGCCAATAGTCCGTAAAACTTCACACATTCAATTTCAAATCCTCAAAACTACAAACTACAAACCCTAATTTTCACAAATGCCTCGCCGCAGGCCAAATTACAATTTTACCCCTAGCATTAGGTCAAAGAGCCGCCGCGCTCATTTTAGGGTTTCCCGCCGCGGAATCCCTAACCTAACCCTAATTCACTTAACCATTCAACGTAGAGATTTGGAGTTTCTACACTCCACGTAAGCGTGTCCTTAAGATGCGTTTATTCCCCTTGAGACCTTGACCACAGTCAAGAAGTCTCTAACCTCCCTTTTGAGGGGAACTACAGTTACTCTGATTCCATTCCCGTAAGGATATGTAGGCACAAGATGCGATGTCTTGCCGAGTAAACTTAGAATTAACCCCTAGGTCTTTTTTTAATTTTCAATCCTTTGTATATACCCTAAAGCAAAATAATTAATGAAACAAATAAAAAAATAAACAAAAGGTTCCCGTAGAGTACTACGGAAGTTTAGGGTGCTAATACCTTCCCTAATCTTAACCAACCCCCGAACCTTAGATCTCTCCCCTTTAGGTTTTTCCTTTCTTTAACCTTTCCTTCGGATAAATCAAAGACCGGTTGTAAATGAATTAAGATTCAAGTTAATCAATAGCTTGACATCCAAATTTCACCGCAACAGAAAATGACAACTTCACTGGGGAGTCCTAATTTTTGAGGGTTATCCCTATCTTGTTTATTTTTCTTCATATATTTGTTTCATTAATATTTTTACTCATTTGTATATACGTTGTTCAGGGTACCTGCTTGGGAGTTACTGTGTTGTGAGATAAGTCCTACACCCGGACTTGAGTGACATTATTATAGGATGGCGATATATTCGACGAGGCTTATAGGGAGTGAGTCCCGACTAAGCTAAATCGAGAATCACCGCTTAGTTGAGACCCTTTTGAAAATGGTTCAGTTGATCGAGTGTAGTCATGAAAACTTTTACCATTATCGATTGGAGTCTGTGATACTGGGAACCGTAGTACCTTTACACCATCTTGGCCTTATCTAGGACGTAGTGCGGGAACTATGTGGGAGTAGTCCTACAATGGTTGCTACGCGATACTACACTCAAACGAGGTTCTCTTGAGAATATTATCGACCCTTGAGTCAGTCGAGAAGTTGATAATATCCAAAAGATGGGCTGATGACTTTGGGCACTTTTTAGAACCCTTGTTCTGCAGGTACAATTAACCTATAGTACACACCACTTTGGGAAGGGTAGACCTTGACTCCATTCATTGTTCCTCTAAAATTAGGACCTTTGTTTGCTTATGTGCGTTTGTGCTTTGCATCCATAAAGCATCATATCATTTCTAGTTTCAAGGAATTCAAAAGTCCTTTGCAAATTCAAGAAGTCCTACATTTTAAAGTCTAACAGCTTTTCTCGCTTTCCTAAAAGGGAATGTTTGCAATCGACCGTTGAAATTCTTGAGACCATTGCATGGCATTAGCATCACATTTTTGCATTGCATTTATCCCCGAGTTTCTCCTTCTTGGTCCTATCGTCTTCTAGTGTACCTTTCAGTTGTCAAGCTGATTCCTCGACACAGATATCAGACCAGAAACAGAACAGGAGTCACTTTGATCCTATTCTCATGACTTACACAGAGCTATATCCTGAATTAGTCCGGCAAAGACTGATCACTACAAAGGCTTTACCACCTCCTCTTAATCCTCCGGCTGGATTTAGGGCTGATCTCCATTGTGCTTCCCATGAGGAAGCCCCAGGCCATGACTTGGAGCATTGTTTTGCATTGAAGGCTAGAGTATGTGAATTGGTTAGAACTGGAATACTTGATTTTACAGACAGTCATCCGGATGTTCAGAAAAATCCCTTGCCAGTACATCAGAAATGAAGTTTTGTCACTAGGCCTTTTGTTTCTCGTTGTTTGCACTTTCCTTATTTTGTTTAAGTTGTTTGCTTTTAATTATGTTTGTACTTTCATTAATGAAATAAGCATTGCGACTTTTGATTCAATTCATTTCCGTCCATTTATTTGCATCTTTATGCTTTATTTTTCAAATGTTTACTTCTTGTCCAAAATTTTGATATGCTAAGATTGGAGGGAGGATGACGAAAACGTTATACCCATAATTGCTGTCAGTATGCTTTCAATCAAACCTTGTTAACGATGTAAGGCATTGTTTCAATTCCCAAACACTGGAGAAATAAGGAAGTTAATCCCTCATTACCCCCTTCGAGCCTAGAAGTTGGAGTTTCTTTCGTTACAAAAAATCCACAATTTTAACCTTGGGATGGGTAGTTCTCAGTTAACTTGGTTGTGTGTTCATACGATACACCTTTCATTAACAAATTTTCCTTCGCACACGTCAAACAAGTGTCGAAGATGTTTTCTAATCAAAAGGTCGATGATGGTTCACCGTAATCATTAAAATCAAACAGTCACTTTCCTTCACACAAAAAAATAATATAAAAAAAGCAAAAGAAGTCCCCTAAGTCAAAACCTATGAAGGAGACTTAGGCAAAACTGGGGCATCCCGCTGACTGTAAACTCTAAAATAAACAGTTCAGGCAAAATTTAGGGATAATACAAAGAGATTTTTAAATCCTTATCTTGAAAATCCTCAATGTCAAAACAATCAAATGTTATAGGGGAGTAGTGGCTGCCTTTTCATAGGTCCCTTTGACTTCTGAGTCATCATTGCTACGATCAATGAAATCCCTAACTTATGGGAACCTTAATGCATAGTATGAGTTAACTGAGCATAGGACTGAAGATCATCACGTAGATTGGGTGGGTACAAATAAATTTTGAGCCTTTATCTTTCGTTTCATAAACCGTGAACCAGGCCACGTCACAACCCTCAAAAGACCTAATTGAAGCAAGGTTATTTTGAAAGTATACTACAGCAAGGTTGCGTAACCTGACTCCTAAAGATCTTTGTGAATCATTTATTTTGGCAGTACACCTTTGTTTTAAACTTTGAGCGTCTTGAACCGTTGCGTTCTGACTAACGACTCATGTATTTTCCATCTTTCAAAAATAATTTTGATTTCAAAAGTCGCATGAACTTTGCATTACCATGTTTGTAGGAATATTTTTGTTTGCAAACTGGCTTTCCTCTAAGGAATTTTCAAACAATGAGAAACTTGGTCAAATGATCTTATCGGGGGCAAGTTCCTTTTACATCCTGTCAAAGAATTAGTTCAAGATTTGTTCAAGGAAATATCTTCTCAGATTTGGTTTATCCAGAGAATTGTTCAAGACTCAGACTGGGGCAAGCCCTCCGAGGATACAACAAAACAGTCGATTCCACGAATCAGACAGCTGAAGCAATTATCAATTCATTTGACCTGGGGCAGTTTACTTGCATAATCCCCAAGCAGTTATTCATCATTCCTACAGTGACTATCAACTTGATACAGTTTAACAGAATGACAGTGATCTCCGTGTTGAGGAATCAGTCCTCCAGTTTTGTCATCTCACAGAAAGAGTCGAGTCTTGTCGTCGACGTCTGCATTTGCATTTGATCATATGTCATAGCATAATTCCTACACATGTGCACATCTTGGGTGCTTTATTCCCCATTTACATTTCTAGCTTGGGTGCTTTACTCCCCATTTACATTTCTATCTTGGGTGCTTTACTCCCCATTTACATTTTTATCTTGGGTGCTTTACTCCCCATTTACATTTTTATCTTGGGTGCTTTACTCCCCATTTACATTTTTTATCTCGGGTGCTTTACTCCCCATTTACATGTCTATCTTGGGTGCTTTACTCCCCATTTACCTTCTATCCTTGGGTGTTTTATCCCCCATGTACCTTTATCCCGGGTGTTTTATTCCCCGTTTACCAGATATTCCTGGGTTTACCTAACATCATGGTGTTTTACCCCCATTTACTTTTTTTTCCCTGAGGTCGTGTTTTACTCGCGTCTTACCTTGTGGGCAAAATTTATTTACTTGGCATCATGGGTGTTTTATCCCCATTTGCGTTTTTCTCCTGAGCTCGTGTTTTACCCGCGTCTTACCTTGCGGACAATTTCTAATTTACTTGGCACCTATCAACAATTCTGTGTCGTGTCTACCCGACGTTCTTCCAGATATGACATGTCTTCTTCCCTAGTGCAATTCCTCGATGGGTCGTCCCCTGTGACGTTGTTTCGTCTGTATCCGTGCATTTGTCATTTTCATCATACGCATCATATCAGATTCATATCATATTTAGCATTATAGTTCGTTTTGTTTTGTCCATATCATTGCATAGCACTGCGTCTAAAGGCAAAATTTTCGGTTATCTGTATTTAAATCCCTCCACCACGATTTCTCGAGTCTCCGTTGCTCAAATCACCCGGTGAAGTTATTTAAATAGGGGCAACTATAATACCCCAAATTTTGCCCTAAGATTTGTCGTCGCATTTCATTGCATTTTTATTGCATTTAATCAATTACTAACAAATTTGTGTGGTCGTTTGACTTTTTGCAGATAAATATCATATGGCATGTATTTTTTTTCTAAAAAGTAAAAATGGCACAATTGGCAAGAGGACATGTGTAAGGAGTTGTGAGTGTAAGAGGTTGAGAGTTCGAATCTCACCTTTGTTACTTTTTGTTTTTTTATTATTTTTACTCTAAATTTTTCTATCTTTCATTAAAAAATAACAAAAATAGTTTTTTATTATTATTTAATTATTATTTTCGTATTTTAATTAAATCATTTTTTAAAATATTATTTTTTTTTCACTTTTTTCTAAATTATTCATAAAAATATCCAAAAAATCATAAAATAAAAAATATTAGAAAAAATCTTGTTCTTTTTATAATATTTTTGATTTTAGGAATCAATAGGATTATTAGTTTTTATTTTAAGTTTATTTTAAATTATTTAAATTTTATTTTTTCTTAACTAATTATTTAGTTTGGGCTTTAAAATGGGCTTTAGGGACATTATTGACAATTTGGTGTTAACCCTAATTTGTTCCCTATATATACATGTGTTGCCTTGTTGAAAAAAGGGGAGAATGAAAAAAAACCTAAGAGGAGTGAGTGTCGTTTACCGTTATTTCTTTTCCTTCATCTATTACTGTTGTTTCTTTTTCTTCATCTTTTACCGTTATTTCTTTTTCTTCATCTATTACCGTTATTTCTTTTTCTTCATCTATTACTGTTACGTTTATATATATAATTTTTAAATTGTTAGAGTTTATATATATATATATATATATATATATATATATATATATATATATATATATATATATATATATATATATATATATATATATATATATATATATATATATATATATATATATATATATATATATATATATATATATATATATATATATATATATATATATATATATATATATATAAGATTAATTTTTGATCGAATTATGTCGATACGATGTTTGCACATTTGTGTGCATGACGCGTGGCATTTGTGTTAGTTCGATCTGATTGCGATGATCGCGTTTTTGTGTGAGCAATAATACTGTTTTTTGCTTAATTTCTTTTTCTTTGCGATAAATTTTGTTTCGTCCGATTTAGATCTGGTTGCGATGAGCGCATTTCTGCGTTAGCAACATTGTTAGGTTATTTGGCACATTTAAAATTCATTATTGCTTTATTATTATTATTATTATTATTAGTATTATTATTATTATCATTATTTATTATTATGATCATTATTATCATTATTATTACCATTATTATTATTATTGTTATCATTAATTTATTAAAACTTGTTATAATATAAAAATCTGTTTTTTAAAATAAATAACATTAACATCTTTTCCAAATTAATATGAAAACCTATTATTTTTAAGAAAAACTTTTTTTTTAGATAAATTTAAAATAATAACTAAAATCTTTTTTTTAAAATAATAACTAGAACCGTTATTTATTTTATTTTATTATTGTTCAATTCAAATTTCATTATCATATTGTATCTGCTCCTCTCATGTAACCTCGCGAACTTAACAATCGCTCTTTAAATTATGCCTTTAAATTTCTGCTTGCATGGTTTAAATTATGACATTATCTCTCTGTTTGCATGATTCAATTATCTCACGCGTTTACCATTATTTCTGTCACATTGCACACATCCGAAGGTTAGGTCTAACTGTTTGGCCGCCGCGCCAATAGTCCGTAAAACTTCACACATTCAATTTCAAATCCTCAAAACTACAAACTACAAACCCTAATTTTCACAAATGCCTCGCCGCAGGCCAAATTACAATTTTACCCCTAGCATTAGGTCAAAGAGCCGCCGCGCTCATTTTAGGGTTTCCCGCCGCGGAATCCCTAACCTAACCCTAATTCACTTAACCATTCAACGTAGAGATTTGGAGTTTCTACACTCCACGTAAGCGTGTCCTTAAGATGCGTTTATTCCCCTTGAGACCTTGACCACAGTCAAGAAGTCTCTAACCTCCCTTTTGAGGGGAACTACAGTTACTCTGATTCCATTCCCGTAAGGATATGTAGGCACAAGATGCGATGTCTTGCCGAGTAAACTTAGAATTAACCCCTAGGTCTTTTTTTAATTTTCAATCCTTTGTATATACCCTAAAGCAAAATAATTAATGAAACAAATAAAAAAATAAACAAAAGGTTCCCGTAGAGTACTACGGAAGTTTAGGGTGCTAATACCTTCCCTAATCTTAACCAACCCCCGAACCTTAGATCTCTCCCCTTTAGGTTTTTCCTTTCTTTAACCTTTCCTTCGGATAAATCAAAGACCGGTTGTAAATGAATTAAGATTCAAGTTAATCAATAGCTTGACATCCAAATTTCACCGCAACAGAAAATGACGACTTCACTGGGGAGTCCTAATTTTTGAGGGTTATCCCTATCTTGTTTATTTTTCTTCATATATTTGTTTCATTAATATTTTTACTCATTTGTATATACGTTGTTCAGGGTACCTGCTTGGGAGTTACTGTGTTGTGAGATAAGTCCTACACCCGGACTTGAGTGACATTATTATAGGATGGCGATATATTCGACGAGGCTTATAGGGAGTGAGTCCCGACTAAGCTAAATCGAGAATCACCGCTTAGTTGAGACCCTTTTGAAAATGGTTCAGTTGATCGAGTGTAGTCATGAAAACTTTTACCATTATCGATTGGAGTCTGTGATACTGGGAACCGTAGTACCTTTACACCATCTTGGCCTTATCTAGGACGTAGTGCGGGAACTATGTGGGAGTAGTCCTACAATGGTTGCTACGCGATACTACACTCAAACGAGGTTCTCTTGAGAATATTATCGACCCTTGAGTCAGTCGAGAAGTTGATAATATCCAAAAGATGGGCTGATGACTTTGGGCACTTTTTAGAACCCTTGTTCTGCAGGTACAATTAACCTATAGTACACACCACTTTGGGAAGGGTAGACCTTGACTCCATTCATTGTTCCTCTAAAATTAGGACCTTTGTTTGCTTATGTGCGTTTGTGCTTTGCATCCATAAAGCATCATATCATTTCTAGTTTCAAGGAATTCAAAAGTCCTTTGCAAATTCAAGAAGTCCTACATTTTAAAGTCTAACAGCTTTTCTCGCTTTCCTAAAAGGGAATGTTTGCAATCGACCGTTGAAATTCTTGAGACCATTGCATGGCATTAGCATCACATTTTTGCATTGCATTTATCCCCGAGTTTCTCCTTCTTGGTCCTATCGTCTTCTAGTGTACCTTTCAGTTGTCAAGCTGATTCCTCGACACAGATATCAGACCAGAAACAGAACAGGAGTCACTTTGATCCTATTCTCATGACTTACACAGAGCTATATCCTGAATTAGTCCGGCAAAGACTGATCACTACAAAGGCTTTACCACCTCCTCTTAATCCTCCGGCTGGATTTAGGGCTGATCTCCATTGTGCTTCCCATGAGGAAGCCCCAGGCCATGACTTGGAGCATTGTTTTGCATTGAAGGCTAGAGTATGTGAATTGGTTAGAACTGGAATACTTGATTTTACAGACAGTCATCCGGATGTTCAGAAAAATCCCTTGCCAGTACATCAGAAATGAAGTTTTGTCACTAGGCCTTTTGTTTCTCGTTGTTTGCACTTTCCTTATTTTGTTTAAGTTGTTTGCTTTTAATTATGTTTGTACTTTCATTAATGAAATAAGCATTGCGACTTTTGATTCAATTCATTTCCGTCCATTTATTTGCATCTTTATGCTTTATTTTTCAAATGTTTACTTCTTGTCCAAAATTTTGATATGCTAAGATTGGAGGGAGGATGACGAAAACGTTATACCCATAATTGCTGTCAGTATGCTTTCAATCAAACCTTGTTAACGATGTAAGGCATTGTTTCAATTCCCAAACACTGGAGAAATAAGGAAGTTAATCCCTCGTTACCCCCTTCGAGCCTAGAAGTTGGAGTTTCTTTCGTTACAAAAAATCCACAATTTTAACCTTGGGATGGGTAGTTCTCAGTTAACTTGGTTGTGTGTTCATACGATACACCTTTCATTAACAAATTTTCCTTCGCACACGTCAAACAAGTGTCGAAGATGTTTTCTAATCAAAAGGTCGATGATGGTTCACCGTAATCATTAAAATCAAACAGTCACTTTCCTTCACACAAAAAAATAATATAAAAAAAGCAAAAGAAGTCCCCTAAGTCAAAACCTATGAAGGAGACTTAGGCAAAACTGGGGCATCCCGCTGACTGTAAACTCTAAAATAAACAGTTCAGGCAAAATTTAGGGATAATACAAAGAGATTTTTAAATCCTTATCTTGAAAATCCTCAATGTCAAAACAATCAAATGTTATAGGGGAGTAGTGGCTGCCTTTTCATAGGTCCCTTTGACTTCTGAGTCATCATTGCTACGATCAATGAAATCCCTAACTTATGGGAACCTTAATGCATAGTATGAGTTAACTGAGCATAGGACTGAAGATCATCACGTAGATTGGGTGGGTACAAATAAATTTTGAGCCTTTATCTTTCGTTTCATAAACCGTGAACCAGGCCACGTCACAACCCTCAAAAGACCTAATTGAAGCAAGGTTATTTTGAAAGTATACTACAGCAAGGTTGCGTAACCTGACTCCTAAAGATCTTTGTGAATCATTTATTTTGGCAGTACACCTTTGTTTTAAACTTTGAGCGTCTTGAACCGTTGCGTTCTGACTAACGACTCATGTATTTTCCATCTTTCAAAAATAATTTTGATTTCAAAAGTCGCATGAACTTTGCATTACCATGTTTGTAGGAATATTTTTGTTTGCAAACTGGCTTTCCTCTAAGGAATTTTCAAACAATGAGAAACTTGGTCAAATGATCTTATCGGGGGCAAGTTCCTTTTACATCCTGTCAAAGAATTAGTTCAAGATTTGTTCAAGGAAATATCTTCTCAGATTTGGTTTATCCAGAGAATTGTTCAAGACTCAGACTGGGGCAAGCCCTCCGAGGATACAACAAAACAGTCGATTCCACGAATCAGACAGCTGAAGCAATTATCAATTCATTTGACCTGGGGCAGTTTACTTGCATAATCCCCAAGCAGTTATTCATCATTCCTACAGTGACTATCAACTTGATACAGTTTAACAGAATGACAGTGATCTCCGTGTTGAGGAATCAGTCCTCCAGTTTTGTCATCTCACAGAAAGAGTCGAGTCTTGTCGTCGACGTCTGCATTTGCATTTGATCATATGTCATAGCATAATTCCTACACATGTGCACATCTTGGGTGCTTTATTCCCCATTTACATTTCTAGCTTGGGTGCTTTACTCCCCATTTACATTTCTATCTTGGGTGCTTTACTCCCCATTTACATTTTTATCTTGGGTGCTTTACTCCCCATTTACATTTTTATCTTGGGTGCTTTACTCCCCATTTACATTTTTTATCTCGGGTGCTTTACTCCCCATTTACATGTCTATCTTGGGTGCTTTACTCCCCATTTACCTTCTATCCTTGGGTGTTTTATCCCCCATGTACCTTTATCCCGGGTGTTTTATTCCCCGTTTACCAGATATTCCTGGGTTTACCTAACATCATGGTGTTTTACCCTCATTTACTTTTTTTTCCCTGAGGTCGTGTTTTACTCGCGTCTTACCTTGTGGGCAAAATTTATTTACTTGGCATCATGGGTGTTTTATCCCCATTTGCGTTTTTCTCCTGAGCTCGTGTTTTACCCGCGTCTTACCTTGCGGACAATTTCTAATTTACTTGGCACCTATCAACAATTCTGTGTCGTGTCTACCCGACGTTCTTCCAGATATGACATGTCTTCTTCCCTAGTGCAATTCCTCGATGGGTCGTCCCCTGTGACGTTGTTTCGTCTGTATCCGTGCATTTGTCATTTTCATCATACGCATCATATCAGATTCATATCATATTTAGCATTATAGTTCGTTTTGTTTTGTCCATATCATTGCATAGCACTGCGTCTAAAGGCAAAATTTTCGGTTATCTGTATTTAAATCCCTCCACCACGATTTCTCGAGTCTCCGTTGCTCAAATCACCCGGTGAAGTTATTTAAATAGGGGCAACTATAATACCCCAAATTTTGCCCTAAGATTTGTCGTCGCATTTCATTGCATTTTTATTGCATTTAATCAATTACTAACAAATTTGTGTGGTCGTTTGACTTTTTGCAGGTAAATATCATATGGCATGTATTTTTTTTCTAAAAAGTAAAAATGGCACAATTGGCAAGAGGACATGTGTAAGGAGTTGTGAGTGTAAGAGGTTGAGAGTTCGAATCTCACCTTTGTTACTTTTTGTTTTTTTATTATTTTTACTCTAAATTTTTCTATCTTTCATTAAAAAATAACAAAAATAGTTTTTTATTATTATTTAATTATTATTTTCGTATTTTAATTAAATCATTTTTTAAAATATTATTTTTTTTTCACTTTTTTCTAAATTATTCATAAAAATATCCAAAAAATCATAAAATAAAAAATATTAGAAAAAATCTTGTTCTTTTTATAATATTTTTGATTTTAGGAATCAATAGGATTATTAGTTTTTATTTTAAGTTTATTTTAAATTATTTAAATTTTATTTTTTCTTAACTAATTATTTAGTTTGGGCTTTAAAATGGGCTTTAGGGACATTATTGACAATTTGGTGTTAACCCTAATTTGTTCCCTATATATACATGTGTTGCCTTGTTGAAAAAAGGGGAGAATGAAAAAAAACCTAAGAGGAGTGAGTGTCGTTTACCGTTATTTCTTTTCCTTCATCTATTACTGTTGTTTCTTTTTCTTCATCTTTTACCGTTATTTCTTTTTCTTCATCTATTACCGTTATTTCTTTTTCTTCATCTATTACTGTTACGTTTATATATATAATTTTTAAATTGTTAGAGTTTATATATATATATATATATATATATATATATATATATATATATATATATAAGATTAATTTTTGATCGAATTATGTCGATACGATGTTTGCACATTTGTGTGCATGACGCGTGGCATTTGTGTTAGTTCGATCTGATTGCGATGATCGCGTTTTTGTGTGAGCAATAATACTGTTTTTTGATTAATTTCTTTTTCTTTGCGATAAATTTTGTTTCGTCCGATTTAGATCTGGTTGCGATGAGCGCATTTCTGCGTTAGCAACATTGTTAGGTTATTTGGCACATTTAAAATTCATTATTGCTTTATTATTATTATTATTATTATTATTATTATTATTATTAGTATTATTATTATTATCATTATTTATTATTATGATCATTATTATCATTATTATTACCATTATTATTATTATTGTTATCATTAATTTATTAAAACTTGTTATAATATAAAAATCTGTTTTTTAAAATAAATAACATTAACATCTTTTCCAAATTAATATGAAAACCTATTATTTTTAAGAAAAACTTTTTTTTTAGATAAATTTAAAATAATAACTAAAATCTTTTTTTTTAAAATAATAACTAGAACCGTTATTTATTTTATTTTATTATTGTTCAATTCAAATTTCATTATCATATTGTATCTGCTCCTCTCATGTAACCTCGCGAACTTAACAATCGCTCTTTAAATTATGCCTTTAAATTTCTGCTTGCATGGTTTAAATTATGACATTATCTCTCTGTTTGCATGATTCAATTATCTCACGCGTTTACCATTATTTCTGTCACATTGCACACATCCGAAGGTTAGGTCTAACTGTTTGGCCGCCGCGCCAATAGTCCGTAAAACTTCACACATTCAATTTCAAATCCTCAAAACTACAAACTACAAACCCTAATTTTCACAAATGCCTCGCCGCAGGCCAAATTACAATTTTACCCCTAGCATTAGGTCAAAGAGCCGCCGCGCTCATTTTAGGGTTTCCCGCCGCGGAATCCCTAACCTAACCCTAATTCACTTAACCATTCAACGTAGAGATTTGGAGTTTCTACACTCCACGTAAGTGTGTCCTTAAGATGCGTTTATTCCCCCTGAGACCTTGACCACAGTCAAGAAGTCTCTAACCTCCCTTTTGAGGGGAACTACAGTTACTCTGATTCCATTCCCGTAAGGATATGTAGGCACAAGATGCGATGTCTTGCCGAGTAAACTTAGAATTAACCCCTAGGTCTTTTTTTAATTTTCAATCCTTTGTATATACCCTAAAGCAAAATAATTAATGAAACAAATAAAAAAATAAACAAAAGGTTCCCGTAGAGTACTACGGAAGTTTAGGGTGCTAATACCTTCCCTAATCTTAACCAACCCCCGAACCTTAGATCTCTCCCCTTTAGGTTTTTCCTTTCTTTAACCTTTCCTTCGGATAAATCAAAGACCGGTTGTAAATGAATTAAGATTCAAGTTAATCAATAGCTTGACATCCAAATTTCACCGCAACAGTGGTTTTGTGGTATCAAGGGTTGTTTCTTTTTAGTGGGGACTGTTGATGGTAAGCTTGCTATTGTGAATATGCTGCTGTGTTTTATGACAGATAAAGGGACATGGTGTATGGACTGAAATCATTTATCGTGACTGGTATTGTCCTTTTTGCAAGTGGCTTGGTTAAAGGTTGTACCAGCTCAAGTTTGGTGCAGCTATTTGTGGTCTTTGTGGGGTCACAGAACTGGAACTTTCACAAAATTGGTATAGTAATTTCACGTGACTGCTCAAATGGCTCTTTTGATTCTCTTTTTTTATATATATTTTTTACAATTCATGTGATATGTAAGAATTATTATAACATTGTGTGGCCTGATTATTTTGTAGAGAAAAAGAAAGGCTTTCTTATTTTCTTGCAGAGTTTTTTTTGTTGTGCAGAGTGTAGCAGCTGTACCCTATTCTGCACTTTGGTGTTTGCTATGAAGGAGTTTCCATAAAACTTTATCTCACTTTTTCATGCTCGGTCTCAATTGTCTCATTACCTATCCTGTTTGAAGCCACGAGAGGTACCAGATTGGCCCCAGCATGTCCTTGCATTACTCATTTCCAATGGTCACGAGAATCAATGCTTTGATCGTGAGGTTCAGATCCAATAGCAGTTTGATAAAACAAAATCTCAGCACCTTGAAGCGCCATTGCCCGGGCTGCCTCTGGAAACTACTGATCTCAGCAAATAGCGACTCCAATTTTTGCATATTTTGTTTGGAAAACCTTAAATCTAGTGTCACCCGGATTAAAATAGAACTTTTCTTCATAACCATCAGCATCAATAATGGCTATTGAGTTATAATGTGCATTGTTTGCCTCCTCGATGAAGCTAATTGGTATGACTATACCTAACTCTCTGCAAGTTTCTTATAATTGTAGGATGATCCTTATAGGGTTTAGCTCCTTGAAAGAAACCCTCTCTTTGTGTCTGACAGAACTAATAGCCTGAATGAATGAGAATAATGTTTGCATCGAGTTTATGAGCATCTCGAACAAGCCTTTCAGCGGTGGCGACATCGTTTGAGACATCATCCGTGCAGGCAAACTGAAGAGCAGAAACAACAACTTTTCTACCCTTGGTTTCCATGCTTTTTTTTGTGTGTGTGATAGCAGGCTGGCTTTGTTATTCGCATAATTTCCATTTTTTTTCAATTGCAGATGCAACTACTTTGGGTCAAAAGTCCTCATGGAAAGAAAACTGGCCTTGGGCACTTGTAATAAGTTCGCTGTTGGTTTGAACAAAAGGACTTGTGTTTCTATGACTTGTGGGATTCTCATGTGGGCCTTGTTCTTTTAATTACTCGGTTGTAAATAGATATAAAAATAGATTTCTTTCTTTTGTGATTCTCTTGCCAAGTAATTGGATCATGGGCTTGTATAAATTTTTAATTGTTGCAATAAACTTTGATTGGGCTTGTACTATCAACACCTTCCATTTTATTTTTCAAGCGGCCTTATAAATGAACATGCCATATTGTTGAATTTATTTCGCAATTCTCCGAATTTTCAATTGACAACTTGAACTTCGTATCCCCGCATCCACTTCCATGAATATTTTAAGTTGAGTCTTGCATCAATAATAAATATTACTCTGGATGTTTAAATAAACTACAACTTTTATTAAGAAAATCATTGAACCAGACAACGTTTTGAATCTGTCATAGTCTTGACAACTCGATTCACTCATAACCAACTTGGCTTGTGACACAACATTCAGTTAGATCTTCTGGCACACCTACCAAATGATTATCAAAATTTAGCCTATCTTAAACCTAATTTGATTAACAAACTAAGTTGATAAACCAAAACAAAAAGAACCTCAACACCTACTACACATATCCCTGACTCAAATGAGAGCTAATGCAGTTCAATTAGAACTTCATGGCAGGAGCAACACACATATGTTTTTGAATTTTCGAATAACGTTAGTGGGTGAATGTATAGGTAATAGTAATATACAGGTAGGACAAATTTGGGGTATGATAGATGCCCCTATCTAATTAACTTAAACTGAGTAAGATGAATTGTTATGGAATTCACTCTTTCAAGGTAGAAGTCAATTAGATATGAAGAAAACCCTGAATTTGTCCGAAAAGAAAGCTCGGGAATTGTAGAAACTGGTTAAAGGTAAACCTTTGAGTAAACTGAGGATTACTGGCAAAAGATCACCATCACCAAAAGGATGATGGGACGAAACACATACGACTATTATCACCAAAAAAGATGATAGAGTAAACACCCACAAACAATATCACACAATCTGACATCAATCCAGATGATAGACCCCCCACCAAAAGGATGACTGAGCGAAACACACACAAACAGTATTGCACAATCTGACACCAATCTAGATGACAGACCCCCCACCAAAAGGATGACGGAGCGAAAAACACACAAACAATATCGCACAATCTAACACCAATCCAGATGACAGACCCCCCACCAAAAGGATGACGGATCGAAACACAAACAAACACTATCGCACAATCTATCACCAATCCAAGTGACAGACCCCCCACCAAAAGGATGACGGAGCGAAACACAAACAAACATTATCGCACAATCTATCACCAATCCAAGTGACAGACCCCCCACCAAAAGGATGACGGAGCGAAACACACGCAAACAAATATCGCACAATCTATTACCAATCCAAGCGACAGACCCCCCATCAAAAGGATGACGGAGCGAAACACAAACATAAATAAATATCACACAACTTATCACCAATCTAAGTGATAGACCCCCCACCAAAAGGATGACGGAGCGAAACACAAACATAAATAAATATCGCACAACCTATCACCAATCCAAGTGATAGACCCCCCACCAAAAGGATGACGGGGCGAAACATACACACATGTTGCTATCACCAAAAGGATGATAGAACAAACACAAATTGAAGGCTACCAACACCAAAAAGGATGCAGGCTAGGTTGAACCGACGAAGTTCGGCTATCACTAAAAGGATGATAGTAAGGCAATTGACAACAGTCACGCTTGCTGTATACAACTCATTGGGGAACACCCAAGAGGAAGATTGGGTTGAAATGAATCAGCGGGGACGACCACTGACTTGCTTAGAGATCATAATTTTGTTGAAATGATTTCATGGTTACGCCCATGAACTTTGTAGAGGATGCCCCTGACTGGGCTGAGTTTGTCTTGATTTCTTGTCTTGGTCAACAAAAGGTCGAACAACTTCGTGAGGAACGCTCACGGCTTTGCTGAAGATGCCCCTGTCTAGGCTGAATCTTGCATTGAAACTCTTGGATTTACCCAACAAAAGGTTGAACAACTTCATGGAGGAAAACCCACGGTCTTGAATGGTATGCCCATGACTGGGTTGAATGTTGATTTGCATATCTGATCAACCACGAGGTTGAAATACAACATGGGAGACACCAATGGTCTTGAAAAGATGCCCCTGACTGGGCTGAATCTTGCTTTAAATGACTTTGAATATCGTGGGAGAAACCCACGCCTGCAGAGGATTACCCCTGACTGGGCTGATGATTGCTTTGAAGCTCTTGAATTTTGTGGGAGAAACCCACAATCTTGCAAAAAATGCCCCTGATTGGGCTGATGATTGCTTTGAAGCTCTTGAATTTTGTGGGAGAAACCCACAATCTTGCAAAAAATGCCCCTGGCTGGGCTGATGATGGTATTGGAAATCTTCAAGATTGATCTTGGACCTTGACTTGCATATATGAATGCTGGATGATAAATGATATTCCATACGAGTGGAAGTACAAATGCAAATGCTGACGCGCGGAGATGCAAGAGCTGGGGAAGTATGGTATGATTGGAGTATGCATATGATGCAAGATGCTTATGATGTTGAATGTGATGCGTATGATGCACATGATTGCAGATGGGTGATTGGAAATGCAGGGAGATGCCAGCATGGTGGATTTCTGGTAGTTGCCAATGCGGATTGGACTTTGGGTGGTGGGAGGGATTGACTTCCTCGACACGCCGTTTGCTGAAGATGTCTTGATTGAAGCAGACGATGATGCTCTATATGCCCCAAGTATAAGTACTTAGTGATTTATTGTGAATTTGCTTCAGAGAAGGTTGCAACTCTGCTTGATGGTCGGGATGACCTGGTCTTGCCCCAGTCTGAATATGGTAATGATATGCCCCTGCTCGAGCTGTTGAATAATTTGCCCCAGCCTGTGGGCTTTGAAATAATCTTGCCTCGTGTACGCCACTGAAAGTCAGGTTCCTCCCTGATTGCCCCTCGTTGAGATGTCCTTGAATACCTAACACTGATTTGCAATTAAAATTGTACATTCATAAATGGTAATATTAATGCAAAGTTCAATGTAAGTTTTGAAAAAGTGTGTCATTTATTGAGAGTGTCGTGGTAGTGAGACGAATGGACAATTAGCTCAAACGTTGTGCTGATTTTGATTGGTGTGAAAGATTTATCAAGAGAAGTGACACCAATGCTGATGATTAGAAATCATGTAAGGAGTCAGGTTACGCAACCTCGCAATAGTATGCTTTCAGAATAAACCTCGCCTCAATTAGGTCTTTCGAGGGTTGTAACATGGTCTGGTTCACGGTTATGAAACAAAGGATTCTAGGCTCAAAGTATGATTTGTACCCACCCCTTCTTCTTGATGATCTACAGTCCTACGTTCAGTTAATTCTGCACCTATCTTGACAGTGTAGGCTTGAAGGTTCAAGGTTTGCTCGACGTGGCAGTCACCTTATTTTGATGGATGTCAGTGCCCCTTTGTTTTGGGTGACCACTGAATCTTATTTTGTTTTTGTTGAGGATTTCGGGGTCCTCTTTTGCTTTTGTTTTGATTGATCCCTAACTTTTGCATGGATTGACTTTGCTTGTCAGATCCATCGGGATTGCCTTGATTTTGCTTAAGTCCCCTCTAAG
The DNA here is from genome assembly GCA_963859935.3 of Lathyrus sativus. Lineage (NCBI taxonomy): Eukaryota > Viridiplantae > Streptophyta > Magnoliopsida > Fabales > Fabaceae > Lathyrus > Lathyrus sativus. The sequence continues at coordinate 50,100,757 of OZ012737.1, forward strand.
GTGTTTGACTTAGTAGGCTTTTTGATTTTTTATTTTTTGGAAGGTTGTGACTGCCATGTCATGGGTATTTGATGAAACCGTCTTCTGGATTTTGCTTGTTGATTCGAGTGCGGGGTTGAATTGACTGAACACTACCCTACCCCAGGTTGAATGTAAAGGGTTGAATATCCGAAGGAAACTACTACTTCTAGGCTCGAAGCAGTTTACTAGGGATTAACTCCTTATATCTCCAGTGATTAGGGGATTGAAGCAATGCCTGTACATCATTGACGAGATTCTATCTGAAAGTATACGGTTTGCAATTATGGGTATCTCGTGTTCATCATCCTCCCTCAAATCATGCAAAACAATAGTGAATAGAGTGAAGTGAATAAATGTGTCGGTGATAAGTGAAGATGAGTGAATACGACATAACTAATTCAAAACATGCATAAACGATACATTAATGAAAACCGAATACGAATGACAATTGTTCAAAGCATAAAGTACTTAAACAAACAAAGACAAAATATAAGAACTGCAAATAATGAAATGGCAACATGAATGCCTTCTTCGAGGAATGAACTTTGACTTGACTGGATTTGATCTGAATAACGCTATTTGTTCAGCGGCATTGGATTGTTGATAACGTTTGGGGACTTCCCATTAAAGTTGATAGCATCCTTGTCGATCATGTCTTGGATCTTGTGCTTGAAGGCCCTGCAGTCCTCAATGGTGTGACCTGGAGCGCCCTTATGAAACTCACAATGAGCATTCGCATCGTAGTCGGCAGGAATGACAGTTGGGGGAGACAAATCTCTCGGAACAATAGCCTTTTTCTCCATCAACTGAGCAAAGATACTAGCATATGTCATTGGAAGGCGATCAAATACTCTATCAGGCTTCCACATCCTCTGATGACGCTATTGGCGAGCACCTTGTTGTTGTTGAGCAGCTTGCATCTGTTGTTGCTGAGGAGGAAACTGATATCCTTGCTGGTTGTAGGCCTGTTGCTGAGGAGCTTGTTGCTGTGGCATTTGAGCTTGCACTGCTTGAACAGCTGGTTGATAAGGCATTGGAGCATATTGTGCAACAGCAACATACGGATACTGATAATAGGGAACTTGATAAGGCATAGGAGCAGGAACTTGTTGAGAAGCTTTCCCTTTTTGCAAAGAAATGGCATTTGTTTCGCCCTCTTTCTTTTTGTATCCATTGAAAGGCTTCTTGGCATTGGCCTGGTTGTTAGAACCTCCTGGGATCTTTCCACTCTTCAACCCTTCTTCAATTCTCTCACCAACGATCACCAAGTCATAGAATCCAGTGGAGACACTACCGATCAACTTCTCATAGTATTGGCCTTGCAAGGTGCCCATGAAAATGTCAATCAGTTCACGGTTAACAAGAGGTGGATGCATCCTTGCGGCTAGCTCTCTCCATCGTTGCGCGTACTCCTTGAAGGATTCGTTGTCCTTCTGAGTCATACTTTGAAGTTGAGTACGATTTGGAGCAAGATCAATGTTGTACTTATACTGCTTGACAAATGCATCGGCTAGCTCGGCCCAAGTGCGCACACTGTTACGTTCCAGCTGCATATACCATTCGAGTGATGCCCCAGACAAACTGTCTTGGAACCAATGAATCATGAGCTTTTCGTCTCTGGCATAGGCAGCCATCTTGCGACAATACATCTTCAGATGAATGTTTGGGCAACTGAGACCTTTGTACTTCGAAAACTCAGGCACCTTGAACTTGGGAGGAATGGCAACATCAGGCACCAAGCATAATTCCAAAGCACTGAAGGAATTTGAACGGTTCCCCTCCATGGCTCGAAGTTTCTCGGCTAGATCTCAACACATCTTCATGGCTTCTGAATCCTGAGCAGCAACAGGACTGGAAATGGGGATAGCAGCATGATAGTTCTGAATGTCGTCATAATGATCCATCAAAGTATCTTCGGTATGGGGAGTTGGGATCTGCACGACAGTAGGCGGGGCCTGCGGGATAGCTCCAATGGTAACTCCGGGCGCTGGGGTTGGACGAGAAGTATTTCCTTCGGCTGCGTTATTGAAGTTCAATGGCATCCCATTAGGATTTGGAATTGGAACCAAAGGGATTGCGGTAGACCCTTGTCCTTGACCATTGTTGTTAACGACAGCAGCAGCTTCACGTTGCTCTTCCTCTCTTCTGGCCGTGAGGATGGCTTCGAGAATCTGGTCAATATTTCCTTTGATGGAGTCCAACTCTTCTCTGAAGGAAACTTGCTCCTGCTGAATCTGCTCCATCATTCATCTTGTATTGGCTCTAGTTGCGTACTGGTGTCGAGGAATCAGCTTGATTTACTGGATATGAAGGAAAGAGAAACATGAGAAACTGTTGAAGGAAGGAGAATGCAAGATGCACAACAAATGAGATGCAATGCAAATGACATGCAATGCAAGATGCAAGATCCAGGATCACAGGATCAAAAATTCAAACAATTATGAGATTAGCCGAGTGGACGGTTCAAGGATCACAGTCACTGCTCAAAGAAAACCCCCACGGGTAAGATTCTAAAATGGGTGGGTGCCTAGAGTCATGGACATCTTTCAAAGATATTACTGCCATGACAAAGCCTCATCACGACGATAATATCCTTAAAAGAATCTCCTCTAGGTGAGGTTCTCGTATCTTCCACGCGAGAAAGACTTCTCGGAGGCATCAACTACACAACCATCGACACACGGATTCTAGAAAAGGTTCTCAGAGTCATAGATCGAGGTTGAAAATATTACTGTAAGGAAGTAATACGTTCAAGGGATCTCATCTGATTGGGGCGTTCGTATTTAATCCACATAGAATTAACACTACCAACCACCATGGATAAAACGGTTAATGGTCCTTGGGATCAACGATTCAGACTCGAAAACATTATTTCTATGGCAAAGACTCACCACAACAAAAACATCTCCAAGGAATCTACTCCAAGCGGGGTTTTCGCTTCAACTCATCGTGAAAGACTCCATGCAAGTCTCCACTACACAACCACCATCCTAATCCTAGGGTTATACTCGGACTCGGGTGTAGAGCCATCTCATAAAGTAACCATAAGCATAACAACCCCCACAATACCTCAAGCACAAGTAACCAAGACAAGGATACCAATAAATAATCGAGAAGAAAATAAAAAAAAGCTAACAACTCGAGCTAAGATAGGCTCGACTCTCTCTTGCATGGAGCAAAGTCCCCAGCAGAGTCGCCACCTGTCGCACCTCGAAAATTCATTCCGAACATACGACCCTCGCGCAAAAGGCGCGGAAATGCGGTTCGACAGAGTCGCCACCGAACTTTATTTTTCCCGAATGAACGGGAGAGGAAAATATCGAGAAAACATCATAAACGCGGAAGGAACACGGCCGTCTCAACCATATTCCTGGGTTCGGGAGTCGGTTACGCGAGGGGAAGGTATTAGCACCCCTCACATCCGTCGTACTCGACGGGAACCTCTTAATTCGAGTTGTGATGGATGTTAGCTAAACTTAATTCTTCTCTTCTCACTACTAAATGCTAAAGGATACTATAAAGGGATAAAGACATTAGGGGAAAGGGGATGGTTAGAGGATAGGGTGCTCGCCAAGGATTGGGGCCCTTGTGCCTACGTATGCTCATTCGGACGAGAATGAGAAATCAGAGCGTCGTAGTTCGACTACGGGAAAGGATGGGGGAAATGGGAGATGGAGGAGATTGTGCTCGCCAAGATCATCGCAATCTTGTGCCTACGTATCTTACATTCAAGAGTGAATGAAGAATCAGAGCAGTCGTAGTTCGTGGATACGACCACGAAAGAAACGGGTTTGAATTGGATTTGATGTGGGTACGGATGATGATTACTCGAAGTTTAAGAAAGACTTCTCAGACCCAAGTAATCGGGAGAGCGAACCACAGACTTGGAACACTCTCTTTTTCATCATGAAGGAATGATGTGTTTGAAAGGATAAGGTTGAAATGATGACGATCACTTGAAGCCTAAGAAAGACTTCACAGACCCCAAGTAATCGGGAAAGCGAACCAAAGACTTGGAACACTCTCTTTTTCTTCGTAAAAGAAGGTTGTTTGAATTTGAAATGGTGTATAGAAGGATGAGATTGGTCGGATGACGACTACTTGAAGCTTGAGAAAGGTTTCTCGGATCCAAGTAGTCGGGAGAGCGAACCAAAGACTTGGGACACTCTCTTTTTCTTCGTAAAAGAAGGTTGTTTGAATTTGAAATGGTGTATAGAAGGATGAGATTGGTCGGATGACGACTACTTGAAGCTTGAGAAAGGTTTCTCGGATCCAAGTAGTCGGGAGAGCGAACCAAAGACTTGGGACACTCTCTTTTTTCATCGTAAAAGAAGTTGTTTGAATTTCAAATGGTGTATAGAAGGATGAGATTGGTCGGATGACGACTACTTGAAGCTTGAGAAAGGTTTCTCGGATCCAAGTAGTCGGGAGAGCGAACCAAAGACTTGGGACACTCTCTTTTTTCATCGTAAAAGAAGTTGTTTGAAAGGTGAGTGAAAGGATGAATAATTGGAGATGGTTGAATATTGTCGAGTTTGTTAATATTATTTAAAGGAGTCAATTTGTCACATAGGAATAAGATAACTCGCATATAAACAACTAAAAGCAAGATCAAAGACTTGAACCTACTCTTTACACCTTGAAAAGAATTGAATAGTTGTTAGTTGATTGATAGTTTGTTTCGAAAATCCTCTTGACGTTGGATCAAGGGTTTAACTCATTATCGCGTGCAAAACGTGTTGGAAATGAAATGGTTTGAAAGAAGAGACCGACATGACTTACGCATCAAGGGTCGAGTTGTAATAGTTTGATGGCAAATGCGTATGAGCATTCGACTTACGAGGTTGTTTGAAAATGGCTCGATGATGAATCGAGAATTAGTTTGAAAATAGTTTGATCCGCTCTAGTCCCTATGGGTGCTCCTAGGAGATAAAGTAATAATCAAAGAAATACGAAACATACATCGGAAAGGGATACATGTAAGTTACACGGGATTGCACGAAATAAAGGGGTCTCATTGTCAGGTAGCCTAAGAGAAAGCCGTGTGTGTGCATTTGTGTTCTAAACTACGCCTTGAGCAAAGTCGGGCACGACTTAAAATTAAGATACCTGCAAATAACCAATGATACAACAGTCCACCAATTTAGCTTTTTAGGATTTCGATAGTTTATTATGTATTTTCGAATATGGGTTAATAAATATGAATAAATATGATATGATAATAATATATAGTAAGATAAATATGATAATATGAGTAATATGAATAAAATGGATAAAAAACGATAAAAATGGAAAATGAAAAGTTTGAAAAAAAAAGTTGGTCTCGGATCCTTTGTTTCACGCCAATAATTTGACGGTTAAACGTTGGTAATCTCGTCATCGACCCTAACGCAATAAAAGAAAATATAATCGAACGTAAAAACCAAAATTTATATCCAAATAACTCTAACAATATTAATAAAGAATATTAACATTATGATTAAAAGAAAAAGAGTATATACATGAAATTAAATAAAAATCTCCATAAAAAGTTTGGCCAAATTATTTATAACAACTTTTAAAACTCTAAAGAATAAAAAGAAATGGGGGGGGGGGTGATGGATCAGAATGTGGAGTTTGAATATGAATGAGCATCATATGGGCACACAGGCCCATCAGCTCATAAAGAAAGTAAAAAAAACGTGACAAAAGTGTCACTATGGGCCTTTCCGTGAACCTTATTACCAGAAAAAAACAAAATGCCACCTACTTGCTTTTTTATCCCCACACGAGGGTCAAAGGCCACGCTTGCTCAGAAGAGAAAGAACCTCTCCATCATTGCATACCCTTAATTTTTAAAGCAATAATTTGGAAAACCAAAACACTTCAACGTGAAGAGATTGCGACCATGGCGGAAATAAAATAAAAAAAACCACAGAAAACTTAACATTTTCAAAGAGAAAAAACAAATCGAAGGAAGAACAAATCAATTCGTTCTCTCCTTCGCTCAGATCTCCATCTCCAATTTACTTCAGGTTCAAATCACATTCAGATCTCGTTTTCCCTTTACCTCAAATTTCCTCTTCTTCTCAACGATTCTTGGGTTGTTTTTGAAGTACGAAAAAAACTAGGTTTTGGATTTGTTATGGGTATGGAGTTTTGTTTAACTGTAGAAGATTAGAGGTTGGGGGTTTTGCTTGTTCGAAGTTGACGGAGAAGATTTAAAGGGTGTGTGTGTTTGATTCGGTTAGAGAGGGTTCAGCGAGAAGAACAGGTTTGTAGTTTTTTGGTCATATTGTAAAAGGGGTAAGTTGAAGAAGGATTTATGGAAGTTTGGTGTTGAGAGAGATTTGGAGAATGAAGGTTTTTGAAGAACAGAGAGGGGATGGTGATGGTCACAAAAGAAGGATTGCGGCAGAAGTTTGGTTTTCGAGAGGGTTTGAGAAGGAAGGAGAAGAGATTAGGTTATTGTTGTTTTATTACCCATGAGTTAAATGGTTGGGAATGGAGGTTGAAGAAGTGGGAGGAAGGTTGAAAGTGTGGAATTTCCTGAAGGTTGTCAATTTTGAAGAAAGATGAAAGGGTTTTTTCGCTAATGTTTGAGAGTGAAGATTGTTTTGAGGTTTATGCGTTTGGGTTTTGCAGAAGGTTTGGTTTGATGTGTTAATTGAAGATGGGAGTTTGGAAAAGAAAATGGAGGTTGTTGAATGGTTTTCTCTATCATGGTTTTTTCAAAGGATTGGGATTGAAGAAAAGTCGGAGCGTTCTGAGTTTGGGAGATCTTTGAAGATTAATGGAAATTTGTGGCTTAAAGAGGTTGCTGCGAATTTGTTCAGAGGTCCAGAAGGTTGAACAAGAAAAAAGGTCATGGTTATTGAAGAGCCACCAGAAGTTTTTTTGGAGTGAACAGATTTGAAGGGAGTATTTTTTTCATCGAGGTGACCCCCTTCTCCTTTCTTGAAGCTGAAGGTTATAGTGTAATTGTTGCGTAAAATGAGGTCCTTGCCATTTTGTTTGCTTGTGTAGCTAGCTGTGTATACCTACGAAAAATCGCTAGTACTTTCATCCATCTCTCTTTTATTTGCTGATGAAGAGCTATTGTGAAGGTTATTGTAGCTGTATTGTTTCCCTATTTACAAATCATATGTTTGGTGGTTTTGTGGTATCAAGGGTTGTTTCTTTTTAGTGGGGCCTGTTGATGGTAAGCTTGCTATTGTGAGTATGCTGCTGTGTTTTATGACAGATAAAGGGACATGGTGTATGGACTGAAATCATTTATCGTGACTGGTATTGTCCTTTTTGCAAGTGGCTTGGTTAAAGGTTGTACCAGCTCAAGTTTGGTGCAGCTATTTGTGGTCTTTGTGGGGTCACAGAACTGGAACTTTCACAAAATTGGTATAGTAATTTCACGTGACTGCTCAAATGGCTCTTTTGATTCTCTTTTTTTATATATATTTTTTACAATTCATGTGATATGTAAGAATTCTTGTAACATTGTTTGTGCGGCCTGATTATTTTGCAGAGAAAAAGAAAGGCTTTCTTATTTTCTTGCAGAGTTTTTTTTGTTGTGCAGAGTGTAGCAGCTGTACCCTATTCTGCACTTTGGTGTCTGCTATGAAGGAGTTTCCATAAAACTTTATCTCACTTTTTCATGCTCGGTCTCAATTGTCTCATTACCTATCCTGTTTGAAGCCACGAGAGGTACCAGATTGGCCCCAGCATGTCCTTGCATTACTCATTTCCAATGGTCACGAGAATCAATGCTTTGATCGTGAGGTTCAGATCCAATAGCAGTTTGATAAAACAAAATCTCAGCACCTTGAAGCGCCATTGCACGGGCTGCCTCTGGAAACTACTGATCTCAGCAAATAGCGACTCCAATTTTTGCATATTTTGTTTGGAAAACCTTAAATCTAGTGTCACCCGGATTAAAATAGAACTTTTCTTCATAACCATCAGCATCAATAATGGCTATTAAGTTATAATGTGCATTGTTTGCCTCCTCGATGAAGCTAATTGGTATGACTACACCTAACTCTCTGCAAGTTTCTTATAATTGTAGGATGATCCTTATAGGGTTTAGCTCCTTGAAAGAAACCCTCTCTTTGTGTCTGACAGAACTAATAGCCTGAATGAATGAGAATAATGTTTGCGTCGAGTTTATGAGCATCTCGAACAAGCCTTTCAGCGGTGGCGACATCGTTTGAGACATCATCCGTGCAGGCAAACTGAAGAGCAGAAACAACAACTTTTCTACCCTTGGTTTCCATGCTTTTTTTTTGTGTGTGATAGCAGGCTGGCTTTGTTATTCGCATAATTTCCATTTTTTTTCAATTGCAGATGCAGCTACTTTGGGTCAAAAGTCCTCATGGAAAGAAAACTGGCCTTGGGCACTTGTAATAAGTTCGCTGTTGGTTTGAACAAAAGGACTTGTGTTTCTATGGCTTGTGGGATTCTCATGTGGGCCTTGTTCTTGTAATTACTCGGTTGTAAATAGACATAAAAATAGATTTCTTTCTTTTGTGATTCTCTTGCCAAGTAATTGGATCATGGGCTTGTATAAATTTTTAATTGTTGCAATAAACTTTGATTGGGCTTGTACTATCAACACCTTCCATTTTATTTTTCAAGCGGCCTTATAAATGAACTTGCCATATTGTTGAATTTATTTCGCAATTCTCCGAATTTTCAATTGACAACTTGAACTTCGTATCCCTGCATCCACTTCCATGAATATTTTAAGTTGAGTCTTGCATCAATAATAAATATTACTCTGGATGTTTAAATAAACTACAACTTTTATTAAGAAAATCCTTGAACCAGACAATGTTTTGAATCTGTCATAGTCTTGACAACTCGATTCACTCATAACCAACTTGGCTTGTGACACAGCATTTAGTTAGATCTTCTGGCACACCTACAAAATGATTATCAAACTTTAGCCTATCTTAAACCTAATTTGATTAACAAACTAAGTTGATAAACCAAAACAAAAAGAACCTCAACACCTACTACACATATCCCTGACTCAAATGAGAGCTAATGCAGTTCAATTCGAACTGCATGGCAGGAGCAACACACACATTTTTTTGAATTTTCGAATAACGTTAGTGGGTGAATGTACAGGTAATAGTAATATACAGGTAGGACAAATTTGGGGTATGATAACCTCTTGACGTAACTGCCCCATATCAACTGAACTTTGGGGGAACTTCTTGACATAATTTCCCCAGACTGACATCTTCTGACTGAGCTCATTGGCCTCACGCTTCTCAACATATTTGTCCAGGAATTTCCTCTTGACGGAATAAGAGTTCTTGACTGACATTCATTATGTAAACCTCATTGATGCCAAATACCTGTATGCAAGCAGAAAATGTTTATTCTGAGAATGACAATTCTAATGCAACGCACATGCTACTCTTGAAGTTTTTTTTTTTTTTTTTGGAAAAGATATCGCCAAACTTAGTGAACAAGTCACTAGTTAAAATACAAGACTTATTTTTTGAAATGGAACCATGCATGTGCAATACCAACAAAGTCCTTTAGCATAACTCGTGGGAGTCAGGAACGCTATCTAGTTGGAGTACACCTTTAAAATAAACCCTGCTTCAATTAGGACTTTTGAGGGTTTTAGCATGGTCAGGTTCATGGTTTGAAAGAAAAGATATCAGGCTCAAAGATCTGTTTAACCCACCCATTCTTCTTGATATTCTCCAATCATATATTCAGCTAATTCGACACAAGTGCTCACCTCAAAGGTTGAATGACAGGAGTGATGGTTCAGGAAACCACCCATTTTCAGAGTGACAGTCACTCACTTTTCGTCTTTGGTGTCTGGAATCACACGACTTGTTTTTCATCATTTTTTTATTTCCCTATTTTTGCCTGGACTGACTCTTTTGAGTATATCTTTTGATTTCGAAGTCCAGCGGGATGTCCTGATTTTTGCCTAAGCCACTTGTTTTCAAGTTATCGACTTAGCGGGCTCTTTTTTTTTCTCTTTTTTTTAATTCTTTTTTTTAACAAATCGTGTGACACAGGCTTGTCTGACTTGTTGAAAGGATTGTGATTGTCTCACTCCTTGGTCGGTAAGGGATAACCACTGTGGTTTTTTAGGTACGACCTCTAAAGGTGTGATTGATCCTCGAACGGGAACACTCATTTGCAATTCGGACACTCGGTCAAATTAACTGACACCTACCCTGCCCCAGGTTAAGATTGATGTTTTTCATTTTCAGAAAGAAAATCCTACTACTAGGCTCAAAGGGGTTGACAAGGGATTATCATCCTTATATCTCCGGTGTTTAGGGATTTGAAACAATGCCTCTACATCATCAGCAAGATTTTATCCGAAGGCATACAGCCAGAAATTTTGCATTTTCGCTTCATCATCCTCCCTCAAGGAGTTTAAGCAAGAAAGTTGGTATTGCAATGCGCACACATACACACACACACACACACACACACACACACAGATATATATATATATATATATATATATATATATATATATATATATATATATATATATATATATATATATATATATATATATATATATATATATATATATATAATATATATATATATATATATATATATATATATATATATATATATATATATATATATATATATATATATATATATATATATATATATATATATATATATATATATATATATATATATATATATATATATATATATATATATATATATATATATATATATATATATATATATATATATATATATATATATATATATATATATATATATATATATATATATATATATATATATATATATATATATATATATATATATATGAGTGAACACGAATGGATTACTTCAAGAGAAACATACTCATTGCATTACGATCATCATTTGAAAACTAACAAGTCTTACGTGCAAACAAAGCATTAACAAACAATGAAAAATACAAAAAAATTAATGTAATACTGGAATTAAAAAAAAAGTCATGACTGAGGAGACGACTCTGGAAGTCTTCAAACTTAAGCAGCTGAGAGGTTGACGTGAATCACCAACTTTCCTTCTGAAAAGGAGATGCACTTTTCATCAATCAATTGTTGCACTTCTGCTCGAAGGAGTCTGCAATCTTCAGTTGAGTGCCATACGGATCCTCCATGATATCCACATTGCACATTGGGATCATACCCAGGAGGGTATGACTCTAGGACCGGCTTGAGAGTCTTGGGCTCCACCAATGAGTCTTGAATCAAATGTGGCAGAAGCTTATTATACAACATAAGAACTAGGTGACGAGGAGCATTGTTGCGAAACATCATCTTATTATGGCGCTAATTGATTCGTTGTCGAGCAACAGGAGGTTGTTGGCGCTGATTAAAACGTTCCTTACACTCAGGAACTTTCATTTTCAGACTTGGCCAAGGAGCAGGCAATAGCTGTGGGCATGGAGATTCTGAAATCATAGGCTGTAAGATATCCTCTTAACCTGATGCACCTTCAGGGAAGAAAGCAGGAATATCCATCTCTTTTGTAGTAACTGGAATAAGATCACCGCTCGGCATAAACTCGAATGCCTTTGAATCAATTAAGTCCTGATCTTGATGCTTAAAAGATTTGCAGTTCTCCACATTATTCCCTGGTGCCCCATAATGGAAATCACAGTGAGCACTCATATCATAGCCTGGTAGTAACTTATTAGGCAACAGAGATAGAGTCTGAAGTTCAACCAATCGAAGTTGAAGCAAGAGTTGCAACAACTGAGCATAGGTCATAGGGATCTGATCGAAGATTCTGTCGAGCTGTTTCGTCCTTTGACCATATCTCCTAATCCTAGGATTGCCTTGAGGAACAAGAGGTAGTTGCTGACGGGGAGATTCTGGAACCTCAGGTTGTGCAGAAGATCTCTGAGGCACATCACACTTCAGGAGAGATTCCACAGGTAAAGGTGGAATAACCATTTCTGTTGTAGCTTCAGGCACATGATCGCTTTCCTTTCTCAACACATTTCTTATGACTTCTGGGATCAGGCCCATCTGAGTCTTCAACTGATGAACTTCTTCCCTAAGCACTTTCTGATCCTGAAACAAAGCTTGCATCTCCGCCATGAATTATCCCATCTGGCTTCGGACTTCCCTTAACTCGGCTTGAATCTGCGCCATAGTCACTTTTGTCTTCCTTGAAAAGCTAATGACTGAGAAAAGATGAAAAACTTGATCAGGACCACCAAACCCAGCCTCGAGCACCTGCTATGCAAATGAAATGCAAAATGAAAATGCAATAAACAAGGGATCAAAAACCCCACAAAGCTCTGAGCAACCGATGTGCTGCTGATTGGATAAGTTCAAAAGTCTGCTCTGAAGAGAAAACCAAAATACCGTGTTGGTTGGAAGTCAAGGTTTCCTGCATAACCCAATCCATCTCGCAGGTATTGACCTAATCTCTAATAAGGTTCAGCATCCTATGCGGTTGTCAGCATTACAGACTTTCGAGAAACGATGATACGTTCACCATTTCTGCTTTGGCATCATAGTCTAACGAAGCGGCCTCACTTAGCTGACTCCCAAATGATCGGTCTCTAGAGTCAATAGTTTCCAGATCCAACACCCCCTCCTGACCATTGCGCAGGATAGGATGTCTTCAACAGAAAACCTCGTCTGAACGCGAATTTTATGAAGACTAGTGGACGCCTAACGTGCAGGTCCTCACTATTTTCCACTCTAATGCTATGGTTATTCTCAAGCCCGGGTTTTGGCTTATCTCTCAAAGGAGCAACCACACAACAACACAACAACAACATATAATAATAAAGTGTGGAAAATGTAAATACAACAAAATATAAAATACAACACACAAATATACACACCCAAAGACAAGCAAACAAGTGCTAGGATTGACTCGCATAGGGGATGGGAAAGTTCCCCAGCAGAGTCGCCAGCTGTCGCTACTGCGAAAAAGGAGTCGAAGGAAGACAGAAGAGTTGCCATCGTTCGTTATTTATCCCAAAGAGAGGGAAATGAAATGATCAGAGAAACCCTACGAAAAAGGGTAAAGACAGATATGAGCACCCCTCACGTCCAAGGGGAAGGTATGAGCACCCCTCACGTCTGTTGTACTCAACGAGATCCATGCTTGTTGTCTAGTCTATGGGTGAAAAACAAACTATTTATGGCTGCTACTGCTAACGGAAAGAACCGACTCGATAGGACATCGCCGCCCTATGTCTACGTATTCCATCGTGCAATGGGAATGTCAAAGTCAACGTAGTTCAGGAAACTACGGGAGGGATTGCTCGCCATGACATCGCGTCTTGTGCCTACGTATTCTCATCTTGTATGAGAAATCATATCAAAACGTAGTTCAGACCAACTATGGGAAAATAGGATGTTCTCGATTGCACGGGGGTAAGAGGAAAGGTTCGGGTTGACGATGCTAGCGTACGCATTCTAGCAGTTAGGTGTATTATTGCTCGACCATTAGAGACTTAGGCGTTACCTGTTTGCGGTAGAAAAGACATAGCATGTCTTGGGTTAAAAGGTACGGGGAACCAAAAGGTTTAGAACAACGGGCTAGTCTCAATTGCACTAGGGCAAGAGAAAGGGACGTTAGTCGTTAGCGGGAAAGTCTCGATCGTACGGGGGCGAGAGAAAAAGAGAAATTAGTTGTTAGTGTGCTCTCCAAGACATCGCGTCTTGTCCTACATATTCTCATCTGGCATGAGAAATCAGAGCAGTTGTAGTTCGGCTAACTACAGGAAAACGGTCTCGATCGCACGGGGGTGAGAGAAAAGGGATATGAGAGAAAAGGGATATCGATTGCACGGAGGCGAGAGAAAAGGGATCTTGAATGCACAGAGGCGAGAGAAAGGAACGGATCGGGACGCACACGCTAAATCCTAAGACGTAGGAGCGAATGCGTCGCATATTGCCCAAAGGGTATACGCTAAACACTCTAGACGAGAGAGAGGAGGCCCCCCACTCATCATTTCCTACGTATCTATCGCTTATAACTCACAACACTTGACAGTTGATTAAAAAGATTGATATTAGAAAATGTTACCGAACAGAGTGGTTCCGTTGACCCTTGAAATTGCGTGCAAGCTCATTTTCAAGCTTCTCCTCTTTGATCCTTTGTGATGATGTTTTGAAATACGACTTGAAAGGGTCAAAGTAAATTAAATCGGGTCCAATGTGACGCTAAACCGTCGTAGCTTGACTTATGAATGGAAGTCAAGCTATAGGAGGTCGTGTGTCGATATCCGTGCTAAGGACAAGATAGAGAAATGATATTGAGGATCATTCTCCAATTGAATCGTGTCGCACGGACCAAAACAGAATGGGATCTCGTCTTAATCGCAAACAAAATGTCGATTAATTAAAGGTAACCTATCGCGACCCCAAAGTAAAGAAAATGACCCAAATGGTCATCTTCCATAAATTTGAAATTGGGAAGGTTATCAACTCTGATAAATCTGACGCTTACGGATACAAGACTTCATCGACCCAAGAAAGTCAAAATAAAATCTAAAGATGAAGAGAAATGAGGAGAGAAAGAAGTGGTTTCAGATCCAAAATTATTCATCAAAAATTTGACTGATAAAGGATTACGGAAATGTCGTCATCGACCAAAACGGATGAAATTTAATAAAGTCGAAAATGAGAAAGAAGAGAAAAAAGTCGGTCTCGGATCTATCGTTTCACATCAATAATTTGACGGATAAACAACAAAAGTCTCTTCATCGACCTAAAACAAATGAAAATAGGATAAAATGCCCAATAACAAATGAGAAATAGAATTCAAATCTAAAAAATATAATACTCAACTTCTAAAAAGAAAAATAGAAATGAAATTCTCAAACTAAATGGAATGTAAAAGCTTAAAATTCTAAAGAAAAGGTTAGAAATAATATATATATATATATATATATATATATATATATATATATATATATATATATATATATATATATATATATATATATATATATATATATATATATATATATATATATATATATATATATATATATATATATATATATATATATATATATATATATATATATATATATATATATATATATATATATATATATATATATATATATATATATATATATATATATTATATATATATATATAATATTAATATATATATATATATATATATATATATATATATATATATATATATATATATATATATATATATATATATATATATATATATATATATATATATATATATATAATATATATATATATATATATATATATATATATATATATATATATATATATATATATATATATATATATATATATATATATATATATATATATATATATATATATATATATATATATACACACACACACACACACACACACACAAATAGAAACTGTTTATAAAAACTTATAAATTGAATAAACTAAATCTATACAAAAAATACTTTTTAAAACAAAATCAATACACAAACAGTGGGGATAAAAGGAAACCCGGTGGGTGCATCAGGGAAGAGTCACACGGGCCTTATGGCCCAACACAAATTCCTTCAAAACAAAAATCTTTTATTTAAAAATTAAATTCAAAAAGGCGACGGTTTTAAAACATCGTCTGCATTTTCCACACACTTCAAGAACAGTGACAATAACCATGCCTGGATTAAAAGCAACAATTAAATTTCCTTTAAAACAAAAACAAGGTCAAGTGGAAAGCAAACAAGATACGACTTATGAAAATGGAGACACAACATCATTTCATTGTTTTTGTTTCAACCTCAGATTCGCACAAATCCTTTCGTCTCAGACTCTCCATCTTTGTTTCATTTGTTTCGCTCACGGTTCAAGTTCGCTCGATTCACTTTCCTTTTCCTTCTGATTATGGGTTATAGTTTGATTTGGGTTGAAGGATGATGAAATGAGTTTTGGTTAGGGTTCGAAGATGGTGATTTTCGGTGAGAGTTTGTGGTGAAGGAAGATGATTTTTAGAAATGGGTCATTGTTGGATGGGTTGAAGTTGTCGCGAATGAGTTTTTCGGAGGTTGTTGCCGGGTTTTCTCGCGGATGGGTTTGAACAAGGTGGGTCTGAGGTTTTGTTTTGGAGGTTTTGAGCTGGTAATGGAAGAATAAAATGGTGGTTGACAGAAGTTTGAAGGAGAGAGTTGAAGATGTGGGATTCCGAGTTGAAAGATTCGAAGAATACGAATGGGTTTGATTCTTGAAGAAGAATGGAGGGGTTTGTTTGAATCTAAAAATGGGTGTGAAGGTGACGGTATTTTGATGTTCGATGGTGAGGTTTTAATGGGTTTCAGTTTTTGGAGCTGATGGTGTTGAACGAGATGGAGATGGTGAACAGTTATTTTGTGATGAAGATGATGTTGGTTGGAGGGAAGTTTCACGACGGTTTCTAGTTGAAGATGAGATGTTGGTGAGTGTTCGTCGGAAATGAATGGAAATGGGTTTTGATGTTTTGAATGGAGAAGATGGAAGAGGGTAGAAACTCTGAGAATGGTGGAAGCTTGAGGGAGAGGGGAAATGGTAGTTCGATGATAAAGGTGAACAGTAGGCGGAGGCTACGGTTCTGGTTCTAGGGTTGTGTGAAGAAGAACATGAATAGTGCTTAAATACCCCAGGGTTGACACGTGGCATTGAAGACCTTTGATGTTTTCTTTGATTAATGGACTAATGATTAATTGAATGATAAACATGCTGCTAATAATGAAAGGTGAAACTTAATTATGCTGACTCAAAAATTGACTTAATTAGTTAATTCTGACTATAAAAACAAATTAATCCTATTAACTAAAATAAATAACCAACTAATTTAATAAAAAATATAACCAACAAGTAAAAGCTAGTTTAATTAAAAACAAAGTTAATTAATTCTAAGAAATAAAATAAATCCTAACTAAAGTTAAAATCCTAACTAATCTTAATCAGAAATTAACTAAAACTTAATGAAACTAAAATAATAATAATTCTAATTAAAAGAAAATATATCTAAAGAAAAATCTAATTAATAAAAAACTATATTATTAAAATCTAAAAAACAATAATTTTATCCATTTGAAAAACAATATTAAAAATCTATCTAAACTATTTTCTAAATAACTAAAAATAAAACAAAAATACCAATAAAATGCAAAATGCCATGGAAAAAATGGGAGAGCACCGAAATGCGGCAATATTATCGACACGAATTGAATCATCAGGAAGAGAGCGAATTTCGCTCAATTTCGACACTGAACTTTTCGTTTGAATTGGTGTGAATCGCCTGAACGCGAGCTAAGCGGCTAAAATCCTGATAAATTCAATTTCGGCTGATAATACGGGAAAAATGCGACCTAAATGATATGCAGATGAAAATGAAGCAAAAGCCAGTCAAAGTCGGAAAACCGGTGGGCAAATTTTAGGGTGCAACAATAGGTTGTATGTCGATCTCAGTTGTGTGTTGTTCCTTGCAACACATGATTGATCTTATTTTGTGGTCTGAGTCTATTCTTGCAGTTGTTTTTTAGGATGTTGGAACATCTTGTCTATGTTTCAGTTCCTTTTTTTCTGAGTCTTCTTTTTGTGTCTTGTGATCTGAGTTATGAACACAGTTGTGCCTTATATTCTGAGTTATTCAAAAATGGGTTCTGGTCCTCTAAGCCCTGATCCCAGATAATGGAGGATGGTAAATTGGGATTGGTTTTGAGGTGGAGTGTCTTGTATCTTCTTCATCATGTACACCAGGGTTCAGGGTACACATTGTACAATAGGTGGTGTATGTTATCCAGGAAGAATGAAAGCTTCCAGGAGTCACATTATTTTCTGCTAGACTCATCATAGGCCGGTTGAAATGACTTCAGGACTTTCTACTCCATATAGTCCTTTATTCCCTGGGTTTATTGTGCAAAAGAATTTTTAGCCAAAATTTGTCAAAAGGGGGAGATTGAAGGCTTTAGGATTTGGCCAAATTTTGGTAAAACATGATGTTCTAACATGAAGAAATCTATAAAGAACAACATGTTAGATAAAATGTCCTTCTTGAGGACTCAACATCTTGGTCTGATACAACAGGTTTATTGCAGATCTTTTCCAAGATTTAAGGTGCAATCAGAACATGGATGAAGGAATGATTGGACATAGATTTCGAAGCCCATGGACTGCTAAAGATTATAAAAAGAAGACCAAGACCTTGAGAAAATAATGATTCCTTGTTAATACTTTTGTAAAGTAAAAATAATGGTTTAGGGTTTTGAGAGTCGTGTGATTTTCTTGTATTATAAGTCACCCTTTATGTCAGGTTTGATAAATTGTGGTAAATATAGCTTTACATATTCAAAAGCCTGTTGGTAATAAATTGTATATTGTTCTCGGATGAAGCTATTAATAAAATTCAAGTATTAGTGTTAGTCAAGAGTATTGACTGAATATTGTGTTGAAAGGGGTGTTTTTCAATTGAAGAGTTTGATACAATCACCGAAGGGGTTGTGACTGTTAGATATCATTGAGGTGATTTAGGAATTGTGATGGATTTCTCTTATCTAGATGGGTTTCTATAGAAGTTGCACTGGGTAGGGATTAAGTGAGGAATTGTAAACCGGGGGTTGTTTAGCTCTGAATTAATACTACTGATAGTGAATTCATTATTGGCTTAATAGCCCTTAGATGTAGGTGTTGTTGTATACCAAACTATGTCATCATATCTTGGTTTCATTTATCATTTTGTTGTGTATATTATAATTTATTCTCCTTCTCTAAAATTTATGACTTAAGACATGTTGAAACATCTGTCATGACACTGTTATGACTTAGAGAAATAAGAATGCTCTTGTTCTATGATTGTTTAGTTAAGCAGAGATCAATGTATCGGCATCTCTTGGGACATTTGAGATCTGCATACAAGATTTTTAGTTTGAATATCCAGTTCATGTAATCCATGAAAACAGCTGAAGCATTCGTCACACCGAAAGGCATCACAAGGAATTCATAATGGCCATAACAGGTTCTAAACATGGACTTTGGTACGTCTGAACTCTTCACACGGATTTGATAATAACCCGACCGTAAATCAATCTTTGTGAACACAAAGGCTCCTTTCAATTGAGCTAACAGGTCATCTATTCTGGGTGATGGGTGTTTGTTCTTAATGGTGACTTTATTTAACTGGCAAAAATCAATACATATATGCATTCCACCATCTTTCTTCTTTACTAGCAACACTTGAGCTCCCAAGGGTGAAACACTAGGCCGAACAAAATGCTTAGCCAACAACTCTTCCAATTGTTCCTTCAACTCTCTTAGCTCAAGTGGTACCATCTGATATGGAGCAACATATATAGGATTCATTCCCGGTACCAGGTCAATAGAGAATTCCACTTCCCTCTCTAGAGGGAGAGATGTGACATCCTCAAGGAAAACTTTTGGAAACTCACAGACTACAGGGATTTGCCTCCTTAATAATAAGAACCAAAAGAACACACTTTTCTTGTTAAACAAGATATTAGCCATGTCAATCGTACCTTCCAAATAGTGGTCAAAACATCCTTTGGAGTAGCTTCTCATGACAGAATGATGATTAACTTCTCTTCACAACCAATAAACACTAAATTATCAGAAAGCCAATCCATTCCAAGACTACATCAACCTTCTTTAGCAGCAAAACAAATAAGGTCAATCTGAAAAACTCTACCATCCGCTGATAACACACAGTTTTCACAAATCAACGGTGTCTCAACCATCTCATCCATGGCAGTAGTAACCCCCATGGGAGGAGACAAAGGAATAGCTTGCAACCCAAGTCACTTCATACATTGCATCGACACAAAAGAATGTGTTGCTTCATAATCAAATAATACAAAACAAGGATGTCCATTCACTAAACACGTACCCGCAATCAAAGAGTTGTCACCCTTAGTCTTCCTTGCATCCAATGTATAAACTCGACCGATATCCTTCCCTTGCACTTGGTTCTTATTATGGGGACACTCTCTAGCCAAAAGACTCATTCCTTGCCATTAATAACATATAAGTCATCCATTGTCACATTTCCTATAATGATTCTAACCATAAGCATTACACGTGAGAGGATCATTATGTCTAACACTCTGTACTTGTTTCCCTTTGAAAGGTTGTGGTCCAGGCCTAAACTGTTGACTTGGTCTTCCTTGGTCCTTTTGACTCATCCTACTCAAACCCCTCTCTTCCTGGACTCTTTTTAAACTATTATCAGCCACATAACATTGCTTTAGCAACTCAGCATAAGTAGTGAACTCTTTTTGAGAAACGCTATGAGAGATCTCAACTTTCAATCCAAAAAGGAACTGATCAATCTTCCATTTCTCATCCACAACATACACGGCCTTCCTAGAGTAAGCATCCATGTCCTCAAACTTCTCAACATAAGCAGCTATTGTCATATTACTTTGCCTTAAATGTTGGAATTCTAACTCATTATGAGTCCTCAGAGAACAGGGAAAATAGTTATCTATAAAGGTAGTCTTGAATTATTCCCACACCTTAGGCACACCTTGGATAGTCATTATACCTGAAGTACTTTCCCACCACCTCATAGCAAGAACCCTCAACATGTGGGAAGCAAACACCACCTTATATACCTCACTACATTGCACAATATAAAATATTCTCTCCATACCTTGGATAGTAATTAGACATGAAGTACTTTCCCACCACCTCATAGAAGGAACCTTCAACATGTGTGAAGTAAACACCATCTTATCCACCTCACTACATTGCACAATCTAAAATATTCTCTCCATACCATACACCCATTCATGAGCCTTCACGGGATCTAGTTAGCCATAAAATTCTGAAGGATACATGCGGAAGAAATCCTGGAAGCTCCCGAAGCTTTTGGAGTAACCATTGGAGTATGGAGACCTCTATTCAGCTACTGCATCATTTGCTACATGAATTGGTTCTGTTGTTGCTGCATCTGTTGCACAAACTAAGGCCATGGAACATTCTCACTACCACCTGGAGGATTCAAGTCAGATGTCAGAGTTGCGGGCCTACCACGTCTTTTACCTCCGTCAGCCATGTCCCTTAATGTTATACAAACAGAATCAAAATGAACACGCTCAATACTATGAATATAACATTCGAAACAATGATGTCCGCACACATATGAAGCAGAATGAAACACTTATAATATTTCATAGCTAGGTCAAGGATACAACCTTCTCTGATACCAACTGTAACACCCATATATAAATACATATGTCTAGAAGATACATATTATTCATGTTTGTAATTTTGGTACTAAAATACAAATAAGTTCCTAGTAGGACATTGTATACATTATATGCCAAAACACAAAAAATCAAAACAATGGCACAATATACATAAGATGATCCAAAGACAAAGAACTTGATTATATCAATGATCTCAAAATAGAGTCTTCACAACGGAAATAATGTCATCCTAAAATTCTAAGATAAGTAAGGATATCAAATGAATTTGTCCTTACCCTTCACGAAACCTGAACCACCTGAAATATGACCAATAACATGGGATGAAATAATAATCCCGGTGGGTTATCTATCTTATAAATTCTCTCAGCTTTACAAGGTTCTAACCAATCCTAAATCAAGTCAAAAGGGAATGGACAAGACTTGAGTTCATAACTCATACACTATATGGAAACATGTTGCTTGAGTTCAAAATTTCAAACTATCACTAATCGGAAACTAGATCAAGACATCTTTCCCCGACCAACCCTATGTCTAGAGTTATTAACACAGGTCACAAATCCTTGTATTATAGATATCTTTCCCCGGTCAACCCACACAAGAGTTTTTGACACGTGCCATGAATATCTAGCCCATAGGTAACTTTCCCCGACCAACCCACCCAAGAATTCTCAATACGGGTCACAGATGCTTATTAATGAATAATTCACACATTCCGAAGGAGCTCTTTATATAATCCTCAACTCTTGGAACGACACATCTCAAGGGATTGCTTCCGATTACACGATCTCACACACAAATATGATTGTATTTGACAATCACAAGGCTAAATACGCCTTATTCTCAAGGTAACACAAAGCAACACATATTTCATATAATGTCTCAAC
The DNA here is from genome assembly GCA_963859935.3 of Lathyrus sativus. Taxonomy (NCBI): domain Eukaryota; kingdom Viridiplantae; phylum Streptophyta; class Magnoliopsida; order Fabales; family Fabaceae; genus Lathyrus; species Lathyrus sativus. The sequence continues at coordinate 50,122,834 of OZ012737.1, forward strand.
TCTTCAATAAACAACTACTTGTCAAGGAAACACACCTAGGTATCAAATGCACATGCATTGTCATCTAGTTATCTATCAACTCCTTGTTACATCCCTAAGTCATTTCATTGGATTGTGATAAGTTTTCCTCAATTTTCTTAATTCTTTTCAATCACTTAGTCATCATTTTAATCAATCCACATGTATAATACTCAAAATAATCAATGTAAGAAAGACATAGTAACCATACACAAGCATGTGAAATAACCAAGAAAACATCAAAACAAAATGAGAAGAACACTGCCAGGTTTGCAGTGTGAAGGCCAGGCGAGGCCCCCTTCGTCTTAAGTTTGTTGTGCAAACTCTAGGCAAGGCAGAAAAAAAAATAATGGCAGTAGAAAAAGCCTTTAGTGGTGTGAACTCTGGGCAAATGTTCGCCTTCAGATCATTTTCGCTTGCAGTGTAAGCATGGCAAGCTGTCATGTTCGCTGGCAGTTCACTAGAGCTCGCAGTGCGAACCCTGTGATTTTTATAATCTGTCTAATAGAAATATGACAGTCTCAAGGGGTTTCAAACTCCACTCTTACCCAAACTCAATCCATAATTAATGTTAACATATTCACACGTGAAACAACATTTTAAGCTATAATGTCACACCAATATCATGAATATAATATGAATTATATATTTTTCATGGAAATGGAACAATAACACCATAACCTAACTTTTCTCATTCTATCCAAATACTCTAACCTTGAGTTTCTACCTAGAACCCACCTCTAGCATAAGATGAAGAAGTTGTTGATGATGAAGATGAGATGATTTGATGAAGAAATGATGAAGCTCCAAGCTTTTCTTCCTCTAGGGTTTCGTTCTTCTTCTTTCTCTTCTTTCTCCTCCTTCTCTCTAACTCTCTTACTATCTTTTTCTCTATGTTCCAAAATGAAGGGAAAATAAAAGGAAAATTATATAAGGAAAATATCATTAAAGTTAGTAAGACTAACTTGGTTAAATGTCCAAAATTGAGGGTATCCAAAATGTCTCTAAAGTACCAATTAATAAAACCTCAGAGTTAGATAATAATAATTAAATTAACTCTGAGCTCATTAGTTACTCTAATCATCTCAACAGATAACTCTGAGAGCACACCGAAAGCTAGTTAATCTCAACTAATATTATTTAGATTATTTTATTAAATACAAGGTATTAGATTAACAAAATAACAAAGTTGGTTGTTTATCTCTTTGTTTGGAGTTGTTGACTATCAATAATCAATAGTATTCTATGTTTATTAGTAGATATTTCGGGCACAAAAAGTCAACCATGCATCAAATTTCTTCTTCAATGTGGTATAACATTAAGCATTTCTTTTCTTTTCTAGAGGAACATAGTAGATGACAAGTTGGTAATGAGAAGAACATTGATATATCGACTGGAAATTGGTTGGGATATAAATTAAAGATTTACACCTAGTATTATTAATGGATATTCAATTTATGCAAACTATTAAGGTCAATCCAATTATCCAAGACATCCAGTTGAATATTCCTTATGGCTTATACATTCTGGCTCCTCAAATTGTTGAAGATATTTTGAAGATTAACTTATCATTTTATAATACTATTGTTAATAAACTCATTTGGACATGATATGCAAATGGTGATCTATCTTTTAGAGATGCCTACAATTGTATCAGTAGGGATCACATTGAGCCTTCTTAGATAAAATTCATTTGACATCCCTACGTACTTCTTGCTAAGTTATTAGTGACTTAGAAACTAATGCATATATCATTGCAACAAAAGACAACATGACTCGATAGAGAATGCATATGGTTTTAAGGTGCTTTCTCTGTAATCATGATGTAAAAATTGAAGACTGCTTATTTCTTAGATGCATGTACAATTTATATTTTATGGCATTGGATGAACTTATTGTTTGCGTGAACATTGATAAAATTAGTTACAAAAGTGTATTTAAACTTGCAGGTAGAAGTTGAAGCTCTCAAATTCAGAATTTGATCATGACTCTTATCATAATAATTCTCTCAAATTCATAATTTGATCATGACTCTTATCATAATAATTCTTTGGAAAACCTGGCACACAAGAAATGATATCATGTTTCAAAATGGTAATTATGACTTTGATAGTGGCATTCTTCATGTTAAAGTATTAGTATATATGGAATATACTTTTTTCAATGGGCACATGTATTCTTCAATTCCCGAGTTTACAATTATTAAATATTTTGATATCAAATGACGAACTCCTCCAACACTAAGGATCCTACAAGTCAATTGGGTCTTCCTAGTCATAGTTGGATTATGTGCTACTGTTAGCTCCCAAAATTGACGCCTAGTTTGGATTAGTGGAAACAATAAAGAAAAACAATTTATATGAAGTTGTGAGAAGCTTCGACAAAATTGTGAAACCTGGTTTTTATTTGTCGAAGTCACCTTTTTGTACAAGGAGAATATGCTGAACGGATTTGGGAAAATATTCTATGTCTTGGAAGTTGATTCAACAGAGAATTAATGATGGTGTTTTTGACATAAGATTTAAATTCAAGTGAAGGAGGGAACTTTGTTCTTATCCTTATTTTGGAAAGAGACACGTGTATTGTAACACCCTTCTAAACCCCACGGAAAAATAAATAAATAATTAGAGTAAATTATCATGAATTTGCAAAAGGGCGTCACACATCACTTTACAAAACATCAAAACACCTATGATGCTCATAATTCAACAATAATTGGGCACTAAGACCAACATCATAATATCCCAATGAATATAAAACATCACGTAGAATACATAATGTAGCTCTAAGACATAACCCAAACGATCCCAGTGTTACATGACCAGAGCATCACTCGACCCAACATAATTAAACTACTAAACAGCTGCACCAACAGCGACCTCACAACTACTAGCAGTACTACTCCTTGATACCTGCACGATGTCATATAGGACATCATTCCAGCAGAAGGGTGAGAAATATTCCCATAATAGTCAATGCACATAATCATATATAAATGCACAAGTACATAATACATATATTCCACATTTTCTCACCACAATTCATATATTCATCACAATATATATATATATATATATATATATATATATATATATATATATATATATATATATATATATATATATATATATATATATATATATATATATATATATATATATATATATATATATATATATATATATATATATATATATATATATATATATATATATATATATATATATATATATATATATATATATATATATATAATATATATATATATATATATATATATATATATATATATATATATATATATATAATATATATATATATATATATATATATATATATATATATATATATATATATATATATATATATATATATATATATATATATATATATATATATATATATATATATATATATATATATATATATATATATATATATATATATATATATATATATATATATATATATATATATATATATATATATATATATATATATATATATATATATATATATATATATATGTAAACAAATATAGATAATCACCGAGCATATTTCATCATGCACACATCCATAATTTCAATCAATCCACATAAACATACACATTATGTTTAATTCACTACAATTCATATAAACATATACAATCATGTTTATTCATCAATTCATCAGTCAACATCATTCACAATTACACATTCACAACTCTCAGTTCAACAATTCATACACATATGCATAATTTCACACAATAATCACATATTCACAACTCTCAATTACACAAATCATGCACAAACTCATATTTCATAAAACAATCACATATTCACAACTCTCAATTTCATAAAATCATGCACATAAGCATACTTCATATAACAATGATATCTATGCCATGTGACTCAATGCAACTCATGCCATGTGGTACCAACACTTGTTATCATTTTTCAGTTTTTACACTTAAACCGGGTCCGTCCCCTAGACCGATAACAACAAAAGCCTGTCCCCTAAGCTTTCAAACCCACCCTTCTAGGTTTGGGACAAGTCACTAGTCTCCACGAAACTAGCAAGCATTTCCTCTTGACAACAATGATGCTTATGCAATCAATGACCAAATGCACTTAAGACCGTTCTCGCATCTTAATCCCATTCATTTTCAAATAATTCATCATACAAGAATTATAACATGATTGCACACTCACACATCATATCAAAGTATTCATACTTTCATACCTCATCACATTTATCAAGCGATGCACATATATACATGATGTGTTCCCAAGCATTCTTCACATACAATCGCATATAAACAATATGCATTATCAACATCATCAATAAATTTATCAAGCAATTCACAAATATTCACAATATCTTCTCATGCATTATTCACATACAATCGCATACAAACAATATGCATTCACAATATCGTTCCAACGGCAACGAACTCAATCACATTCATCACATTTATCAAGTAATGTACAAGAATCAAATAGATTCAATCATAATCATTCATGCACTTTTAATCAAATTAAACAATGCAATATATTTGTCAAAAGACCACATTTCACAATCGATTCCACAGTCTAGGATTCACACCATACGGCTACCCACAAAATGTATATAACAGTACACAAACTATTCATTTCCGATAAGGATTGAACACAATCGAACCAAACCATCAACATTGGATGGAATCACAAAGAAAATAACATGCTGTCACGCTCGCTAGCTTGCTCGCCTAGCAAGTTCCTAGCGAATCATTCGCTACATGTTCGCCTAACGAACCAACTCGCAAAGGCAAACATAACCTACTAGAAGGGTTCACTACTTGCTCGCTGTAGCGAGGCCCTAGCGAATGCTTCGCTATCCCAATCGCTACCAGCGAGGTTGAATCATTCCATTCTGCCCAAGTCTGGGACCATTCGCTGCTGGCTCGCTACAGCGAACACTCGCGACCTGCTCGCCTAGCGAAGGTGCTAGCAAACGTCTGCGATGTTCAAAACCCCAACTATTCAAAATCATCAGAAATCTCCCAAAATCACCCGATTAAATTCCAACAAGCTCTATTAGTCTTAGCCTAACATCCCTCGACTAAACTACACCATTTATTCTCGATTTTAACCGTTAAAACATTGATTTTATCGATTAAATCCATTTCTGCCCTTGAATGGAAAATGATGAAAAACATCCAAACAATCCAACACACATACATAATCATGTACATTGACAAGATAATGATATTTCACACCCTTACCTTGATTAATCGGAAAGCTAGAAGTTGTTCTTGAAGAATCCAAGCTTTTCCCTTCTTTCCCTTCTCTTCCTCTTCTTCCTCTTTCTTTCTTTCCTTTTTCCCTTTCTATCTCATTTCTATCTTTTCTTTTCTCTATTCCACTTATATATCTTTCTCTTTTATTTTCTCTCCAATATATTTCCTTCTTTCCAAATATCTACCAACTCATTTAAGTAATCATCCAATTATTCATATAATCAAAATAATCCCAATAAATCAGTTAATTAATAGAAATAACTAGTTATTGAAAATTGGGCTGTTACAACTCTCCCCCACTTTAGGAAATTTCGTCCTCGAAAATGTTACCTCAATGAACAGAGTCGGATACGACTCTCTCATCCCAATCTCTCAAATCCAACTTTCTCTAGTTGGTCCTCCCAACTGTCTCTACCAAAGAAATCTTCATTACCTCGAAGTTTCTTCTCGTTCATCAATCTGAACTACCAATGCCTCAACAGTCAAACCCTTTCTCACTCGTACACCATCTATCTGGATGAATGCACTTGCACGTCCTTAACACAGGCACATACCACATCATGTACATTCACAAGCAACAGCGGTAAAACAATGTAACATGCTACTTCTCCCACGCTTCCGCTGTGCCACTCTGATACAAATCAACAAAACACGGTGTGTGCTTCTGAGACATCAAAGCTCGACCAACACCAGTCACCAATGTAACTCTCAAAACACGTCTTTTTTTTGGATCTTCTTGATCTTTTCAGTCGTCTTATACACAATTTTCAGTTCCGAGCACAACACTCTCGCCTGAATCATATCAATATAAAGGAGTCCTACACCTCCTACCATACAACGCTTCATACGATGTCATTCCGATACTAGAATGATAGCGGTTATTGCAGGTAATTCAATCAACGATAATTAACTATCCCACGATCCACCTTGATCCAACACACAAGCTCTCCACAAATCCTCTAAAAGACTGGATAGTTCTCTCTGTCCGTCCATCCGTCCACGGATGATAGGCATAATTCAACTTCAACCTGGTACTCACAGCGTCTGCAAACTCTCCTAAAATCTCAAAGAAAACTCAGATTCTCATCTGACATAATATTCGACGACAGGTCATACAACTTCATCACTTCAGTGATATACATCTCAACTAGCTTCAACATAGAGTGATTAATCTTCATTGGTAGGAAAAGAGCCAATCTAGTCATTCTATCCAAATCATCCAATTTAAAATCATATCCCTCAAATTCTCCGGAAAACCCAACACAAAACCCATGGGAATACTATCCGATTTCCCACTCTGGAATATTCAACGGTTGCATCAGACTCAACGGTCTCTGACGTCCATCCTTCGACTTCCGACAATCTAACCAGCATATACAAACTCAACCAATTCTCTCTTCATCTATGGCCATCAACATAATTCCCTCAAATGTGGTTACATCTTCATAGCACCGGGATGGATACTCCATCTACCTCAATACTCTTATTCCACTTAATAATATCTAGAACACAACTCTATCATGACATCTCATGGTACCATTTCCATTAATTCGAAAATCAGCTCTTCGACTTTAATTCATCAAATTCAACCATCCTACCGACTCAAACCAGAGCTGTGACCTTGTCGAATCTCATCAAGAATACCACTAGTAAGGTCCAACATACTAAGATTAACCCCATAAGAAGTCTCTTAACAAACCAAACTCATATCACAAAATTGCTCAATCCGTTCTAACTCTTTTCACCATCATTATCAGTATATGCAAAGATTTCCAAGTCAATGCATAAGCTACCACGTTTGCTTTACCTGAATGGTAATTCAATCCAAAACCATAATCCCTTAGGAGTCCCAATTATTTTCTCTGCCTCATATTCAACTCTTCCAAATCAAACCAATACCTTAAGCCCCTGAGATCACCAACCATTTCAAATCTCACACTAACCAATTGAAGCCTCCCACTCTAAATCACTTGTCAGATGATCCCTCTTATATACTTTAAATTGCCTCCAAGCAACTAAACTCGCTGATGTTGCACTTAACATATCCTCCAATTCATACTAACAAGCATTACAAACACAACGAACAATTCTGTCGGATTCGGCAAAAATCAACACACGAGCTGTTGACAGCTCTCCCAAAACTCTCTGAACTTTCTTCACAGTGGCATATAACTGCTCCTTCTCCAACACTGATAACTCAAGTTCCCGATGCTCAACACGATCCTCTATACTCTTCGAATATATCAAAATATCATCGGTTAACGCAACCATTGACTCGCTCAATTAAGTACGTGAAAATCCCATGCCAAACGGACACTCCATTTGTGAGTTATGGCGGAAACGCAAACCGCACTTTCTGTACTTACTACAACATTCAAACATATTCCATCAATAAATAACTTAATTCCATGCCACTATTTCACTATCACATAGAGCATTATAATAGCGTCCAACGCTTCGAACCGTGCGTCAAAATACGAAAACAACATTTCCACACTTAGAAAGCCATTCAACACATCTTCAACTCTTGAAATGTTTAAAGGTCTAATTATACCACTATTGTATTCCACATCTTACTTTCTTTAATAATCAACAGAAGTCATTATCCACCCTTATACTCAACTTCACACTTTGTTGCCGTAGCATACACACCAGACACAAGTCTCAAAACTACTCAATCAATTTCAATTCCTTGACCATCCAAACAAACATATAATATGGAGCTCTCAATCTCTGACTAGTTTTCGTAACTAAGTCGATCACAACTCCACTTCACGTCCTGGCTGCATATCGCTTATCTTGTCAGGATAACTCTCAGACAACCACAATTAATTTGTAAACCGTCAACTTCCCCACTTTTATTAACACTCCAAAATTCCCATCAAAATTAAACATCTCAACAATGTCCTGCGCCGACTCATCAAAATAATTCTAAAGCACTTAGCTTAACTCAAGACAATTCACTACATCACACCATCTATGCTTGTAAGACACATATATCCCATCCAACTCAATCCTAACTACTACCAACAAGAGATTAAGGGTGATCAGTTCCTCAATTTTTCAATAGACAGCAGGAAATCATAATGGGGTATAAACCATCTTTACCAAACTATAAGAGCGTTCAACCACACACTGAGCTACAACTCCACATTTGCAGCATCCTGGAGAAGCACAAGTTTCTCCCCCACTTCAATCATTCCCACTTCCTGCAGACAAAGGTTATATAACAACAGGTACCGATAGTGTTTTCACACACATGTCGCATACAAGGGAGCAAACAACATTAAACAACTTGGTCGGACATACCGACCTGCTCTGATACCACTAATGTAACACTCTTCTAAACCCCACGGAAAAATACATAAATAATCAGAGTAAATTATCATGCATTTACAAAAGGGCGTCACACATCACTTTGCAAAACATCAAAACACTTGTCATGCTCATAATTTAACAATACTTGGGCACTAAGACCAACATCATAATATCCCAATGAATATAAAACATCACGTAGAATACATAATGTATCTCTAAGACATAACCCAAACGATCCTAGTGTTACATCACCAGAGCATGACTCGACCCAACATAATTAAAATACTAAACAGCTGCACCAATAGCAACCTCGCAACTACTAGCAGTACTACTCCTTGATACCTGCACGATGTCATATAGGACATCATTCCAGCAGAAGGGTGAGAAATATTACCATAACAGTCAATTCACATAATCATATATAAATGCACAAGTACAAAATACATATATTCCATATTTTCTCACCACAATTCATATATTCATCACAATATATATATAAACAAATATGGATAATCACCGAGCATATTTCATCATGCACACATCCATAATTTCAATCAATCCACATAAACATACACATTATGTTTAATTCGCTACAATTCAAATAAACATATACAATCATGTTTATTCATCAATTCATCAGGCAACATCATTCACAATTACACATTCACAACTCTCAGTTCAATAATTCATACACATATGCATAATTTTACACAATAATCACATATTCACAACTCTCGATTACACAAATCATGCACATACTCATATTTCATACAACAGTCACATATTCACAACTCTCAATTTCACAAAATCATGCATATAAGCATACTTCATATAACAATGATATCTATGCCATGTGACTCAATGCAACTCATGCCAAGTGGTACCAACACTTGTTATCATTTTTCGGTTTTTACACTTAAATCGGGTCCGTCCCCTAGACCGATAACAACAAAAGCCCGTCCCCTAAGCTTTCAAACCCACCCTTCTAGGTTTGGGACAAGTCACTAGTCTCCACGAAATTAGCAAGCATTGTCTCTTGACAACAATGATGCGTATGCAATCAACGACCAAATGCACTTAAGACCGTTCTCGCATCTTAATCCCATGAATTTTCAAATAATTCATCATACAAGAATTATAATATGATTGCACACTCACACTTCATATCAAAGTATTCATACTTTCATACCTCATCACATTTATCAAGCAATACACATATATACACGATGTATTCCCATGCATTCTTCACATACAATCGCATATAAACAATATGCATTATCAACATCATTAATACATTTATCAAGCAATGCACACATATTCACAATATGTTCTCATACATTATTCACATACAATCGCATACAAACAATATGCATTCACAATATCGTTCCAACGACAACGAACTCAATCACATTCATCACATTTATCAAGTAATGTACAAGAATCAAATAGATTCAATCATAATCATTCATGCACTTTTAATCAAATTAAACAATGCAATATATTTGTCAAAAGACCACATTTCATAATCGATTCCACAATCTAGGATTCAAGCCATACGGCTACCCACAGAATGTATATAACAGTACACAAACTATTCATTTTCGATAAGGATTGAACACAATCGAACCAAACCATCAACATTGGATGGAATCACAAATAAAATAACATGCTGTCACGCTTGCTAGCTTGCTTGCCTAGAGAGTTCCTAGCGAATCATTCGCTACATGTTCACCTAACGAACCAGCTCGCGAAGGCAAACAGAACCTACTGGAAGGGTTTGCTACTTGCTCGCTGTAGCGAGGCCCTAGCGAATGCTTTGCTATCCCACTCGCTACCAGCGAGGTTGAATCATTCCATTCTGCCCAAGTATGGGACCATTCGCTGATGGCTCGCTACTAGCTCGCTACAGTGAACACTCGCGACCTGCTCACCTAGCGAAGGTGCTAGCGAACGTCTGCGATGTTCAAAACCCCAACTGTCTAAAATCATCAGAAGCTCCCAAAATCACCCGATTAAATTCTAACAAGCTCCAGTAGTCTTAGCCTAACATCCCTCGACTAAACTACACCATTTATTCTCGATTTTAACCGTTTAAACATCGATTATATCGATTATATCCATTTCTGCCCTAGAATGGAAAATGATGAAAAACATCCAAACAATCCAACACACATGCATAATCATATACATTGACAAGATAGTGATATTTCACACCCTTACCTTGATTAATCGGAAAGCTAGAAGTTGTTCTTGAAGAATCCAATATTTTCCCTTCTTTCCCTTCTCTTCCTCTTCTTCCTCTTTCTTTGTCTCCTTTTTCCCTTTCTATCTCATTTCTATCTTTTTCTTTTCTATATTCCACTTATATATCTTTCTCTTTTATTTTCTCTCCAATATATTTCCTTCTTTCCAAATATCTACCAACTCATTTAAGTAATCATCCAATTATTCAAATAATCAAAATAATCCCAATAAATCAATTAGTTAATAGAAATAACTAATTATTGAAAATTGGGCTGTTACATGGATAATTTTCAAGAAAAAAAGACATGTCAAGCAGTTATTTCAATCATTATGAATAGGAAGTCTTAGGGTTAGAATTGTGGGTGTTAAAAGTTGTATAAAGTCTAAAAATTACTCAAAGTACCCGTGTGCAGAGAAAATGTACGTTTGACAAAACACCATATCTTTACACTTTAATTCAAGTTTTTTCTTTTTATCACAAGTTTGTCTTCTTTATCGCTCAAATTATTTTTTAATGCATTCACTTGTTTATTGATTAAGTTTTTGCAATTTACTTTCTTTAAATTTTTAAAGTTGTTAACTTTTAGATCATGAATATTATCGAAGTATTCACTAGTTCCCAAACTTTATTTTAAGATTTACTAGCGCATGTCCTAGGATTAGTATGGTCAATCCTGTAAGTAACAAAATTCTTTTTCGATTTGGAAGACCATCGGTTATTTACCAATTTTCACAGTAAACAAATTGGCATGCCCAGTGGGACAGTGCTAGTAGTTTATTTTCAAAACTTTCTTTTGTTGTTGTTCTCTTTGAAAACTTCGATTATGTTATTGAGAATTAGTAAAGTAGCCACCAATAACAAAGATAGACCAAGGAGAAGATATACTAGGAGAATGGCAAACTCAAATCAGCCAAATGTTTCAATTCCTCAAAGTTCATCGAGTAACAATGGAGTACCACAACATCCTCGACATCCACAGAGAGAATACATATTTTAAAATTAGGGAATAATCCTCGAAGAAGCTCCTACCATTAATCAAGTTTAACGAAACCAAAGGGACCCGCCCCATGCAAATCTAGCCAATCCAAGAGTAGCAGTCAAACAACCTAGAGTCGAACCCCCTAGAGCCCAACCTCAAATTCCCATTAAGGAGAGACCAAGGGTAGTAATGGTGGATAGGAATCAAAATGTTAATAACGTTGTACACTAGATTCGACGTGATGATATGGCCCTAAATAACAATCTAGCAACCATCTTCGAAAGGATAATGGCACGAAATGGGGTAAAATTTAGTCTTCAGAGACCAAACTATACTTCGCTATTATCAGAGTATATTTTACAATCAGTTCTACCTCCTAGATGGAAAGTTCCTAAGTTCACTAAATTTTCTATGGATACCACTGAATCCACTGTCAAACATATGGTTAGGTACATGATAGAGGCTGGAGAGATTTCGAATAATGAAAATCTTAGGGTAAAATATTTCCCAAGCTATCTTACCAAAAATGCTTTTACATGGTTTACAACCTTGCCAAAAAATTTGATCCATAATTGGACTCAGTTAGAAAGATTGTTCCATGAACAGTTTTATATGGGACAAACCAAGATTGGCCTGAAGGAATTGGCCAGTATCAAACGAAAGTTTACTGAGCCAATAGATGATTACTTAAATAGATTCCATCTACTTAAATCCAGGAGTTTTACCCAACTGCCAGAACACGAATTGGTCAAAATGGCTGCTAGAGGTCTAGACTATTCTATTAGAAAGAAACTAGACACCCGGTACTTGAGAGATATGGCCCAACTGGCTGGCAGGGTTCGACAATTAGAACGCTTGAAGGAGGAAAAAGCCAGAGAAAATAAAAAAAAGGGTGGCCTACGTTGAATTTAATGAAGACAACAAGGGACAATATAATGAGCCTTCAAATTTCGACGAAAGTGAGATTGATCTCGCTGAGTTAAATCAAGGCCCCCCTTATTCCTGTAAAGTCTTAGCCCCCTCAAACGGGAAAAAAAACCCACTCGAACCAGACAAGAACGATAGATTCCCTAAGAAAACTTACACCTTCGACGTTACCAAATGTGACGAAATCTATGACTTGTTAGTTAAGGATGGATAAATGATAGTGCCTCTCGGTGCTAAAATTCCTCCTTTAGAGCAAAGGAAGAAGAGAGGTTTTTGTAAGTATCATAATTTATTTGTTCATAAAACATCTCAATACTTTCTTTTCAGGGAACTTGTTTAAAATGCCATCAATGATGGAAGACTAAGGTTTGGAGAGAAAGTGAAAACTCAGATGAAAATCAATGCTGGCCCTTTACAAGTGGTTGATGCTCATTTCACTAAACCAACTTTTGTCAACACGATCGAAGTTACTGATGACTTTGCTCACAATATTAACATGATCGAAGTCAGTGGCGACTTCATCAATGACATTATCATGGTCAAGATCCTCATGTGAGGTTACTGATGGCCTTAACAAAGGAGTCGTCAAAGGCTATAATAATGAAACTGTTGATGGTTCCAATACTATAGGAATCACTAAGGATTCTAATTTGGTGATGGTAATAAAAGAACCCGCTGATGGTTTCGTGCAGATGGATAAGGCTACTGGTGGCCTTACGAAGGAGTTTCTAAATTTGGACATTACTGAGGATGTCGCTATGTATATTAACATGGTTGAAATTTCATAAGAAACTTCTATAGAAACTGACGAAGAGCGACAACAAGAGGAATACAACAAACTAGCTTTCCCGAAGGAAGAAGCGAGTCTGATCAATTTCCTACATAGGTGTCAGAAGAAAAAGTCGAAGGTTATGCTTTGCCCAAGGTGCAGTGCCATGTTCGACAAGGAAGCGGCCCAAAATATGGAGGGAGTTTGATTGGCGGAGGCTAGAAGAAACTGGAAAGACCTTGGTAGCCAATAGGTTTTCGATAAAAAGAAGCCATACATGGGGTGGGATCAAGCGAAGCAAAGATTCCCAAGTGCCAATCGATGAACCCTTTTGACCTCGAAGTTGTGCCACTTTTGTTGGCCTCGCTCTCTGTCTTCGCTTGAAGACGAGAGGCTAAAAAGGAGTATAATTGTTCGATCGCTGAAGACGAGATGCTTACTAATGACTTTGATACAAATTCAGAAGCATCTTTGGAAATCATGGTTAATATAGTATTTGTGCTTCCAAGGGATTTCGACCAAGTACTGAGTTCGAAGAGCTGAAGGATAATACTGACATAGTGATGGCCACTCACAGACCAGTTTGTTACTATGTTATGAACAACTGTTGCATAGAAGAACAAAATGTGTTCTTTAAAAGACCGTGTCACACCCTCATTTTCACCGTTAGCCTTTTATACCCTACATTCGTCATATCATACATCATTCTATTGTGTATCGAGCATGCGGGTTCACAAGGTACGAACTAGGCCGTTTGGTTGTAACTTGTCTATTTTCGGACTACATGAAAAAAGGTTCATCACCTAAGGTTTGATCTAAGGAAAAAGTCTACTCATGAAAATTTTGGCAAGGGGAAATTACTTGACAAAATACAAGGATATTCAAGATAAATATTAATAGACATGAATGTTAGGCCAAATCCAAAGCTCCTTCATACATGTTTATTTTTATGGCATAAGTGGAGTGCAAATTATTAAGGCATGAATCAAGATCATCAATGCATAATTCAAGATTTCATTTTTAAGCACATGAGGGAATCCATCATCCAAAATTCAAGATTCATGAATGGAGATAAAAATAATACTAAGAGGAATTTTGTGACATTACAATCATGTCATTTGTTACAAAAAATTCCAACTCTAGATAATGTTTAGAAATTAATCTATTTCTAAATCTTCATTCAAGTCTTTAATCAAATCTATGATATGGTACTCTTCATACTACACCATTTTTTTCATGTGCTACATTATGCTCACAAACATCCAAGAAATATGCAAGAATTAAATCAACATTGGAATGTTTATGGGCCAAGATTATGCATGTTCAATCATAGGAAAAACAGCCCCATGCAAGAGTTGAAGAATTACTACATGTCACAAAATCAAGAGGACAACATGTACTATGTTACAAGATCATTTTTTATGTCACAAAGTCAAGGAAATAGCATGCAAATGATATATTTACTTGCTAAATATCAGTTTGCAAATGCTGTCAAAGAGTGGTAACAATTGGCTACATGGCAAGATACAAAGCAATACCATCCAAGAGACTAATGGGCAAAAAGAGGGATAGTAGTATAGTATGCTACAGCAGAAAAATGCAGCAAGTCATACTAGAAATAGAAGGGAAAAGTGGGGCTGCACAAAAGGAAGAAAAAGGCATTGCCAAGAATGGAAAGTTGGTGATGAAAAGGTGTGCAAAGTGTGTGGCTTTAGGACAGCAGAAAAAGTTGACAGAAAAGGTGGAAAATGGGCTGCAAGCAAGCATAGAAAACATAGTATTCCTTACTATCAAAACATAACACAACACAAGAAGCAAGCAGAGTAGAGACTACACATAGAGAGCAAAGAGTAAGAGCAAAAAAACCAGAAAATAGTTAGCAAGAAACCCTCAAAAAACAGAAAAAAAGAGAGTGAGATAGAGACACAAGAGGATCATTGAGAAACCAAACCTTCACAACATAGAGTGAAGAGGGGAGAGCACATCCAACAAAGGTTATTGGATTACTTGCAAGAAGGATAGAAAGCTCTTGGTATCCATTTCTTCAAATCTTTCTCTTTTTATTCTTTGCTTTTATATTCATTTAATTCACTCTTTTATGTGTTGTTGAACTGTATATCATGTAAGATCCCCTAAGGGACTAAGAAACCATCCTCAAGGAACCACAAAAACGAAACGAAAACATAAAAAAGAATGTGAGATTTCGACCTGGACCAGCAACACGGGCCGTGTCACACGACACGGCCGGCCGTGTCACGCTACTGTATGAAGTTTTTTCCCCAGGACTTGCAACACGGGCCGTATCACACAACACGGCCGGCCGTGTTGCATCACTGTTTCAACTTTTTTCACCCGTGTCACACCGCTGTTTCCTCCATATTTTTTTTTACCGTTTTTACCTTAAAAAATTTTTTTTCAAAGAGTTCGCTGTGCCGTTTTTTTTGTGTGTCTCGATTTTTTTGAGCCGTGTGGCTT
Organism: Lathyrus sativus; assembly: GCA_963859935.3. Classification (NCBI taxonomy): domain Eukaryota; kingdom Viridiplantae; phylum Streptophyta; class Magnoliopsida; order Fabales; family Fabaceae; genus Lathyrus; species Lathyrus sativus. The sequence continues at coordinate 50,138,822 of OZ012737.1, forward strand.
ATGTTTGTATGATGTTTGTATGTGAATATTGTTATGGCCCTTGTTGACCTTTGTTTCCAAAAACTATTTTTAAAAGTAAACTCTCGATTTTATCGAGCCATTTTTGACCATGTAAGTCGGATGCCTTGTGCACCGCCATCGACCTAAATCGCATCACTTAAAATATCTTTACAAGCAATAAATCTTGATCCAACGTCAAGTGTTTCTCTTTTCGCATAAAAATACAAATAAAAACACAATAAAATATATGATTGGAATTATGCACCATGAACTTTAAAGTGGTGGAGAAGGAATGAGAATGGAACCCTCCTACACTCATTCCGAATGTTTCGAATACAAGGCGCTCAACTTGGCTATTCGAGACATTCATCTCTATCCAAAGTCTTTTGTATAATCCTAGTCAAGAACACATTTTCTTCAAAAAAAACTAAAAACAACATCAACTCATCAAACTATTTTTGCCTTAGGGCGTCAATCCAAAAAACCCTTTTTCAAGGTATAAAATCAACCAACAAACAACAATTTCATAAAGCCTCCGAACTACAGAGCTCTGATTCTTCACTTCTTTTAAGTGAGGATACGTAGGCACAAGGGCCACAATCCTTGGCGAGCACTATAATAAAACAACCAACCCCTCCTTTCCTTAAGCAAACAAACTTTTAAGATAAAACACCCATTCACGCCAAATAACCTAGAAGGTTCCCATCGAGTACGATGGATGCGAGGGGTGCTAACACCTTCCCTTCGCATAACCGACTCCCGAACCCTAAGACTTGGTTGCGACGACCACACTCTTTTCCCTAAGGTTTTATCGCTATTTCCCTTCCCCCCGTGGGATAAATAAAATCCGGTGGCGACTCTGTGTCATTTTTCGCGTAGCGACAGACCGGATAAGGCTATGAAAAGTCACTTAAAGCCTCTCTTTATTATAGGAAAATCGAAGATGGACCAGTCAATAAGATCCTGGTAGATTGTAGTGCAGCAGTAAACCTGATGTCGCATTTCATGCTAAAAGAGATAGGGAAGTTTGACACAGACACGAAGCCTCAGAATATGGTGTTATCCAACTATGAAGGAAAAATTGGCACCACATTAGGGGTTATTGAAGTTGATCTGACGGTAGGAACCCTTACTAGACCAACCATGTTTATGGTTGTGGATACTAATGCTAACTACAATTTATTATTAAGGTGTGAATAGATTCAAGGCATAGGATTCGTACCATCATCAATGCATCAAAAAATTACCATCTGGAAAACGAATGGTATTGTGGAAAATATCGAAGTTGATCAGATCTATTTTATGGCTTTAGTTAATCATGCTAATAAACGCAACTTTGACAAACATTTAGCTAATATAGCTCCTTGCAATCCAGCCAGTTTCACATTTACTTCAGATGACAATGCATATTGCTCTTTGTATTTGCACCCCACTAATGGTTTTCAGTGGGATCGAGAGGTTGTGGGTGAAGACGACCTTGCATACATAGGGACATCTGGAATCGACCCAACAGGTTAGGGGAGCGAGTTTGGCGACGATGATTGAGTTGCCAGCGCTCGAAAGAATTTTGGTTTATATAGCCGAAAATAAATTAAAAGCTGCTTTGGAGGCCGAAGTAAAATTCATAGCTTTCGAAGCCAAGAATGATTCATATCAGGAAAGTCTTGGTAAGGACTTCGACCCAGAATCACCTGATAAGGTTTGAGATAAAGGGAAAGGCCAGAGGCTCGATGCCATTTACGATGACGAGCCTTTGGGGTTCGAGAAAAATCCGCTGGAAACCAACATCAAAACTCTAGTGCAAGATCCACTTGAAGAGATCGAGTTGTGAGACGGGGCGACAGAAAAGCCAACGTATATCAGTGCAAATATCAACCCTCAACTCAAAGTCAAAGCGATCCAATTGCTAAAGGAGTTCAAAGACTGCTTCACATGGGATTATGACGAGATGCCTGGTTTAGACAAAGAACGAGTTGAATTAAAGTTGCCAATCAAGCCTAGGAAGAAGCCCATTAAGCATAATCCAAGGCAGTTTGCACCTGAAATTCTCTCAAAATAAAGAGGAGGTCGAAAGACTTCCGCGATGCAAATTCATCCGTACAGCCAGGTATGTCGAATGGCTTTCAAATGTTGTGTCAGTTATTAAGAAAACTGGTAATTTGAGGGTTTGTATAGATTTCAGAGATTTAAATAATGCAACCCCAAAGGATGAGTATTCGATGCCTGTGGAGGAAATGCTAACCGATTATGACGCGGGACATGAATACCTTAGTATGCTCGATGGATATTCAGGGTATAATCAGATATTCATTACTGAAGAAGATGTCCCAAAAACAGCATTTTGATGTCCTAGGACATTAGGCACTTATGAATGGGTGGTGATGCCTTTCAGCTTAAAAAATGTTGGGGCAGCATACCAAAGGGCAGTGAATTCGATTTTTAACAATTTCATTGAGACTTTTATGCAGATCTATATTGATGATATTGTTGTAAAGTTAATTTCTGGGCAAAGTCACATAGACCATATTCAACAATCCTTCGAAAGGATGAGGAGACATGGTTTGAAAATGAATCCTCTCAAATGTGCTTTTTGTGTGCAGGAGGGGGATTTCTTAGGCTTTATGGTCCATAAAATAGGGAATCAAAATAAACCAGAACAAGACCAAGGACTTAATGGAGGCGAAAGCGCCATCGACAAAGAAGAAGTTATAGTCATTAGTGGGCATGATTAATTTCATGAGAAGGTTTATCTCGAACCTTAGCGGAAAAAATCAAGCCTTTTAACCTCTGCTTCGACTAAAGAAAGAAGGATTCGAATGGGGGCAAGCTCAGCAAGAGACTTTCGACAAAATCAAGGAGTGCTTAAGCCACACTCCCATTCTGATTCCACCTTATAGAAATAGGAGTATGAGGTTGTATATATCTGCGTCAGATAAGACTTTAGGGAGCATGTTAGCTGAAGAAGATGAAGGTGGTATCGAAAGAGCCATTTACTATCTTAGTAGGGTCTTGAACAATGCATAAACTAGGTATAGCACAGTCGAAAAACTATGCCTGTGTTTGTATTTCTCATGTGTATAACTTAAGCATTATATAAATCCTGTTGACGTTTTTGTTTCCTCACATTTTGATGTTATAAAGCATATGTTGTCAAAACCAATTTTACATAGTCAAATTGGCAAATGGGCATTAGCTTTAACTGAATATTCTTTAACTTATATGCCTTTAAAAGTTGTTAAGGGATAAGTAGTGGCAGACTTTATAGTCGACCACTCTATAAATGAGGAATCATTAAATTACCTTGAACTAGAACCTTGGAAGTTGTACTTCGATGGTTCGAGTCATAAAGACGGGACATACATAGGAGTCTTGATTATTTCTCCTAACAAAATTCCAACAAAATTCAAGTATAAAGTCGAATGTCTCTGTTCGAATAATGAGGCTGAATATGAGGCTCTTATAGCCGAACTTGAAATATTGTTGGAATTGGGGGCAAATCGAGTAGAAATAATGGGTGACTCAGAGTTGGTCATAAAAGAGATCACAAAGGAGTACAAATGTGTGAAAGAAAATCACATCATGTACTTTGTGATAGCCAATCGACTTTTAAAAAGATTTGAGTTAGTTAGCATTTGAGACATTCCTCGATTAGAAAATCAAGTAGCTAATGATTTGGCTCAGATTGCCTCTGGATATAAAATTTTGAAAGAAAAATTGCAAGAAGCGATCGAGGTCAGAGGGAGGATTGTGTCGGACAGATTATCCCCATCAGATCTAGAAACAATAAAGCTAGGATATGCTAACAAAGAGAACTTCGAGATATTAGCAATAGACAACTAGAGAGACGAAGATTGGAGAAAACTAATAGTGGAATATTTGCAAAACCCAACGGCGTCTACTGAATGAAAAATCATGTATCGAGCTTTAAGTTACATTCTTTTGGGAAATTAATTATTTAAAAATACTTCTGAGGGAGTTTTGCTTAAATGTCTTAGTGAATTTGAGGCGTATTTAGCCCTTTCGAGTGTTCGTTGTGGGGCATATTAGGTGGGCCATAAAATGAAGTGGTTATTATTTTGACAAGGAATGTATTGTCCACCATGTTGAAAGATTGTATTGAGTTTGCCAAAAGGTGTCAAGAATGCCAAGTGCATGCAGGCATACAACATGTTCCTACAAGTGAATTGCATTCTATAGTCAAACAATAGCCCTTAGAGGCTGGGCTTTATATCTTGTTGGATAGATTCTACCAGCATCATCCAAAAGCCAAAGGTACATCTTGGTTGGTATTTACTATTTTACAAAATGGATTAAAGTTGTACCACTGATGAACATTGACCAAGAGGATGTGATCGAATTCATCAAGAAGTACATCATTTGCAGGTTTGGAATTCCAGAGACTATTACAACAGACCAAGGATCGATATTTACTGGTCGAAAGATGCATGAATTTGCTAAGGAAATGGGTTTTAGACTGTTAACATCTATGCCCTATTACGCCCAAGCTAATGGCTAAGTCGTGGCAGCAAATAAGGTTGTCATTGGTTTGATTAACAAAACACGTGAGGAAAAAGCCTATAAACTGGCATAAGACTTTAGACCAAGTCCTCTAGGAATGTTGAACATCCTCTAAGGAGGTTACTAATGCGACCCCATTTTGATTGACATTTGTCCATGATGCAGTTTTATCGGTCGAAATTTGTTTACAATCGACAAGAATTCAAATACATCATGAAATTCCATCAGAAACATATTGGAATATGATGTTAGAAGAATTGTTTGATCTAGACGAAGAGAGACTCATTGCCTTGGAATTGTTAAAAGACAAAAAAAAGACTAGAAAAGTCTTATAACAAGAAAGTTAATGTCAAAAAAAGATTTCCTGAAGACTTGTTTTGGAAAGTAATCCTTCCTATGGATCGAAAAGATACGACTTTAGGGAAATGGTCTCCTAAATAGGAAGGTTCTTTTCAAATTATTCAAGTATTCTCTAACGGCTCGTATGAGATCGAAGAGTTAAGCGAGGATAAAAGGATCTTGAGAGTGAATGGAAAATATTTGAAGAAATATAAACCGGCACTCCAAGAGATAAAAATAGCAAAAGAATAATCACATATGAAATAGTCAAAGCCAACATGGTAAAATAAAAATTTTCCAAAATGGATAAATTTGTTACATCGAAAAGAACCACGAAGGGCTTAAAACCATTACATAATAAAATCTAGAGTTATGATAAATAAAAAGAGGACTGGGGCTAAAAGGGAAGACTGGCCTTCATATTGAAATACTTCGCCCCCATAAGCTCTAGCCGCTTTTCATAAACATATTTGGTTGACCTCAGAGTCTCTAACTCGGTTTCTAACTTTTAGGCTTCATCAACATATCTCAACCCAATATCAAGCTCTTTTGTCACCTTAGAATTGTTGAATTTCAGAAGTTCAGCATTTCGTTTCTTGGCCTTTGAGATTTTGATCTGTAGCTGTTTTATCTGTTCCTCCCAAGAGGTTATATCTTGATTATTACTTTCAATCTCAGGTTTGTTTTGTTCTTGAACTTTCTCTAAATCTGCCAATTGGTTAGTTGACTCAGAGACGAAGTCTCATGCAGCTGATGCAGAACTAGCCTTACTTTCAATATCTTTCGGAACTTGCTTTATTTTGTTAAGGTTAGTAGTAGTCTGCTTGATCAGGGAATTCAATTCCAAGATGACGTTCGCAACTCCAGTAGAAGTGATCAGAATATCAACCTTTTTAAGAAGACCTTTTAAAGCAAATAGAGAAGTAGAGTCTGACTCCAGAAGTCGAAACAGATCACCTTTAAAAATATTTTCCTTGATTTTTGGAGGTATTTTATTCGCAAAATTATTTGAGGGTTGGCCGCTTGATAGTGAGGAAGAAATAAGACTCTTCTCAGACGAACTCCCTCTAGAACTAATCAAATTTTTTAGGTATTCATGAGGGTTGTTCTTTTTTAAAGCAGCCAGTTCTTCTGTAGAAAAGGTTGCACTTGTTTTAGTCGAATCCTTTGCATTCTCCAGGGCAATACCAGAGGTTGGTTGGTTAGTTGTTCCATTACGAGTTTCCTCCTTTTTTTCTTCGTCTTTGCCTTTATCTTCCTCAGCATTGTCTTCTGCATCCACAAACTCTTCAATAGGAGGCATGGAATAGTTTTGGAACAAGGAGAGATCTTCCATTTCTTCCATATTATCGTCTTGATCTTTTAGGATGGGATCTAGGTTTTTTACTTCTGGGGAGACATCCTCAGCTTCATCTTCAATGCGGATTTCAGTGTGCTCTACCTCCATATCATGCTTAGTTGCCTCTGCCTGGTTTTCCTTCTCTAGGTTACCTTCGCGCTCATACCCACTAGTGTAGGAATTTTGAGTTGTAGTTTTGGGCGGCGAAGTCTCGTGTTGTTCCTCGATCGTCTAATTAATTTCTCTCATAGAGCTTTTCTCATAATCTTTGGCAGAAGTAGGATGATACGTAGGTTCGCCCTCGCTATTGATAATTGTGGGATTAGTTGACTTAGTAGCTGATTGTGTAGAAATACCTGCACCATCCTGAAAAGAGCAATTGGCAATCAGTAAGTCAAAAATATTTTACTAAGTAAAAGCTAAGAGGTAACATTTGGTACTTTGGGAACATCAGCCCCAGGGCTAGGGTTGTCGCTTTCGGGCTGATCCGCAGCTTTCTTCGACAATTCCTCAGGAGTTGGCTCCAGTATTTTAAAGGTAGTAGGTTTCTTGGTCAAGACCTTCACACCTTTTGCTTGTGGTTGGGCCAAAGCCTCAGCCATCTTGAGTTGCCTTTTTCTTTTCTTGAGGGGTTGTTCAGTAGTCGGAGACAGGTCTTCATCGTATGACTCAATCGCCAAGACTTCAATTTCTTTGGATTTCCTTTTGTGGGGAGTTTGGGGTAGTTTTCGAGAACCCTGAAAAGGAAACGTTAGAAATATAATAGAGCATATGGAAAAGCGACAAAATCAATAAAGGAGATGAAATACCTTTATTGTTGTTGCTATCTTACTTCTTTCTTCCTCCTTCACTTTGATTGGTTTCTTGGATGTTGGTCTCTTTGGTGGAATCTTCACAACTAGAGTAAAACAGAAACAATTATTACAAGTAAAAGAGAATGAGCAATGGAAAATTTTTGGTCGAAATCTTCCCCATTGCACACCTTATATTTCAGACTCAATGCGAACATATTCGATGCCAATATGAAGATGACCTTTAAAACTATCTAATGTGTGCTTAGTTGCAACCACCCGCTGAGCACGCTTTTGTGATTCTTCTCGAAGGATTTTTATAAAATCCCCATAGACGAACCAGTTTGGGAATGGAGGGATAAGGGCCATCCCAAAGTCAGCACTCGGCAGTCGAGGGAATTTGGGAGGATACATGTTAAAATTCGTTTCGTATCGTTTCTCGGGAGGAATGTACGAAGGGATCTTTAGAGTCTCCATTTTCTTTAAAAAAATTCCTTTAAGGTAACATCTGCTTCACAGACGGTTCGACCAATATCATTAGGCTTATAGGCAGTTTCAAAGTATTTCTGGAATGCCTGAATTTCCTTGATGTGTGTCGAAGTACCTTTCTTGACCCTTTCCTGCACAGAGAGGAAAGCCTTGTTAATATGCTGAGTAAAAGCATCCACGTCAAAAATTCTTCAGCATAGTAAGCTTTCCATCATTCATCGAACTGTTGGGTACAAAGAAAGCTTGCTTCGAAAGCAACAGAAAGAAGTTGTGTTTGACCAGCGTGCCAAGCAATTTGTTTAATAGTCGCAGCTTCAGTGTGGGCTGCATTATAAAGGAGGAGGAGTTTTTTCTTCTCATAAAGAGGTTTGGGTAAGACTTGAGCTAAGCCAAATTATCGAGCAACAAGATTGGGTTGATAAGCGATCAAGGTAACCAGACTCTTCGAAAGATTGAGTTTAAGGTTTAAAACCCTGGGAGTTAGGAAAGCTTCCCAGATTGCAATAAACTCTGCTTCTTGGGCTTTTGATGGAGCTGGAAATGACCTGGTGAACCATTTAGGACCATATATCCTTGCAACAAAGGGAGCCATGGTTGATGAGAAGTCGTAGTGTTTGGCAAACATCATGATATAGCTAGTGAAGGTGTGTTGAATAGGCCGACCTTCGTCGCTAGGAGTTAATTTGGACAAGCGTGGGCCTTCGACTTTCATGTTCTTCACTTTGTCAGCATCTTCATTGATCATATTTTTGTAATGAAGGGAAGCTTCGAATGAAGCATTCAGCCAAAGTTGCAGAAGCCAGAAAGACCCATCGTGCCATCATCAACATGGATTTTCGTCTTTGCCGTTTTCATAAACGGTTTGCCGAGAACGATAGGTGCCTTGTTTGACTTTGTTTCTCCTTCCATGTCAAGAATATAAAAATCTACAGGAAAAAGCAAGTCATTAGCTTGCAGGAGGACATCTTCCACGACTCCGGTATGGCGGGCATTGCGTCTATTTGCCAGCTGAATGATCAAACCTGTATGCTGCAAGGGACCAAGATTAAGATTATTGTAAATAGAAGTAGGCATAACTTTAATATCGACTCCTAAGTCAAGCATGCAATTTTCGAATTTACTATTCCCAATGGTACAAGGGATAGCAAAAGTTCCTGGATCCTTGCACTTTTGTGGCATGGGCTGGAAGAGGCCTGAAACATTTAGTTCAGTTGCATCAATAGATTGGATGAAGGCAAAAATATTCCTTCCCATATTTGATAGACCTAAAATATACTGTTTTCTTGGATCGATTTGCACACTATATTTAGGATTTTATTTCCGTTTTCTTGTATTATGCCTTTGTTTTGTTTCTTTTTCAGGTTTTTGTATTTTCAAAGCTACTCGAGAAAAAATGAAGAAAAACGAGCTAAAAGACCAACATTCTGAGGAATTGTACACATGGCTTCCACCATGGCGGGCGCCATAGGGAATGCCACACTTTGGATAGAAGACAACTGCTGACAACTGCTATGTCTCCCACTCCTTTCCACCCTAGTTCATGTGGCGGGCGCCACAAGGAGGTGGCGGGCGCCACCTTCACATTCTCGTTTCCCTCCCAAAAGGAGATGGGGGGCATTCTTGTCCTTATCTGTAATTTCCCACCACTATAAATAGAGGAGTTTTGTTTCATTTCAAATCATCCAAGCTTAGTTACAGAACTCAAGCCATAAGTTTCACCTATTGTAAAGTGATAATTCTCACATCGAGTGGTTATCGCATTGTCTAATCGAGTCTGTAATCGGGTTTGGAGCACTTGGGTAGAAGTTAATCCTGCCACCATTTTATTTCAGTCTTTTTATTTTCATTTGTACAACATTTTAAAGCCTCTAGTTTAGAGCAGGTTTCTATCTATTTATCGCCTTTTATTTATTTATCCGTTTTTATTTTCTGCACCTTTTATTTATCACACCCTTTACCGCACTTTATTTATTTACTCGCACTTTATTTACTTGCATTTATTTACCATGCCTATTTACTTTACCATGTCCGACTAAATCTTAAAGGCTAGGATGCAAGGATTATAGTTATAATAGTATTCCATACGGCTGTCGATAGAATTACTTAGGGGTTATTTTAACTTTTAACACTTATTTTATGTACTTAAAATCGGTTGGGTAAGATCGAAAGTCGTCCAACCTTTAGAGAAATTTGGTTAGTTCTAACTGTTCAAAGGAAGCGAAAGCACTTGGTTCAGTTAAGTAGGAATCTTTAATGTTTAAGAAAACCAATTTTAAAACTATTTTCGGACGCGTTTATGGATTTAAACTCGGTTCTGAATACGCGAAAGTGACAGTTCCCGTTAAATTAGTTCTTTTCATGAGTAGAAAACATTACCCCATAAGGCATCCTATCTGTACACATTTGGAATACTACGTAGCTATGTGAATTGCATCTATGCCTGTTGTTTTATTATTAATTTTATTTCCGCACTTTACTTTTATTATGCACAACTCAAACCTTTATTTGACTTGCCTTAGATAAACACCGCAACACTACCAAACGATAGATTGACATTTGGTCTCTGTGGGATCGATAATCTTTTATATTACTCTGACGCTATTCGTGCACTTGCGAATCGCCCATCAAGTTTTTGGCGCCGTTGCCGGGGACCAATTACGTCAAAATTCCGTGCCCTATTGTTACACCGTCTAGACTAAGGTTTTACCCACCGGTCAATGCATAGAACCCGCAACATTGGTACCCTTATAGATCTTTTAGAGGAACCCGAACGTTAAACTCGTGCACGTCGCTTATTTCGTAGAATTAAGAGAGCTATGGACGAAGACCGTAACCAAAGACCCCTTAAGGATTTCACCCAACCATCCAATGACGAACCTAGTTCTAGTATTGTGAACCCTAATATTCCTGCTCACAATTTCAAACTAAAACCTTCCTCATTGCAATTAGTACAACAAAACCAGTTCACGGGACTCTCTACCAAGAACCTGAACCAACATTTAAAAACTTTTATTCAATTAGCTAACACCTTTAAAACCAATGGTGCTACCCCTGAGGCGATTCGGTTAAGATTATTTCCCTTTTCCCTTAGAGACAAAGCCCTCACCTGGTTAGATTCCCTTCTAGCCAATTCTATAACAACTTGGGAAGACCTTAGGAGAGTTTTCCTCGCTAGATATTTTCCCCCGAGCAAAACAGTTGTTCTTAGAAACCAAATAACCAGATTCACCTAAAACCAAGGAGAATCACTCTTCGAGGCTTGGGAAAGATATAAAAACATGTTGAAAATATGTCCACACCATGGCCTGGAATCATGGCTGATCATTCCCACCTTCTATAATGGACTTCACTATAACACAAAGATGGCCATCAACACCGTCGCAGGTGGCGCTTTAATGAACAAACCTTACCCTGAAGCTTGCACTCTCATCAAGGATATGGCTCAAAACCATTGTCAATGGGGGATATAGTGAGAAACAGTGGAAAAGAAGGAAGGCCAAAGAGGAATACATGAGATAAGTTCTATGGACATGATGCAAGCCAAAATGGACGCTTTAGCCCTTAAGGTCGAACATATGTTTGCTAACTCAGTAGCTGCAGCAGTAGTATCAACTAAGTGTGAATTATGTGGTGCCAAGGGACACCAATCGGCAGAATGTAATTTGTTGAATGAAACTCATTTAGGAGAGGTCAACTATACCCAAGAAAACCCATTTTCAAAGACTTATAACCCTGGATGGAAGAATCACCCAAACTTTTCCTACAAAAACAATAACCCTATCCAAAACCCTGCACCTCCGAGACCATCCGGTTTTCAAGCACAAAGATAAAACCCGCATATGCAAGCTGTGCAACCTAAGCCAAACCTTGAGAAAATCATGGAAAACTTCATTACGGCTCAGACCCAGCAAAACAAAGAATTCCTAAACTAAAACGTTCATGTAAATGAATTGATTACCCAGTTAGGAACTAAAGTAGACCAAATATTCACCCACAATAAGATGCTTGAAACCCAGATCTCTTAAATAGCTTTAAAACAAGCTCCTGAGACTACATCCGGAGGACAATTCCCTAGAAAACCTCAACAAAACCCCCCGAGGACAAGCCAATGCAATCACCCTACCGAGTGGGACCGCCTACGATGAACCAGTTAACCCGACATTAAGTGAACCCGAGACTCCTAAGAAAAGCATGACACCCACGAGCGAAGTAGATGAACCAGTAGGAACTGAAAATCAGAAGGATAAGAACAAAACCAACGAACCACCTCCACCATATAAACCTCTCATACCCTATCCTCAAATACTAAAACAAACCAAGATCAATAAAAAATATCAGAAATTTGTGAAAGTCATAGAGAAACTTCATGTGGAAATTCCTTTCACAGAAGCCATCACCAAAATATCGTCATATGCAAAGTTCCTCAAAGACATCCTTACCAATAAATGTAGACTTGATGATCCAAAACCTTTAGAATGCAGTTCCATTTCCAAAAACAAACTTGCCAAGAAGGACAAAGATCCAGGAAATTTCTCCATACCTTGTATTTTGGGAAGTCACGTCATCAATAAAACTTTTATAGACTTAGGAGCTAGCGTAAGCCTCATGCCTCTGATAGTTTTTGAAAGGTTAAAACTAGGAGAATTACAGGAAATTAAACAAAGCCACTAGAAAAGACCATTTTCCCTTACCATTTATAGACCAAATGCTAGAACACTTGGCCAGACACTCCTATTTTTGCTATCTGGACGGATATTCAGGATTCTTCCAAATCCCTATTGTTGCACCCTAAAATTTGTCCACCGGTTTTTCCGACTTTGACTGGCTTTTGCTTCGTTTTCATCCGCATATCATCTAGGTCGCACTTTTCCCGTGTTATCGGTCGGATTGAATTTATCATGATTTTAGTCGCTTTGTTCGCGTTTCTGGCGATTCAAATCATTCAAACGAGAAGTTCAGTGTCGAAATCGAGCGAAGGTCGCTCTCTTCCTAATGATTCAATCTGTGCTAATAATTTGGTGCATTTCAGTGCTCACCCGTTTTTCCATAGCATTTTGTATTTTTTATGGATATTTTTGCTTCATTATTAATTTATGTAGAAAATAGTTTAGGTAGATTTTTAATATTGTTTTTTAAATAGATAGAATTGTTTATTAGAATTTTATAATATAGATTTTATTTGTTAGATTTTTATTAATTTTAGAATATAATTTAATTTGATTTTATTAGGTTTTTTATATAATTTCTAGAATTTAACCTTTTAGTTGTTTTTTTTAAATAGATTTTTAATTTGTTTTATTTAGAATTTTAATTGGTTTAGATTATTTCTTTTTTTAATTGAAAATAGAAATAGAATTTTATTAGATATTTTTAGATATAGAATTTTATTTAAAATTTCTTCAGAAATTATTTTCTTTTAAATTAGAACTTTAATTTAGTTTATTATTAATTAGTTTTGGTTATTTAATTAGGAATTAATATTTAATTAGTTATATTTATCATTTCATTAATTTAGTTTAATCAACATCAGTTTATGTTAACTAGCTTTCCTTTCATTAATTATGTTCATTAACTCATTTTAGTCTGCATTTTTTTTAATCAATCATTAAGCCATTAACAGCCCTGCCATGTGTCGTCATTTGAAGGTATAAAACATTGTTTTTCTTCAACCTTCAGCTCATGAAAACCTAGGTCTAGCCTCCCACCATCACCTTCTCCACATCACCTTCTCCACATCAACCTTGAACAAACGTCTTCGACTCTCATCTTCCACCATCATATCATCACCATCCATGAAACTTTAAACCCAGCAACAATCTTCATCAAAACCATTCAACCCAGATTCAACTTTTTCCTTAAAACTTTCGAATCAAACCATCTGGCAAAACCCTTTCTCAAAACCAAACGCAGAAATTCGAAACAGAATGGGAAGAAGAAGAGTGACCGTGAATCCATTCGAACAACCTAATTCAAACACCTTCAAACATTACCCAGATCGAAATCCTCTTCTTCATACAATCAATAAGAACAACCAAGATCCTCCTTTGCAACGCATTCCATGTTCTTCAAGCTTCAACCCGCATACCCATTTCAACGAGCCACCCAAACCTTTTACTTTCACCTTCATCTTTCTTTTTCCATCATTGTTGACTCTCCAGCCTCTTTCTGCGAAAACCCAGTTAAAACCCATAACTTCATCTTAATGCATCAACCATCATAACCAACAAATTCAACAGATCTTCATTTACAACTTTATCACCCATCTTCGTCACCAAGAACAGCCCAAACCTCAAACCTCCATCCATGAAAACACCGAAACCCGTAAATCCACCATTTCTGAAACCTTGAGCTACCAGAAACTTTCGAACATCACCTCTAACCTTCGAAACCCCATTCTAATCCAAAACTAAACAAACCCCAAATATCATAGCACTTGTGTGTGACCTTTCCTTGATCCTTTAACATCGTTTTCGATTTTCCTCTTAACTCCCAAGAATAAGAGTTAATTTTCGGGAAAGGTTTTGAAAGAAGAAAACAACATTGTCTTTTGCCTAATCAACGCCTCAAGTTACAAATGAGAAGATTCAAGACACGACAGAGTTAAAAGTGAAGACTCAGAGAGCAATTTGAGTTGAGTTTGAAGATGGATTTCTATTCAGTTTGTTGATTTGGGCTCACTAGGGCCGTAAGAACATATGGATATCACCCCGTTTCCATTTACAGCCCCCTGTTTTTATTCTTATTTCTTGTACAGGCTGTTTTTTATGTTTTAATTATATTATTTCTTCTTAACTTTTTCTTTAGAACTTTATGTACAGGCTATTTTTTTATGTTTTTTTATGTTTTAATTATATTTTTAGAATTAATATTTTATAATTTCCAGTTTGTAAATATGCTATATATATATATATATATATATATATATATATATATATATATATATATATATATATATATATATATATATATATATATATATATATATATATATATATATATATATATATATATATATATATATATATATATATATATATATATATATATATATATTATTTAGATTTATTTCTTCTTAATAGTTTATATAGAAGTTAATATTTATTTCTTTTAGAAGTTTTTATATTCTATTTTCTTTTAGAATTTCAATTTCAATTTATATTAGAGTTTTTGATTACACATCTTCTAAGAAGTTGAATTCCATTTATCTTTTATCATTGGGCTTTTTATGCCATTTTCATCTGTTTTTGGTCGATGACGAGACCTTTGTCGTTTATCTGTCAAATTATTGACGAGAAAAGATAGATCTGAGACCGCTCTCTTTTGTTTTCTATTTTCGACTTAATTTCGATTCTTTATTTCGTTTCACCTGTTTAGGTCGATGACGAGACCTCTATTGTTTTCCTGTCAAATTATTGATGAGAAACGATGGATCCGAGGCCGACTTTCTCTCCTCTTTCTCATTTTCGACTTTTATTTCATTTCATTTGTTTTGGTCGATGATGAGACCTTTTTCATTTATCCGTCAAATCATTGACGAGAAACAATAGATCTGAGACCGATCTCTTTCGTTTCCTATTTTCGATTTAATTTCAATTCTTTATGTCATTTCATCCGTTTTTGGTCGATGACGACATTTCCGTAATTCATTACCAGTCAAATTATTGATGAATAATGTTGGATCTGAGACCATTTCTTTCTCTCCTCATTTCTCTTCATCTTTCGATTTTATTTTGACTTTTGGTGATCGATGAAGACTTGTATCCGCGAGCGTCAGATTTTCGAAGTCGATAAGCTTCCCGATTTCAAATCTATGGAAGATGACCATTTGGGTCATTTTCTTTACTTTGGGATCGCGATAGGCTACCTTTGATTAATCGATATTTTGTTTGCGATTAAGACGAGATCCCACTTTTGGTCCGTGTGATACGATTCAATTGAAGAACGATCCTCAATATCGTTTCTCTATCTTGTCCATAGCACGAAAATCAATACGCGACCTCCTATAGTTTGACTTCCCTTATAAGTCGAGCTACGACAATTTAGTGTCAAATTGGACCCGATTCAATTCACTTTGACCCTTTCGAGCCGATTTGATACATCATCATCAAGGATCAAAGGAGAGGAGCTTGGAAATAAAGCTTGCATGCAATGTAAAGGGTCAACGAAACCACTCCGTTCGGTAACATTGTTTTAATTTCATCTTTTATTCAACCGCCGAGCGTTGTGAGTCGCAAGCGATAGACGCGTGGGAAATGGTGAGTGGGGAGTCTCTTCTCATTCATCTAGAGTGTTTAGCGTATGTCCTTTGGACGATATGTGACGCATTCGCTCCTACGTCTTAGGTCTTAGCGTGTGCGTCCCGATTCAAACCTTTTCTCTCGCATCCTGGCGATTAAGACTCTTTTCTCTCGTATCTTGGCAATTGAGATCCCTTCTCTTGCCCCCGTGCAATCGAGACCGTTTTTCCGTAGTTGGCCGAACTACGACTGCTCTTATCTCTCATATCTGTTGAGAGTACGTAGGCATAGGATTGCGATAATCCTAGCAAGCACTTTCCCCCCTTCCTATAGTTATCTGAACTACATCTGCTCTGATTTCTCATGCCAGATGAGAATATGTAGGCACAAGATGTGATATCTTGCCGAGCATACTAATAACTAATTTCTCTCTTCTCTCGCTTTTGTGCGATTGAGACTTTCCCGCTAACAACTAACTATCCTTTTCTCTTGCTCCTGTGCAATTGAGACTAGCCCGTTGTTCTGAACCCTTTAGGTAACCCGTACCTTTAAACCCGTGGACATGCTACGTCCGTTCTACCGCAAACAGATAACGCCTAAGTCTCCAATGGTCGAGCAGCAATACACCTAACTGCTAGAATGCGCGCGCTAGTATCGCCTACCTTTTCTCTTGCCCCCGTGCGATCGTGAATACCCTGTTTTCCCATAGTTAGCCTGAACTATGTTTTGCTCTGATTTATCATACCAGATGAGAATACGTAGGCACGAGACGCGATGTCTTGGTGAGGAATCCCCCTCGTAGTTTCCCGAACTACGTTGACTCTGACTTTCCCATTGCCCTAGAGAATACATAGGCATAGGGCGACGATGTCCTATCGAGTCAGTTTCTTTTATTTAGCACTAGAAGTCATAGATAGTTTGTTTTTCACCCATATACTTAGACAACAAGCGTGGATCCCATTGAGTACAATGGGCGTGAGGGGTGTTCATACCTTCCCCTTGTGTAACCGACTCCCGAACCCAAGATTTGGTTGCGATGACCTGTCTTTTCCCTTTTTCGTAGGTTTTCTCTGATTGTTTCCTTTCCCTCTCTTTGGGATAAATAACGAATGGTGGTGACTCTTCTATGTTCCTCCGGCTCTCTTTTTTCACAGTAGCGACACCTATACACCCAGAAGATCAAGAGAAAACTACCTTCACATGCCCTTATGGAACTTTCGCCTACAGACGAATGTCTTTCGGTCTCTGTAACGCACCAGCAACCTTCTACCGTTGCATGATGGAAATCTTCGCCGATTACCTTGATGGAATTATGGAAGTATGCATAGATGATTTCTCGGTGTGCAGATTTGACTTTAACAAGTGTCTCGCTAACCTTGAGAAAATCCTGAAAAGATGTGTTGACTTTAACCTGGTGTTAAACTGGGAGAAATGTCACTTTATGGTCACCAAAGGTATAGTTTTAGGACATATAGTCTCCGAGAGAGGCATTGAAGTAGATAAATCCTAAATAGAAGTGATTGAAAACCTTAAACCCCCCAACACTGTCGGAGAAGTCCGAAGTTTTCTTGGACACGCTGGTTTCTATCGGTGTTTTATTAAAGACTTCTCTAAAATAACTAAACCTTTAACTGGCCTCCTAATGAAAGATGTCGAGTTTAACTTTGACGAAAAATGCCTTGAAGCATTCAACTTTCTAAAACAAGCGTTGATCACGACACCCATCATTCAACCCCCGGATTGGGACCAACCGTTCGAGATCATGTGTGATGCTAGCGACTACGCTGTAGGAGTTGTTCTAGGGAAAAGAAAGGATAAGAAATTACATGTTATATACTATGCTAGTAGAACCTAGATGCTGCTCAGCTTAACTACGCCACCATAGAGAAAGAACTTTTCGTCGTAGTCTTTGCTATGGATAAATTTCGATCATATCTGATAGGAGCCAAAATCGTAGTTTATACAGATCATGTTGCCATCCGTTACTTATTGAGAAAGAAGGATGTCAAACCTAGGTTACTTCGACGGATCCTCTTATTACAAGTGTTTGATTTGGATATTAGAGACAAGAAAGGCACGAAAAATGTAGTTCCCGATCACCTTTCTAGGCTTGAGTATCTTACACCAGACCCACTCCCTATTAACGATGATTTTACCTATGACAGGTTAATCACTAGCATAGAAGCCGTAGAAGAAAGCAACCTAGAACCTTTTAAGAACCATGAGAGATCTCTGGCAGTAAGCAACGTACCTTGGTACGCAGATTTTGTAAATTACCTAGTTGCCGATATTATACCCCATGATCTTAACTACCAGCAGAGAAAGAAGTTCTTTAATGATGTAAGACACTTCTATTGGGACGAACTGCTTCTTTTTAAAAGAGGCACAGAAGGTCTTTTCCGTCGTTGCATCCCAGAAGAAGAAGTAAGAAAGATAATAGAATACCGCCACTCTGCACCTTATGGAGGACACTCTAGCACATCCAAAACTCACGCGAAGATCCTTAGAGCAGACTTGTTTTGGCCAACAATGTGGCGTGATATACACACCTATATAGTCAAATGTGACCGGTGCCAGCGCACTGGAAACATCTCAAGGCGCGACGAAATGCCTTTAAGGAACATTCAAGAGGTAAAACTCTTTGATGTTTGGGGCGTAGACTTTATGGGACCATTTCCATCTTCCTTAGGAAACAAATACATCTTTGTAGCTGTTGACTACGTGTCTAAATGGATTGAAGCTATAGCCTCACCCACCAACAACACACGTGTAGTCATTAAGCTGTTTAAAAATTACATATTCCCTAGATTCGGAACCCTCCGTCTTGTTATCAGCGATGGTGGATCGCATTTCATATCAAGAATATTCGAAAAACTTTTAAGAAAATACGGAGTTAAGCATAGGATAGCAACATCTTATCACCCACAGACTAGCGGCCAAGTAGAAGTATCCAATAGAGAAATTAAACAGATCTTAGAAAAAACGGTCTCTATATCAAGAAAAGATTGGTCTCAAAAGCTGCAAGATGCGCTATGGGCCTATGGAAGTGTCTTCAAAACCCCTATTGGAACAAATCCTTACCAATTAGTTTATGGAAAATCATGTCATCTAACCTTTGAATTAGAACACAGGGCCTATTGGGCCATAAAAACCCTAAACTTTGACTATTTGACTGTTGGACAAAACTACGTCCTTGATATACATAAACTGGAAGAACTCCGCCAATCCGCCTATGAAAACGCCATTATATATAAAGAAAGAACCAAGGCCTGGCACAACAAGAAGATCGTAAAGAAAGATATTCATATAGGAGACCCCGTTCTCCTGTTTAACTCTAGATTATGACTCTTTCCTGGTAAGCTTCGTTCAAGGTGGACAGGTCCCTTTACAGTTACTAAAGTTCTACAATCAGGAGCAGTCGAGATCCAGAACCAGTCATGTAGCCCATTCATTGTAAACGGGCAGAGATTGAAATTATACGAAGGAAGAGACATTCCCGATGATTACTCCAGCCACACCTTGATTGATCCACTATTTCCTACTTCAACCATATAGGTGTCACACCTTAATTTTTGACCATAAGATCCCTTCTCCTTGTTTTTCTTACTTGCTTATTTTACTTTTTATATGTATGTTTATTACGACTGACAAATGTGCGCAGGTGCGGTAATGTCAAGTATAGATCCTCACCGTCAAATACTTCAAGGCGACCGTTGGATCGTAGAGATTTCGGAGATAGTCTATTGGTCATCTCCTCAAGGTTTCTCAAAGTTTCGGTGTCTCTTCAAGACTTAGTTTGCATACTAAGCTACATCATCGCTTAATTTCGTAAGGACAGGTCGTCATTTGTGAGAAAGAGTTCGGTTTTGGTTAATAGTTTAATGTGGCAAGTATGGATAAAAGTCATGATTAAGGTTTGGATAATATATTGTCAAGGCAAAAGTTAATTTAACTCATTGACTTATAAAACCTTAAGTCACACTGGATTTCGTCCAAGGGTGCGCAACTCAGAGGTTCTAGGTACAAGATAGTTCAACCACTTCAAGCATAATTCGTTTGTCCAAGTCGAATACAAGTCTTGGGCATATCAGGTATCTCGTGATAAAATAAAAGTACACAAGAGCAGAGTCACTCAAGACAACCCATGGGCTTGGAATTTGTCATCATTTGAAGTGGGAATTCGAATCGGGTCATGTAAGACATCCACTCTAATTCACATCTTTCGGGGGGTTGGATTATTTTGGTTGACAAGCTAGACAAAGAGGGTCGTTTATGAGTTTTCTTTAAGATTCATTTTTGTACAAATTGTCAAGGATGAGTGTAAGAAAGTTCAAGATAACTCAATCTCAGATTCAAGCTTATTCAATTCAAGTCACTATGGAATAAGTTATCGTGAATTCATTTACATTGAGGAGATGAACTGCTAAAATTAAAACTCAACATTATAAGGGGTCTGAAGATTATTCAAGAGTAAATTCCTACCAATATTTGAATGGCTATAATATGTCATGGCTTAGATTTCTTGAGAACGAATACATTCAGCTACCACCATGTTCAGATGTAACCTGTTGAGAAACGTGTTTGTAAGGAACTGAATTTCGACACAGCCACAACATGGAGGTCTCTCCCAAAGCCACCCTTACAACAATTCAATGTTCAATTGAGCAAATTAATAAAAACCAGGGAATAATAGCCAAATGTGAAATGATTTAAGCTTTCGTACGACCCGCGTATTGACTTGATTTCGCACGACCTGTAGAGTTTTTATTAATTTTACAAGTGTTCTTTCTCTATAAGACCAAAGTAAATAACAGGGTACAAAAAAGAGCAAAATCTTGTAGATTCACAAAACTGCCATTGCAAAGGGTGGTTGGCATGTCGCAAGCTCAGCTCTATCTGATAGCAAAACCCTTGAGGCACCAAGGTTGTAGTGCCTAGTTTTTAAGCGCAGAAACATATTAACAATGTGCGCCAGTACTCATGAATCGGTGTCGTCTGGACCTAATGCCTTCATGAATGACTTTGTGTTCCTTAAGTACTAAGTGCCGCCGTTGTTGAGGTGAATTGAAGAAGATACATGATATTGATAAGATGTTTTCACGCTAAAAGACGGCAAGGGATTTCTCCTCGTTTTATTTTGGGGTCCTACTTCTACTTTGTAAACCAGTTGATTCCAGATATGATTGTACGCCGCTCTCCTTCAGAACCTACAACAAATAACCAGAGGAATTACACTAAGCCTTATTATTGCTATGATGAAAGGATTACCAATGAGAAGTCATTAATAGCGTACTTTAATACAATGTTAGTTCAAAATTCCTTTGAATGAGTAAGTTCGGAGGCTTACTCTAAGAGATGAAGGCCACGATGTCGGTGAAGCTAGCCTTGTTAAACATGAGTCTGATGTCGACTTCGCAGACCAACGAGCCATTTGTTTCCAAGACCCGCCATAGAGGGATTGAAGATCAGTTCCGGAAATAGAAGAGGTGAATCATATCATCTTGAATTGCAGACATCAAGAACATCTGCTACATCGCCATGGGTAAACAAGTTCAGTAAGACGGCATCGTTCAAATCATTCATGCTGTCATATCCTCCATTATCCTCTAAAATTTTCATTTAGCCTGCAGAGGTTCGAACACAAGGTTAAAGCATTATGACCACGTGATAATATCCCAGATATCAGGAAGTATTACCACAATGGCATACCGGTTACCGACCCGATCCAACTCTGCACATGGCTGTCATTACCAAAACAATGTCTTGAAGGGGTTGATTTGAGTAGGTGAAGCCCACCGCCAGGTGCAAAAATAAGAAAACTTGAGGTCCTAGTCAACGGAGACGCTTCCGGTGACGCCAGCCGCAACTCCCTTCCAACCTGTCAAAACAACACAATCAATAATTAGAACACGCCATAAGTTGAAGTTAAATCTGAGAAGGATTAAGATGAATAGAGTTAAGCTCAGCCCTCAGTTAAGCTCATCATTGGGAAAAAATTCGAGTAGCCGGAAGGGCGAAAACCGGAGTTGTCACCAGCTCCCTACCAAGCATCGAAGGAAACAGAGTTCAGACCAAAAAACGGTTAATTTCGGATAGCTTCCAACATAATTCAGAATATCATTAACACCGAACAATATCAAGGCAATGGTAATCTCAAAGCCTCCTGGTTCAGACAGGATGTCATCATCACCCAAGTATCAACTCTTTCTCAACAACAACCACCAAGACCAAGGTTACATCTGTTCGAAATCACCGAGAGAAGGGTGAGAGAGATAAAAAGATCAGTAACCCTGCACTTCCAAAACAAGCGTATTAAACAAAGACCAAAACAAAAGTTAATCAGAGGTCATCAAACTTGGAAAGGAAAACGAAATCGTAGCAATAGAACAAGTTTTATTTCATTGCAGCGAGTAAATCATGAAACTGGGAAAGTGGAGCAACCAAACTCGCCCATCATGACAGCATCAGCAAACCAAGATTGAAAAGGAAAGCTATGAACATGGAAGGTTCCGTCCCCAACGGAGAAGTCCATGCAATCAAAGACCTTCTAAATAAGAACAAGAAGATATTCAGTAGATTTTGAAGACAAGATCATACGGGATTAAGCAAGAAATAATTTTCTTTCTAAAAGTAAATAACACGTCGCAACCGATTTGGAAATCATTCATCACAACATTCAATTCAAAATCAAGGGTTTGATTTTGCATACGCTTATAAAAAGAGGAGAAGAACCCACATCCGAGAGGGGGGATAACAGAGAGAAGTTCACACAAATCACACATAAATCCACCGGGGTTTCGAGAATCCTAACATCATAAAAAGGAGAAGTGAGAGGGACTTATCTTTCGCGTCGCCTTCGCTAGAAATCATAAAGCCACCACCATGTTGCCATCTCTATTTCAAACTTCCATCGTCCACAACATGCGGTAGCCCTTTCGTTTGCGTCAGATTTATTAAAACTTTTGATTTGTTTGTTTGTGTGTTTCATGTTTGAAAGATAAAGAAGTGGAAGAATCGAGAAGAGGAAGAACAAAGAGAAACGAAGAACAATGGAGGGAAGACGGAGAAAGAACGGTGAAGAACAGAAGAAGAGAATCGTAGAGGGAGAAAGATGAAGTGGAAGAACGGCGCTAAGAGAGGAAGAGTCTTATGATTAGGGTTTCCTGGTTTCTTGTTTATATGTAATAATCCTATGTATGCACACACACCAAATCACCACACACCCTCATGATCATTACCATCCATTACCCCTTTGATCCAGATCACACGCACCCAACACTGCCTTCCACCATAGACTCTTATAGATGCACACACACAGGATCATCCACCCCAACCATCTTTTATTTGTTCTTTTGGTTTTTTTTGTTTTGTGTTTTTGTAATATTATAATTAATATATACTAACAAACTAACAAAAACTAACTGTTAACATTTTATTATTAAAAATCTGAAAATAGTTAATAATAAAAAAAAATCCATAAAATATTTATTTATCTAAAAATCTATAAAAAAAAAACAATTTATTTTTCTTTTAAAAGTAACTTAGAACTTTAATATTTTGAAAATTTATAATTAATCCACTTTTTAAAAAAATATATATATAACTCCTTTAGTAATTCAGGACTAACCTTTTTATAAAAATTAACTTCTATTTCTTAATAATTTCTCAAAAAAACCCTCAAAAACAATTAACTTCTTTCCTAAGCAATTTCTCAATTCCGATATATCCATTACACTTAATATTTCTCCACCACAATCATTATTTAACATTATGTCTCAATTTCCATTCAACTGCTACTCTTGCTCCCTACTATATTTGCATATATCATCATCACTTGTATATCATTTCAATTATCCAACTTCCCCTTCGAAGGAAAGGTTCACATCTTTGACCCCCGTGTCAATACCTTTTCCATCACCTTAGCCTTAGAATTTGAGTCCCCATACTCACCTTTTAGGCATCCCTCCGTGGACATTCCCCATTTATCCTAGCCTTAGGATTTGAGTCGATGTACTTATGCTTAGGCGTCCCGTCGTGGACGTACCTTCATCCTTTTCAATTCAACTTTCAAACGTAGAGTATGAGTCTTCGCACTCCATGTAAGAGCTTCCATATGAATGTTTACTTCCCTCAGAAACTTTAACCACAGTCAAAGAACTCCTCAAACCCTTTAGGGGAACTACAAATACTCTGATTCCATTCCCGTCAGGATATGTAGGCACAAGATGCAACGTCTTGGCGAGTATACTTAGAACTAAACCACTAGGTCTTTTCCCTTAAGCAGATAACCCTTAGAAATAAACAACATAAAACAAGAGGTTCCTGTAGAGTACTACAGAAACTTAGGATGCTAGCATCTTCCCTAAGTTTAACCAACCCCCGAACCTATAACTCTCTAGCTTTTGCATTTGCATTGCATTGTGGGTAATTCGATCTTTTCGCCTTCCTTTAGACAAATTAAAGACTGGTTGTGAACTAAAATGAATTAAGATTCAAATTAATTAATAATTTGACATCCAATTCTCACCGCGACAATAGGTTTTATTCGTCAAGCTAACGGCGTTAAATAAGCGCTACCTAGGAGGCAACCCACGGTTTTCTTTATTTTTCTTTTATCTTTTATTTTATTTTATTTTATTTTATGTGTCAACTAATGGCTTATGATGAATATGATTTCAAGTCTTGTTCTCTAAGTTTTATTTTTCAGGATGTAGCAGCATGATAACATACATGTCGCCTTGAGAGACGACGAGCAGAGAGAGAGGTACTCAGTTCTTCGACAACGTCCTATGGCACAGACCCAGTATCCAGATCAGGCCTGTATGGAAGCTCTAGGGATTGAACCCAGCGTACGGTTCCTCTGCCATCAGCTCCAGTGGGGCGAATATGCCGACCAAATGCATCAGACCTACAGACACCTTACATTGGAGTTTCTCAACTCGTTCCACCACGAGCCATATGCCCATCAGGATGGACTAGCCACATTCAGACTCTTTGGGAAGGAGTATTGTTGAACCCCAAAATTTGTCCAACCTTTTTTTCTTTACTTGGTTTATGTTTCATTTCATTGTTCTAGCATATTGCATTGCATAGCATTTTGCATATATAGGGGATCAAGAGATGTGTGTATAAGAAGAGGATATTGTCAAGAGTTCTAAGCCTAATCAAGAGATTGTATTCAAGTTATCAAGTGGTTATCATCATCAGAGACAAGTCAAAGCCCTTTGGATAGGCTGATAAATGTATGTGGTTCACCTCCTGTTTAGGAGGCCAGTTGAGGGTCATCTGAAGACCACGAGTCCATGGTTATGGAGGGAGATAGTCATTTAAGCTCATTGAGTACCTCGGAGGTTATATTGGATTGGAAATGGTCACTCAGTTCAGCTGAAGAATGCTCAGGCAAAAAGGGGGAAATTAGGGTTTCATTTTTAATCAGGAAAAATCTTCTTTTTGAAGCAAAACTTGTTTCAATGACCTTCCATATGTCTTAAGGTGTTTGGGGATGCAATATGGACCATCAATTTTAATCAGAAGGGCTTCAATTAATCAGATAATTGAAAATCAGGAGATTTGGGGAAAAAGGTCAATTGCGTAGTGAAAAAGTCAACTCCTGACTTTTTGAGGTCAAGATCATGATCCTTAAGTTCAATATGACCAATGGATGGAATTTGATCAAGAAAGGTCAAGGGAATCATAAAAAATCAAAAGTTGTTGAAAGTTGCCATTTTAAGGAAATTAGGGTTTTAGAACTTTCTATTTATGGAAAGTTTTATGTTTGGAACAACCATATTCAAAGCCTTTTTACTCCATGATCAAGATTTCAAATGAACTTGGATCAAACATCAAAGTTGTTCCTTGTATTGCAAGCTTTCCAAAAAGTCCAAGAAGTCCTCAATATGATTTGTGAAGCTCAAGTTATGGATGTGCAAAGTTGAGGAAAAATAAGCCAAATCCATAACATAGAATTTTTTCTATGTTATTTCTGGACAGCTTGCATGACATGGTTTTCAACAGCACTTTTCATGATCTTCCAATCCTCAAATCAAGATGACCCCAACATGAACCGTGTTCTACTCCATGCCCTCTTTACTTAGAGCTCAAATTTAGGGCAATTGGATCTTTGTGCACCAAGATATCATGATCCAAAGTAGCTTACTTGAACATTTTTGCAAGGCATGGATTGTTGTCATTTGGGCATGAGATGCATTTCAGCATGAAATATTGATGCCAGCTCTAAACCATGCGCCTGGGGTGCTGCATTGGGAGCTACTAAACCTTTCCCAAAATGAACCAACACAAGCTTGTACCATTTTGCCCCATTTTTGAGTCTTGGCCAAAAGGAGTGAAAGAGAAAGTAGCTGCCCAATGTTTTGATCCCTTGCAGCTACATTATGCTGCTCATTTCACAGAGACAAAGACAAGTCCATGAGCAAGCTGGCTGAGGTCCAAATCCATCATCCACCATTAATTCAAAAATAACCACGGAGATGAAAATCTGGCCATTCAAACCTTACCATGTGGAAACTCTTTCAAACCTGATTGGATTCCATATTTAAGACAAGAGATCAGTCCAAGAGAAACCCTATCCACTGTTGCATTGAAAAAACTAGAAGCATCTCATTTTCTTGAAACCGCCTCAAACCCTCCAAAACAAAAAAAAACTGTCTTGGCCTAGTTTGATACCAACCTCCTTTCCAACCATCCAATCACCATAAAAACCATCCATACAACCTCCAAATGATGTTTTGGAGGTGTTCCAACCATTAAAACACCCAAAAGCACCTTAACTCAAAAAGTCAACTGCTCACACCATGAACATTGACTTTTCTGCATAAAACAACCACATACACTGCCTAGACCAGTTTTGAAAGTTTTGACCCTTTGAACATATTCGATTTGGGATATACCAATTGTCCAAGTCCGTAAAGAACAGCTAGAGACTCCTTTTCTCAAATTGTCCTTAAAAATTAACTGTTGCTGCAAGAGGGGAAGAAACATCAAGGTCTACTCGAAAAGGGGGATAGCTTGTTGCTAGTTTGCTTTAGGAATTCTTCAAGAGGTAAGTTATTTCTAAACCATCTATTTCATGTACATAGATGTCATTAAAGCATGTTTGAGTGTGTGCTTGTGTTCTTGGTTTTTGTTTAACTGCCATTTAAAATGTTGAGGTGTATTATGATGACAAGTGTGTGGCTTTGACTGCATAAATCCTGTTGTGTTTAATTTCCTGTAAGTTGTTTCCATGAGAAGTGTATACTGAGTTTGTTGTTGGCTTGGCATTGTCATGAAATATTTTCCTTTGTCCATGTGTATATTGTTTCATGTTTATGTTTTGCTGTCAAATACCATGTATGGCTGTTTTTGGATGTCATGAGTTCAATTAAGTATATAACTGTGTAACTGCTCTTGTGAGGGCATTTTATTTGAACTCATACGCTTTGCTGTCAAATTTATTTTGGATTGAAGTTTGTCAACTCATTTGTTTATTGTTGTCCCAAAGCTGTCTTTCATACTAAAACTGTTGGAGAAATAGTAGCTGCCCTATCATGTGTGTATATGACATTTTGATGAATGCATGGAATATTGTCATGTTGAATTGTCATTGTTTGATACTGGCATTGTGATGTCAAAACCTGCTGCTATTCTTGTTTTAAACAAGGCTATGTTGATTCTGACTTATGTTTGATTGTTGAGTTTTGGCTCATAAGAAGAATATGATAGGTTTTGTGTTTATCATGTGAAGAATACCTTTGGACTTGTCATGTTTGTTGTTAATAGGATGTGATGCTAATTGGATTTTGCTGTGATCATTGTCATGTTCCTTTTGCTGTTAGAGTTTGTCTATCATGATAGATTTTACTGGTATGAATTAAGACTTGTCATTGTGTAGTTGTTGTTAGTTTATTCCAGAGATTCATAGATATTGATGTCATCAAGTCTTGGTATGCTGAGTTTGTATTTGGTTTGAGTTTGTGTTAACCATCTTGCTTGATGATTTTCAACTCATGTTTGCTCCTGTCACTCATGTACCAATACTTTGTTCTATTATCTTTTGTTCAGTCTTTCTATTAAAACTCATTTGGTCAGGATTTTGTTATGGAAAAATGTTGTTAATCATGATGAATATGTGACTGTTTGGATCAGTTTGAATCTCATGTGTATGTTGAGAAGTTTGTGAATTGGACATTGTCATAAGTTGAAGCCTCATTGCTGAACTATTTTGAGTTTGAAACTGTTTCAATTAATGTCTACTCATTTTAAGGTTCTAACTGTCCTTGTTGCAATATGAAGACTTAGTGTCTGTTGGTTGGATTGTGTGATGACCAAAATTGTCATTAACTGCTCTTGAGTGAATCCATCCACCCTATGTGTGTTTGCATTGTTGACTGCCATGGAGGGTGTATGCTTGCGTATCAGAATTGGTTGTTGATTCTGTTTTCAAAACTAATTTCTTTCTGGACTGTTGTTTTACTGTTGTGTTGAAGTTTGTTAAATGTAATTGACTAATGCATAGAACATCTAAATGGATTGGTTTATTACCATTTGAAGTATGTGCATCGATTTCACTGTTTATGTTTCTGTTGAGGTTTGGCAAATTGTTTTGGTACATCGCAACTGTTTTATCTGTTGAATTTCCATGTGTAGTGCTTGTTTGTTTTACCTGGTGATCATGTTAAGTATACAAGTTTGTTTGGCTGTTGTTGAGACCAACTTGGATGACTGTTTAAAGTTATTGCTGCAGGATTATGTTTTGTTGTTTGGTACTTTGATTTAGTGAACAATAACATGCTGCCATGGTCTGTTTTGAGTTTGGTTAACCTTTTGTGCTGTCAAAACTTTAGTTGAAACATTGAAATCCATATGTGTAAGTTGTTTTCATGTTAAGTTCATAGATGCTGCTTGGATTACTTTGGTGGAACTTTGAAATTTATGCATTGTTGTTGAAATCCTTGGCTTTGATTTTGAAACAAGTTGCATTGGTCTGCCCATGGTTATGTTTTTGTACCAGCTGTTTTGAACATATAATTGCCTTGGAATTGCTTTTGTTTTGATGTGCTTATGTGTTGTGGATGTTGAGTCAATTGCTGTCATGAGTTGTGGATGGATTGATCATCATAGGTCGCTTTGCTTTACTTTATTTCTGCTGCAAACAGTTTTGGAGGCATCATTGCATCCTCGCATAATTTTGAAGCTCTTGCTGACAGTTTTGATTTAGAGTCCCTATATGCTTTGCTCATGTTGTGTTTGAGTATGTCCATTTTCTGTCAACAATTATGCTTGTGTTGAGTTTGTTCAACCTATACATGTTCATTGATGCATATGTGTTTGGTTTATGGATATGCTGCTCTTCTTTGCCTACAGCATTGAGATATGATTTTTGCTTTGTTAAGATTCATGTTTTATTGCTGTCATTTATGTTCCTCATGTATAAGGGCTGCTGTTTGGATTCAAGAATGGCTTAGTGTATAGTGAAACTGCGGTGGAAGTGCCTAGCTGTTATTGCATATGTCCATCATTTTGTATGTGTTGGCTGTTTTGCATTTGACCATTATCTTGTGTATAAAAATCTGATGTGGTCATATCTTGTGTGTGCCAACTGATTTGGATATGTTTATGCTTGTATCATGCCATTATTTGTTATGTCTTGATGTGCATCATAAGTGTATCTGTTATCATGAGTGTTACTGATTTGTTATCACCAGCCATATTGCCTTAATGCCATAATCTGAAACCACTTTGTATTAATTGTTGGACTTGAGACAAGAGCATGATGTCTACTGCTGCTGCAGGCAAGCTGTCTTGACAGCCTTTTGGAGTCACAGTTTTTCTTCAGTTGATAGTGTGGATTAGGGTCCTTGAATATTTAATTCATTGTTGTGTTCAATTTCATCTTGATTGAACCTCTTATGTTTGGTCTTGCTATTGACTGTCTTTAATTTTGCTTTTTTAAACCATCATTGCACTTTGCAACTCACACACTACTTTCAGATTTAGCACAAATTTGACTCTTTCTTCTGTCCAACCTTTGTCCATAACATTTTTTTAATGTGTGCACAACTTTAAATCAAGGCCAGCATGTCGTGTTTCACTCAGATTTTGATGAACGCATTTCAAACCTCCACTTGCATCTTCCATCTATTTTTTTGTGTGTGTGTGCATAATTTGAGAAAACTAACTGCACCATTGAGTTCCTTGTGAAATTCTAGTCAAGTTAGACTAAAATTTCATCCAGTTTGGTGGAAAATCGAGAGAGTTATGATCAAAACGCATTTGGATAGTTTGCCTTACTTTTTGCCCAGCCACACCCTTTGTTGAGGTTATGATTTAATGGGGTGGCATTGATACACGGATGTATCGCCACCCCAGTGGTTAGAAGCTCACTCTTAAGACCTTGCTTGACCGCTTGTACCTCTGTTCGACCCCTGCTGGGGCGTTTTTGCTTTTATTCTTTTTATTTTTCATGTTTTATCTTTTCTTTTTCCTTTCCCATTTTTTTTCACGCGTGCATGATTGGTTGGAATGGTTTGATGTTCAACCTTGAACTCTAAGGTCAAGGGTTCAATTCCTTGTGTGGATATTTCTATTTTTCATCACTTATTTGTTTCATTTCTTTTTCTTTTATTTTATTTTAATCTCCTCTTGTTTTATTTTTATATCATAAAATCCCAAAAAGTCTTTTGTCTATTATTTTAAGTGTGTTGTTTTATTTTCCATCCTTTTATTTTATTTTTCACTTCATTTTATTATTTTTATTTTGAATTTATCAGTTTATTTTCTTTCTCCTTTCACTTGTGAGTGAATTATTTAATGTTTACTTGGCCTTGTGCCATGATCCCCCTAGGATTCTTAGTCCCTCCGTTTAGGATGGGACTAAGAGAGACATTAAGTGTTCAATCCTTTGCATGATAATATTAGGTAGCATTCCCTTACCTCAATCTTAGGATCACCATTGTATGACAACTTTAGGTTTGAGTTAGTCCCCCTTTAGTGTGTCCTTCCTCTTCTCATTTTCAAACACTCATAAAACATCTAATAAAGGTTAATGAGTATTGCACGTTACGAGCCTTAAGCTGCCTGGGAAATGGTTATTGAAGGGTTTCCCTTCAATGATCAGGATGTTTAGTGTGGTACCCTTTGGGTGACATGCGACGCATTCACTCCTAGGTCATAGTCTCTAGTGCGATATGAATTATAAACATTCAATTCAAAACACTTCTTTTAAAAAACACAAAAACAAATCATTCAAACTTCTTTTTGCCCTTTGGGGCCTTTAATCTTGAAAAATCATTTTCATAAAGAGTTTTGTTAACTCTTGGTTCTATCGCAAACGGTAACGCCTAAGTCTCCAATGGTCGAGCTGCATACACCAAACTGCTAGAACTGGTTGTTAACCCTACTTGGATAAAACCAGTTGAAAAAAAACCTGTGTTCCCCTTTAGCCCGAACTACGTTTGCTCTGATTTCTTGTACCAGACGAGGATACGTAGGCATAAGATGCGATGTCTTGGCGAGCAACCTTCCCCACCTTTCACCCGTAGTTAGCCGAATGATCGCTTCGCAAGTGCACGGAAATATCGAAGTAACATAAAAGATTGTCGAACCCACAGAGACCAATGTCAATCTACCGTTATCTATTATTACGGTGTAAAGCTAAGGCTATTGGAATTAGGAAAATTGAATGCGAATGAAATTAAATGCAAAAGAAATAAAGAAAATTGGTTTAAAGAAATGCGGTAAAGGATATCGGTATGCAAAGACTTAGTTATCTGGGATTCGACAGGTCACCGATGCTTCTTACTCTTTGCAAACATTGTTCAGAAGAAAATGACGATTTAAAGACCTTTGTCTCACGATGATTGTTGACGCAAGTCGCAACTCTAAGGCAGAACGTATGCTATCGCTATCCCGTTCGGGGTTAAAATTACTTTTTGAAAACCATTAAGTTCTAATCCATTTTAAAGTGCTTTCGCTGTTATTAAAACGAATGCCTAATGTTTACTATCTGGTCCTACCCGCAGCTGTCGCTTGTTGGTTTGTACCTTAATATGGTTTCCCACTGTCGTGGCAAAACCACCGTAAATAGCTTCTCACTGTCGTGACAAAGGTTTATTTAGAGTTTAGATTAAAAACTACAGCCAGAAAGGTTGTTTGTAAAAAGGGAAAATGCCGGTTACTATCGAATCCTATTCTACTAATTCGGTTACATACCGATAAAACTAACTTAGCTAGACATGATAATTAATGCGAACGGAAATAGGCATAAACAACGGAATAATAAAGCGTGCATCATAACAGAAATAAAGTAGTAATTCAATTAATAAAAAACCTGTAAATTGTACTGATCTCAAATCCTTGGGTAGTCCCCCACAATGTCGACAGGATTCTACTTTGGCGAGAAATAAAAGGTACAGGAAGAAAATACAATATTCTGAACTGAAGGAAAATGGAAAGGAAAATAAAAGTAACGATAAATAACTTTGATGGAACTTTGGAAGAACTTCGGGATGAAGAATCCACACCTTTCTCTGTGAATCTCTTGTCTATTTATAGGAGATGTTTCTTATCTCAACTTCCTGAGATCATGCGTGAGATATGGAGAAAGTGGTAGTAACTTCCAGTAGTGGGCAGTGAGTGGAGAAAGTGTAGGAAGGATTTAAGTTGAGATTGATCGTGAATTCTGATTCTGCGTTTTTTGTCTGCGTGACGGTCGTCACACGCATGACGGTCGTCATGGACCTGTGACGGTCGTCACAGCAGCAGAATCCGTATCTGCTGTTTTTCATCTATTTTTCATCCGTTTTTCATCTGTTTCTTCTCCTTTTCTTTCTTTAGTCCAAATTCTCCCCAACCTGCAAAATGAAGTAAATTAATCATATAATAGAACATAAATCAAGATAAATTAATAAAAGTCACAAATAAATGCATGTAAATCAAGCCAAATAAACGATATAATTTTGCGTTATCAAACATCCTCACACTTAAACCATTGCTTGTCCTCAAGCAATCAACCAACACTGTAAAAAGAAATAAGCATAGTTCGAAACAAACTCACGACGAAACTCTAATCATACGTGGCTGCTAGGCTAATGTTAGATCGATAGGTACTAAATATTAATACCAAGGATATCATAACGACACAATTTCAAAAACTCCCTACTTATGCAAACCAATCAGAATCATGCCATTATAACTCAACCTATAACTCATGCTCTCTTTCACCCCATTTCATTATAGTGCAATCACATTAAGCCCGTTATCCATACACATTCATGGTAAGTAGACCTGTTAGTGACTACGATCTCATTATTATTTCATTTTTTTCTGCAAATATGCTTAAGCATCAATTGAACTTAAAGAGTTTGCACCGTTAGTCTAAGTGCTCGGGTGAGGAGCACCTAACTTAGAAGGAACATGTCTTTTTCTTCATAATTTTTTTCTTTTCTTTCTTAGTTTCTCATTTTAACCTAGAGATCATACACTTATTTGCATCGGTTTCTTACTTAGTGTGTTTAGGATGGTGCTGACTGCTTAAATAAACTACTTAGGGATTACTACAAGAACCTGGAGTTTTAAGGTCTCGGCATAATGGGTACTCAAATTTATTTTGCATATTTAGGGGGTTAAGGTTGTCAGGACGATATCAATTTTATCATAACTTTCCCAAGTTTTTCTAACATAGCCTAAACAGCCTATATACTTTCAGAGTACCATGTCATGAATCAAAAAGTTTTTGTTGGAGGTTAAAATTTTGAAATTTTGAAATTTTGGGGAAGTTTGAATAATAGGCGAAAACCACTCATAAAGACTCGACAGCACATGCAAAGATTTTGACATAGCATTAAAAATAGATAAAAATAATAAATCAAACTAAAAGGCAATAAAATGAAAGCGATAGAGTTCCTCCCCCACACTTAAACTAAACATTGTCCTCAATGTTTCAGTAAAAGGTGGAAAAGGAAAGACAGAACCTATATGAATGCTACTGCTCTTGCTATCCTTGTCTTTGTTGATCACTTCCACTTCGGTGGCGGGCATTTTGAGATACTTTGTTTGTGTAATTCTCGAACCAGCTCATCATGTTGCTCGCATCAAGAGGAAGTACTCATCATCAGTGTTCCCACCAGCAGCGACACTCGTAGGAATGTCCGTGGGCATAGCTCATCTTCTCAGATCGTCATCTAAAGAGTTTTCGCCTAGATATAGCTAAAGTGTAACAAGCAATACATTTCTTTATTTTCTGCCGATTTAAACAAACAAATTAAAATAAAGACCTTGTGGGTTGCCTCCCACACAACGCTTTGTTTAGCGTCGATAGCTCGACGGCTAAGGAGTGCAAGTACTCATGGTGGTTCTTTCGAGAATGGTTCCTCGATCGAACTTTGAATAGTCTTCGGTTTCCATGGCCACTTATCAAGCCATCTCTCACATCCCTCACCTTTTCGTTTCTTTCTTCTGTAGGGTGGTTTCTTGTTTTGAACGCGTGGTGGTGGTTCTGAATCTATTCTGCGTATCAGCTTTTCAAATTTGGGCTTTGTTATTTCATCCACCACCTCAAAAGTTAATCGTACCCTTTTAATAGTAATAATGACCCTAGTTTCACGGTCCTCGAATTTTCTTTTTCTATGAAGGGCCCTAGACAAAGGTGCATTGGTGTGTATATTTTTCAATACCTCCACATATGTTTTGGATTGGGAGTCTACCTTAACTTCTGCAAACCTTTGTGGAAATGAAATAAGTGGGGTATAGGGAGGAGGGGCAACAATAGGTGCTTCCTTCTCTACCTTTTCGACAACCTCCCTTTCGGGTGGTGTCGGTGGATTTTTCTCAATAATTATGCTTGTCTCACCAAAACTCTCCTCAGACTCATCATCACTCTCCCTAGGATCTTCTATTTGTTCTTCATTACTAGTGGTTACAACATTCACATGGCTTTCAGGGAAGGGTCCTAGAGATTTTTGTGTAAGCAAAGAGGTTTGAGTCTCCAAAGCCTTGCTATGAGTCGCGAGGGAATCGACTATAATGCTCATCTGCTTAAGGTCTTCATCAATTTGGAGATGTTGTTTTCTAAAGTCTTCATTTTGGAGAGTTTGTGTCTCCACAAAGCGCTCCATCATAGATTCGATCCTAGAGTGAGTAAACGTCTCTTTGAATTCTTCTAGTAATAGTTCAAGGTTGGATGTATCGAAATCTTGCGTTTCCTCAAAACATTGGGAGTCGTCATCGTAGAGGGAATTTGGGTGAGAGTGCGTAGTATTGAAATCTTCTAATAATATTTCGAGGTCGGATTTAAGCGGAATTTGTGGTTCCTCGAAATATTGGGGGTGGTAGTTATAATATGGATGGTGGTAATTATAAGGGAAATATGGGTTATACATAATGATTTAGATAAGAGTGCCTTAGTCTATACTATGCAACAACGGAATCACAATATTGACTGTTGGTCCCCGGCAACGGCGCCAAAAACTTGATCGCTCCGCAAGTGCACGGAAATATCGAAGTAATATAAAATATTGTCGAACCCACAGAGACCAATGTCAATCTACCGTTATCTATTATTACGGCATAAAGCTAAGGCTATTGGAATTAGGAAAATTGAATGCGAATGAAATTAAATGCAAAAGAAATAAAGAAAATTGGTTTAAAGAAATGCGGTAAAGGATATCGGTATGCAAAGAATTAGTTATCTGGGATTCGACAGGTCACCGATGCTTCTTACTCTTTGAAAACATTGTTCAGAAGAAAATGACGATTTAAAGACCTTTGTCTCACGATGGTTGTTGACGCAAGTCGCAACTCTAAGGCGGAACGTATGCTGTCGCTATCCCGTTCGGGGTTAAAATTACTTTTTGAAAACCATTAAGTTCTAATCCATTTTAAAGTGCTTTCGCTGTTATTAAAACGAATGCCTAGTGTTTACTATCTGGTCCTAGCCGCAGCTGTCGCTTGTTGGTTCGTACCTTAATTTGGTTTCCCACTGTCGTGGCAAAACCACCGTAAATAGCTTTTCACTGTCGTGACAAAGGTTTATTTAGAATTTAGATTAAAAACTACGGCCAGAAAGGTTGTTTGTAAAAAGGGAAAATGCCGGTTACTATTGAATCCTATTCTACTAATTCGGTTACATACCGATAAAACTAACTTAGCTAGACATGATAATTAATGCGAGCGGAAATAGGCATAAACAACGGAATAATAAAGCGTGCATCATAACAGAAATAAAGTAGTAATTCAATTAATAAAAAACCTGTAAATTGTACTGATCTCAAATCCTTGGGTAGTCCCCCACAATGTCGGTAGGATTCTACTTTGGCGAGAAATAAAAGGTACAGGAAGAAAATACAATATTCTGAACTGAAGGAAAATAAAAGTCACGATAAATAACTTTGATGGAACTTTGGCAGAACTTCGGGATGAAGAATCCACACCTTTCTCTGTGAATCTCTTGTCTATTTATAGGAGATGTTTCTTATCTCAACTTCCTGAGATCATGCGTGAGATATGGAGAAAGTGGTAGTAACTTCCAGTAATGGGCAGTGAGTGGAGAAAGTGTAGGAAGGATTTAAGTTGAGATTGATCGTGAATTTTGATTCTGCGTTTTTTGTCTGCGTGATGGTCGTCATGAAATTTGACGGTCGTCACACGCATGACGGTCGTCATGGACCTGTGACGGTCGTCACAGCAGCAGAATCCGTATCTGCTGTTTTTCATCTATTTTTCATCCGTTTTTCATCTGTTTCTTCTCCTTTTCTTTCTTTAGTCCAAATTCTCCCCAATCTGCAAAACGAAGTAAATTAATCATATAATAGAACATAAATCAAGATAAATTAATAAAAGTCACAAATAAATGCATGTAAATCAAGCCAAATAAACGATATGATTTCGCGTTATCAAACATCCCCACACTTAAACCATTGCTTGTCCTCAAGCAATCGACCAACACAGTAAAAAGAAATAAGCATAGTTCGAAACAAAGTCACGACGAAACTCTAATCATACGTGGCTGCTAGGCTAATGTTAGATCGATAGGTACTAAATATTAATACCAAGAATATCATAACGACACAATTTCAAAAACTCCCTACTTATGCAAACCAATCGGAATCATGCCATTATAACTCAACCTATAACTCATGCTCTCTTTCACCCCATTTCATTATAGTGCAATCACATTAAGCCCGTTATCCATACACATTCATGGTAAGTAGACCTGTTAGTGACTACGATCTCATTATTATTTCATTTTTTTCTGCAAATATGCTTAAGCATCAATTGAACTTAAAGAGTTTGTACCGTTTGTCTAAGTGCTCGGGTGAGGAGCACCTAACTTAGAAGGAACATGTCTTTTTCTTCATAATTTTTTTCTTTTCTTTCTTAGTTTCTCATTTTAACCTAGAGATCATACACTTATCCTTGTCTTTGTTGATCACTTCCACTTCGGTGGCGGGCATTTTGAGATACTTTGTTTGTGCAATTCTCGAACCAGCTCATCATGTTGCTCGCATCAAGAGGAAGTACTCATCATCAGTGTTCCTACCAGCAGCGACACTCGTAGGAATGTCCGTGGGCATAGCTCATTTTCTCAGATCGTCATCTAGAGAGTTTTCGCCTAGATATAGCTAAAGCGTAACAAGCGATACATTTCTTTATTTTCTGCCGATTTAAACAAACAAATTAAAATAAAGACCTTGTGGGTTGCCTCCCACACAACGCTTTGTTTAGCATCGATAGCTCGACGGCTAAGGAGTGCAAGTACTCATGGTGGTTCTTTCGAGAATGGTTCCTCGATCGAACTTTGAATAGTCTTCGGTTTCCATGGCCACTTATCAAGCCATCTCTCATATCCCTCACCTTTTCGTTTCTTTCTTCTGTAGGGTGGTCTCTTGTTTTGAACATGTGGTGGTGGTTCTGGATCTATTTTGCGTATCAGCTTTTCAAATTTGGGCTTTGTTATTTCATCCACCACCTCAAAAGTTAATCGTACCCTTTTAACAGTAATAATGACCCTAGTTTCACGGTCCTCGAATTTTCTTTTTCTATGAAGGGCCTTAGACAAAGGTGCACTGGTGTGTATATTTTTCAATACCTCCACATATGTTTTGGATTGGGAGTCTACCTTAACTTCTGCAAACCTTTGTGGAAATGAAATAAGTGGGGTATAGGGAGGAGGGGCAACAATAGGTGCTTCCTTCTCTACCTTATCGACAACCTCCCTTTCGGGTGGTGTCGGTGGATTTTTCTCAATAATTATGCTTGTCTCACCAAAACTCTCCTCAGACTCATCATCACTCTCCCTAGTGTCGCACCTCGAAAAATTCATTTCGAACATACGACCCTCGCGCAAAAGGCGCGGAAATGCGGTTCGACAGAGTCACCACCGAACTTTATTTTTCCCGAATGAACGGGAGAGGAAAATATCGAGAAAACCTCATAAACGCGGAAGGAACCTGGCCGTCGCAACCATATTCCTGGGTCCGGGAGTCGGTTACGCGAGGGGAAGGTATTAGCACCCCTCACGTTCGTCGTACTCGACGGGAACCTCTTAATTCGAGTTAATGGATGTTAGCTAAACTTAATTCTTCTCCTCTCGCTACTAAATGCTAAAGGATACTATAAAGGGATAAAGACGCTAGGGGAAAGGGGATGGATAAAGGATAGGGTGCTCGCCAAGGATTGGGGCCCTTGTGCCTACGTATGCTCATTCGGACGAGAATGAGAAATCAGAGCATCGTAGTTCGACTACGGGAAAGGATGGGGGGAAATGGAAGATGGAGGGGACTGTGCTCGCCAAGATCATCGCAATCTTGTGCCTACGTATCTTGCATTCAAGAGTGAATGAAGAATCAGAGCGTTCGTAGTTCGTGGTAACGACCACGAAAAGAACGGGTTTGAATTGGATTGAAATGGGTACGGATGACGATTACTCGAAGCTTAAGAAAGACTTCTCGTACCCAAGTAATCGGGAGAGTGAACCAAAGACTTGGGACACTCTCTTTTTCATCTTGAAGAATAATGTTAAGTTTGAATGGTGTTTGGGATGAAGAGTAGTCGGATGACGACTACTTGAAGCTTGAGAAAGGCTTCTCGGATCCAAGTAGTTGGGAAAGCGAACCAAAGACTTGGGACACTCTCTTTTTCATCGTAAGAGGAGTTGTGTTTGAAAGGATGAGTTTGAAATGATGACGATTAATTGAAGCTTAAGAAAGACTTCTCAAACTCCAAATAATCGGGAGAGCAGACCAAAGACTTGGAACACTCTCTTTTTTTTCATTGTGAAAGGAAAGTTGTTTGAGTTGGAGATAGTTGAACGATATCGAGTTGTT
Organism: Lathyrus sativus; assembly: GCA_963859935.3. Lineage (NCBI taxonomy): Eukaryota > Viridiplantae > Streptophyta > Magnoliopsida > Fabales > Fabaceae > Lathyrus > Lathyrus sativus. The sequence goes on from OZ012737.1 coordinate 50,177,856, forward strand.
AACGTTATTTAGAGGCGTCAATTGTTCACACCCGAATAAGACAACTCGCATGTAAACAACTGAAAGCAAGATCAAAGACTTGAACCTACTCTTTACGCCTAGAAAAGAATTAAATAGTTGTTAATTGATTGATGTTTTGTTTCGAAAATCCGCTTGACGTTGGATCAAGGGTTTGACTCGTTATCGCGTGCAAAGCGTGTTGAAAATGAAATTGTTTGAAAAAGAGACCGACTTGACTTACGCATCAAGGGTCGAGTTGTAATAGGTTGATGGCGAATGCGTATGAGCACTCGACTTACGGGTAGTTTGAAAGCGGCTTGATGATGAATTGAGAATTAGTTTGAAAATAGTTTGAAACACTCTAGTCTCTATGGGTGTTCCTAGGAGATAAACTAATAATCAAATAAATGCGAAACATACATCGGAATGGGGAAGGGATACATGTAAATTACACGGGATTGCACGAAATAAAGGGGTCTCATTGTCAGGTAGCCCAAGAGAAAGCCGTGTGTGTGCATTTGTGTCCTAAACTATTCTTTGAGCAAAGTCGAGCACGACTTAAAATTAAGATACCTGCAAATAACCAATGATACAACAGTCCACCAAATCGGCTTTTAGCGGTTTCGATATTTTATTAAGTGTTTTCGATTATGGGTGAATGAGAATGAATAAATATGATAATAATAATAATATAGTAAAATAAACATGACAATATGAATAATATGAATAAAATGAATAAAAATCGATAAAATATAAAATGAAAAGTTTGAAAAAGGTTAGTCTCGGGTTTGTTATTTTTCATCAATAATTTGACAGAAAAATAACTTTGGGGTATCGTCATCGACCCTAAAGGATAAAAGTGGAATAAAAAGCTCAATAATAAATGAGAAATATAAATCTGACCCCAAAATGCATAAGCTCTAAACTTAAATTAACAAGAGAATAAATATAAAGTTTATAAAAAGTTATATGCACATAAAATAAGTGAAAACGAAAATATTTTCCTCAAAAGAAAATCAATAAAAAAACTCATTGTTTGGATCTTATTTTAAAGAGTTGAGGGTGTGTGTAGTAACCATGTGGTTAAAATGGTGATGAAACGTCACCCATGGGCCCATTAGACCCGTTGACCCAAAGCACACAAAAAAGAAAAGAGAATCTAACCCAAATATGTAAGAATCAATCCCTAAGTCTGAACAGACTGATTGCAAGAAGACCACCGTTTCCTCTTCTGAATCCAAACCATCAAAATCGACGCTCTCGCAATGAAAAAAAAAGCAAAAACACTCGGAAATCAACCCTCTTTCACCTCGAGCTTGGTTCGATTCGAGCCTCACCACGATACAAGTTCGCCTTCGTGAATTTCTCGGTTCTTATCTTCTCTTCTCTAACTTTTGTTCGGATTCTGATTCTGGGTTGTTGCTTTTGAAGAAGGAGGCCAGATGGTTTGAAGAAAAGAATAGTGGGTTGTTCTGGGAATTTTTGTGAAGGTATGAAGGTGAATAGAGAAAAGATGTTGAAAAGAAATTTCGGATGAGTTTAAATGAAGGAGATTGTTGTTCGGTCTAGAAGAAAATGATTGAGGGAGGTTTAATAGTGGTTGAATATAGGTCTTGGGCTATGAGAATGATTGGAAGAAGGTTAAAGAAAGGTTGATTTTATAGAAGGGGTTTTCGGTTGGAGTTCAAAGGGTTTGGATAGTCGGTGGATTTGAAGATAAACTCTCTCGATTCTTCATGGTTCAGCAAGAGTCGCTTTTGTTTACAGATGGACTGGTGCAATCGTGAGGGGATTCGCGAAAACAACAACATCGGATTATTATTGCGTGAGTTGTAAAGCTGAATGTCGCAAAATCGTCATCTGTGAACTTGAATCAAAACATCACCAGCTTATTGCATCATTGTTATGGTGGTTTTCGATGGGTGTTGAAGGTTAGATGATGATGAGTGAAGGCGATGGTTTTTTCTGTGTTTACGTTGTGAAGAAGAAAAGAAAAAAGGGTGAAGATTTGGTGGAGTTTGTAGGGATTTTTGAGGTTTACGGTTGATGAAGGTTAAGTGAATAGAAGCTGAAGAGTGTGAGGTTTTGGAGTTCGAGATGAGGTTTTGAAGTTTGTTATTGAAGGTGTTTCACAGAAGATGATGATGTTTGAGTATTTGTTTTAGTTGATGAAGGTGGAAGAAGATGTTTTAAGTTGGAGTTGAAGAAGTTGAATGGTGGTTTGAAGCCTGTAGAGATATTGGTTATCCTCGTGTATCATGACAAGTCTTCCTCTTTTCTTATGGTCCAAGTCTTGGAGCCTTTTTATTGTCTTTTTTTTTTGAGGTCTTTTTGTAGTGTATTGGTTTTGAAGGAGAAAAAGGATTGTGCTGCCTTCTGCTATCGTACATTTTCTGCCCTTTTCTTTTGGTTGTGTTGGCTGCTTTGCAACAGGTCTTGTCTGGCATGGTGTGGTATTAGCTGTGAACTTTTGTCTTGATGCTGCAGTAGTACAATTGTGGTACAACTTCTGCAGGTATTGGTTGGCTGTTTGTTTGTGCAGACTGCATGATATGGCTTGTTGTAGGGTTTTTGGCTGGTTGTTGTAGGGTTTGTCTGGTGTGATATTGTGCATTTTCACATTTGCTCAATCCATTGATATTCACCTTTTATTTTCTTGTTGCTGCATAACAAATTGTGATGGTTGTAACTCTATTCTGATGCAGGTATTTCGCTTGCTTTCTTTTTACGATGCGGTGAAATCGTTCCAGTTGAAAGAAGAAAAACCTCTCTATCGTAGCTGCTGGGAGCTGTTTGTGTCGCACAACCAATACTGCCGTACTAAACAAACAAAACTGAATTGGATTTGAAACACGATGCGACGAAAAGAAAGCCTGGAGTAGCGGTACTAATACAAGACGGATTGTGGCTAACATGATTGCAACACACTCACAGTAGCACAAAACCGAATCAGAGTAATCGACATCGCCGACATTGAATAGAGGTCGTGACTCGTATATGTGGTTAGACTCTGAGCCAATCTATCGAGCTTGATACGTTACTACTGTCCACTGTTTGTTTTTTTTTCAGGTTCTGCGGCTTAGTTTCTTGTGTAGGCTGTATGCAGCGGTGGCCTGTGGGTTTTGAAATATGTAGCTTGTACCATACAGTAGGGTCTGATTAGGTAATTTCCTGTGAAGGCTTGACTCTGCGCTGTGCAGGTGCGCTGGCTTAGAAATTCGACGACAGCCACAAACAGAATTTATCAACATCAATCCTCAATTTTCCATATGTTTGCTACTCCTTTATTATTGTTTTGTTGCAATTATTGATGATGCAAGAATGATTTGAGGCTTGTCAACTAATGTTTCGCTACAGGTTTTGTTATGAGGAGTGTGATGCATTGGTACTGGCTGTACGATTCGAGGTATGGATGAGGTTCATGAACAAATTTCACATGTATTTTATTCTGGTTTGTTGTTTTATGGGCAAAGGAGGTGAGTCATGGTTGCATTTCACTTTGGTTGTGCACATTATCAAAAGAATTTTGTACTATGCTTTACCAAAAGGAACTCTGTACTATGCTCTTGTGGGCCAAGCTGCTGCCATTGACAGTTTATCACTAGCATTTGGTTGTTTTTTTCTTTTTGCTTGCAGGTTTAGTGGACAAAATTGCGGTTTATGGTTTTGACAACAAGCTGGCAATGGCCTGAGGCGCCTTGTCCTCCAAACTCCTTATGGCAGCATTTGTGAGAAGTTTGCACTGAAAAGTTCTGAACTGTTTGGTTTTTTTTTTCACTGCAGGTTGCGAGGTGCGGTTTTGTGATTTTCTCCCAGCGTGAGTTCTTTTGTTGATACTGGTGGATTAGCATTTGTTGTGTATAATGTACCTTCTAGTGAATGGGTGGTGTTTGAAAATGTGATGAGAATTCACATGTCTCTGTACTGTATTTTGCAGCTTTTTCTTTTGGAGCGTCATTCAAAGAATAAAGGCAGCTAGCTGGTGTAGTACGATAACACAGGTTGTGCATTTGGAATTTGGGCAATATCAGTTTTCATGGCTTGGCACTTTAGGAAAAAGCTCATTGTTTTTTTATTTATTTATTTTTTGGCTCTAATGCTTTTGTAAGTTGATGAGATGGCCTTGATAAGTGAGTAGTACACAACATAATAACTGTAGTGTATTAAAAAGTTGAAGTGTGAGAAAGCATTTTGGACAATACATGTATGTGGGCGGTACTTCACAATAACGATCGGTCACTGTCCCTATTACTTGTATGTGTAATACTTTGTAGAAAAATCAGTAATGGGCAATGTTTTCCAAATCAAACTCTCCAAAGTGTATGCCATAATAATGTGTGAATCATATAATTCTTCTGTGTTTATTTTTGTGACAATATTCCATGTAAATGGGCTTTAAATTCTAATGTTCAAAATTTAATTCTTGCACCATTGAAATACCCTTACAATATTTTGAGTTCTTCACCTCAAACTTCTCACATTGACTCCACATCCATGTTTGAAACTAATCCTCATCATCTTGAATTTTCACTCGAAATGAATAACGCTTTGAATTGGTTATCGAAAAAGAATAAAATCTTCCATGAATCGATTTCGAACTTTTGGACTTCGAAACTTGAATAATCTCTTAAAACATGAGTTAAATATGAACCAAACACAAACCAATCTCGAAGTTTTCCACTTGAAGACATGATGAGCCGAAACTTTCATTATGGATTAAATGAATGGATCACTCCTTGAAAATCAAAGTGTTATGGCTTAAGAAATGAACTTCAGTACACCGTACATAACCTTCCCTGGTTGGGGTTTTAGTCACACACCATTTAAGTCAATGCATCATGACCTTGATTCTTGAAACCATCCTTTTCACCTGAATAAGATTATGTCAAACCAAAAGATCTCCGACTCGTACTACACCCATTCATGACTAGACACCATCTAATACAGCACAGACTTAAACAACAAGAAAACAACATATTTTATCTGAAATTTTCGAATTATAAACAGTAGGTGGATATACAGGGGTAGGATAAATTTGGGGTATGACACCTAGGATCTTCTATTTGTTCTTCATTACTAGTGGTTACAACATTCACATGGCTTTCAGGGAAGGGTCCTAGAGATGTTTGTGTAAGCAAAGAGGTTTGAGTCTCCAAAGCCTTGCTGTGAGTCGCGAGGGAATCGACTATAATGCTCATCTGCTTAAGGTCTTCATCAATTTGGAATGTTGTTTTCTAAAGTCTTCATTTTGGAGAGTTTGCGTCTCCACAAAGTGCTCCATCATAGATTCGATCCTAGAGTGAGTAAACGTCTCTTCGAATTCTTCTAGTAATAGTTCAAGGTTGGATGTATTGAAATCTTGCGTTTCCTCAAAACATTGGGAGTCGTCATCGTAGAGGGAATTTGGGTGAGAGTGCATAGTATTGAAATCTTCTAATAATATTTCGAGGTCGGATTTAAGCGGAATTTGTGGTTCCTCGAAATATTGGGGGTGGTAGTTATAATATGGAGGGTGGTAATTATAAGGGAAATATGGGTTATACATAATGATTTAGATAAGAGTGCCTTAGTCTATACTATGCAACAACGGAATCACAATATTGACTGTTGGTCCCCAGCAACGGCGCCAAAAACTTGATCGCTCCGCAAGTGCACGGAAATATCGAAGTAATATAAAAGATTGTCGAACCCACAGAGACCAATGTCAATCTACCGTTATCTATTATTACGGTGTAAAGCTAAGGCTATTGGAATTAGGAAAATTGAATGCGAATGAAATTAAATGCAAAAGAAATAAAGAAAATTGGTTTAAAGAAATGCGGTAAAGGATATCGGTATGCAAAGACTTAGTTATCTGGGATTCGACAGGTCACCGATGCTTCTTACTCTTTGCAAATATTGTTCAGAAGAAAATGACGATTTAAAGACCTTTGTCTCACGATGGTTGTTGACGCAAGTCGCAACTCTAAGGCGGAACGTATGTTGTCGCTATCCCGTTCGGGGTTAAAATTACTTTTTGAAAACCATTAAGTTCTAATCCATTTTAAAGTGCTTTCGCTGTTATTAAAACGAATGCTTAGTGTTTACTATCTAGTCCTAGCCGCAGCTGTCGCTTGTTGGTTCATACCTTAATATGGGTTCCCACTGTCGCGGCAAAACCACCGTAAATAGCTTCTCACTGTCGTGACAAAGGTTTATTTAGAATTTAGATTAAAAACTACGGCCAGAAAGGTTGTTTGTAAAAAGGGAAAATTTCGGTTACTATCGAATCCTATTCTACTAATTCGGTTACATACCGATAAAACTAACTTAGCTAGACATGATAATTAATGCGAACGGAAATAGGCATAAACAACGGAATAATAAAGCGTGCATCATAACAGAAATAAATTAGTAATTCAATTAATAAAAAACCTGTAAATTGTACTGATCTCAAATCCTTGGGTAGTCCCCCACAATGTCGGCAGGATTCTACTTTGGCGAGAAATAAAAGGTACAGGAAGAAAATACAATATTCTGAACTGAAGGAAAATGGAAAGGAAAATAAAAGTAACGATAAATAACTTTGATGGAACTTTGGCAGAACTTCGGGATGAAGAATCCACACCTTTCTCTATGAATCTCTTGTCTATTTATAGGAGATGTTTCTTATCTCAACTTCCTGAGATCATGCGTGAGATATGGAGAAAGTGGTAGTAACTTCCAGTAATGGGCAGTGAGTGGAGAAAGTGTAGGAAGGATTTAAGTTGAGATTGATCGTGAATTTTGATTCTGCGTTTTTTGTCTGCGTGATGGTCGTCATGAAATGTGACGGTCGTCACACGCATGACGGTCGTCATGGACCTGTGACGGTCGTCACAGCAGCAGAATCCGTATCTGCTGTTTTTCATCTATTTTTCATCCGTTTTTCATCTGTTTCTTCTCCTTTTCTTTCTTTAGTCCAAATTCTCCCCAATCTGCAAAACGAAGTAAATTAATCATATAATAGAACATAAATCAAGATAAATTAATAAAAGTCACAAATAAATGCATGTAAATCAAGCCAAATAAACGATATGATTTCGCGTTATCACCGAACTACGTTGACTCTGACTTCTCATTTCAGATGAGATACGTAGGCACAAAGCGTCGTTGCTTTGCCGAGTCACTTCTTTTTCTTTTGTCCTTTGGCCAGTAGTTAGATAGTTTCAATCACCCTTTTAGATAGACAACAAGCGTGGATCTCATCGAGTACGACGGACGTGAGGGGTGCTAATACCTTCCCCTTGCGTAACCGACTCCCGAACCCAAGATTTGGTTGCGATGACCGATCTTATCCCTCTTTTCATTAGGTTTTCTCTGAGCGTTTCCTTTCCCTCTCTTGGGATAAATAACGCACGGTGGCGACTCTTCTGTCATTGTCGGCCTCGATTTTCACAGTAGCGACAGCTGGCGACTCTGTTGGGGACAGGAATACCCCCTATGCGAGTCAATCCTAGCGTTTGTTTGTTTATTTTTGGGTGTGTACATATGTGTTTTATCTTTCTTTATTTGCTTTCCGCATAATTCATTATTGTTGTGCTGTGGGGAGGGATTGTTCCATTGAGAGATAAGCCAGACCCAGGCTCGAGTATAGACTTAGCTTAGAAGGGGAGATTAGTGGTGAGCCTGTATGCTTTGCATGCACCAGCTAGCCATGAAATTCGCGCTTAGACGAGATTCTCTTTGACGATTTTCTTTCTGGCCCTTTGGGCTCGAAGGAATTTTGGATCTGAGGATTGTCGACTCTGGGAATCGATCATTTGGGATTCAGCTAAGTGAGGCCTCTTTGAGAGATGATGATGCCAAACTAGAAATGGTGAACGTATCATCATTTCTTAAAAGTCTGTGACGCTGATGAACGCATAGGATGCCAGACCTTGTCAGTGGATAGGTCCTTACCTGTGAGCGGGATTGGGTTGTGCAGGTAAACCTTGGCCTTCAGAGTACCCAGTTTTCTTCACATTGCGGATTTGTGTTCCTGATATCAAGGGGTCCTAATGTCGGTGCTATATTCTTATTAAAGCGAAGCGCCAGTTCTTCTCCAACTACAGCACAGCGATCTTGATCTCTTGTTTGCATTTGCGTTTGCATTTCTCTGTTGCATATACATGTCTGCATTTTGCATTTCCGCATTACAGGTGCAGCGGAACTGTTAATCTTATTACCTAGAGTCAAGAGCTTCATTCAGGTTAGACTACCAAACATCTCGCCAGTACGCAGAGGGGGAATCAGTTCAGGGTTATGGAGCAAATTCAAGCAGAGTTGAAGGAAGTACGAAGCCAGTTGGGGCAGCTCGTGTTGGAGATGCAAGTGTTGCGCTTGGATCAGAATATGCTCAAAGAAGAGAATAATCAGCTGAAGACCCAGGTGGGCCTGATCATAGAAGTGGTAAGGAATGTGCTCAAGAAAGAAGGTGATTAGCTACCTGAAGCCGTAGCAAAAATGCTTGTTCTGTTTATGTCCGTGGAACTTGTGCCAAGGCATGATAAGCCTTAGGGATCTCCTGCTCGATGTATAGCCCCAGAATTTTCTCGTCAACAGCTACAACCCATCTCTCAGGACAATTCTAGGGTTAAGAGGTATACTCAGAAGGTAAGATCATGCAACAGAACCTTTGACCAGATCCCAATGACATACGCTTAGTTGCTGCAAGTCTTGCTTCAACTCTGATTAGTCAAACTTCGGATTCTGGCTCCACTTACTGGCAAACCACCGCCAGGCTTTAATGCAAATGCCTTTTGTGATTTCCATTATGGGTCACCGGGGCATACTGTGGAGAGATGTAAAGCTTTTAAACATAAAGTTCAGGACCTGATTGAATCGAAGGTAGTTGAATTTGCGCCGAGCGGCATGAAGGTGTCAGACAGATGTATTCTCTATCCTGCAAAAGAGATCGATGTTCCCATTCTCTCACCTGAAGCTGCAGAAGATCAGGGTTATATCCTACAATCTTTGGTGTCCGAATCTCCGTGCCCACAGCTATTGCCTGTTCCTGGGGCAGGTCTGAGAATGAAAGCGCCTGAACATAAGGAATGCCCTAATCAGTACGAAAGTGATCTGGCACCCAGCAGGTTACAATTGCAGAGCATGTCACAGAAGAATACTGAGAGCTTCAGGGAATACGCCCAGAGATGGCGAGATTTAGCTGTGAAAGTGCAACCTCCCATGGCAGAGAGAGAGATGATTGACGTGTTCATGGCAACACTACCCGGAGTGTATTATGGGAGGCTGATAGGCTGCATAAGTTTTTCAGATTTGGTAGTAGCAGGAGAGAGAGTCGAAAGAGGTATTAAAACAGGAAAGATCCAAGTTGCTTTTGATTCCTCGAAAGACGCAAAGAAGTCTTATGTTGGGAAGGAGAGAGAAACCAATGTTGTATTTGCTCCAACTATTGTTCAATAGTCAGCCCGGTACCAACAAGCTCATGCTCCTCGGCAGCAAAACAATCGTCGCCAGAATCGGGATGGGCCTCGCAACAACCTGGAAATAAGGAATGCTCCTCTTCATCAGGTGCCTATGTCGTACGGTCAGCTGCTGCCACATCTGATTCAGAACACGTTGGTGGAGCTTAGGACTCTCAAGCCGTTGCCAGAGTCGTACCCTCCTGGGTACGACCCCAGTGCTCAATGTGGATATCATGGAGGATCCATGGGACACTCAACTGAAGATTGCGAGGCTTTTCAAGCCAGGGTACAATAGTTGATGGACAGAAGGTGCATATCCTTTCTAGGAGGAAGGTTGGTCATACACGTCAATTTTGTGTCCATCAACTATTGTACCCTGGCTTGAAAAGGATATGCACCTTCTGTCCTGTTTAAATTGCAATCTTGTGTGTAAAACTTGTTTGTTTTCATTTGATAATGATAATGGAATGAGTATGCATGTTTTGATTTAATCCAGTCATGTTCACTCTTTTGCTTTCATTTATTTCAAACGCCTATTTAGGTGGAATTCGGGGGGGGGGGGGGGTGACGAAATTGAAAGACGTGTAAGCTTCTGATTGTATGCTTTTGAGATAAAACCTGCTGATGATGTACAGGCATTGTTTCAAATCCCTAAACACCTGAGATATAAGGAATATAATCCCTTGTCAACCCCTTTGAGCCTAGTAGTAGGAGTTTCTTTCTGAAATAAAAAAAAAACCTCGATCTTAACCTGGGGCAGGGTAGGTGTTAGCTAATTTGACCGAGCATCCAAATTACAACAGAATCGTTACCGTTCGAGGAACAATCACACCCCTAGAGGTCGTGCCTAAAAAACAAAATGGTTAAACTTCAGGAGTGAGACAGTCACATTATTCCCCAAAGAGTCAGACAACCAGTGTCACATGACTTGTTCAAAAAAAGAGAATAAAAAGCCCGCTAAGTCGAATCTTGAAAACAAACGACTTAGGAAAAAATTAGGGCATCCCGCTGGACTTCAAAATCGAGAACTCAAAAGAGTTAGTCCAGGCAAAAATTAGGGAATGAAAACGAAAAAACAAAAAGCAAAAGAATTACCAAAGAAAAATCCTCGAAAGAACAAGTCGTGTGACTCCAAGCACCAAAAGACGAAAAGCGAGTGACTGTCACTCCGAAAAACGTGTGGTTTCCTGAACTGTCACTACTATCATTCAACCTTTGAGAGGTGAGTGCTTGTGTCGAATTAGCTGAATATAGGATTGGAGAACATCAAGGAGAATGGGTAGGTTAAAATAAACTTTGAGCCTTATATCCTTTCTTTCGAACCGTTAACCTGACCATGTTACAACCTTCAGAAGTCCTAATTGAAGCAGGTTTATTTTGAAAGCATACTTCGATAAAGATCGCATCGAAACTGACTCATAACAGGATTCCTCTTACAGCGTTGCATTAATTTTGACATGTTGACATTTTGAATAATTCATACACTTTATGTCACAAATTTTTCGAGTGAACAGACTTGGATTTCAAAACTGTCATATGCATTGCATTTAATATATCTTTTATACAGAACAATTGTTTTTACTTGCGAGTAAGCGTTTGACAGCAGGAAAGTTTCCACAGTAGAAAGACTGATCAGGATAGAATGCAGAACGCCAAATACCTCAGTTGAGTCGAGGCAAGCTATATCAATTGATCAAATTATTACAGCATGGGAGTCAGCCATCCAAAAGTCAATTAATATGAGACAGTCAGGTCGAGATTTGGTAAATCTCTCATCGCCAGAGGTACTTGTCCCGAATCAGACAATCAGGGGCAAAGTCATTGCAGACTGGGGCAGACCATCCTGAGGGCACAGAAGCTATTGCTTGTCCAAGGGGAAACTAATTTGAAGCACCTCTCCGAGTTTCAAGATGCTGAGGCAGTTTACATCAGACTGATGGGGTATAAGAATTTTAGATTTCCTTTCGAGGAGCATCCTCACAAAGATCCCACAAGCTGGGGCAAAATTGGAAAGATATGAATTGTTCCTCTCCATATTTTCAGAGTATATCGGAAGTTGTTGTAGATTCAGGGGCAAGCCATCTCGAGGTCGTTTCATGGCAAGCTTTTCTTTTCAAGTTGAAGTGTTCTAGAGTTTGGACTAGGGCACGTTGAATGGCACTGGGGCAATTACTTAAGCAAGTTCTTTTTCCTCCGCCAGAGTGGCTCCCCAGCAAGTGAAGTTGGTTTCTCTATCCCAGCTTGGTGGTGTGCATGTAGATGTACGGTTATCCCCAGCAGTTGGTTGGTACACGTTTCTAATCCCAAAAAGTACAGGTGCATGCTTACTCCCCAGCAAATCAAGATGACAGACTGAGGTCTCCAGCCATTTTGATTTCCCCACAGAATCATAGGTTCCCCGGAAGCCGTCCAGGGTTTATTTCCCCAATTTAAGTCCAATGTTTATTGTCATGTGAAAGTTTACCTCCAGCAGAGTAGGATCATTTCCAATAAGTGGATATGGAGTTATCCCCAGCAGTGGAGTGAATCCATGGCAGGTATCCCCAGCACGAGTCTGTGGGCACTAAACGTGTCTAGTCTTTTCCCCAACAGAGTGGGCTCCTTCTCTTTAGCATTTATTTTGCTAGAGCGGTTTCGTCGCATCTGCATGCGTGCATAGCATCTACCCAAATGCGTAGCATTTCCATTTCGTATGGAGCATTACGCCATTTTCAAACATATGCATTCTGAAACATAAACCAGGTTGATACCTCTTTGCTTTCGGGTATATCCCGCAGGTAATTGTCATCCCTTCCCGTGCGGACTGCGGTTTGTGAGGCTCCTTTGTCAGATCTTCGGTTTTCTGGCGATGATGTCAGATGTGTAGTGATCTTGGCGGTGATGTCAGATATCGATCTACTTTCAGTTTTTTGGCGGTGATGTCAGATGTGTAGCGATCTTGGCGGTGATGTCAGATCTCGATCTACTTTCGGTTTTCTGGCGGTAATGTCAGATCTCGATCTACCTTTGGTTTTCTAGCGGTGATGTCAGATGTGTAGTGATCTTGGCGGTGATGTCAGATCTCGATCAACCTTCGGTTTTCTGGCGGTGATGTCAGATGTGTAGTGATCTTGGCGGTGATGTCATATCTCGATCTACCTTTGGTTTTCTGGCGGTGATGTCAAATGTGTAGTGATCTTGGCGGTGATGTCAGATCTCGATCAACCTTTGGTTTTTTGGCGGTGATGTCAGATGTGTAGTGATCTTGGCGGTGATGTCAGATCTCAGTTGACTTTCGAATTTCTGGCCGTGATGTCGGATGTGTAGTGATCTTGGCGGTGAAGTCAGATTTCGATCTACCTTCAGTTTTCTGGCGGTGATGTCAGATGTGTAGTGATCTTGGCGGTGAAGTCAGATATCGATCTACCTTCGGTTTTCTGGCGGTGATGTCAGATATGTAGTGATCTTGGCGGTGAAGTTAGATTTCGATCTACCTTTGGTTTTCTGGCGGTGATGTCAGATGTGTAGTGATCTTGGCGGTGAAGTCAGATTTCGATCTACCTTCAGTTTTCTGGCGGTGATGTCATATGTGTAGTGATCTTGGCGGTGAAGTCAGATTTCAATCTATCTTCGATTTTTTGGCGGTGATGTCAGATGTGTAGTGATCTTGGCGGTGAATTCAGATTTTGATCTATCTTCGGTTTTCTGGCGGTGATGTCAGATGTGTAGTGATCTTGGTGGTGAAGTCAGATTTCAATCTACCTTCGGTTTTCTGGCGGTGATGTCATATGTGTAGTGATCTTGGCGGTGAAGTCAGATTTCGATCTACCTTTGGTTTTCTGGCGGTGATGTCAGATGTGTAGTGATCTTGGCGGTGATGTCAGATTTCGATCTACCTTCGGTTTTCTGGCGGTGAGGTCAGATGTGTAGTGATCTTGGCGGTGAAGTTAGATTTTGATCTACCTTCGATTTTCTGGCGGTGATGTCAGATGTGTAGTGATCCTAGCGGTGAAGTCAAAAATTTTATCAACTTTGATTTCTTGGCTGTGATGTCGGAATTATTTCTCTTTGATTTCCTGGCGGTGATGTCGAAATTATTTCTCTTTGTTTTTCTTGCGGTGATGTCGGATTTCTATCCTTTGGTTTCCTGGCGGTTATGTCGGATTCCTTTCAAACTCTGGTTTTCTGGCGGTAATGTCAGAATGTGTGTTGACCTGGCGTGCTGGCAGTAATAGCAGACATGTATCAGTTTCGTGTGGGTTTTGGCGGCGATGGCAGATGTATATCAGTTCAGTGGTCTGATGGCAACGTTCAATTTCCTGGCAGCGATGTCAAACATTTGTATCAATCAGATATTGTTGAGTTCTGGCAGTGAGGTCAGATATGTTATTCAATTAATTCTGGTGCCTGACGGTGTAGTCAGGGTATTCTTAGTTGTTCATCGATGAGTCATCGCGATAGCAACTATCAATTCAGTTATCTCCGGAGGTTCTTGTTTGCAGTGTTATTTCTGTGGTTGGCAAATTTCCGGTTTCTTTGGGTATCCAACCGTCTTTTACCTTGACTGTTTGAAAGTCGTTCTCTTTTCATCCATTCAGGTCCAAGTCGTTTGAATAGGGGCAACTGTTGAACCCCAAAATTTTCCCAACCTTTTTTTCTTTACTTGGTTTATGTTTCATTTCATTGTTCTAGCATATTGCATTGCATAACATTTTTCATTTACAGGGGATCAAGAGATGTGTGTATAACAAGAGGATATTGTCAAGAGTTCTAAGCCTAATCAAGAGGTTGTATTCAAGTTATCAAGTGGTTATCATCATCAAAGACAAGTCAAAGCCCTTTGGATAGGCAGATAAGTGTATGTGGTTCACCTCCTGTCTATGAGGCCATTTGAGGGTCATCTGAAGACCACAAGTCCATGGTTATGGATGGAGATTGTCATTTAAGCTCATTGAGTACCTCAGAGGTTATATTGGATTGGAAATGGTCACTCAGTTCAGCTGAAGAATGCTCAGGCAAAAAGGGGGAAATTAGAGTTTATTTTTAATCATGAAAATTCTTCTTTTTATAGAAAAACTTGTTTCCATGACCTTCCATATGTCTTAAGGTGTTTGGGGATGCAATATGGACCATCTATTTTAATCAAAAGGGCTTCAATTGATCAGATAATTGAAAATCAGGAAATTTGGGGGGAAAAGTCAACTATGCAGTGAAAAAGTCAACTCCTGACTTTTTGAGGTCAAGATCATGATCCTTAAGTTCAATATGACCAATGGATGAAATTTGATCAAGAAAGGTCAAGGGAATCATAAAATATCAAAAGTTATTGAAAGTGGTCATTTTAAGGAAATTAGGAATTTAGAACTTTCTATTTATGGAAAGTTTTATGTTTTGAACAGCCATATTCAAAGCCTTTTTTCTCCATGATCAATATTTCAAATGAACTTGGATCAAACATCAAAGTTGTTCCTTGTATTCCAAGCTTTCCAAAAAGTCCAAGAAGTCCTCAATATGATTTGTGAAGCTCAAGTTATGGATGTGCAAAGTTGAGGAAAAATAAGCCAAATCCATAACTTAGAATTTTTTCTAAGTTATTTCAGGACAGCTTGCATGATATGGTTTTCAACAGCACTTTTCATGGTCTTCCAATCCTCAAATCAAGATGACCCCAACATGAACCGTGTTCTACTCCATGCCCTCTTTACTTAGAGCTCAAATTTAGGGCAATTGGATCTTTGTGAACCAAGATATCATGATCCAAAGTAGCTTACTTGAACATTTTTGCAAGGCATGGATTGTTGTCATTTGGGCATGAGATGCATTTTAGCATGAAATATTGATGACAACTCCAAACCATGCGCCTGGGATGCTGCATTGGGAGCTACCAAACCTTTCCCAAAATGAACCAACACAAGCTTGTACCATTTTGCCCCATTTTTTAGTCTTAGCCAAAAGGAGTGAAAGACAAAGTAGCTGCCTAATGTTCTGATCCCTTGCATCTACATTATGCTGCTCATTTCGCAGAGACAAAGACAAGTCCATGAGCAAGCTGGCTGAGGTCCAAATCTATCGTCCACCATTAATTCAAAAATAACCATGGAGATGAAAATCGGGCCATTCAAACCTTACCATGTGGAAACTCTTTCAAACCTGATTGGATTCCATATTTAAGACAAGAGATCAGTCCAAGAGAAACCCTAGCCACTGTTGCATTGAATAAACTAGAAGCATCTTATTTTCTTGAAACCACCTCAAACCCTCCACACAAAAAAAAACTGTCTTGGCCTAGTTTGATACCAGCTTCCTTTCCAACCATTCAATCACCATAAAAACCATCCATACAACCTCAAAATGATGTTTTCGAGGTGTTCCAACCATTAAACCACCCAAAAGCACCTTAACTCAAAAAGTCAACTGCTCACACCATGAACATTGACTTTTCTGCATAAAACAGCCACGTACACTGCCTAGACCAGTTTTGACCCTTTGAACATCTTCCATTTGGGATATACCAACTTTCCAAGTCCTTAAAGAACAGCTAGAGACTCCTTTTCTCAAACTGTCCTCAAAAATCAACTGTTGCTGCAAGAGGGGAAGAAACATCAAGGTCTGCTCGAAAAGGGGGATAGCTTGCTGCTAGTTTGCTTTAGGAAGTCTTCAAGAGGTAAGTTATTTCTAAACCATTTGTTTCATGTACATAGATGTCATTAAAGCATGTTTGAGTTTGTGTTTGTGTTTTTGTTTTTTGTTTAACTGTCATTTAAAATGTTGAGGTGTATTATGATGACAAGTTTGTGGCTTTGACTGCATAAATCCTATTGTGTTTAATTTCTTGTAAGTTGTTTCCATGAGAAGTGTATACTGAGTTTGTTGTTGGCTTGGCATTGTCATGAAATTTTTTCCTCTTTCCATGTGTATATTGTTTCATGTTTATGTTTTGATGTCAAATACCATGTATGGCTGTTTTTGGATGTCATGAGTTCAATTGAGTAAATAACTGTGTAACTGCTCTTGTGAGGGCATTTTATTTGAACTCATGTGCTTTGCTGTCAAATTTATTTTGGATTGAAGTTTGTCAACTCATTTGTTCATTGCTGTCCCAAAGCTGTCTTTCATACTAAAACTATTGGAGAAATAGTAGCTGCCTTATCATGTGTGTATAGGACATTTTGATGAATGCATGGAATATTGTCATGTTGAACTGTCATTGTTTGATATTGGCATTGTGATGTCAAAACCTGCTGCTATTCATGTTTTAAACAAGGCTATGTTGATTTTGACTTATGTTTGATTGTTTAGTTTTAGCTCATAAGAAGAATATGATTGGTTTTGTGTTTATCATGTGAAGAATACCTCTAGACTTGTCATGTTTGTTGTTAATAAGATGTGATGCTAATTGGATTTTCCTGTGATCATTGTCATGCCACTTTTGCTGTTAGAGTTTGTCTATCATGATAGATTTTACTGGTATGAATTAAGACTTGTCATTGTGTAGTTGTTGTCAGTTTATTCCAGAGATTCATAGATATTGATGTCATCAAGTCTTAGTATGTTGAGTTTGTATTTGGTTTGAGTTTGTGTTAACCATCTTGCTTGATGATTTTCAACTCATGTTTGCTCCTGTCACTCATGTACCAATACTTTGTTCTATTATCTTTTGTTCAGTCTTTCTATTAAAACTCATTTGGTCAGGATTTTGTTATGGAAAAATGTTGTTAATCATGATGAATATGTGACTGTTTGGATCAGTTTGAATCTCATGTGTATGTTGAGAAGTTTGTGAATTGGACATTGTCATAAGTTGAAGCCTCATTGCTGAACTATTTCGAGTTTGAAACTGTTTCAATTAATGTCTACTCATTTTAAGGTTCTAACTGTCCTTGTTGCAATATGAAGACTTAGTGTCTGTTGGTTGGATTGTGTGTGTCGCTACTGCAAAAATCGGCGCCGGCTGAACAGAAGAGTCGCCACCGTGCGTTATTTATCCCACGGGAGGGAAAGGAAACGCTCAGAGTAAACCTCGCACAACACGGGAAAGGTATGGTCATCGCAACCAAAACCTGGATTCGGGAGTCGGTTACGCAAGGGGAAGGTATTAGCATCCCTCACGTCCGTCGTACTCGACGGGATCCACGCTGGTTTTCGGGTATGGATTGTTATTTCTATCTACTCTACAGGTCAGGGGTTAAAAAGAAAAGAAAATGACTCGGCAAAGTATCGCACTTTATGCCTACGTATTCCCGTCTGGAACGAGAAATAAGAGTCAACGTAGTTCGCCTACCTACCGGAAAGGAGGGGAAGGTTGCTCTCTAGGATATCGCATCCTATGTCTACGTACTTCCACACAGCATGGAAGATCAGAGCAGACGTAGTTCGGGCCACGTACGACACAAGTCTGTCTTGATTGATTTTATTCCTTCTGAAAAAGGTTTTTCTGATTAGCAGTCCAAGCGGACAAAAATGACGTCTTGATGAGTTCACACTCTTTTACGGAAGAAGTGTCTTTTATTGTGTTTGAAATGTTATTGTATTTTTCTGTTTGTTTTGAGGAAGAAGAGACAGAACTCCAACCTACGGTTGCAAAGGGAAACAAACTAACCTAATGTTATCATGCATGGGTTAAGACCTAGTGTCTATCATGCTCCTCTCTTGCACAGAGAGAAACAGAGATCCTACGGGATAAGCGGAAACAGAAACAATATCAGATATATACAGTAAAGTAGTAAAATGCATGGATGCAGCAATACAAGCGAGGCAAGGGAGTCCCACTCAACCTCGAACCTAGAAAACAATAGGCAAAAGTGAACAGACTTCACTTTCAACCCAACAGGTTAAACAACAAACAATACAGTCAGGAAAACCAATCAATACATCAGAAATGAAATACAGCAAAAATAAACAGCCACAGCAGCTCTGCATCAACATCTGTCTTCAAGTCATCTCCAAACAGCTACAAGCTTCAGCAAGCATCAATCTCCATCTACACAGCCCTCCAGCAAGGTCTTGATCATCAATCTTCCATCTGCAATGGCTTTTCTTCCAGTCTCAATCTCCAGGATGAATATCAATCAACAAGATGAAATGAATGAATGTTAGACAGTCAATTACCTACCAATGGTGGTTCATCAACTGTTAACATTAAACAGAAAGTTTCTCTCACAAGTTCTATCTTTCAAATACATTCACTGATCCTTCCAAAGGAAGGAGGTGGATATTTGAAAGAGACTTTGAATCATAGAGAAAGGATGGATGCAAACAAGGCATTCCATGTTTGAGAAACAAGCTTTCTACTCTAGAGCTCTGCCTAGCTCCTAAACCCTAATCTCCTCAACAGCTGCTAGCAGGAGTTTCCTCTCCAATCTCTGGAAGTTGGTCTTTAGTCTTTGGATCTCCAATGGCTTCATCATCATCATTCTTCAGCTTCCCCAATCCCCAGACAATCCCAATACCCACACAGACAAGCAGTAATCCCCAGAGGGCACACCACACCAATCAATCAAATACAGACAGTAATACTAATAGCAGTAGGGGAATCCTAGTGATTTCTAAGGGGAACTATCCCATACCCATAACCCCTATAGTCCATACCCCAAAAATCAAATGAAAATTTCCTAAAAGAATTAAACTATCTCACCTAAGTTGATTTAAAACTCTAATTTTATCCATGTTGTTCACACCTAAACCAAACCCCTAAAATTAATTTCTAAAAAATATGAACTAAATTGCATGCACAAGATAACAATGTCTATTAATCAACCTAAAAAGAATGGGTGAAAAATATCAAAGCAACTATTAGAACAAAATTTATCAAGATCATGTATGAAATGAAACACTTAAAATATGCATTTATTTGGAAAATATGGGAAAAATATCAAATAAAAAATAAAATGCAATTTTTTATTTTTTATAATTTTCTAGACTCTTTAAAGAAAATTATGCAAAAAGAATTATTAAAAAATAATGTTTTTATGATTTATTATGATTTTTAGAAAATGCATGAAAAATGAAAAGAAATTAAAAAATGACAGAATAGAGAAATAGAGGGAGGGGGTGCCATCAGCAAGGGCGCTTAGTTGCTTTTCCAGGTGGGCCACAGGACAGGGGGTGCGAATAGAACAAAACAATAGGCCCATGCAGCAATCAGAAATCAACCAAAAAATAAAAAAGTGAGAACGGTGTGAATAGCAACATTTCCAGTTAAAATTATTGGGCCTGCGCTGGGAGGGGTGTCAAAAGCGAATGAAGTCTAAGCCCACTCAGAAACCATTAGTAAAACGGTGTGTTTGGTCTTTTAAATCTCCCTCCGTTTTTTCTTTAAACCACAGCCACACGATTGGGCTCAGTGTCAAAGTCAAATGGATGATCCAACGGATGACCATCATCGTCCCCAATTGAATTCTAGGGTTTCTGAAAATCCAACTCCCATGCATAGAATTTCCAGTCCTTCGTTCTCCCTGGTCTCTCCATGAATTAACACGATCCAAAGACAAAAACACTCTCCTCCTCACCCTCTACACAGCCATGGTGTTAGATCCTTCTAAAACTCATCCAAGCTCCAAACCCGATAGGTGTAACAGATGAAATCCACCATTATCACCTGCTATCAAATGCTTCAATTCTTGCCAAAACTTATCCTAACCTAATCTACACCTCATCCTTATCATTTCAAGCCATATAAAGAGAATTATCATGCTATATTCCACGTGCTATGAACCTCAACAGAATTTGTGCACCATGATCAAACTCCATTAAACCTCTCCAAACTCTGTGGAAATCATCATCTAACCTAACTTAACCAGTCTAAGCTAACAAAACCCTATCATGCTAACTAAAAACATGCAATTCGAATAGAAATCCAACCTGGTTTAAAATGGAGATACAGCTATGGAAATCCTTGAATCAATGCTTGCAGGGACTTGAAACTGATCCACACACCACCACTTTGATTCTGTATGCAAAGATCTAGGCTCAAACTTCTTGAATCTTGTACTTGAGAAGTTCTTGCTCCTTGGATGGTTATCTTGAACATCACGATCCTTCCTCCAATTCTACCAATCTTGATGTGAATTATGATGCTTGGATGATGATGATGAAGATCCAATCAAAAAATGTGAAGATTGATGGAGATTGAGAGAGTTTGTGATGCTTATGCAAAGTGGAGAAAGTGAATGAAACTTGAGGTTTTGAGAAAATGTAATCACCAACCATGGCATGAACCATCTCTTATCAATATATAGGTGTCCTTAGAACCTCCTAGAAACTTGGAGAAGCTTCCCTTGCATTCTTTCCCTTGAATTTGGTTTATGTACCTTCCATTACAAGCAACCATGAATAACTCACAAAATATGAACTAAGCTCAAAATTCTACTTTAGCCAATGTCTTTAAAATGATCTTTCCATTCAAAATGACCTATAATTTTGCTTCATTTGGCCAAAATATGAAAAATCTCATTTTTAAGTCCATTTTTATTCATTAAATCCACCAATTTTGAAACCTTGTGCTATGAATCTTTCCAATCTCTCATGGTCACTTTTCTAGACTCAAAATGTCATTTGGAACAAGTTTTATGTTGTAAAGTTTTCCATTTGAAGCTTCCTTGTATGAGTTTTGGGCATAGGTTGAAATGACCTGTAATTCTCAGATGACCAAAATACCCTTTGCTTTCCAAGACCATAAGTAGAGTTCCACAAATCATGTGAAGGCATACTATACCATTCTGGAAAGCTAAGACAATGACGAACAATTCTTATGTTGACCAGAAATTCATTTGAAATCTCCTTGAGGGGTAAAAATTGCTTGGAAGTCAAGTCACTTTCACAGACAAAATTTCAGATACCTCAGATGACCTGTAACTTGCAAGGACCATAACTTGAGTTCTATAAATCTCCTTGATGTCTTCCACCACTCAAATTAAAGGTCTTGAGATCCTCTACAAGTTTCATGTTGGCCAAGGATCCATTTGGAGCTTGTATTTTGACTTATCTTGCTTGGAAATTTGACCTAAACTAGGGGATTTTACATAGAAACCCTAATTTAGAAACTCCTCTTCTCCTTGATTTCTCTTGAATTCTTCTTATCATAACAACATACCCTTATTCTCCATGTCAAATTATAAACCCCACATCTCCTCAATAGCCCTCAATGCCTCTCAATCAGTCAATTGACCTAGAGTTGACCCAAGGTTGACCCAGATGAAACCCTAGTTGACTGTCTTCAACTGCAATTCTTGTGATCATACCAATGACTCATTTCCTTCTCCAAATGACTTTCTAAATCCTCCAAGATGTCTATATACTCCCATGCCTTCAATTCACAGCTCATAATCTCTTTGTTGATCCTCAGACACCCTCAGATAGGAGATGAATGCACTGCTTGATCCATTGACTTCCCAGCTTTCAAATTCTTTTCTGATGACTTGAGTGATATTGAATTTAGATAATAACCTCTTGATAAGCCTCTAGAGATGAGAATAATGGTTGGTCCCCTGTTGAATGATTGGTTATGCTTGTGCTATGCAGATGAGTAACCTATGTACATGACTCTATATGCAAATGCTAATGATATTGAAACATAAACCAAGTGAATAAGGTTGGGCAAATTTTAGGGTGCAACAGCTGCCCCTATTCAAGCGACTTGGACCCGATTGGGTGAAGAGCCTGGAGCCTTCAGACATTCGCGGTACGAGACGGTTGAATACTAGGAACCCAGAAATTTGCCAACCGCAGAAATAAATTGCGCTCCTGCTTGGGGAACGACATTCATCAACTGGATCTGACTGTTACGGCAACCCACTGATCTCGCGCGACCGTGCTGAGGATTCTTCTCATCATCCTGAAAAAGATTTTATCATCATGGAGATAGAACATTGTCCACGTCAGGGCGCCTGCTTCGTTAATTCAGAAAACTTCAACAACTTTGCTGGGGATGGCTCGTCTGCCTTCGCCTCAGAAATAAATCGTCCACGTTAGGAATAAACTCTGTCCACGTTAGGAATAACACCGTCCTCATAAGGAATAAGTCTTCGTCTGGATCTGTCCATGTTAGGACTAAACCCCTTCCACATCAGGAACACACTCTTTCTTTCCACGTCAGGAATACAAGCCTCTTTCCACGTAAGGAATACTATCTTTCCACGTAAGGA
The DNA here is from genome assembly GCA_963859935.3 of Lathyrus sativus. NCBI lineage: Eukaryota > Viridiplantae > Streptophyta > Magnoliopsida > Fabales > Fabaceae > Lathyrus > Lathyrus sativus. Next base: position 50,200,402 of record OZ012737.1, read on the forward strand.
ATCACATTTCGATTTGAATCTGTCCACGTAAGGACCCCAATCTTTCCACGTAAGGAATATAATCTCAATCTGTCCACGTTAGGACTCCAACTTGATATGTCCACGTAAGGACTCCATCTTTCCACGTAAGGAATCACATCTTTCCACGTAAGGAAACCACAATCTTTCCACGTAAGGAAACCACTCTTTCTGATTCTGTCCGCGTCAGGACCACACTTTCCACGTAAGGAATAACACCGTCCACGTAAGGACTCAACTTCTTCTCCACGTAAGGAAGCCCATTTTCTTTCGATCTGTCCACGTAAGGACTCCAACTTGTTCCACGTAAGGAATCACATCTTTCCACGTAAGGAAACACATTTTGATTCGTCCACGTAAGGACTCACATCTTCATCTGATGAAATAATAGAACCTGTCCACGTCAGGACTTGCGCGTCTTCGACTTGCTGGGGAAATAAGACTTTGTCCACGTCAGGACTCATACTTTGCCAACAACACGAAGAAGGATAAATTTGTCCACATCAGGACTCTCGTATCTTGTCATCGCGAAAAACTATAATTTTGCCCACGTCAGGACACACAGTTCATCATTAATAAGAAAGACACTTGCTGGAAATGAATCGTCCACGTCAGGACACCAACACGAGGAGTAACCCACTTTTGTTCACGTCAGGACTCCACACTCAATCAATACCGAGAACTCGAATCCGTCCACGTTAGGACTAACACATATCGTCAAGCTGGCAGAAATGTCCACGTCAGGACTCCACGTAACAACAACTCTGAAAAAATCGAACCTGCCCACGTTAGGACTAGCACCTCCCATCAGCCCGGGGAATTAGAACTGTCCACGTTAGGACTCCGCTTTTCTAGCACGAAGAAAACCTTACGGCATCTTTGCAACTGACTCTATTGGGGACATTTGGAAACCAAACTTCCGGACGCCTGTTCTGATAACCAGCGGTAGCCTCTGAAATTCTGATTCATGAATCCTTTGATGACCAATAGCTCTGCTTGGGGATAAGGAGAAACTTATCCTGCTGACTCTGTGGGGAGTAGCGCCGAAGTTGACACTTCGTTGATTGTCTCACGCCGAGGCCTCGACTGTTTATTGATTTACCTGAGCAAGGGCTCTCTCTACCTGCAAGAGAAACAATACTTGAACCAAAAGGTCATCCAACCTAGTTTATGTTTCAAAATGCATGCGTTCGGCAATGATGCAATGCTCCCTTCGACATGGGAACGCTACACGTTTATTTGGTGTATGCAAGTATGACACTGTATGCCAATGCAAATGCGGACTTGAACTGCTGGGTACAAAAACTGCTTCAGCAAAATAAATGCTGAAAACAATGCCAACTCCATTGGGGATAGCCAGATGCTACAGAATTATTCCAGTAAAATAAATGCTGGAAGAGTGAAGTCGACTCAGCTGGGAAATTGGGAACTCGAACCAAACACCTCACTGAAGTAACACCCTGCTGGGGGATATAACTCTATTGGAGAATAGCAGATGCGCCTGGTATGCTTGAACTTCTGCTGGAGAGTGGACGGATATCACTGACGGTATTCTGGCAAAATAAATGCCAGGACTCGCACCAACTCTGTCGGGGATAGTCTTAATCTTCGAGTTCCACTGGGAGGAATGAAAACCCTTGCAAAGAGAATTCCGCTGGGGATAGGATGATTCTCTTGGGAGAAATCAACTAATTCCGCTGGGGGGAGAGTAAATGACCCTACTGGGAAGGGTAAACTGCCTGAATACAATCCACAAATATTAATCTTCTACGGCTAAACCACTCTGCTTACGACAGAGGAATCCTTCTGGGGGACACCACACTGCCCGACTACAGCCTGCAATTTTGGAATCGCATATTCTGCCGAGGATGAATGACTTTGCTGGAGCATGTCCTTTGGATAAGCTACGGCTAGCTGGGGAATTCAATCCTTCTTCAGGAAGAACATGCATGACCTGCGTGAAGATCAAGTCTTTCGTTAATGCAATCTTTTGATCGTCTTCCTCGTACGGTTATGAAACCTGCAACAACACAAACAAGACAAGACAAGCCTATGCAACCAAATCGATTCAGGTTAGTGACGTTATTTCCAGTTAATTCGAAGCTTTAGCAATCGTTGGCCAGGGCCAGTGATGTTATACACATGCTAGTTTCAATAAACCTAGGCGTTTTATCATGCACAAAACAGTAAAGAACCAGCATCAAGTACTGAATAACATATTTTATTGATTGGGCCCTTGAATGGGCGGAATTTTTGTACACGGGATGTAACTCCTGAAAAGAGGAAGCTACACAAATCAGATATACAAGTATGCACAAGAAGCATAAATATTTGACAAATTAAATTTTGTACACATGTCGGCAACGGGATGCAGACGAACACCACGAACTGATCCTCCTATGACTCATCCGACTCTAATGCTTTCCCGGTATCCATACTTCCGAAGCAGTTGTATCCGATAATCGACCCCTCAGATATTCTCCCGCATTGATGCTCAGTGCAGTAACAAATTCGGATCGCAGTCATTTGCTTTTCAAATCCCTAACTTTTGCGTGAACCGCCCTTTACGGGTTTTCAGTTCACCGGGATACCCCTTTTTGCCGAAGCCGCCCAGTGTAGGTTTTCAACTTCGCGGGTGTACATTTTTTCAATTTTATCCCTAACTTTTGCCCGAACCTTTCATTTTGTTTTTGGTTCGCCAGGATGCCCCATTTTTGCCTGGACTCTCTTTTTTCTGTCCAGCGGGTCTATTTTAAGCAAAGTATTTTTTAACTGCGTCCGAATTCACAGGCGACGTGAAGTCTTCACCGTCCATGGTGGACAATAACAACGCCCCTCCTGAAAAGACTTTCCTGACAACGTATGGCCCTTCGTAATTGGGGGTCCACTTGCCCCTGTGATCTGCTTGTGGCGGGAGAATCCTTTTCAGCACAAGGTCGCCCGTCTGAAAGCTCCGCGGATGTATCTTCTTGTCATATGCTTTCTTCATTCGGCTCTGGTACAAACGACCGTATGCTAGAGAGGCTAGCCTCTTCTCATCCATCAAACTCAATTGGTTCAACCTGTCTTTCACCCATTCTGCCTCGTCCAGCTGAACATCTCGCAACACCCTCAGAGAAGGGATCTCAACTTCCAATGGTAATACCGCTTCCATCCCGTATACTAACGAGAACGGGGTTGCCCCGGTTGATGTGCGTACCGTCGTACGATAACCGTGCAATGCGAAGGGTAGCATCTCATGCCAATCCTTATAGGTCACCACCATTTTCTGAACGATCTTCTTGATATTCTTATTGGCCGCTTCAACAGCGCCATTCATCTTGGGTCGGTAAGGGGAGGAGTTGTGATGTTCGATCTTGAAATTCTGACAGAGCTCCTTCATCATTTTGTTGTTCAGGTTTGAACCGTTGTCCGTGATTATCCGCTCGGGAATCCCATATCGGCAAATGATATCTCTCTTGATGAATTTGGACACCACTTGCTTCGTTACGTTTGCGTAAGACGCCGCTTCTACCCACTTGGTGAAATAATCGATTGCTACTAGAATGAACCGATGCCCATTAGAAGTTGTTGGCTCGATCTTTCCAATCATATCGATTCCCCACATCGAGAATGGCCAAGGCGATGACATCACATTTAGAGGACTCGGAGGCACATGGATCTTATCAGCATAAATTTGACACTTGTGGCATTTCCTCGCAAACTTGAAACAATCAGTCTCCATAGTCAGCCAAAAATAACCTGCCCTCAACAGCTTTCTCGTCATAGCATGCCCACCAGCATGTGTACCAAAGGTACCTTCGTGTATTTCCTCCATGAGTAGCTTTGCCTCTTTCTCGTCTACACAATGCAACAACACCAAATCGTGGTTTCTTCTGTATAGGACGCCATCCGGATTCAAATAGAAATTACCCGCTAACCTCCTGAGAGTCTTCTGATCTTGACTGGATGCCCCAGCAGGATACTCTTTATTCTTCAGGAAATTAAGGATATCAAAATACCACGGTTTGTCGTCGGATGCTTCATCAATAGCAAATACGTAAGCTGGTCTGTCAAGCCGAGAGATAATGATTATGGGTGCCTCATTCCAGAAGTTGACTTTGTACATGGAAGACAAAGTGGCGAGAGCGTCAGCCATTTGATTCTCTGCTCTCGGTACATGATGCAATTCAACCTTGTCAAAGAAAGGCAACAATCTCCTTGCATAATTCATGTAATGTATCAAATTGGGCTGCCGTGTCTCCCATTCCCCTTTTATCTGATTCACCACCAGAGCTGAGTCTCCGTATACGTCCAGATTCTTGATTCGCAAATCAATGGCTTCTTCAAGCCCCATTATACAAGCTTCGTATTCGGCCTCATTGTTGGTGACGGCAAAGGTCAATCGGGCAGTAAACGGGATGTGCGACCCGTGTGGCGTAGTGATGATTGCCCCTATTCCGCTACCGTAAGCATTCACAGCCTCGTCAAATATCATCTTCCATTTGGAACCCAATTATGGCCCCTCGTCTGGCAATGGCTCTTCACAATCTTTCATCTTTAGGTACATGATATCCTCGTCAGGAAAATCAAACCTCATAGATTGGTAATCTTCAATAGGCTGCTCTGCCAGATACTCAGACAGCACACTCCCCTTTATAGCCTTTTGCGAGACGTATTGAATGTCATATTCAGTCAAGACCATCTGCCAACGGGCAATCCTTCCTGACAATGCCTGCTTTTCGAATACATATTTGATAGGATCCATCTTCGAGATGAGCATGGTTGTATGATTCAGCATGTATTGTCTCAAACGCTTGGCGGCCCAGGCTAGCGCGCAACAAGTTTTCTCTAGCATTGAGTATCGAGATTCACAATCTGTAAATTTCTTACTCAAGTAGTAGATCGCATGCTCTTTTCTCCCTGTCTCGTCGTGCTGACCGAGAACACAACCCATGCTTCCCTCAAGAACCGTCAAATACATGATCAAGGGTCTGCCTGCCACTGGGGGTATCAAAATAGGAGGCTCCTACAAATACTGCTTTATTTTATCGAACGCCTTTTGACAATCTTCGTTCCACGTTACAGCTTAATCTTTCTTCAACAGCTTGAATAATGGTTCACACGTGGCCGTTAGATGAGATATGAACCGAGCGATGTAGTTCAACCTCCCTAAAAACCCGCGCACCTCTTTCTCTGTTTTAGGCGTCGGCATTTCTTGAATCGCTTTTATTTTAGCAGGATCGACCTCTATTCCTCTTTCGCTTACGATAAACTCCAGCAGTTTACCCGATCTCACCCCGAAGGTGCATTTGTTAGGGTTCAGCCTCAGCCTGAACTTCCTAAGCCTTTTAAATAACTTCAGCAGATTCACCAGATGCTCTTCCTCCGTCTGGGATTTGGCAATCATATCGTCAACATAAACTTCAATCTCTTTATGCATCATATCATGGAAAAGAGTCGTCATCGCACGCTGATATGTTGCCCCAGCATTTTTCAAACCAAAGGGCATCACTTTGTAGCAAAATGTTCCCCAAGGCGTTATGAAAGTAGTCTTCTCCATATCCTCTGGCGCCATTTTAATTTGATTGTATCCTGAAAAGCCATCCATGAAGGAGAATACGGAGTATTGAGCAGTATTATCAACTAGCACATCGATATGAGGAAGCGGAAAATCGTCTTTTGGGCTTGCTTTATTCAAATCTCTATAATCCACGCACATTCAAACCTTGTCATCTTTCTTTGGCACTGGTACGATGTTAGCAACCCACGAGGGATATTTTGTCACAGCCAGGAAACCAGCGTCCCACTGTTTTTGCACTTCCTCTTTAATCTTCACTGCCATATCTGGTCGAGTTCTGCGAAGCTTTTGTTTGACCGGCGGGCATTCTTCTTTCAGTGGCAGACGGTGCACAACCATGTCTGTATCGAGCCCTGGCATATCTTCATACGACCAAGCGAATACATCACTATACTCTCGGAGCATTTCAACCAGTCTTCGCTTGATATTGCTTTGCAGCGCGGCTCCGATACGAATATTCTTCTCAACCCCTTCCGACCCCAGGTTGATAATTTCGATGACCTCGTCGTGAGGCAGAATGGCTCTTTCCTCTTGCTTCACCAACCAAGACAGTTCTTCAGGAACGTCGCTATCTTCGACAACCTCTTCTTCGGCCTGAAATACTGGGTGCTCAAAGTCGGGACGAGTCATAGGTGGTTCAAGGATGTCATCTGAAAATGTTATCCTGCAAAAAGGAATGGTTAAGTGCTTCAAAATGCGTATAAAGCGAATAACCACGTTGCCATTTTATTGAAAAATATAAAACAAGAAAGACAGAGATTACAGTATTTGCACATGAAGAAACGCCATTTATTTAATGATTAACACGCAATGTTCATAACAACACAGCCCTAAGCAAATCCTGATGCCCCGGGCAAGACATCAGATTATTCAACAATTAATAAAGCAAAGCATTACTGTTTAAGAGTCACAGGAACAAGCTCCTGAATAGACCAGTTGCACAGTCCTTGTCCTGGCGTGCTTGGCTGAATCCAGGCATCCATATCACAGTCGCTGTCTCCTTCATCAGACTCCGAAGCAGCGTTGACGGCTTCATGACATACTCCACTGGCAGAGATGGTTATTGGCCCTCTGAAACGGGGTGCACCCATAGCGGGAGTTGATGATGACGGTTGGTATCCCAGCCCGAACCGGTCCATCTTCACAGGAATATCCAGCATTTTGCCCCAGCCTTTTGCTTCTCCGGCCTCCACTAGAGCTTGAGCTTCTTTATACGACGAGACGGCTATCTCTGACACCTTGCTCGGCCCGGGACCTTTGTCATTGATACGCAACCCTTCAAATGCCTGGCAGGGTGTTTCGTGGATCTCTCCGTCGACCTCCACATATTTAAATGACGACAGATGGCTGACCAGGATGTCTTCTTCTCCGCACACGGTAACTACGCTGTCTCCGACCATATATTTCAATTTCTGATGCAGGGTAGACGTGACTGCCCCAGCCCCATGAATCCAGGGTCTTCCGAGCAGACAGCTATACGCAGGCTGTATATCCATGATATAAAACTCAGTTGCAAACACCTCCGGCCCTACTTGCAGGGGCAATGTTATCGATCCAAAGACTGTTCTTCGCGTGCCGTCAAAGGTTCTAACTACTAAGTCACTGGGCGTGCACAGGATTCCTCTGACATCCAGCTTCATCGTCGCTTTCTTGGGCATCACATTCAAAGACGACCTGGTGTCAACTAATACATGCGACATTACTGATCCTCTACATTCGACCGATATGTGCAGCGCCATATTATGATCTCTCCCTCTCGGGGTCAAATCGAAGTCGGTAAAGCCTAAGCTGTGGCCGGCATTCACATGTGCCAGCACTCCTTCCAGCTGATTCACGGAGACGTCTTGGGGTACGAAGGAAGTTTCCAGGACTTTCAACAAAGCATTTCTGTGAGCTTCCGAACATAAGAGCAATGATAGGATAGATATCTTGGAGGGCGTCTGCTGCAGATGCTCCACAATCTTATAATCACTTTTTCGAATCAAGCGCATGAACTCTTCTACCTCTTTCGACGCCGATTCTTTTTCACTTGCTTGCACTGGGACATTCTCAACCATTTTCCCCTTTCCTTTCGCTAGTCTTTCGGCCTCGACTTCAGGTGATATAAAGATCCTACCACTCCTTGTCATACCTCCTGAACCAACAACGTTATCGACAGTCTCCGCGGGCTGCTTATCAACATCAATATTTATCCCGTCACAATACACCTCCAACCCATATGACCATGGGACTGCTTTTGTGTTTTTGTACGGGATTGGTTCGGCCTTAGTTATGGTGATCGGCGGTCGCTGAGCCGGTGTTGTTATAGTGATTGTCTTTCGAGGAATCGTTACAGTGGCCACATCACTCTGATCATCTGCTACTGCCCCTGCAGGCTCTTTGGTCGCTGCTCGGTCAAACTGCAATGTGCCTCCATCAATTAAAGCCTGAATGCCTTTCTTCAAATCATCACACCCCCCAGCTAGGGTCCAGCATTCTAAGCAATGCTCGTCACATCCTGGATAAACACCCCCTTGTAACAGTCTGCTTTTTATCTCTCTCAGCGGCGTCTTTAAATCATCGACATTCATAATCAGATTCAACCCTTCCTCAGTCAGAATGGCGTTTGCCCCGTGATTAGGCATGGGTTTCTGCACTATATTCGGACCTGCCGTTCCGAAATTGATAGTCTTATTGTCCAAAAGGTCCTGCACAACGTGCTTAAAAGCATGGCAACCCTCTACATCATGGCCCGGAGCCCCAGAATGAAACTCACAGTGCCTGCTTGCATCATAACCATACAGAGGCGTTCCCGTTATCGGTGCCAGAGTTCTCTTCTCTACCAGGTTTAAATCCAACAATGTCTGTAACAAATCTGCATAGGTTGAGGGAGGCTTCTCAAACACTCTTCTTGGCTTACCACCCTGGAATCTTCGCTGAGCCTGCTGTGCCCCCTGCTGCTGCTGCTGCTGCTGAAACGGTTGTTGTTGCTGAGGTGGTTGTTGCTGGTACGGGAAAGTAACACTCGCCACCTACTGCGGCTGATGATATTGGTTCCGACCTCGGCCTCGGCCTCCAAATACTGCGCTTGCCTCGCCCTGACGGCGCCCACCAAAAGCCTTCCTATTACTGCCAGATGCAGTTGATTCCTCAGCCTGGAATTTTCCTTGTTTAATGTTACGCTCAATCTTTTCTCCCATCAGAATTAGGTCTGAAAAACTGGCCAGAGATGTGTGAAACAGCATGTCATGAAACAAGCCTGTGAATGTGCCGACGAACATGTCATTCATTTCCTTGTCTTCCACAGGAGGGCGGACCCTGGCAGCTATATCGCACCACCTTTGCGCGTACTCTTTAAAGCTCTCCCCCTTCTTCTGTGACAGCCCTGCCAATTGGACCCGATTGGGTGCCAAGTCGCTGTTATACTTGTAGTGAGCTACAAATGCCTCTGCTAATTGCTTCCACGTCTTGATATTAGTCGGCTCCAACCCCATGTACCACTCTAAGGAAGGGCCTGACAGACTATCTTGAAATAAATGCATTAGCATTCTCTCATCAGTTGAGTACGCAGACATCTTTCTGTAATAAGCCCGTACGTGCACCTTCGGACATGCGTCCCCTTTATACTTGTCAAACGTAGGAGCTTTGAATTTGATTGGCACCCTCAAACCAGGTACTAGGCCCATTGTTGCCATGTCCAAGCCCACAGCGCTTTGGTTCAGGACCCCCCTCATCTGCTCTTCTAGCATTCTGATCTTCTGGGAGTCATCCATCGGTCCTTCGAAACCTCCGCCGGAGAAAGCGTCCTCCTGCTGATCTTCTTGCCACATACCATTCCCAGCTCCATACCCATCATATCCATTATTGCGGCCAGCTCTAATCTGATTCATCCCCGGACCTCGGCCTCTGTTGCCGTATCCCTGAACACCTCCAGCAGGCCCAAAAGCCATAAACCCCACGCCGTTTCCATTTCCAAAACCTCCGTAACCCTGATTGGCCACACCATAACCGTCTTGCCCAAAGCCTTGAGCATTGAAACCATATTTCCCAGCATTATCGAATCCCTGATCGTTGAACCCGAATCCAGTATTGCCAAAGCCGTTGCCTCCCATATTATCACCCAAGTTGACATCACCAAGCCCAACGTTATGGACAGCAGTCTCGTTCCCAACTCCGCCGTTACCGTTCACAGCAGCGGTAGCATTGTTGACATTAGCAGCAGGTATGTTGACTACAGGTGGAGCCACTGGCGTGGGAGTGCCATCTCCATGAACAGTATCGACTCGCACCGACTGATGCTCCTCGTTACCGTGACCAGCATTTCGGGCCAACAGAGGCTGGACCATGGCTTGCAAATTCTCCTGACCTTTTGCAATAGCTTCCATGGTCTGCATAAAGAGAGCTAGCTTCTCGCGCACATCTTGCATCTCGTTCTGCATTTGATCCATGATTCTTCGACAGTTGGTGCGAGTAGAATAGCGGTGCGGGTGCTGATCTGCAATCCTGAAAAGTACCTGGTACAGAGTAGGAAATAAGACACCATCCAAAGATTACCTGTAATGCAATATGAATATGAATGCAATGTATGTCTGTGCATTAGGGAGATTCATTCCCCGATTCTAGTGTGAAGGTGCCGGTGCAGTGGCAGTACTAGAAATACAGAGATCGGAGTTGAATCACAGAAAGCCTCGTATATTGTTGAGAAATCAATAAGCCCGGAATACAATGTCACTGAGAGTACAACAAGAAGGCATGACCTCAACCAACAATCCTGGTGATGGTCAGCACTATGCAAATAAAGCATACAAGCTACTACATGAAATGATCAAATCCTCCCATAAGTCTGGTACTCTTCTAGCAGCTTCTTGGTCTCCGGATGGCTTGGTCGATCAAGCAGCCCTTCAACAAGTTGGTTCCTTTTCTTAAGAACACGGCGTACGTCTTCAGCAGTTTCTTCCCATGCCCCATCTCCAAAACGATCCTCAAGTTTACGCTTCTGAGACACAGCTTCATCTCTGCCTTTGATAGCCTTGTTTAGTGCATTCTGGAGACTGTATCGGGTCATCACTTCTTCTTCACACTTCTTGATGCTGGACTTCAACTGCTCTTCGAGGTCGGAGATTTGCTGCTTCAACTTATCTTCCCTCTTCTTATTGTTGGTGAGCGTGGCATTCCAGGTCTTATTGCAAGAAGAGATCTCTCGGTGAGCGATGTCAAGCGCTTTCTTCTTGGATTCAAGCATGTCATGGGAGCTTCTGAACTCTTGTCCCAGACGTTCGCGCTTCTTCCTCTCCTCAGTCAACTCAGCCCCTAATCTGTTCACTAGCTCGATCTGCTGTTGGAAAGCATACACGGCCTTGTTTTTCTCACTGCGTATCTGGGCTAGCTCCTGCTCTAACCCTTCGTTGATCTTCATCAAGGCTTCTTTTTCTTTCACAACTTGCTCATAGGCCTCCCTAGAAACAGTAGTTGGCTCTGCTACCGGAATAGGAACAAGAACTGGTGCATCTGGAAATGGCATCCTCAACTGACTTGCTCTCTCCTGGATCCAAACCCTGTAAGGTGCATAGGCCTGACAGTCATTCTTTCCTAACAACGGCTTCCCTCTTCGGTTAATACGCGTCCAGGCATGCTGCAACTTGGCTAACAACTCCCCCTTCAAATCTCCGGTGAAGTACAGAGATTCCTGTACTTCTTCCTCCTTTGGCGGGTTCTTCAGCGCATATCCGAACTGACGGACGAACAGAGAAGGATTGTAGTTGATACACCCTTTCCTTCCTATCAGCGGCACATTAGGGTACCCAGAACAACTGAATATAAGCTCAGATCCCAACAGATCTCTATCAAACCACTCAACGTCTTCGGAAGATAGCCTCATCAGGCGCTCTGACCAGCTAGCGGTGTTTGCACTTTCCACAAAAGACCCCTTCATGGGAAGATGACTTTTGAACCACATATTCAGTAGAGGAGCACAGCAGTAAACAACCTTTCCCCTTCTGTTTTCGTTCTTGTAGTGCAAGGAGTGGTAGAAGTCTCCGATCAACGTTGGCACTGGATTGCCGGCAGCAAATAGATGGAAAGCGTCCAAGTCTACGAAATTGGGCAAGTTAGGGAATAGCACAATCCCATAAATGCATAGGGCCAAAATAGCGTTGAAAACCACCCAACATCCGCTCTTGGCATACTCCTGAGCTTTGCCAACCAAGAAGTCCAGAGAGAAACCTGAAACCCCAAGCCAAGAAGTCAGTAGCAGTTCTGCAGCGTCCATATGCAAGGCTTTGGCTAAGTCCTCCAACCTGGGCTCAGCAGCAGAGTGAATAAAGGGAACCTTGTTCTGCACAGGTAGCTCAGTAAACTCCACATATTCCTCAATGGTAGGCCCTAGAATGAAGTCAGCAAACGTAAAACATCTCAATGTGGGGTCGTAGAACTGCATCAAGGTGTACAGCCCGTTCATCTCATCAGCAGTGGGCTTGCAGACTAATCTCAGTAATCTCCCATGATTCATTCTGAAGCTCCTCCTAACCTCCTCATCAGCAAGAGATATCAGACCAAGCAAAGAAGTAATATCAGGTGAAGGCAGCTTATACGCAACTGTCTTCCTCAAACCAGCCATGATCAATAAGCAGAAGTCCGGGCACTAGAACCAGGGAATATGCAAATGCACCTGCAGCACAGACACACGTTAATGGGATGCAATGATAATGAGTATGCAAACAATGCAATGCAAGTAACATGCAACAGGGACCAACTGCCGTAGCTGAATAGCCTGAACCATATCAAGAAGTCTCAGGTAGACTCTCTAGAAGTCCTCAAACCCTGGTCTCAGATAGACCTAAAACAAAGCTCCAACAATGGTCTCTGACAGACCTCACACCATAACTTCAACTGGTCTCTGGCAGACCTCAGAACTCTCCAACTGGTCTCTGACAGACCTCAGAACTCTCCATAAATACCCAGGCTCTCTGATCAAGAAACAAACCGGTAGTCTGAAGGTCTAGTTACCTGCATAACCCCAAACCCTCTCACAGGTGGATGTCCTAGTAACTGACAAAGGTATGGCATCCTATGCGGTCGTCGGTGTCACAGACTTTCAGGGTTGATGATACGATTCCTAGAAGGAGTGGCATCATCAAATCCTGAAGAGGCCTCACTTAGCCAACTTCCAAATGATCGGTTCCCGGAGTCGACAATTCAGCTGACCAACAACCCCTTCGACCCAAAGGGTAGAAAAAGAAGCCAACCAGAAGAACCTCGTCCGAGTGTAGATTTCATGAGACACTAAAGCAAGCAAAGCCGGCACGCGCCCACTATTTTCTACTCTAATTCTAAGTGCCCTCAAGCCCAGGTCCGGCTTATCTCTCAATCATAGAACCACCCATCACAACCCCAATACAGCAATAATAATCAATATATATAATGCGGAAAATAAAGGTCAGAAATATATAAATCCATACAAAATCCTCGACGGGAAAACAAGCGTTAGGATTGACTCTCTTAAGGGATATTGGATCCCAAATGCATAAGAACTATCGCAGTCCTTAGCAGCCAGGGGACGTTGGGTCCTCAGCAGAGTCGCCAGCTGTCGCTACTGCGAAAATCGGCGCCGGCTGAACAGAAGAGTCGCCACCGTGCGTTATTTATCCCACGGGAGGGAAAGGAAACGCTCAGAGTAAACCTCGCACAACACGGGAAAGGTATGGTCATCGCAACCAAAACCTGGATTCGGGAGTCGGTTACGCAAGGGGAAGGTATTAGCACCCCTCACGTCCGTCGTACTCGACGGGATCCACGCTGGTTTTCGGGTATGGATTGTTATTTCTATCTACTCTACAGGTCAGGGGTTAAAAAGAAAAGAAAATGACTCGGCAAAGTATCGCACTTTATGCCTACGTATTCCCGTCTGGAACGAGAAATCAGAGTCAACGTAGTTCGCCTACCTACGGGAAAGGAGGGGAAGGTTGCTCGCTAGGATATCGCATCCTATGCCTACGTACTTCCACACAGCATGGAAGATCAGAGCAAACGTAGTTCGGGCCACGTACGACACAAGTCTGTCTTGATTGATTTTATTCCTTCTGAAAAAGGTTTTTCTGATTAGCAGTCCAAGCGGACAAAAATGACGTCTTGATGAGTTCACACTCTTTTACGGAAGAAGTGTCTTTTATTGTGTTTGAAATGTTATTGTATTTTTCTGTTTGTTTTGAGGAAGAAGAGACAGAACTCCAACCTACGGTTGCGAAGGGAAACAAACTAACCTAATGTTATCATGCATGGGTTAAGACCTAGTGTCTATCATGCTCCTCTCTTGCACAGAGAGAAACAGAGATCCTACGGGATAAGCGGAAACAGAAACAATATCAGATATATACAGTAAAGCAGTAAAATGCATGGATGCAGCAATACAAGCGAGGCAAGGGAGTCCCACTCAACCTCGAACCTAGAAAACAATAGGCAAAAGTGAACAGACTTCACTTTCAACCCAACAGGTTAAACAACAAACAATACAGTCAGGAAAACCAATCAATACATCAGAAATGAAATACAGCAAAAATAAACAGCCACAGCAGCTCTGCATCAACATCTGTCTTCAAGTCATCTCCAAACAGCTACAAGCTTCAGCAAGCATCAATCTCCATCTACACAGCCCTCCAGCAAGGTCTTGATCATCAATCTTCCATCTGCAATGGCTTTTCTTCCAGTCTCAATCTCCAGGATGAATATCAATCAACAAGATGAAATGAATGAATGTTAGACAGTCAATTACCTACCAATGGTGGTTCATCAACTGTTAACATTAAACAGAAAGTTTCTCTCACAAGTTCTATCTTTCAAATACATTCACTGATCCTTCCAAAGGAAGGAGGTGGATATTTGAAAGAGACTTTGAATCATAGAGAAAGGATGGATGCAAACAAGGCATTCCATGTTTGAGAAACAAGCTTTCTACTCTAGAGCTCTGCCTAGCTCCTAAACCCTAATCTCCTCAACAGCTGCTAGCAGGAGTTTCCTCTCCAATCTCTGGAAGTTGGTCTTTAGTCTTTGGATCTCCAATGGCTTCATCATCATCATTCTTCAGCTTCCCCAATCCCCAGACAATCCCAATACCCACACAGACAAGCAGTAATCCCCAGAGGGCACACCACACCAATCAATCAAATACAGACAGTAATACTAATAGCAGTAGGGGAATCCTAGTGATTTCTAAGGGGAACTATCCCATACCCATAACCCCTATAGTCCATACCCCAAAAATCAAATGAAAATTTCCTAAAAGAATTAAACTATCTCACCTAAGTTGATTTAAAACTCTAATTTTATCCATGTTGTTCACACCTAAACCAAACCCCTAAAATTAATTTCTAAAAAATATGAACTAAATTGCATGCACAAGATAACAATGTCTATTAATCAACCTAAAAAGAATGGGTGAAAAATATCAAAGCAACTATTAGAACAAAATTTATCAAGATCATGTATGAAATGAAACACTTAAAATATGCATTTATTTGGAAAATATGGGAAAAATATCAAATAAAAAATAAAATGCAATTTTTTATTTTTTATAATTTTCTAGACTCTTTAAAGAAAATTATGCAAAAAGAATTATTAAAAAATAATGTTTTTATGATTTATTATGATTTTTAGAAAATGCATGAAAAATGAAAAGAAATTAAAAAATGACAGAATAGAGAAATAGAGGGAGGGGGTGCCATCAGCAAGGGCGTTTAGTTGCTTTTCCAGGTGGGCCACAGGACAGGGGGTGCGAATAGAACAAAACAATAGGCCCATGCAGCAATCAGAAATCAACCAAAAAATAAAAAAGTGAGAACGGTGTGAATAGCAACATTTCCAGTTAAAATTATTGGGCCTGCGCTGGGAGGGGTGTCAAAAGCGAATGAAGTCTAAGCCCACTCAGAAACCATTAGTAAAACGGTGCGTTTGGTCTTTTAAATCTCCCTCCGTTTTTTCTTTAAACCACAGCCACACGATTGGGCTCAGTGTCAAATTCAAATGGATGATCCAACGGATGACCATCATCGTCCCCAATTGAATTCTAGGGTTTCTGAAAATCCAACTCCCATGCATAGAATTTCCAGTCCTTCGTTCTCCCTGGTCTCTCCATGAATTAACATGATCCAAAGACAAAAACACTCTCCTCCTCACCCTCTACACAGCCATGGTGTTAGATCCTTCTAAAACTCATCCAAGCTCCAAACCCGATAGGTGTAACAGATGAAATCCACCATTATCACCTGCTATCAAATGCTTCAATTCTTGCCAAAACTTATCCTAACCTAATCTACACCTCATCCTGATCATTTCAAGCCATATAAAGAGAATTATCATGCTATATTCCACGTGCTATGAACCTCAACAGAATTTGTGCACCATGATCAAACTCCATTAAACCTCTCCAAACTCTGTGGAAATCATCATCTAACCTAACTTAACCAGTCTAAGCTAACAAAACCCTATCATGCTAACTAAAAACATGCAATTCGAATAGAAATCCAACCTGGTTTAAAATGGAGATACAGCTATGGAAATCCTTGAATCAATGCTTGCAGGGACTTGAAACTGATCCACACACCACCACTTTGATTCTGTATGCAAAGATCTAGGCTCAAACTTCTTGAATCTTGTACTTGAGAAGTTCTTGCTCCTTGGATGGTTATCTTGAACAGCACGATCCTTCCTCCAATTCTACCAATCTTGATGTGAATTATGATGCTTGGATGATGATGATGAAGATCCAATCAAAAAATGTGAAGATTGATGGAGATTGAGAGAGTTTGTGATGCTTATGCAAAGTGGAGAAAGTGAATGAAACTTGAGGTTTTGAGAAAATGTAATCACCAACCATGGCATGAACCATCTCTTATCAATATATAGGTGTCCTTAGAACCTCCTAGAAACTTGGAGAAGCTTCCCTTGCATTCTTTCCCTTGAATTTGGTTTATGTACCTTCCATTACAAGCAACCATGAATAACTCACAAAATATGAACTAAGCTCAAAATTATACTTTAGCCAATGTCTTTAAAATGATCTTTCCATTCAAAATGACCTATAATTTTGCTTCATTTGGCCAAAATATGAAAAATCTCATTTTTAAGTCCATTTTTATTCATTAAATCCACCAATTTTGAAACCTTGTGCTATGAATCTTTCCAATCTCTCATGGTCACTTATCTAGACTCAAAATGTCATTTGGAACAAGTTTGATGTTGTAAAGTTTTCCATTTGAAGCTTCCTTGTATGAGTTTTGGGCATAGGTTGAAATGACCTGTAATTCTCAGATGACCAAAATACCCTTTTCTTGCCAAGACCATAAGTAGAGTTCCACAAATCATGTGAAGGCATACTATACCATTCTGGAAAGCTAAGACAATGACGAACAATTCTTATGTTGACCAGAAATTCATTTGAAATCTCCTTGAGGGGTAAAAATTGCTTGGAAGTCAAGTCACTTTCACAGACAAAATTTCAGATACCTCAGATGACCTGTAACTTGCAAGGACCATAACATGAGTTCTATAAATCTCCTTGATGTCTTCCACCACTAAAATTAAAGGTCTTGAGATCCTCTACAAGTTTCATGTTGGCCAAGGATCCATTTGGAGCTTGTATTTTGACTTATCTTGCTTGGAAATTTGACCTAAACTAGGGGATTTTACATAGAAACCCTAATTTAGAAACTCCTCTTCTCCTTGATTTCTATTGAATTCTTCTTAGCATAACAACATACCCTTATTCTCCATGTCAAATGATAAACCCCACATCTCCTCAATATCCCTCAATGCCTCTCAATCAGTCAATTGACCTAGAGTTGACCCAAGGTTGACCCAGATGAAACCCTAGTTGACTGTCTTCAACTGCAATTCTTGTGATCATACCAATGACTCATTTCCTTCTCCAAATGAATTTCTAAATCCTCCAAGATGTCTATATACTCCCATGCCTTCAATTCACAGCTCATAATCTCTTTGTTGATCCTTAGACACCCTCAGATAGGAGATGAATGCACTGCTTGATCCATTGACTTCCCAGCTTTCAAATTCTTTTCTGATGACTTGAGTGATATTGAATTTAGATAATAACCTCTTGATAAGCCTCTAGAGATGAGAATAATGGTTGGCCCCCTGTTGAATGATTGGCTATGCTTGTGCTATGCAGATGAGTAACCTATGTACATGACTCTATATGCAAATGTTAATGATATTGAAACATAAACCAAGTGAATAAGGTTGGGCAAATTTTAGGGTGCAACAGTGTGATGACCAAAATTTTCATTAACTGCTCTTGAGTGAATCCATCCACCCTATGTGTGTTTGCATTGTTGACTGCCATGGAGGGTGTATGCTTGCGTATCAGAATTGGTTGTTGATTCTGTTTTCAAAACTAATTTCTTTCTGGACTGTTGTTTTACTGTTGTGTTGAAGTTTGTTAAATGTAATTGACTAATGCATAGAACATCTAAGTGGATTGGTTTATTACCATTTGAAGCATGTGCATCGATTTCACTGTTTATGTTTCTGTTGAGGTTTGGCAATTTGTTTTGGTATATCACAACTGTTTTGTCTGCTGAATTTCCATGTGTAGTGCTTGTTTGTTTTACCTGCTGATCATGTTAAGTATACAAGTTTGTTTGGCTGTTGTTGAGACCAACTTGGATGAATGTTTAAAGTTATTGCTGCAGGATTATGTTTTGTTGTTTGGTACTTTGATTTAGTGAACAATAACATGCTGCCATGGTCTGTTTTGAGTTTGGTTAACCTTTTGTGCTGTCAAAACTTCAGTTGAAACATTGAAATCCATATGTGTAAGTTATTTTCATGTTAAGTTCATAGATGCTGCTTGGATTACTTTGGTGGAACTTTGAAATTTATGCATTGCTGTTGAAATCCTTGGCTTTGATTTTGAAACAAGTTGCATTAGTCTTCCCATGGTTATGTTTTTGTACCAGCTGTTTTGAACATATAATTGCCTCAGACTTGCTTTTGTTTTGATGTGCTTATGTCTTGTGGATGTTGAGTTAATTTTTGTCATGAGTTGTGGATGGATTGATCATCATAGGTCGCTTTGCTTTACTTTGTTTCTGCTACAAACAGTTTTGGAGGCATCATTGCATCCTCGCATAATTTTGAACCTCTTGCTGACAGTTTTGATTTAGAGTCCCTATATGTTTTTCTCATGTTGTGTTTGAGTATGTCCATTTTCTGTCAGCAACTATGCTTGTGTTGAGTTTGTTCAACCTATACATGTTCATTGATGAATATGTGTTTGGTTTTTGGATATGCTGCTCTTCTTTGCCTACAGCATTGAGATATGATTTTTGCTTTGTTAAGATTCATGTTTTATTGCTGTCATTTCTGTTCCTCATGTATAAGGGCTGCTGTTTGGATTCAAGAATGGCTTAGTGTATAGTGCAACTGCGGTGGAAGTGCCTAGTTGTTATTGCATATGTCCATCATTTTGTATGTGCTGGATGTTTTGCATTTGACCATTATCTTGTGTATAAAAATCTGTCGTGGTTATATCTTGTGTGTGCCAACTGATTTGGATATGTTTATGCTTGTATCATGCCATTATTTGTTATGTCTTGATGTGCATCATAAGTGTATCTGTTATCATGAGTGTTACTGATTTGTTATCACCAGCCCTATTTCCTTAATACCATAATCTGAAACCACTTTGTATTAATTGTTGGACTTGAGACAAGAGCATGATGTCTGTTGCTGCTGCTGCTGCAGGCAAGCTGTCTTGACAGCCTTTTGGAGTCACCGTTTTTCTTCAGTTGATAGTGTGGATTAGGGTCCTTGAATGTTTAACTCATTGTTGTGTTCAATTTCATCTTGGCTAGACCTCTTATGTTTGGTCTTGCTATTGACTGTCTTTAATTTTGCATTTTTAAACCATCATTGCACTTTGTAACTCACACACTACTTTCAGATTTAGCACAAATTTGAGTCTTTCTTCTATCCAACCTTTGTCCATAACATGTTTTTAATGTGTGCACAACTTTAAATCAAGGCCATCATGTCGTGTTTCACTCAGATTTTGGTGAACGCATTTCAAACCTCCACTTGCATCTTCCATCAATTTTTTTGTGTGTGTGCATAATTTGAGAAAACTAACTGCACCATTGAGTTCCTTGTGAAATTCTAGTCAAGTTAGACTAAAATTTCATCCAGTTTGGTGGAAATCGAGAAAGTTAGGATCAAAACGCATTTGGATAGTTTGCCTTACTTTTTGCCCAGCCACACCCTTTGTTGAGGTTATGATTTAATGGGGTGGCATTGATACACGGATGTATCGCCACCCCAGTGGTTAGAAGCTCACTCTTAAGACCTTGCTTGACCGCTTGTACCTCTGTTCGACCCCTGCTGTGGCGTTTTTACTTTTATTCTTTTTATTTTTCATGTTTTATCTTTTCTTTTTCCTTTCCCATTGTTTTTCACGCGTGCATGATTGGTTGGAATGGTTTGATGTTCAACCTTGAACTCTAAGGTCAAGGGTTTAACTCCTTGTGTGGATATTTCTATTTTTCATCACTTATTTGTTTCATTTCTTTTTTTTATTTTATTTTAATCTCCTCTTGTTTTATTTTTATATCATAAAATCCCAAAAAATCTTTTGTCTATTATTTTAAGTGTGTTGTTTTATTTTCCATCCTTTTATTTTATTTTTCACTTCATTTTATTATTTTTATTTTGAATTTATCAATTTATTTTCTTTCTCCTTTCACTTGTGAGTGAATTATTTAATGTTTACTTGGCCTTGTGCCATGATCCCCCTAGGATTCCTAGTCCCTCCATTTAGGATAGGAGTAGGAGAGACATTAAATGTTCAATCCTTTGCATGATAACATTAGGTAGCATTCCCTTACCTCAATCTTAGGATCACCATTGCATGACAACTTTAGGTTTGAGTTAGTCCCCCTTTAGTGTGTCCTTTCTCTTCTCATCTTCAAACACTCATAAAACATCTAATAAAGGTTAATGAGTATTGTACGTTACGAGCCTTAAGCTGCTTGAGAAATGGTTGTTGAAGGGTTTCCCTTCAATGATCAGGATGTTTAGTGTGGTACCCTTTGGGTGACATGCGACACATTCACTCCTAGGTCATAGTCTCTAGTGCGATATGAATTACAAACATTCAATTCAAAACACTTCTTCTAAAAAACACAAAAACAAATCATTCAAACTTCTTTTTGCCCTTTGGGGCCTTTAATCTTGAAAAATCATTTTCATAAGAAGAGTTTTGTTAACTCTTGGTTCTATCGCAAACGGTAACGCCTAAGTCTCCAATGGTCGAGTTGCATACACCAAACTGCTAGAACTGGTTGTTAACCCTACTCGAATAAAACCAGTTGAACAAACCTGTGTTCCCCTTTAGCCCGAACTACGTTTGCTCTGATTTCTCGTACCAGACGAGGATACGTAGGCACAAGACACGATGTCTTGGCGAGCAACCTTCCCCACCTTTCACCCGTAGTTAGCCGAATTACGTTGACTCTGACTTCTCATTTCAGATGAGATACGTAGGCACAAAACGCTGTTGCTTTGCCGAGTCACTTCTTTTTCTTTTGTCCTTTGGCCAGTAGTTAGATAGTTTCAATCACCCTTTTAGATAGACAACAAGCGTGGATCTCGTCGAGTACGACGGAGGTGAGGGGTGCTAATACCTTCCCATTGCGTAACCGACTCCCGAACCCAAGATTTGGTTGCGATGACCGATCTGATCCCTCTTTTCGTTAGGTTTTCTCTGAGTGTTTCCTTTCCCTCTCTTGGGATAAATAACGCACGGTGGCGACTCTTCTGTCATTGTCGGCCTCGATTTTCGCAGTAGCGACAAGTATGCCTTCACCCATAAGGGATTCGGCGACCTACTTGGATTTTAGACCACCCCAGATTCTATTCCTGACCTCCTGATGGGCTATTTTATGAGTAGAGACATCGGCCAGCTCTGGAGAGAGATTACAGGCGGAGGAAGCCTAGATTTGTCAACTCAGCTGTCTCCGATCATCCACAACCCGGCTATGAGGTATTTTCATATGACCCTGGCTCACACCTTTCTTGGAAAGGAGGAATCCGACATGCATGTTAGTGAGGAAGAGATATTCTTCCTATTCTACGCAAACAGGTTACGCCCAGTGGCATGTGGAATCTTCTTGCTGCATAATCTCGAGGGTACAGCTAGGTCTTCCGAAGGGGTTATTCATGTGGGAGGCACCATCACTCATATAGCCACTGCATTAGGACTCACCAGCCAGTTACTACATCTGACTCCATATTGTGGATACACCCTATTGGACATTGAGTTCTGTTTGGACAGAGGGCTGATGAGGAGAGCATCTTTTCAGCCTAATTATTTTAGACTTCTGATTGACTACCAAACGGTCCACTATTTTACATTACCTGATCCAGTTGTGACTAGTGTACACGATCCTTCAAATTGGAGTTACGCGTTTGAAGGCTATGGAAAGACGATCGATGAGCCACGCACACCGCCCTCAGTGGAATACCATCCTTCACCACCATCTCCAAGGACGACAGTGTATTCGAATAATCATGCATTGTGAAGGACCGACTTGCACACCCAGATAGCGGAGCTGCATTTAGAGATAGTTCGACTCCAGTAGATCGTAGCCGATCTCACCTTACAGGTTCAGATCTCAGACATGACCCATGCAACTGAAGCAGAAGTTTTGTATCAGGAGATCTCAGACTTGCACAGAGAGCTCCACTCACTCCGTCATCCCGATCATTCAGACGAGCAGCCAGTTCCTTGATGACACTATTCCATTGCTTTTTATTATTTGCTTCGTTTCCATTTTCATTCACAGACTTATTGCATTTGCTTACATTTTTATTTCATGACATTTATCTTACCGTTTATATCTATATATGTTTACGATGATTGGTATTTCATGCAATTTATTTTTATTTTAAATTTTTATTGTTTTCTAATTTTTTGTGTCGAAATAGGAAAAAGAAAAAAATATATATACAAGAAAAAAATTAGTGTGACAGGACAGGTACCCTCTACTGCCAGCACACCCCCAAAAATCCAAGAAGAAGCACCAAGGCCCAAACCAAAGCATAAATCCGGCCCAACCACCTTTTACAAGGATGGCGCCCGCCATATAGTCCATGGCGCCCGCCATGGGGTTTGGGCTATTGCGGGGCAGAAGTTGAGAAACCACCATTTTTGGCTACACGAAAATCTCCCTCAAAGCACCAAAAGTTCATAATTCCACCTTCCATTCACCAACCCATTAACCATTCCTACTTCCATTGTCACTTTCCCTCACAAAAATCCATCAAAAACCCATTTTTACAAAAACTCCAAAAACACCCATTTTTCCATCATCTTCCATCTCAAGAGTTCATCCATGGAACACGAAGGTTACATCTTGCGCCAAGGGAAGTCCAGAGAACGACAACGAAAAATTCTCGACAAACTACGCAGTCGGGACATTCCTTCGACACGATACGTAGCTGATAACTGTCTGTATTCTTTGGGTATTTACCATAGCGTTTATCACTTGTTATACACTCTAGGACTGCATGAAATATTTGCCAGGCGTGATCCTACTTTTGAGAGGTTGACCAGAGAATTCTTAAGTTCCCTGATTTATGTTGTCAGACCCGACACTACTAGTACCGTCGATACTATACAGTTTCGAATGTTTAATGTGGAATACACCTTTAGTACTGATGAACTCGCAGAGAGGCTAGGACTTCCTTTTGGTGCGGGTGCTATTTGTGAAGCACCTCTGGATTCTGAATGGTCTGTGGAGGCACTTTCCTTTTGGCACAAGTTGTCAAATTTTACTATTATAGCTTTCGAAGGAATACTTGCCTCCAGGATCCATAACCCGACCATCCGCGTGTTTTGCTACATGCTAGCCTGTACTATCTTTGGTCGGGAGAATCCTAACAAGGTAAATGCAAAAGAGTTACTATTCTTGCAGGGGTGCCTTACAAATAGGAGATTCAATGTGGTTCCGTTCGTGATTGCTCATATGAATTCCTCAATCAAGAGCACTGAGACAATTGCCTTCGGAGGGCTTATTACGTCCATTGCAAAGGCGCTGAACCTAGATGCTGAGATAGCCACTTTAGAACCTCTTCCTCCTCGCACAATTAATTTGAAATTTTTAAAAGATATGAAACTGTGCAAGGTTAGGAAGTAAGGGGGCTTTGAGCTTATGATCCATAGGAGGGCTATCCCATCTATCGTTTTGCCTTGCACTAGACGCACAAATGTGACTAGCGAGAGGAACTGGACCTACGATTTAGATGATCCACCTATTACAGGTCCATTGCCTCCAAATATTCCTGTTGGTGACGACGATGATACTGATGACGAGTATGACCGACGAGAGCGATCTTCCAATCATCCCATGCCGCCTCACCATGTACTACAAACATACACTGCACTGTCTTCCTCTTAACATTCTGCAGGTACCGCTCCTAGCTTTTATATAACTGAGCAGATGTGGTGAGAGCAATTAGCCAGAGAGGAGAGACGCGAAAACTTGCTCGCCACCATTCAGCAAAAATTATCTGAGAATATGAGGTTCATGCAAGAGTCTCAGCAGTAGATGAACCAGTCCATGCATACCATTATGCAATCTCAAGCCGCTCTGACCACCCGATTCGATGCGTTCGATGCTGCTCAGACTGATCGTCGTTGCAGCAAACCCCTCCGCCCTAGGTACTCCGAGCACGTTGGCGACAGCACCGGTAGCATACCTTAGGCACTTCAGGTACCTCCTCCCTTGCTTATTTTGAAACATTGGGGACAATGTTCAATTTAAGTGTGGGAGGAGAATTTATTTATTTACATTATTTTCTTTCTCGCATTTCTTATTTTCTTTTATCGCTTTCTAGTTCATTTCCCTTCTTATTTTTCTTTTTGTTTTTAGAACATACTTGTTCTTAACGAGTCATACCGCAGTATACCCTTATTCTCTCATTGCTTGGCCCCACAAAAAATTTTTTTGACAAATAGAGTACTATCCTGAAAATCTTTTGGGCTTTGAGGCAAGTTCGAGTTAGGATGAGGAGGATATGGAAAATACTCTTTGAAACATCGGTATCATTATGACACCTTAGGCCTCGCAAATGCGAAAATCAACCCCGATACCCTGTGTACCATGGCCTTAATAGAATGTTTGTAGTAAGTCCTTAGTAGTTTATCCTAGCAGTCAGCTCCGGCCAAAATGTTATCTAAGTGAAGGACCGATGAAAATAAGTGAATGATCGGTATAAAATAATTGCAACTCGGGTATAGGTAACCCTCACAAGGTCATTTAACCCAAAAAGTTGCAATTCCGAAAAGAAAAAAACAAAGAAAAGAAAAAAGAAAAAAATGATAAAGAAAAAACAAAACAAAATAGCGTTCCATTGTCAGTTGGTCCAGAGGTATCTGGTACTGAACTCGGTAGGGCAGATTACAATCTGATCCCCCACAACTACAAGTGGGCCAATAAAAGGGGTTACACCAATTTGTGTACCAGAGCCCCATTCTTAAGATCAGAAACACTAATCGGTCACTTCACCATGATTTTGTACGAATAACAGGCTTAATGTGATTGCACCAGAACAAAAAGGACTCAAAAGGAGATTTGAAAGTAGGCATAGATACAGTAGGGTAGTATGGATTGATTTTGTGTAAGAATGAAGCTTATGTCCGTGTTTATGGAGAAGTGTCATTCTGATACCCGTGGTTCACTGAGTCATCACCTATCGCTTCATCCTAGCTTGAACTTATAAGACCTTTTTGCCCAAGTCGTTTATGGATATCACCCCGTTCTCTGTCATGATGTTTTGCTTGAGGACAAGCAAAGGTTTTAGTGTGGGAGAATTTGATTGGCCTAAAATATACTATTTTCTTGGCTCGATTTGCACACGTTATTTAGGATTTTATTTCTGTTTTCTTGTATTATACCTTTGTTTTGTTTCTTTTTCATGTTTTTGTATTTTCAAAGCTACTCGAGAAGAAATGAAGAAAAATGAGCTAAGAGACCAACATTCTGAGGAATTGTACACATGGCTTCCACCATGGCGGGCGCCATAGGGAATGCCACACTTTGGATAGAAGACAACTGCTGACAACTGCCATGTCTCCCACTTTTTTCCACCCTAGTTCATGTGGCGGGCGCCACCTTCACATTTTCATTTCCCTCCCAAAAGGAGTTGGGTGGTATTCTTGTCCTTACCTGTACTTTCCCACCACTATAAATAGAGGAGTTTTGTTTCATTTCAAATCATCCAAGCTTAGTTACATAACTCAAGCCATAAATTTCACCTATTAAAAAGTGATAAACTTCTCACATCGAATGGTTATCGCATTGTCTAATCGAGTTTGTAATCGGGTTTGGAGCACTTGGGTAGAAGTTAATCCTTCTGCCATTTTATTTCAGTCTTTTTACTTCCAGTTGTACAAGATTTTAAAGCCTCTCGTTTAGAGCAGGTTTCTGTCTATTTATCGCCTTTTATTTATTTATCCGCTTTTATTTTCTGCACCTTTTATTTATCGCACCCTTTACCGCACTTTATTTATTTACCCGCACTTTATTTACTTGCATTTATTTACCATGCTTATTTACTTTACCATGTCCGGCTAAATCTTAAAGGCTAGGATGCAATGATTATAGTTATAATAGTATTCCATATGGCTGCGGATACAATTACTTAGGGGTTATTTTAACTTTTAACACTTATTTTTATGTACTTAAAATCGGTTGAGTAAGATCGAAAGTCGTCCAACCTTTAGAGAAATTTGGTTAGTTCTAACTGTTCAAAGGAAGAGAAAGCGTTTGGTTCAGTTAAGTAGGAATCTTTAATGTTTAAGAAAACCGATTTTAAAACTATTTTCGGACGCGTTTATGGATTTAAAGTCTGGTTCGTGAGAACCTCTTTTTGTTAGAAATTACAGGTCAAAATACTTTTCAGCTAAGTCAACAAACTATATTTCTTAAAAATAGGTTTATTAATCCTAACTCAATATGCGCCTTTTTATAAGTGACAATAAGAGGGATCGATTAGGGATAAACTCGGTTTTGATTACGCGAAAGCGACAGTTCCCGGTAAATTAATTCTTTTCATGAGTAGAAAACATTACCCCATAAGGAATCCTATCTGTACACATTTGGAATACTACGTAGCTATGTGAATTGCATCTATGCCTGTTGTTTTATTATTAATTTTATTTCTGCACTTTACTTTTATTCTGCATAACTCAACCCTTTATTTGACTTGCCTTAGATAAACACCGTAACACTAGCAAACGATAGATTGACTTTTGATCTCGGTGGGATCGATAATCTTTTATATTACTCTGACGCTATTCGTTCACTTGTGAATCGTCCATCAATATTCACCCTCATATTCCCTTTCAATCTCCTTTTATGAGTACATAAATCCTTAAGAAACTTTGCATATTTTGGAATCGGCTTGATTACATCAAGAAGCGGAATGTTTACCGCCACTTTTTTAACCACATCCAAAATCTCTCTCTCTTTGTCTTCCTTAAGAATGTTCTTATTTTTCTGCACTTGGTGAGGGTAAGGTATCCTAGGTACATACTCTTTTTCCTCAATAGCAGAAGTTTTAGGCTCAACAACAACAGAAGGCTCAACAATTTTCTCAATTTTTTTCGGGGAAGAATTTGTAACTTTTCTGGATCACAAAGTTATTTCACTAACATTAGGACCTTTAGGATTCACCACGGTTTAAGAAGGCAGTTGGTTGGATCCTTGTGTTTGCTGAATACCATTAACTGAAGAAGCAAGTTGTCTTATTTGTGTTTGCAAGGCTTGGATGGAGGACTATGTCCGTTGTTGGAATTGGAGGTTATTGGTAGCCAATTGCTTAACAATATCCTCTAACGAAGGACCGGAAGCTGGGGCAGCAGTGGTTGCAGCTTGTGGTGGTGGCAAGGGTAACATCAATTGTTGTTGGTTGGGATAGTGTTTTTGGTTGGAGGGTTGGTTTCCATATTGGAGGTTTGGATGGTTCCTCTAACTTAGATGGTATTTATTAGTGGACAGGTTAGGAATGTTGTACCGATTTTGGTTGTTACCTTGATTGTAAAGGGCTGCAGCATATGCTTGAGGTAATTCAGTAGGCTTTTCTTATTGTACAATAAGACTTGTATCAGTAGGATGATCAGAAGAAGAACAAATACCACATAATCTTGTTGTTTAGACTTTATGGGTTACTTGAGCTTTACCTACCACTACCAACTGTTTCACTAATTTAGTCAGCTCATTCATTCTATTTTCGAAGGCTTTGTTGGAATGAGAAACATGATAAGAGATGTGAACCTCATTCACACCTTTTATTTGAACATAATTTTCTCTCGTTGTGAATTGTTGGGAGTTAAGCGACATGTTCTCAATCAGAGCCTTGGCAGCGGGTGGAGTCATATCAACAAGTGCTCCACCACTAACATCATCTAGAATATTCCTATCCATTAGTTTTAATCCTTCATAGAAATACTGAATCAATAATTGCTCGGTGATCTGGTGTTGTGGACAACTCGAAACTAATTGTTTGAATCTCCCCCAATATTCAGCCAATGATTCATTATCCCGTTGTCTAATACCACAAATGTCTTTTCGTATCGAGGCAACTCTGGATGTAGGAAAATATCTTTCTAGGAATACCTTCTTCAGATCATTCCAAGTAGCAACAGAATTCGGCTCAAGATAATATAACCAGTCTTTGGTTGCACCTTGTAGAGAAAACGGGAAGGCTCTTAGCTTGATGTGGTCTTTCGTAATTCCTTCAGGCCTCAGTGGGGTTGAACAAATAATCTGGGATTCTTTAAGATGCTTCTGTGGATCCTCACCTGACCACTAAATCTCGGCAACAAATGTATTAGTCCATATTTTAACTCAAAAGGAACAGCAAGGTCATCATATTCAATACATGATCCATTATAGTTAACATCGGGGGCAGCAAGCTCCCTTAGTGTCCGCTGTTCATCCATGTTACTTTTGAAAGTAAATTCAAAATCATAATCAAATAAGCAACGCGAAAACAAAGGGTTAGAATCACAACCGTCAAGAGATGGTGAACTAGTGTCGTCCTGATTATCTTTAAGGCGTGCGCGCAAGGTCCTCTCTATCTCAGAATCAAAATCAGCCAGGTCAGAGCAGGAAGCTCTAGTGCCCAGGACTACCAATGCAACAACAAATCTGATAATGCCCACAATGTCCCTATAGGTCATAATCAAAATCAAAGAAGGAAGATGGTTAAAATAAAATCGAAAAAATCTAAAAACACAAAATTTAACTTAATTAGGTCAAATGAGAATTTTGGAAATTTTTTGGATTTTTTCGTGACTATGAAAACAGTAAAAAATTAATTAAATTTTTTTCTGGATTTTTTTGATCGCCCAATTTTTCTGCTTCAAGTGCACGAAATAGAACTAAAAAAGGAGGCGATTTTCCCAAAACCGGGTTTTTTTTTTACTAGGTCTGACGCAAAACGGGCGAAACGGGACGTCCGGATGCGAAAACGCAAGAAAATACACAAAAATACAGAAAATTAAAACAAACAATGCCTAAAACTAAACTATTGGCTAAATCGACAAGAATCCTCGGCAACGACGCCAATTTGATCTACTGTCGTGCGCGGATCAAAAACGAGTAATTTGAAGAAAAAAACGTAGTAAAGCGACAATAACTCAGATGTCAATTCACAAGGATTCTTGTTGATGAAATAACCAATTGAAAACGATTATGGGAGGGGGTTGTTTTGATTTAGAATTCGACTAAGAAAATAAACGGTAAAATAAGTGATTATTAAAATAAGTGATTAAAACAGGTTAATCTACCGGTTTGATTCCCAACTTATCATCGATCATTACAGTTCCAATCCCCTAAGCAGTTCCAATCCCTATTCGATTGCAATATTGTCGAACAAGTGTCGACAATACTACACGACTTATATTCCTAATCACCGAATTAAGCAAACGGTTAAAGATGGCGCAAATTAACGAAAAAGCTAAGTTAACCGCGAGTAAGGTAAGGAGCATAGATCAATCGAATTGAATTCAATCTATTTTATAAGAACGAATTAAGCAAGTGAAAATTATAAAATGAATTGGAAAGGGATTGAATTAAATCGAAAATTGTAATAAAACCTCAAAGGATTACGAAATTCGAAACTGACAGATTTCTCCTCGGGATTAGTTCGCCATGGAATACATGGAAGCAAAAGAAAATTCTTAAAAACTAGGGTAAAAACCACTTTAGCACGGCAGAAAAAGTTATAAACAAAATAAGGTTTTCATTACACACTCAACTGGGTCGGAGACATAAACCAGACCCAATAAGGATGACCTAAAACAACTAAGTTATTACAGTCAGAAACTTCAACGAATTATTAGAGACTCATGCAATCCGAATCAGATTCTTAGTGATACATGAAAGTTGTAGATCTTTTTCTTAACTTTCCAACGAATGGTAGAATGCCTCGATCCGATTCTTGTAGCTTCGGCTATGAATTTTTTATTAAAAGCTGCTAATGCTGAAAATAACAAACGAAAATCAAAAAGGCTGAAAATAAATTGAATTGTAAAAACATCATAAAATAGAAAAATAAACAAACCAAACTATAGAAACGCTTAAGTCTAAACATAGAGGAAGGTGCGTCAAAATGCATTGATCAGTCCTCTTATAAGAGTTCTTAGTTTCGGCAGCTTGAGGAATTTTGAAACAATTGAAACATGTTTTGTATTTTTCTTATTTTTTTGTACTAATACAACAATGAAATGTGTTTATGCATGGCTGGAAATACCCATGACCTAAAACAATTATACAAGAATATTTAAACGGTCATATTTTTGGATTAACATGCCAACCCAACAAACAGGTTAGGTTGCGTTAAGATTGGTTGACCCGAGTTCTATTATTAAAACAGCGAGGCGTTGTTTTATTTAGGGTTTCTTCTTAAGCCTTAAAGTGCCAAGTCAATGTATCAATGAGAAAAATGAAATGAATTTGTGTTTAAAAATTGTTACCTTGATTTGACGCCTACTCTAGATATAAAGAGAAGAGAATAACAAACCAACTATTTACTCGTTGTCCTTTATGGATGACCCTTGGATGTTTTTTACGGTGGAGATCCCTTAGGATCATTAAAGTAGTTACCTTTGTTGCTTGAGAAGGATTTGATTAAAATGGAACTTTATTGTATTGCAGGCGGGATCATAACAGTTGGTCTTATTCTTCTGGTGTAGCTCCGCTCAAACCCGAACAGTTGCCCCTCAAGCCTACACTGGGGTATAAGCAGATGAGGGCTTGACGTTATGATCTTGGATTCCGATCGTTCTTTGGTTTTTTGGCGATGGAAGGAGGATCTTTTTGACTTTGTGAAGAACCATCCATTTTATACACCATACTTCCAAAGGCCCAGACTTCCTAGCGATCAACGAGAATACAACCCGCTCCTAGGGATATATAGAACAAATGGTTTCTCAGGTAGCAAAGAAGACATTCGGGTAAGAAATATTTAATTTTTTGTTGTTCCTTGCAGGAGCGTACACCACTGCATAATGGGACGACCTTTCGCGGCCATAATGTCAGGGTGTTGTTGCTGGACTTTAATTACGACTATAAAACGGTATATTAAAAGGTATATGGGAGAGATTCAAGTTAAATTAAAAAAAAACATATACAAAAGATGAAATTACATTTAATTTCATTACGACCTATGAAGAATACAATCATAATACACAAAAGATGAAATTAGTTTCGGATAGTGACAAGTTCTCTGTGAGAGCCTACTCTTTTTGTTATTTCTGAAATTTTATAGATCACTAATCTTCTTCATTGTTGGTTACTAGGAGTAAGCTATATTTTTACTTTTATTGATTAATATATTCTCTTGAATTGAGACATAACACCAGAACAACGAAAATAAATAACTTCAACAAAAAAAATTATATCTAATACTGAAAATTATAAATACCTTTCGCTTTCGATCCTTTACCAATATAAACACACTCTTGATGCGCCCCAGTTGGCAGGTTTATACCACCTGACCATCCTTATCCAAAATAAATTTTTTTTTTCATCCTATTACGCTCCAAAGAAATGTTTTTTCACCCTATTATGCTTTAACATATACAAGATTCTTCAAATGGTAAACGTCGTTGTTTTTAATTAGTTTTAAAAACTGATTTTAGTAATTAAAAATTAAGAATGATAGGGAAAATACGAAAGGGTTGTACTATTATGAGTAAGTGCAAAAGAGTAGTCCTATTAGAGACTTTTGAATTTCAGCGATTTGTGGAATTTTGAAATGATTGAAACGAGTTTTGTCATTTTCTTATTTTTTGTACAATAAAATGCCAATTATGACCCAAAAAAAGGCCCGAATGCAGTAACAGTGCTATCTTTGGTAAGAAAATGCCAATTATTTTCTTATATTCTCATTACTCGTGTGATGATAATAACAACCAAAAAAACAACCAAAAATTAGTAGCTTCAAGAACGAATCAATGTAACAAAGACAATGATGATGAGAAACAGAAACATGCGTGCCATGTTTGTAGTAAGGGTTTTTCATCCAACAAAATTAAATATCACATAAAATAATTTATATTTGTTAGTTGAGTAAATTGAATCATATTTTTAACGCACTAGGTCCAATAATGTCTCTTAATTAGTCTGTGCATGAATCTTCTTAGCGCACTAGGTCCAATAATGTCTCTTACTTAGTGTATATTGAATTATATTATCTTATCTCTTTTAATTTAAAAACCCGTCATTAAATATTTATTTTAAGGAGGATCTAATACTTAAATAAAACACAAAGAAAGTTAGTAACAATTGAGAAGGGAAAAAGCTAGATAAATTTACCATATAAAAATTTTCAAATTTACCATATAAAAATTTTCATAATTAACAAATGTGTTATGTTTGGAACCTTAAATAAAGTTTTTTATTTACTTAAATAGGTAAAATTGATCAACTAGAATACAAATACAAAGTACTCTATCTCATATACAAATATCAATTATCTAATAAACAAACTTACAATATAAAGAAACACAACACATAAAACCAACTTGCCAACTTTTAACCAACTTGCCAAATTAAAAAAAGTTGTACTCTAAGAAGTAATATTCAAAAAACCCTAACAAGATAACTTTTGATTTAGTTAAAGTGTACATGAATACCAACGGCAATAACTAAGATGGTAAGTATACAAAAATAAATAATAGCATGAATCAATATAGAAATTCCACTGGTATTCATGTTACCAAACTCCACACATCTAAACCTGGCTGGAAATTGGAACAGCAATCCTGGTGATAAGAAAATGAACAAAGCAACAGCAACAATCACTGGTCCCCAGTCAGCTCCCATATCTTGAGTTTCTAGCTTCACTTCTCTTCTTATTTTTTTGTGTTTTGAAAATAATATATATGGAAGTTTGTTATAATAAGTAGATGATGAGTTACTTGCTGGTTAAGGAGGAAAAAGATATGCTAAACTTGTGAGAAGAAAAAAGAAAGATTTACAAGACAAGAAAGGTATGTAATCGAAAATGGTAGTGGCCAGTGGGATTGCTTTTTGTGTTAAGTAATGGATCTGCTTTTTTTTTTAATCTTCTTTTGTATCTAAGAAACTTTTAATAATGATTTAAAAAGTAGAGAAAGGAACATTATTGTTTGATAGGTGGTTTTGATTTATATATCACACTAGGTTGCTTAATTTAGATGTTCAAAGTTAAAGCAGATATTTGAATAATGTGGATTTAGAAAAGAACTGAAAACATGACCTAGT
Source organism: Lathyrus sativus (assembly GCA_963859935.3). Taxonomy (NCBI): domain Eukaryota; kingdom Viridiplantae; phylum Streptophyta; class Magnoliopsida; order Fabales; family Fabaceae; genus Lathyrus; species Lathyrus sativus. Next base: position 50,233,780 of record OZ012737.1, read on the forward strand.
GGCCTATTAGAGACACAGAAATTAAAGGGATGGATGGTCCAGTAGTTCTAATATGACACAACTTGTAAACTTTATATAACTGTTTATTGGAAAGTATTCTTATATTCTATTCATTTTAAGATAAATATTGTTTGAAGTTTTTGATAAAAACTAAAAACAAAGACAATGATAATGAGAAAGAGAAACCTACTTGCCATGTTTGAAGGAGATTTTATACAAGAAAGCTGGTAGCATTGTATCTGCCACAAAAATACCACCAAATAACTTAATATTCAACTGACTTTTAAAACAAGTTCATACAAAACCATTACAAAAGAGAACTCCATAAAAATACTGAGATATCACTTCCTTCATATAAAAGTATAAGCGATATGTTTAGATATTAAAAAGAACTTCTTATACAACCACTGTAATATTATCAAATGTGTAGATATAAAATAAATTGACACACAAGAGATGCAATTCAAAATATGAGGTTTTATAAACATTTAAGAAAAAAACATTAATATTTATAATATAATAAATAAAAGTAATGAATAATAATTTTTGACAGGGTTTTAGTGAAAAAATAAGTTGTGAAAAATACTACCACAACATCTATTTATAATGAAAAAACTAAAACTGAAAACTTATTCATATTTCATAGGTGCTTTTTGTATGGTTCCTAATGTAAAATCAATTATATTTTATGATCATAACAAACTATAAGAAATTTATTGATTTTAAAAAATCTAGAGTCGTTAAGTTAATAATCATACGAAATACACGTAAGTTTTGTCCTATTAGAAAACTGGTTCTCTGTACACACAATTCCATATAAAATTATTTTGGAATTTTCGAGTTCGATTGAGGTTGATATGACCACTAGAAGGACAAGTTGTGTATAAGGCAAATTTTCATCTCTGCTATTTAACAATGAGCATGTGTTAACGATGGTGGACTTTTGTGCTATTTTTAAGCCCACAAAATGAGGGTTTGAGACGAGTGCTACAATTGATTAATCAAATTGGGTTTTAAGAAGAAATTTGGACAGAGTTGGTTGAGGAAGCGAGGTAGCGATCTACAAAATTCAAAACACATTCAAAATTTGTGTTTTAAGTATGTCGAGAGGGTATTGGCTAGTGAAATTTTTAGAAGGAGTGAAGTGATTGTATACCTAAATATTTTGTTCGATATATCTATGATTTGCATAACTCACATTGGTCAACGATAAGTCTTTCTTGTCAAAACAATTAGAGTGGGTTGTGGATTCTTGCAAGTGGGACATAATAATTGATGAGTTATTATGCCAATTGACGAGTTTTTAAGTTATGAAATAGATGATGCGATGGTTGAAATTACGGGAAATATTGAGATTGATTAGGTGATATGTTTCTATACAATTGATATTTGTTCCGTTTTAAAATCATAAGTAAGAAATGTAGGCGGAGACAACAGTAGATTATGGTTTTCAACACGGTAGAGAAGGGATACCTACAAGATTAACACTCCAACTCTCAAGTCAGTGTATGGATAAGAAGAGACGGTGGAGATTCCTTAGGATAATTAAAGTAGTTACCTTCGTTGCTTGAGAATGATCTGATAAGAATGAAACTTTATTGTATTGCAGGCGGGATCATAACAATTGGCCTTATTCTTCTGGGGTCTCTCTGTTTGAACCCAAAATAGTTGCCCCCCAAGCCTTCGCTGAGGTATAATTAAGCGAGGACTTAACATTATGATCTTGAATGTCGACCGTTCTTTGGTTGTTTGGCGAAGGAAGGAGGATCGTTTCGACTCTGCAAAGAACCATGCATTTAATGCACCATAATTCAAAAGGCTCAGACCTCCAAGCGTTCAACGACACTACAACCTTCCCCTAGGGATATGTGGAACAAATAATTTATGTCGGTAGCAAAGAAGACATTCGGGTAATAAATTTTCAATTTCTTGTTGTTCTTTGCAAAAGCGTACACAATTGCATCTTGGGACGACCTTTCACGACCATGTTAGATGTTGTCACCTCACCAGTCCATCTCAAACATAAGTACCATAACCTACAAGGGGAACCGGCCATCATTAATGCTTATTTGGAAAGAGCGAAAGGGAATATATCAATCTCTTCAAAAATATCAAGGAGGAGAAACAACCATGAAGCTCAAAGTCATGTCTCTCATCAGATAACTCACCAACCAGCATGGGTATTCTTCCCTCTAAAAAGTGGCTGAGAGGGCCGTAAGAAACAGATAAATAAGTGGTTGTCACCCTGTATAAGAATGGTTTTTGTCCCTTAATCATTTCTAATTCCATGCTTATGTTACTCACCATTTGTATGCTTATATTGCGATACATTAGCAAAATAAACTGATGTTCTCTAAGACATTATTTTCTTTGTAAATTTGCATAGCAACATGAATGTCAGGGTACTTCTAAAGACATTGATGCCCGACACACAAAAAGTCAGGGGTGTTGTCGAAGATGCTTTGTATGTCCAGTTAAAGCAATCACTTCCCCACAAAAATTCAAGGGTATTGTCGAAGACACTTTATATGTCCGGCTAAAGCAATCACTTCCCCACAAAAAGTCAGGGGTGTTGTCGGAGACACTTTGTAAGTCCGACTAAAGTAATCACTTCCCCACATAATGTCAGGGTTGTTGTCTAAGATGCTTTGCACGTCTGCCTAAAGCAATCACTTTCCCACATAAAGGTAGGCGTGTTGCTGAAGACATTTTGTACGTCCTGCTAAAGCAGTTAATGCCAAGTTCAATCGCATATTGCGCAAATATAATAATATTTTAAACAAAAATTTATTTATATCTATATAAAGAGTATAAACTAATACATTTAGATTAATAAATTACTATAACCAATGAAAACTTAAAACAACTGAGTGGTGTTTTATTTAGGGTTTCTTCATAAGCCTCAAACTCCTTCTTCCTCATCTTTCTTCCATTTGGCCATCTCTTTTTTTTTCTTGTAGGTAGAAGTTGGAGCTCTCAAATTCAGAATCTGATCATGATAATTCTTTGGAAAACTTGGCACACAAGAAATGTTATCATGTTTTAAAATGGTAATTTTTGGTAATTGTGGCTTTGGTAGAGGCATTCTTCATGTTAAACTACTGGTACATATGGAATCTACTTCTTTCAAGGGGCACATGTATTCTTCAATTCATGAGTTTAATTTTATTAAGTGCTTTGACATTAAATGTCGATCTCCTCCCACACCTAGAATCATACAAGTTAATTAGTATCTTCCTAGTCATTTTTGGATTAAGTGGATCGTAGATGGAGTTTCAAGAAGAAATTTTGGAATATTAACTTATGGTGGCATATTTAGGGATGATTTAGGAACATTCTTGGGAGCTTTCCTAACTAAGATTGGAGTTTTCATCTCTTTTCAAGTTGAATTGCATGGAATCATTTCCAATCACTACTACAAATAATACATCTAACGTCGACCACGAAATGCATTTAACCTCGGCTACACATGCGAGGTAGCGAAGGGCGACATGAAAAGCAATCACTTGTCACCTTGGTGTTTATAAAACCAAGGTTAGAAATTAAAAGGTCATGGGTTTGATCGTCATCAACTGCAAATTTTTTATTTTCTAAATTTTTTTGCTTGTGCCATATACCTCTCGGTTGTATTTAAAGACCGAGGTAATAAGGTACTCAGTTACCTCGGTTTTAAGTAATAACCAAGGGATAAAATATAATTTTTTTCCTGTATCATTTTCACTGCATATATCATTTTCACTGGCATATATAATTTTTCATGTATCATTTTCACTGGTCTGTATCATATCATTATAAATCTATTAACCAATGAATTCCAGATTTACATTGTTTTAAATCTTAGTTTCACCTGCATGTATCATTTTTTACACAAAAACTACAAACTATGCGACAGAATGAGAATATGTCATATCATTTATACCAAGGTTAGAAATTTACATTGTTCTGGTCATCAAGACAAAATACGCACATTTACATATTTGCACAAAACAAATTAAGTAAATTAACACATTTACAACCAAGAAAAAAATATTATTATAGAGAATTATAATAAGATAAAAAGACTCTGGTCCAACGTGATTGGATGTCATCCATATCTTTTTTGAGTATGATGTTTTGTTGTTAAACTCCTATAATTAGAACAAAAATTAAATTATGATAAGCTAACAACAACATGAACTTAAGAAGATATGGATTAAGTTAATACCTCATACTTCGCGCATCCATCGTTAATGCCAGTGGAGACAATATAGAGCATATATCTCATAACATAGTATCCGCATAAATAGTTGTCGGATTATTTTTGCCTCTACAAATAATTTTCATATATTTATATCACACTAATACACACAAATAATATAATGTCAAAAAGCACAAGTAACATACTTACTTTTGGGGAAACATAGAATGACTTTTTACCAAGTACATTATCTTTGAGTGCATTATGCTCCTCCATCTCTCTACACATGTTGGTTAAAATTAAATATGAATAAAAATTATTCAACTCTAAATTTAAAAATAATACCACTTACCTATTCAAAGCGTTAATCGCTTCTTCGGGCAGTTGATAACACGAAATCGTATATATATTTTGATGCATAATTCAACTAAAGTTTAACCGTTTTCGATCCGATTTCGGGTTATTTCCGTGTTATTTGTCTGATGTTTTGCAGGTATTCAACGATCACGTCTAAACAAGGCAACATGAAGAAAAGAAGCAATCTCATATGAAATATGGACGAAAAAAGAGTGAAAACATCATGAAAAGCGCAGAAGGCTGTTTTTGCTGATGTGACGACCGTCACACGGGTGACGACCGTCACACCTTGTGACGACCGTCATGCAGGCACAAACGCCCCACTTCAATTGCACGTTAAAGAAGCAGTTCCAAGTCCCACACAGTGGACCACTACTCCCTGATTTTTCTGCCTCAAAGTCCACTCTCTCCAATTATAACCGTTAGAATTCCATTTCTATAAAAGGGGAAGAAGGGGACCTCAGAAAGGGAGCCGCATTCATACAACGAAGTGCTGCCAAATTTATTTCCAGAGCATACCTTTCCAGTTTAATATTCTTATTTGTTTCTCCTTTACTTTTCTGCATTCCTTTTCATTCTTCTGTAATTTCTACTTTTATTGTACGATCAAATTGGCATAAAGACCAGAATCCTGCCAACATCTGTGGAGGATCTGCCCAAAGGCCAATTGGAATATTTACAGGTTTCTCATTTCAATCGTAATTCCAGTTTTATTATAATGCAAATTATTATTTATTGTTTTTATTTATGTTTTATCTTTCCCAAATCCATGTCTAGCTAAACTTAGGCAATCGATATGTAGTAATAATTCGAAAGGGATTTGATAATAACTGGTTGAAAATTGTCTTTTCAAAAGTAATTTATGGTCTGAGTGTTTAAAATTAATTTACGAAATAAACTTCGTCGCGAAAGCGAGAACTTATTTAAAAGTAGTTTTGCCAAGAAAGTGGGAAATTAATTAAGATACGAACCAACAAGCGAAAGCTGCGGTAAGATCAGATAGTAAACACTAGTCATCCATTTTAATAACAGCGAAAGCACTTTAAAATAAGTTAGAACTTAGAGATTTCCAAAAAATAATTTTAACCCCGAATGGGATACGAAAGTGTACGTTTGGCCCTTAGGATTATGATTAGCGTCAATAACCATCGTGAGGCGAGAGTCTTTAAATCACCATTTTCTGCTTAAATAAACTCTGAAAATTATTTCATACACCGGTAACTTGTCAAATCCCTGAAGAACCCAATTACTGCATATCGATTCAATCAATTATAATCTAAGTAGCATTCTTAGTTCCCTTTTAGTGACAATCTTATTCCCTTAAACATATTCTACCTAGCTAAACATAGTAACTCCCGAGAACACTAGTTTGATTACGAGTCCCTGTGGGATCGATATCTATTATTAATTACGCGATAGACTGTGCACTTGCAGTTAGGTTGTATTAGACATAGAAAGTCGCGATCAAGTTTTTGGCGCCGTTGCCGGGGACCCGTTTAGTCAATAGTGTAACCTTCTATTACGCCATATAGACTAGGTTAACAATTTTCATTTTTCCTTTACTAGTGTCGTGGATTGTATGCCAAGTAATTGCTCACAAGGAGATATCTTGAAACCTTCAGTCGCAGAACTAGAACGCTTCTTACATCTAAGAAGCCGAATCATTGAGTACCAACTCAAACATAACATTCCCGATCCTCTCACTCCCATTCCCAAATCCGAAGAAGAATCAACGATGGCTGAAGGACCTCCAAACAAACCGCTGAAGGCATACGCTACACCCTCTCAGATGGAGCCTAGAAGTAGCATTGCTACCCCAGCTATTACCCGAAATGATTTTGAGTTGAAACCATCATTGCAGTCAGCTGTACAACAAAACCAATTCACAGTGAAAGCAAATGGAGTAACTCCAGACGCGATAAGACTTCGTCTTTTCCCATTCTCTCTTAGAGACAGAGCGTGGACATGGTTACAATCTTTACCATCCAACTCCGTTACGACGTGGGAACAATTGAAGAACGTCTTCTTAGCGAGATATTTTCCGCCAAGCAAAACTGCTATGCTTAGAGCTCAAATCAACGGATTTCGACAAAAAGATACTGAATCTCTTACGAAGCATGGGAACGATTCAAAGATATGATGAGAACATGTCCTCACCACGGTCTAGAAGACTGGGTGACAATCCATACTTTCTATAATGGGCTTCTATACAATACTAGATTGACAATAGACGCTGCCGCGGGCGGTGCACTTATGGATAAGCCATATGATGAAGCCTATCAATTAATCGAAAACATGTCACAAAACCATTGCCAATGGGGAGGTGAACGCACTCCAACAGAGAAAACCACAGCGAAAGGTGGGATGTACGAGATCAGCAGTCTTGAAAAGTTCAACGCTAAAGTAGATGCTCTAGCACAGAAGATTGATAGTCTGACCGTTAACCCCACTGCAACCATCGCTGCCGTAACTCCAAATTGCGAGTTATGCGGAAGCACCACTCATAATGCGCCCGAATGCCCATTGCTAGCCGGAATCCCACCAGACCAGGTAAATTATGCTCAAGGAAATCCTTACGCAAATACCTATAACCCAGGTTGGCGAAATCATCCAAACTTTTCTTACAAAAGCGAAAATGCATTGCAAATGCCTACTGCTCCGCCAGGATATCAGAAACCAGCTGCTGCTCAGACTGCACCTAGGAAATCAAACCTCGAATTGATGATGGAAAAATTCATAGCTACTCAAGCTCAAACTAACAAAGAATTCCTGAATCAAAACATACACACTAGCAAGCAAATTAAACAGTTGACAGGAAAAGTAGACGCTTTAGCCACCCACAACAAAATGCTAGAAACACAGATATCACAAGTGGCTCAACAACAAGCCTCTGATGCCGCACCTGCTGGCACATTTCCTGGACAACCCGAACAGAATCCAAAAGGCCAAGCAAATGCTGTAATACTAAGAAGCGGAAAAGAATTGGACGAACCGATCGATCCGAGGACCGAAAACTCAGCCATGCAACAAAAACCAACTGAACAGGTAGAAAAGGAATCCGAGTTAGAGAAGAAGGAAGACAACGAGAAGGAGGATACCGCAAGCGAAAAAACTCAAGCACCTCCAGCGCCATATAAACCACCTATTCCTTATCCTCAAAGACTAATAAACTCCAAAACTTCAAGACAATTTAAGAAATTTGTAGAGCTCCTTAGAAAGCTGAATATTACTATCCCTTTTACAGAAGCGATAACTCAAATGCCGTCATACGCTAAATTTCTCAAAGAAATCCTGTCGAATAAGAGAAAGATCGAGGATAACGAAGCAGTTACACTTACTGCAGAGTGTAGCGCCATTATTCAAAACCGCATGCCTCCTAAATTAAAAGACCCAGGTAGTTTCTCCATACCCTGCGTCATAGGAAAGTTCGTAATAGACAAAGCTCTATGCGATTTAGGAGCCAGTATCAGTGTTATGCCTTTATCTATATGCAAAAAGCTGAATATGGGAGACCTCAGACCAACCAAAATGTCCGTTCAATTAGCTGACCGATCAGTAAAATACCCCGTCGGAATACTGGAAAACGTTCCAGTACGCATAGGACAATTCTACATTCCAACCGACTTCATAATCATGGACATCAAGGAGGACACTGTAACCCCAATTATCCTAGGAAGACCGTTCCTAGCTACAGTCGGAGCTATTATAGACGTGAAGAAAGGAAGGCTAACATTCGAAGTAGGAGAAGAAAAGATAGAGTTCATTCTCACCAAGTTCTTACAAGCACCAGCCATAGACGATACCTGCTATTTAGTAGACGAAATTGACGAATGCATAAGAGAACTTGAAAATGAAGAGACCACGTATTCAGAAATAATAAAGATTCAAATACCTGATATTTCTGAAGACGATGATTGGCGTAAACCGTATAAAGACGACAGCCTAAGCGAAAGCTTAGCACTGACCCCAAACCATATGCTAGGTCCGAAGAACCCATCTTTAGAACTTAAAACACTTCCCAAAAACCTTAGATATGAATTCCTAGAAGATGAACTAAAAAGACCAGTGATAGTCAACACCGACTTAGGACAACCAGAAACCGAAAAGCTATTAGAAGTCCTAAAGAAGTACCCCACCGTGTTAGGCTATAACATAAGCGATCTAAAAGGTATAAGCCCTTCGATCTGTATGCATCGAATTACAATAGAGGAAGACTCTAAAACCTCTCGAGTGCATCAGAGAAGACTGAACCCCATCCTGAGCACTGTAGTCAGAGATGAAGTAAAGAAATTGCTAGATGCAGGAATCATCTATCCAATCTCCGATAGTGAGTGGGTTAGCCCAGTTCATGTCGTACCAAAGAAAGGAGGAGTCACAGTAGTTAAAAATGAAAAAGGCGAATCAATAACAAAAAGAGTCGTGACTGGCAGCAGGATGTGCATTGATTATAGGAAGCTTAACAAAGCCACACGAAAAGATCATTTCCCGTTACCTTTCATAGACCAAATGTTGGAAAGATTAGCCAAACATTCATACTTCTGCTATCTAGACGGTTATTCAGGATTCTTCCAAATTCCCATTCATCCTGATGACCAAGAAAAGACTACATTCACCTGTCCCTATGGTACTTTTGCTTACCGCCGAATGTCGTTCGGACTCTGTAATGCTCCAGCAACCTTCCAAAGATGCATGATGGCAATCTTTGCAGATTTCATAGACAACATCATGGAAGTATTTATGGACGATTTCTCGGTATGTGGACAAAGTTTCGAAGGATGCCTACAAAATTTAGAAATGGTATTAGAACGTTGCGTAAAAGTAAACCTCGTCCTAAATTGGGAAAAATGTCATTTTATGGTCCGACAAGGAATAGTTCTAGGACATGTCATATCAGATAAAGGAATTGAGGTCGACAAAGCTAAAATAGAGATTATAAAAGATCTCCAACCTCCAAAATCCGTACGAGAAATACGGAGTTTTCTAGGACATGCCGGTTTCTACAGAAGATTTATAAAAGATTTTTCAAAAATCACAAAACCTCTGACCGGCCTGTTGATGAAAGATGTTGAGTTCGTCTTCGACGACGACTGTCTAAAAGCATTCGAAACATTAAAATCAGCCATTATCACCGCACCAATCATGCAACCACCCGATTGGCGACTACCGTTCGAAATCATGTGTGATGCGAGTGATTATGCCGTAGGCGCAGTTCTAGGACAAAGGAAGGACAAGAAACTCCATGCCATCTACTATGCCAGTAGAACCTTAGATCCTGCCCAAATGAACTACGCTACCATAGAAAAGGAACTTCTAGCAGTTATATTTGCGCTTGACAAATTCCGTTCTTACTTAGTAGGAGCAAAAATTATCATATACACAGACCACGCTGCCATAAGATACCTAATAAGCAAAAAGGATGCCAAACCAAGACTATTGAGATGGATCATGTTATTACAAGAGTTTGACTTAGAAATCAAAGATAAGAAAGGAATCGAGAACGTTGTTACAGATCACTTATCCCGAATAGAAGGCATCAAACATGAACCAGTACCGATAAATAACGATTTCCCGTACGAACGTCTGATAGCCAAATTAGAAAGTGACATACCCAACTCAATCTCGGAAGATCCGGAATTCGAAAAAGCCGTAGAAGCCGTCTATGCCCAAGTCACATTACCGTGGTATGCTGACATCGTTAATTACCTCGTTGCAGGCGTGCTTCCACCGGATCTCACTTATCAGCAAAAGAAGAAATTCTTCCATGATCTGAAACACTATTATTGGGACGAACCTCTACTCTTCAAGAGAGGGGCCGACAACATATACCGTCGCTGTGTCCCAGAGGAAGAAATAGAAAATATCATTTCCCAATGCCATTCAGCACCATATGGTGGTCATGCTAGTACATCCAAGACGTGCGCTAAGATTCTCCAAGCCGGCCTATTCTGGCCTAACCTCTGGAAAGACGTTCACATCGCTGTACTAAAATGTGATCGATGCCAACGAACTGGCAACATCTCACGACGCGATGAAATGCCTTAGAAAGGAATCTTAGAGGTATAAATCTTTTACGTATGGGGAATAGATTTCATGGGACCATTCCCACCTTCTTTTGGTAATAACTACATACTCGTCGCTGTCGATTACGTGTCTAAATGGATAGAAGTCATTGCTGCTCCAACAAACGACGCACGAGTAGTAATCAAACTCTTCAAAAACACAATCTTTCCTAGATTCGGTGTACCCAGACTCGTCATTAGTGACGGCGGATCTCACTTCATATCGCGAATATTCGATAAACTTCTCTCTAAATATGGAGTCCGACACCGGGTAGCTACACCCTATCACCCGCAAACTAGCGGACAAGTAGAGGTCTCGAACAAAGAAATAAAACAGATATTGGAAAAGATTGTCGCTACCTCAAGGAAAGATTGGTCATCAAAGCTACAAGAAGCTTTATGGGCTTATAGGACCGCTTTTAAGACACTAATAGGTACTACACCCTACAAATTAGTTTACGGTAAATCCTGCCATCTCCCTGTAGAATTAGAGCATAAGGCCTTCTGGGCCATTAAGACACTCAATTTCAACTACACCGAGGCAGGAGAAAAGCGAATCTTGAACTTACACAAATTGGAAGAACTTCGATTAGACGCCTACGAAAATGCCCGTATCTACAAAGAACGAACTAAAAAGTGACATGATAAACGTTCAGTCAAGAAACAATTCAGTGTGGGAGACATCGTATTGCTATTTAATTCAAGATTAAAACTCTTCCCAGGTAAACAAAAATCTAGGTGGTCTGGACCTTATGAAGTGACTAAAGTACTTCAGAGTGGAGCTGTTGAAATTACCGATAAGACGAATGCACCGTTTATCATAAACGGGCAACGTCTAAAACATTATAATAAGAATGAAACCAGCCCTCAAGTCTGCAGTATAACACTGCTTGAGCTTCCAGCTCAAACACCCGAATAGCTTCTCACCAAGCTATCGTCAGGCTTTAGACGTTAAAAACAGCGCTTACTGGGAGGCAACCCAATTTCCCTCGTTATTGTATTTCAATTTTTCTTTAAAATTTTTCTTTGAAAATCCAACAAAAATTCTAAAATTATAATTACTACTACGTTCTACTTTCGTTTGTTTTCATATTTTTATTTTTATTTCATTTTTCTCTGTTGTCTTTTGTTTCTACCGCTTTTTGTTTTTAAAAATCCTGACTTCAAACTCCTGTTTTAAACTTTTCAGGATTTTTAAAGTCTTCAAAACATTCCTTCTGTTTTCTCCGAATTACCTGCAAGTATGGCCGAGTACGACTTCACAAAGGTTCATTTTCGAGGACTAGCTCAAAAGGCAAGATTTGGAGCACTAACTGAAAGAGAAATCGCCTTAACGTTGTATTATGATAAGTCTACCATGGATAAACTAGGAATCACTGATAGCATTCAATACCTGTTCAATCAACTGGGTTGGGAGAACACTGCTTTGAAAACACGTTTTGCTACCGATAAGGATCTTACCTATGAATTCCTTAGTTCTTTCAGATACATACCCAACTATGGTTTTGGATCCAACACAGAGCTGATTACCTTCCGAATGTTTGGAATGGACCAAACCCATAGCCGGATGTCACTAGCTAACCTCCTAGGATTTCCTAGCGGACCGCATGTGTTCATCAGTGCAGAAGATGACGATATTGATTTTCAACTCGACCAATTCTAGGGTAGAATCACAGGCGACTATCACCCTGAACCAGACAGAATGTATAATGATGATATTCATAACCCAGCTTTCAGATACTTCCATAAGATACTAGCTCACACCCTGTTTGGGAAAGAAGAAAATATTACTACAGTATCTAAAGAGGAGTTATTCATCATGTTCTGTTCTTCTCAAGGACGTACAGTAAATGCAGTGCCCTTCATGATGAGATCTTTCAAACGCCTCACTCAGGAACCACAGACACCTATTCTTATAGGAGGCCTCGTGACAATGATTGCCCACGAGCTTGGCCTTAGATTCCACTTAAATGCAAGCACTCGTTTTGGCACCATCCGACCCATGAATATACAATTCTGCTTTAACAGGCGCATTTTAGGAACTATGGGACCTGGACCGTATGAGTACCTCATTAACGAAAAACCAGTACAGCTATTCACACTGCCTGATCATCTTATGACAAGTATCCACAACAAGGACAACTGGCTTTATGAACTGGACGAGCCTATGGGACCTCCTTCACCTCAGTCAACACCACAGAACTATATGTATGACAGTGACCACATCTCTGAGGCACACGACTATATGTACTATGAGGATGCTGTATCAGAAGCTGAAGTAGACCCTATGACTCCTCCGCACTACAACACCTATCCTGAGACTATCCCTGAGAAGACCACCGACAAAATGGATACTGTGCTACTCCGATTGGACAACGTTGATGCAGCTCTGACTACTGTAAAAGATGACATCGCAGGCATACACAGCGAACTGGTAGTCTTCATGGACTTAGTCTGCGACCAGCTCGACTACTACGCACGGAAGTTTGATGAGTTGAAGACACGAAAAGACTAGATACTAGTTTTAGCAGTAGATTCGGTTTAGTTTGGTTTAGTTTTGTTTCGTTTAATCATTTGGAATTTTCGCATTGTTAATTTCTTTATGTACTACATACAATCATTTCAATTTCATGTTATTTCAATTATAGTCTTTATTCAATTATTCTGTTTTTATGTTACTCTTTGTTTGTTGGCTGCTATAATACATTGCCATATCAATACTAGGCCTAAAAGTCACTGAAAGAACGCCCTCAGAGAAAAATTTTGCGTTCTGCAGATTTTGCTGCTGTGACGACCGTCACAGGACCCTGACGAGCGTCACGCGGGTGACGACCGTCACACATACGTGACGACCGTCACGAACCCAAAACTGCTATCTGATATAACAGGGTTGCGTTTTCTCTCCCACTACCCTCATTTCAACTTCCAATCATCAGAACTCCTACCCCACTACAAATTTTCGTTCTCCCCACATTGCACCATATATTTCAACTCCAATCTCAACATCCAACCACACTTCTGTCAATTTCTTCCCACTTTGCAGAAAAACCCCAATCTTCAGAACCCTCTCAATCTTCCAACAATGGCGAGAAATGCCGAAACCCCGGATATCAGTAACATTGTCTTCAGCAAAGGTGACTTAGGCGAAAGACAGCGAGCAAACTACATCGCATTCCATCAAAGGTCGCTCCAGCCGACTCATTATCCACACATTCCGTCGCTTACGGAGCTCGGACTCCTTGAAGGCGTAACTTGGATGCTTCAAAGAGCAGGCATCTGGAATCTCTGCACCAATCCACTACCAACATACAAACAACTCACTCTCGAGTTCTTGAGTTCGTTTACTTACGTCACATCCAGCGGTGACCTCAGCCAACAATCCAGTGCCGCATGTTTCCGGATGTTCGGCACCAACTACCAGGTGAACCAGAACCAGATCGCCGCCCTCTTACAACTTCCTCGAGGCGACAATGCTCACCGCCGCCTCACCGGTCATTTCCAGCACGAAGCTTTCACGTTGTGGTATCAGTTGACCGGCATCAATGTCGATGGTTGGGACTCTCTGCACGCCACGCATATCCATAACCCAACCATCCGGTACTTTCACAGAGCATTGAGAAACACAATCTTCGCCAGAGACAGCAATCATAAGGTGAACTCGAAAGAGCTCTTCTTCCTCCATTGCGTCTTCAACAACGAGCCTGTCAACGCCGCTCCGTTCCTGCTGGCTCACATTCAGGCCAACTGCAACCGTGGCTCGAAGCCATTTTACTTTGGCGGGATTGTCACTGCCATCGCACTTGGGCTGAACCTTGGCGACCGCCTCCAGCACCTCCATTTCATCCCCTCGGTGTTCCTTGACACCGACCACTGCAGAGCCTCTCACCTTATCCGCTCCAGAGCTGACGGGAAGTATCATCCGGTAGTGCGTGGCAAAACCGTCCGAAGCATCATCCTTCCATCACGCACCCGCACACACCCAGAGGATCATACCAACTGGTTATTTGACCTCACTGCCCCTCCTGCTGCCGCTGTTCCTACTCAGGACCACAACCAAGGTTCTGACGATGAAATCCAAGCTGAGTTGGACAGGTCCGAGCAGCCAGAGGCATCGCAGCCTCCTCCTTCCGAAGGTACATCCTCTCGCCACTGCCGCCATCACCCAGTGCCCGACTACACAGAAGAGGACCTATGCCGCTCTCTCGACCAGCAAGCCCAGATACTCGCTATGCTGCAGCAGCAGAATCAGCGAGCAGACCAGTTCGAAGCTTGGCACCGGACTCAAATGCAACAACTTCAAACCGGCCAAGCTACCATTACTGAGAACCTGGCGAATCTGACTTTGCAGGTCGAAGGACTCCGGGACACCGTCTACCACACCGGAGCTATGAGTTATGAGGACCGAGTAGCCCTTGCCAGAGCCAGAGGACGCCAGCGCGGACGTGACCGAGGCAGCGGACGTGATTAGTTATCCAGTTTTCCTTATTTGTTTACTATATTTTCAGTTTATTTGTACTTTCATTCCTGTTGTATCTCCCTCTCGCATGCTTCAAAATCAGTGGGGACACTGATTGAGATAGTGTGGGAGCGGAGCCTTTATTTCCATTCCACTGTACTTTGAATTTCGTAATTTCTATTTAAAAATTTTCTATTTTTAGCAAATAAAGCTCGTTTATATATACTTTTCCGTTACGCAAACATCCCCACATTATTCAACGTAAACAAAAATTTCCGTTCGTTCCTCAAAAGCAAAAGCATCACGAGAATGCACCCGAGTTCAAACCAAGTTTTGAAACTCCGAGGAAACGACAGTTCTAACAAAATCAGTACCGTCCTGACGCCTTAGATCTCCGATTTATGCGAGTCGGTTTCACTACCTACGTGTACCAAAGTCTCAAGTGTCTACGCAAACTCATCCCCAAGTAGTTTATACTAGCAGTCAGCACCATCCTAAAGCACTACTAAGCGAGCGACCGGTGCAAATAAGTGTATGATCTCCAAAAAGATGAAAAATCATGAAAAGAGAGCTAAATAGCCCAAAAATATAAGACACGTTTCCTTCTAAGTTAGGTGCTCCTCACCCGAGCATTTAGCCCAACGGCACGAAAACTCATTGAAAAATCAATGACATAAGCTTATGATCAATGTAGAAGATCAAAAACAGAAATGAGATCATATTCACTAACAGGTCGACTTGCCATGAAAGTGTATGGACAATGGGCTTAATGTGATTGCGCTAGAACAAACAGGGTGAACTTGCCGCGAGAACCTTGACACCAAGCTACAGTAGCATGACTGGGACCGGTTTGCATAAGAAGGAGACCTCCGAAGACTTGTAGTCCAGTGTCGTCATGGCACTCGTTTTGTTCTTACCAAGAATCCCGGTTTTTCCCCAACTTTGCGAACGAAGAAGCTGCCTCGTGCTTGCCGACCTTTTCATGTTTTTACTTGAGGACAAGCAAAGATTCAAGCTTAGGGGAGTTTGATAACACGAAATCATATATATATTTTGATGCATAATTCAACTAAAGTTTAACCGTTTTCGATCCGATTTCGGGTTATTTCCGTGTTATTTGTCTGATGTTTTGCAGGTATTCAACGATCACGTCTAAACAAGGCAACATGAAGAAAAGAAGCAATCTCAGATGAAATATGGACGAAAAAAGAGTGAAAACATCATGAAAAGCGCAGAAGGCTGTTTTTGCTGATGTGACGACCGTCACAGCTCCATGACGACCGTCACACGGGTGACGACCGTCACACCTTGTGACGACCGTCATGCAGGCAAAAACGCCCCACTTCAATTGCACGTTAAAGAAGCAGTTCCAAGTTCCACACAGTGGACCACTACTCCCTGATTTTTCTGCCTCAAAGTCCACTCTTTCCAATTATAACCGTTAGAATTTCATTTCTATAAAAGGGGAAGAAGGGGACCTCAGAAAGGGAGCCGCATTCATACAACGAAGTGCTGCCAAATTTATTTCCAGAGCATACCTTTCCAGTTTAATATTCTTATTTGTTTCTCCTTTATTTTTCTGCATTCCTTTTCATTCTTCTGTAATTTCTACTTTTATTGTACAATCAAATTGGCATAAAGACCAGAATCCTGCCAACATCTGTGGAGGATCTGCCCAAAGGCCAATTGGAATATTTACAGGTTTCTCATTTCAATCGTAATTCCAGTTTTATTATAATGCAAATTATTATTTATTGTTTTTATTTATGTTTTATCTTTCCCAAATCCATGTCTAGCTAAACTTAGGCAATCGATATGTAGTAATAATTCGAAAGGGATTTGATAATAACTGGTTGAAAATTGTCTTTTCAAAAGTAATTTATGGTCTGAGTGTTTAAAATTAATTTACGAAATAAACTTCGTCGCGAAAGCGAGAACTTATTTAAAAGTAGTTTTGCCAAGAAAGTGGGAAATTAATTAAGATACGAACCAACAAGCGAAAGCTGCGGTAAGATCAGATAGTAAACACTAGTCATCCATTTTAATAACAGCGAAAGCACTTTAAAATGAATTAGAACATAGAGATTTCCAAAAAATAATTTTAACCCCGAATGGGATACGAAAGTGTACGTTTGGCCCTTAGGATTATGATTAGCGTCAATAACCATCGTGAGGCGAGAGTCTTTAAATCACCATTTTCTGCTTAAATAAACTCTGAAAATTATTTCATACACCGGTAACTTGTCAAATCCCTGAAGAACCCAATTACTGCATATCGATTCAATCAATTATAATCTAAGTAGCATTCTTAGTTCCCTTTTAGTGACAATCTTATTCCCTTAAACATATTCTACCTAGCTAAACATAGTAACTCCCGAGAACACTAGTTTGATTACGAGTCCCTGTGGGATCGATATCTATTATTACTACGCGATAGACTGTGCACTTGCAGTTAGGTTATATTAGACATAGAAAGTCGCGATCAGCAGTTCAGAGTCCAATGAGCAAAACACAACTATTGTATTTTTCTTAGGACATATAACAATTAGTTGTAAATGTTCATTGCATAAACATTCAGAATAATTAATATGTATAAAATTGATTTATAAATGAAAAAATAAATTAATATATACTTACTTGCGGTAAAACGGGGCCAAATAACAATCTTTGATGTTCCCTTTCAACTTATCTTTTAAGTAAATAAGGATATTGTTTTATGTCGAACCACAAGTAAGACCAATGTCCACCGGATCGAAGATGCAATACTTGTTTTGAAATTTCCTTTCAATACATAACTCATGGATGTACTTGTAAGAGCAAATATTTATGTTAAAGTAGAAGAACGTGTATGAATATAAATAAAGATCAACATAAAAACTATACTTACGAGGACCAAATTTGTAATACGGAATTGTCTAGGTACACATTTCCCGACAAAAATTCACGGACAGAAATCCTAGAAAGTGTGAATAACTAATCCGGATCATGACTTAATGTAATACCCAGACACGGGTCTGGAATAATATTAATGATCATTCCTATTCTCTCAATGTTATCTACTTTTGATGGTTTAGGTTCAATACTGCCCTGGTTGGCAGAAGAACTTTCTTTCGCGATTGTACCACCCTTAACTTTATGAATTTCATTCTCTTAAATTTCCAACTGATTTGAATTTGTGTAGCTTAATAGACCTAACAAAATCAATTTCTACATCATAAAAACAATATAAATACAATCCAAAATTAAATTACACAAAAAATAATAACAACAACATAAAATTTATACCTCAAGCACATCACGGGTACACTTCTCGGACACCTTCTCCTAAGTCATCCTATTTCGCTTCTCCTTCTGCTTCTGGACACTATCCCCCATCGTCTGCTACAACCTCTCTCTCTCTTCCTCCAACTTCCTATTGTGCTCCTCCCTCCACCCTTTCTTCTCCTCCTCAAACTTCTTTCTATCCTTCTCCAACTTCCTATCCTACTCCTCCCTTCACCTCTTCCTCTCATCCTCAAACTTCTTCGTATCCTCCTCTAACTTCCTATCCTGCTTCTCCCTTTCCTTTTCCAACTCAACTGCAAGAATCTCTTTAATCTCTCTCTTACGGGTTTTCTCACTGGATGATTTAGATGGTCCAAAAAATTCCTTAAAGCCAATGTTTCTTCCAAGACCATAAACACACACATGATGCTCCTCAATTCCAATCGCTTTTACCAAGATGTCATGACGATCTTGTGAAGTGAAGAGGCCAACTTCAGTTTGTTCAACCAAATCATCCTCCAACACGTATGAAATTTCATCTTTAACAAATTGATTTAACTAAAATAAATATTGTTGAAAAAGTATCTACTTATAATCCTTTAAGACACTTCGCGCATAACATCTTATGTGAACTCGTCGTCTTTTCTTTGACATGCCTTCTCCTATTTCTCGTGGCATGATGGTGGAGATGAATCGCGATCAAGACTTATAAAACCTCTCAGCTCTTCCTCCCTTTGTTTTCTATTTTCTCCAATCATCTTCTTTTCATGTTTTTGATTTCTTCCATGAGATAATCTATAAGGAGAGATATTTCTAGCTCGATTTTCCTTTCTTTTTTGGCTCTTTTCCAAGAAGGCAGAAGTGGTGCGAGACTCTACAAATTTATTCCAAACATCTTGAACAATAAATGAATACACATCATATGGAGGTTTTTCTTTTATCTTCTCCATGTTTAATATAATCATGGGTGAGTTGTGTCTTAAATCCTCTCTAACGCTCACCATAATATGTAAGCATATTCTTTTTCACATGATTATCATCTAGACTAACAATGAACATATCCTATGTTTACATAATAGAGATGTTATTAGTATTAAACAAAAAATAAATGATCATATATACTTGCAAGAAAATCATAAGATACTTGGACATCTTCCCATATGACGTCTTTCAATTCATCTTCAACATCGTGCCGACTATCTCTCAAAATGCTCACCTCAATTCTACCTTGTAACGCAATGAAACCCATAAAATCATCGGCGTGCTCACCATAATCCCTGCCAATTGCAGCATCAAATGTAACTGGGTAGCAAACATCGTTTTTGTGAGCTTTCTTTACCTTGGTATACATCGTGGCACCTCTAGTTTTTCTTCTATGATTTGAATTAATAGATGTTGCAGCAAATGTTGTATGGGTGATGCTTGTTGAATCGGCCATGACTATCAAGAGACAAATACATAGAAACAAAATGGTCAAGAGACAAATAGTGAAAAACAAAATGATATAAACTCATTTCGGTGATATATAACTCATTTCAGTGATATATAACTCATTTCAATGAAGAAAAAACCTGTTGAAAAATGATATATGTTGATGAATAGACTATCTAAATAAATCGCAAAATGATCAAGAGAAACTATACTAACTAACATTTCAATAAAGACAAATGGAAAATCATAGAAATAAAATGACCAAAAGGAAAACTAACGTAAAACCTAGACAAAATGATTAGCGAAAAACAAAGTGATATATAACTCGTTTCAGTGAAGAACAAACATGTTGCGAAAATGACGTTTCATGAATATCTATTGGAAGAGTTTTGATAAATATCAACTTAAAATTCACCTAGTTTTTTTTTTGCGAAATGAGAGAAATGATGTTTGAATGTTGATATGTAAATGAAAAGTTATAAACTAGATAGATTGTAGTATGAAGTATTTCATGCAATATATATGTCACGTCGGTTTTATATAAAATTCGACGTGACAAAATTAATTAAAATTTTAAAATATTAAAACCAGAATAGCGCCATATTCTGAAAATTCAATTAAAAAAATATATATATATCAAATAAAAAATTAAAATAAGAAAATATCAAATAAAAAATTAAAATAAGATTTTAAAAGTAGTATTTTGAAATTGATTAATGCAAAATATATTAATGCAAATCCCACACTTTTTTTCATTTTTCTTTTCTTCATAAATGAGAAGTTTTTACTGGTTATCAATGAGTGTGTGTGTGTGTGTGTGTGTGTGTGTGTGTGTGTGTGTGTGTGTGTGTGTGTGTGTGTGTGTGTGTGTGTGTGTGTGTGTGTGTGTGTGTGTGCGTGTGTGTGTGTGTGTGTGTGTGTGTGTGTGTGTGTGTGTGTGTGAGAGAGAGAGAGAGAGAGAGAGAGAGAGAGCATTTTTTGAACCAATGAAACGTGGGAGTTTTAAGAGAGTGGGATACGTGTCCCTTTTTTGTTGGAGAGCTAAGAGAGACGTTATATGATAGTTGACTAAGGAGCAAGTCCGCATTTGGATCTTGTAAAAATGAGGCAAAAACATTTTTTCTGCCTTCCTTTTTTGTCTTGAGCGATGAGAAAGGATAGTGTGAGGGTCTACATGGCAGCTCTTAAGTCAAGAGTTTCTAACAATATTTCCCCTTTTTAAATTGTGATTTCTTTTATTGGTCAGGAGATGATCACAAAGATAGGCAACATGGACCATTGATCAACTTGGATTCGATGGCCATGATGAAAACAAAGAAACATAAATTACTAATTGTTGCACCCTAAAATTTGCTCAACCTATTTCACCTGGTTTATGTTTCAATTGCATTGTCATTTGCATACTAAACCATGTACATAGTCTAATTATTTGCATAGCATAGCATAACAAATCATCTGGAAAGGGACCAAGTGCCATTCTTATCAGAAAGAGGCCCATCAAGGGGTTTTATTCAAGTTCAAGATCATCCAAGTAATCAAGAAATGAGTTGAAGCTTTGAAAAGTTTGAAGGTCAACCAGTGGTTTTTTCTCCTAATTTGAGGTATGTTGAAGATCATCAATGGGAGTATGAGCTATGGAGTGAGGGTATGTAATGGGTATAAACATCATGGAGGACCTAGAGGGTCATTTTGAAGATGAGTCAAGTCATTGGTGTGATTACAAGAGCTACAGTTGAATGCAGTCAACTAGGGTTTCATCTGGGTCAACCCTATGTCAACCCTAGGTCAACTGAGTGATTGAAGAGCATCAAGACCTACTTGGAGGATGTGGAATTCATGAATTAATATGTGGATACATGTGTGGTATTGTGCCAAGGAGAAATCAAAAAGAGAATCAAGAAGAAGAGGAGTTACTAAATTAGGCCTAACTTCCAAGCCAGATAAGTCAAAATGCAAGATTCAAATGAATTCTTAGTCAACATGAAACTTGTAGAGCTTCTCAATAGATTTAATTTGAGTACTATAAGTCTTCAAGAAGATTTGTAGAACTCAAGTTATGGTTCTTGCAAGTTATGGGTCCCTAGAGGACACTGAAATTTATCTATGAAAGTCACTTGACTTCCAAGAAACTTTTGCTTATCAAGGAGTTTTCAAATGGATTCTTGGCCAACATAAGAGTTGTATATCTTGATATTAGCTTTAATTTGAGTACTAGAAGTCTTCAAGAGGATTTGTAGAACTCAAGTTATGGTCTTGGCAAGCCAGGGGTATTTTGGGAAAGTGAGATTATAGGTCCTTTTTTAGCATAGGTCAAAATCTCCATCTTTCACTCTTCAAATGGAAAATTGTTCAACATGGAATGTGATTAAAATGATGTTTTTAGGTCAAATAAGTCATCATGGTGGATTGATAGGTTTATTTCAAAAAGTCACTTAAAATGGCCTAAAAAAAGGAAATAAGTCAAATAAAGTTTGGTGGGAAAAATCAAATTTTGGGTTAGAGGTCACAAACAAGCCATATGACATACCAATTTGATTGTAAAATGCATTTTAAAGACAATGGCATTGGCACATTTTTGAATTGAGCCATAATTCCATGACTTGCTTTGTAAAAGTGGTTCCTTCAAGTGTAAGTCACTAATCCAAACCATTCACCAAGGCCATTTGGAGGGATATTCTGATTTGAATCATTCAAGGAGGGGTATGTGAACAATCTATAAGCTTCCAAGGTATGCTAATGAAGCAAATTCATCCATGGCCATGCACACTTTTTTGGATAATTTTGAAAGTGGATTTTTATTTTTTGGGCTTGGGCTTCACTTTTAGAACCTTCCATCACATTCTATAAAGGTTGAGAAGCTCATTGGAAGCAAGGTTGGTGATTCATTGAAGCTAGATTTGGAGAGAGCATTCCAACTTTCAAGGAAGAAACTCAAGTGTGGATTCTCATTTCAAGGCGTTTTCGGATCGATTTGAAGAATGCAGCATTTTCCTTGCATATTGTTGAAAGAATCTGAAGATTTCGGAAGCACGAAAAGAGTCGTAGATACTTCATTTCGAAGCTCCGATCGAGGTATGTAAACCTTCACTTTACCATGGATTTAGGAGGATATAATTAGAAATATTCATGTGGTTAGGACCGTGGACATTTGTAGATGATTTTAGGATTATAAATTCGAGATTTAGCGACACTTTTCGGTTGGAGGCGTTTGCTTGTCGTTGGTTTATTTCTTTATACGTTGAGAATTAATGGATTCTAAGACCTTGGTTGCGTTCCTTGCGAAAAATCCTTCGAAATGGATATAAATTTTGCGTGAAACCGTTAATTTTTGAGAGAGTTAGAGGTGTTTGAATTTTCCGGCGAAACCACCACCACCACCACCATGCATTTCCGGCGAGTTTAGTGGGGAAGACGGCCAGCAGCCGTCCGATTGGCCGTTGACCGGTTGACTGGAAACAGATCCAGCGCATGTGGAAGCGCCACGTGGCGCGAAGAAGTCTGCCCCCCACCCCTGCCGTCGCGGGTTCGATACCCCTTGGCTACATTTTCTTCACATATTATTTTTCTTCTTTTCCAAACTCAATGCAAGGCCAAGTTTCAGGACTGCTATGCGCCCCCCCCCCCCCCCCTTGCGCAAGGCCCACCAATATTACCTTGGGTTTTCACTTCCTACACCCCTAGGCCCATTTGCTTTATTTCTTTATAGTTTCTTGTTTCTTTATTTTTCTGTTTTATGCATGTTTACTTTAATTGCGTTAAAAATAGTAAAAATGATCAAAAAATTATGATATTTTTTTATGTAAATCTTGATTGTCTTAAGAAACTGTAGGAGTTGAGTTTGCATTTTTAGGATTTTTATTTGAATTAGTTACGAATTTTCTTTTGTGCTAATATCCATTGTTATGCATAATTGATATTGTTGTTTGTTTAATTTTGTTCTCTTTGATGCTTTATGCTTTTGAGCTGGTTCTTTTGACATGATTTAGAGGACATACATAGGTTTTCCCTGGAATTTTCTTAGAATTTTTAAAATTGATTAGATTCTTTTTTAGGTGTGTAGTTTAGAGCCTTCCCAAATAATGGTTTCCCATGACCAAATTTCATTTAGGAATTGTTTAGATGACCTAGAAATTGATTTAGGTCCTAATTCTGGAATTTTAGAATGTTCAAACATGCATGTTCACATAGAAATTTTATTAGAATTTTACAATTTAGTTTGCTATTTTTTTTGGGTTTTGCAAATGATTGTTGCTTTCGGTGCTCTCTCTTGAGTGCTTTGCCTTGTTTGGAGCGTTTGGTGGACTTGGAGCTTGAAGACTTTGGATTCCTTTTTATAGGAGCTTCTGGACATGATGAAGATGCTTTGGCTTGAAGAGTGGGGCTTGGAGTGGAGCTTTCTTTCTCTTTTAAGTTTGTTTTAGGAGTTGGTAGAATTAGGCTTTTAGGGAGAGCTTTTGTAGAATTAGTTCATTTCTTCCATCAAACATAGAATGCATTATTTGCTTCTATTATATCCTATGATGCAAAGTCCTCTTAGGGAAGTTCCATCTCTCCTTTGGAGGGAAGTGGGGCATACCCTAGAGAGTAGAACTTTTGAGGATACACTTCCACTTCGATGTTGGTTCTTGTTGAATTCCTTTGGTTTTCAGCAAGTATGCCAACATTGCAACTTGATCTTGATGACAAATCCCTTCTTGGAGTGTGCTTGCTAAAGCTTGGAGATGAAGATTAAAGAAGCTTGAAGATGGAATCTAGCTCAAAGATAAGACTTTTGCTGTCATTTCAACTTTGCTGTTCAGAGCGAGTTGTTGCTGTTGGTTGTAGGAGTTTGTTGCTGCTGCTTGGGCTGCCTCCTCTGTATCTTTTGTTTTTCTCTGTATTGTCTGTTGGCTTGTGCTGCTTGCCCTTTAGGCTTGAAGTGAAGTTGATTCACTTTGCCTGTTGCTTTCTTAGGTTCGAGGTTGAGTGGGACTCCCTTGCCTTGCTTGTTTTGCTGCATCTCATGCATACTTACTGTTTATTGTATTTTTGTTGTTTCTTTTCCGTTTATCCCCTAGGATCTATGATTTCCTCTGTGCAGGAGGGAATTATGACAGACATTAGGTTGTAATCCATGCATGATAACATTAGGGTAGTTTTGATTCCCTTTCAAACCCTAGGATTTTTTAGACTTCTTTCTCTTCTATCTCAGAACAATTCAAAACACAGTAATAAGGATAATCGATGTCGTACGCTACGAGCCTTAAGCTATTTGAGAAAGGTTGCTGGAGGGTCACTCTTCAGTAATCTGATTGCTTAGTGTGTTACCCTTAGGGTGACATACGACGTAGTCACCCTCAAATCATAGTCTCTAGTGCGTCAGAGATTGCAAACATCATAAAAGACAGTTCTTGCGTAAAAGACTGAAAACAAACATCAAGATGTCATTTTTGTCCGCTTGGACTCTTAATCAGGAAAAACCCTTTCATAAGGAGATAAAAAAACGTTCAGACAAGCTTGTGTCTTCCGTAGCCCGAACTACGTTTGCTCTGATCTTTCATGCTGTATGAAAGTACGTAGGCATAGGATGCGATATCCTAGCGAGCAACCTCCCCTCCTTTCCCGTAGGTAGGCGAACTACGTTGACTCTGATTTCTCGTTCCAGACGGGAATACGTAGGCATAAAGTGTGATACTTTGCCGAGTCATTTTCTTTTCTTTTAACCCTTGACCCTGTAGAATAGATAGAATAACAGTCCGTACTAGAAAACAAGCGTGGATCCCGTCGAGTACGACGGACGTGAGGGGTGCTAATACCTTTCCCTTGCGTAACCGACTCCCGAATCCAGGATTTGGTTGCGATGATCATTCCTTTCCCGTCTTTGCGTGAGGTTTACTTCGAGCGTTTCCTTTCCCTCTGTTGGGATAAATAACGCACGGTGGCGACTCTTCTGTTCAGCCGGCGCCGATTTTCGCAGTAGCGACAGCTGGCGACTCTGCTGGGGACTGGAACATCCCCTATGCGAGTCAATCCTAGCGCTTGTTTTCCCGTCGGGGTGTTATATAGATTTACTTTTCTGTCTTTACTTTCCGTCTTTTATTATCAGCCTTATACTGTTATTGCTGTTGTGGGAAGGGGGTAATCTGTTGAGAGATAAGCCGGACCTGGGCTTGAGGTTACACATAGACTTAGAAGTAGAGAGTAGTGGTTAGCCTGCTTGCTTAGCTCGCACCAGCTAGCCACAAAATTTACGCTCGGACGAGATTCTCTTTGATGCTTCTTGCCTGGTCCTTAGGGCTCGACAAGTTGTCTGACCCGAGGATTGTCGACTCTGGGAACCTATCAATTGGGATTCAACTAAGTGAGGCCGCTTCAAGGGATGATGATGCCACACCTTCTGGGTATCGTATCATCGCTCTTGAAATTCTATGACGTTGAACCCGCATAGGATGCCGTACCTCGTCTGCGAGTTAAGTACATACCTGTGAGGGGTAGGTGGGTCTGTTTGCAGGAAACCTTTGACCTCAGAATGCCTGGTTCATCTTTGTCAGTGAGATGTGGTTACAAGGTTCATTTGAGTGGTTGATTTGGTTTGAGATGAGGATTGGATGGTTCTCATGCTTCAGTACAGAGCATCCCAGTTCATCAGCATTGCACTTGGTCCCTTGTTTGCATATGCATGTGCATTTTCATGATTGCATTTCATTAACATGTATTTATGTTGCAGGTGATCATTCCCCTCTGATTCTAGTGTATTTTCTGGACAGACATGGAGTCCCTGAAGAGGACAGTTGCTTACCGGTTGCATTCGCCAGATATCAGTTCATTGCTGGGATTAATGGCTCTAGCAGATGAGAGGGTGAGGGATGAGTTCAGGGTATCTTATGGGAGATTGCTTAGCCTGTTGTACAGACCTTCGGCATTTGAGACAACTGGGGTGTATACTTTGATGCAGTTTTATGAGCCGCAGCTGAGGTGTTTCTTGTTTCCTGACTATATTCTAGCACCCACTTTGGAGGAGTATTCTGCAATGTTGGGAGTTCCGGTGTTGGACCAGATACCCTTTGTACATATTGATGTTGAGCCTGAGTTAGCTACACTCACTGAGATTGTCAGCTTAGACGCTTCTGAGTTTCCGGGAGGCTTGGTCAAGCTAAACGGAGCTTATGGCTTTCACTTGTTTGTCCTAGTTGAGAAGGCTACACAGTGCGTGAAGAGTGGATGTTGGGTTGCCTTCAATGCTATTCTAGCTGTCTGCATCTACGGGATTATCTTGTTTCCTAATGTACCAGATTTTGTCGACTCAGACGCCTTCTTGATTCTTGCCTCGAAGAATCCAGTTCCTACTCTCTTGGGCGATATTTATCATTCCATTCATTACAAGAATGAGAAAAGTCGTGGCAAGAACGTTTCTTGCTGTCTTCCTCTCTTGTACAGGTGGTTCCAGGGGCACCTCCCGAAGACAGGACCTTTTGTGGATGTTGTTGATACTTTGGATTGGTCTTCTTGGTTGATGGGACTGTCTGCGGAGAATATCATTTGGTTTGATCGGAGTATGCTTGGTACTGATATTATATATAGTTGCAACGGCTTTCCGAATGTTTCCCTGATTGGATGGAAAGGCTGTATCAACTATAATCCTTCATTGCTGGTACGACAGTTCGGTTACGCTTTGAGGGATGCTCCCATTGAGAAGGAGATACAGGAATCTTTGTATCTCACAGGCTTATTGGACGCAGCTGTTTTGATCAGATTGAGACATGCATGGGATAACATCCATAGGAGGGGGAAAGCTTTGCTCGGTAAGAGCAACATCAGAGCTTATGATCCCTATTTGGCTTGGGTCCGTGAGAGAGTTGGTACTTCTTAGATACCTTATCCTGCTGTGGAACCCCTGTATCTTCCATTGATTGAGGTACCTCCTTCGGAAGAGAGTGAGAAGTATAACAAATTGTTGGCTGAAAACGAGGAACTGAAGAAAGCCAATGAGGAGTTAGAGAAGGAGATCTTCCAGTTACGTCGTGAGAAGAAGGAAGCCACCTTCACTGTGAAGGAACAGACTGAATTGATTAACAGGTTGGGAGCGGAGCTGACAGAAGAGACCAACAAGAAAGAAAAAGTGGGAATAGCCTTAAACGGTGTTAGCAAGGTGCTTACTTCCAAGAAGGAACTTCTAAGCAGAGCTTATGCCCGTATCAGCAAGTGGGAAGCTTTGTGGAATGCCATGCTTACCAAGCGGAAGGAGCGGGAAGACGAACTGAAGATGCAGATTGCCACGCTAGAGGCACAGGTTAGAGCCCAAGACGCAAAGATTGCTGAAGAGACATCACTTAGGAGCGCTACTGAGCTCAGAGTAAGTGACATTGACGAGAAGTCGAGAGGTTATGAAGAGAAGGCCAGTTCCAAGAGGTACAGATTTGACGAGAGTTCTGGCAAAGGAACCTACTAGGATGATGCCAAAAAGCTGAGATCCACTACCGAGCGGCATGCTTTATTGATACAGGAGCTGATCTCCAGACTAGGGCACTCGGAGACGATGAGTATATTGGAGGACGTCAGGGCACGCCATTTGGCCTGATTTACCTTGTCTTTGTTATTTGTACTTGAATTTTGACCATCGCCAGGCTTGTTGGCCGAGGTCTCTTCAGTTGTATTCAGTTGTACTCTTGTACTCAGCCTCTTGGCATTGTTATATATGAGGGTTTTCTGATTCCTTGCTTGCTGGATAGGGACTCTATTGTCGTAATAGCTTTCTCTCCAAAACTAGAATCGGGGGGAATATAACCTGTAGCATATTTACATATTTGCATCCACATTCGTATTGCATAACTGGTATTCGCGAATCTGTATCTTATTTCCCGCATTTGCAGGTTTCCAGGATTGACGAATAAAGAGTTCACCGCTACTCAACCCGAAACAACTGCAAGAGAATCATGGATCAAGTCCAAGTAGAGATGCAAGAGATTCGCGAGAAGTTGAACCTGTTCATGTAGGCAATGGAGAGTATTGCTAAAGGCCAGGAGAATCTCCAGACGTTGGTGCAGCCGCTGCTGACGCGGGCTAATGGGAACGGCAACAATGACCACAACTCTGTGCATGTCGAAACTCTTCACGGGGATGGGCCCCCTACACCTGTGGTTCCTCCTGTGGTGACCCCACCTATTGTGGTCGTAAACAATGACGCTGGCGCTGGCAATGGCAACACCGGGAATGGAAATGAGACTGTGATTAACAATGTTGGGTTTGGAGATACCAATCTGGGCGGTGGTAACTTCAATGGCGGTAATGGTTTTGGTAATAATGGATTCGGCTATAATGACCAGGGGTTTGAGTACGGCAATCAGGGCGGAAAGTTCATCTTCAATGCTCAGGGTTTCGGCTACGACGGTTTCGGTAACGCTAACCAGGGTTATGGTGGAAATGGTGCTGGATTGATTCCCGTCAACACTGGTTTTGGGCATGCTGGGGTTAATCTAGGTTATGGTAATGGGGGACGAGGTCCCATGACTAATCAGCAAGGGTTTGGTCGCAATAACAGGTACGGAAATGAAAATGTGAACTGGGGCGAAGACTGTCAAGAGGACGCCTTTTCTGGGAGAGGCATGGGATTTGAGGGACCCGTTGACAATACTCAGAGGATTAAAATGCTCGAAGAACAGGTGAAGGGTATGGCTAATCAGAATTCTACCGGACTAGACATGACTACTATGGGCTTGGTGCCCAATTAAAAGTACCGCTGAAATTCGAAGCCCCTACTTTCGACAAGTACAAGGGGGACACTTGCCCTAAGGTGCATGTCCGCGCTTATTACAGAAGGTTGTTCGCGTATTCGGATGACGAAAGGATGCTTATGCATTTCTTTCAAGACAGCCTATCAGGACCGTCACTCGAGTGGTACATGGGGTTGGAGCCCACTCAAATCAAAACCTGGAAGCAATTGGCGGATGCTTTCGTCCTGCATTATAAGTATAACAGTGATCTAGCGCCGAACCGAGTTCAATTGCAAGGTTTGTCGCAGAAGAAAGAGGAAAGCTTTAAAGAGTATGTGCAGAGATGGCGCGATATAGCAGCAAGAGTACATCCTCCGTTGGATGAAAGAGAAATGAATAGTATGTTCATTGGGACATTTACGGGGATATATTATGAAAAGTTGTTTAATGTTTCGTTGAGCAGTTTTTCAGATTTGATTCTTATGGGCGAGATGGTCGAAGATAGTATTAAGGTTGGAAGATTCCACGCAGGTGAGTCTACCCCCGTAGGAGGTACAAGAAAAGCATTTGGTGGCAGGCGACAAGGTGATTCTAGTGCTGTGTTTGGCGGCAGAGGCCGTGGCAGAGGACGAAGTCAGTATGCTCAGCATCAACAGGTCGCTAGTGTTACCATCCCTTTTCCACAACAACAACAGCAGCAATAGCCGCAGCAGCAACAACAACAAAGGCAACACCCCGCCCAACGCAGAATCCTAGAGGGCAAGCCCAGGCGAGTGTTTGAAACGCCTCCTTCGACATACGCCGAACTGCTTCAAACATTGTTAGGATTAAAGTTGGTCGAGAAGTGGACCATGGCACCATTAACGGGCAATCCTCTGTTTGGCTATGATGCTGGTAAACACTGTGAATTTCACTCTGGGGCGCCCGAACATGATATTGAAGGTTGTCATGCGTTTAAACATAAAGTCCAAGACTTGTTGGACAGCAAAGCTATTAACTTTGGACAGGCGGGTCCAAATATAGTACAACAGCCTATGCCCAATCACGGGGCAAATGCCATCCTAACCGAGGAGAATTTGAATCTAGTGACAGATGTCAATGAGCTAAAGACACCGTTGGGTGAGATCAAAAGCAGGTTGTTAAAAGGGGGTGTATTCCCGGGGTGTGACGAATTTTGTTTGGATTGTTGGATACAGCCAGAGGGTTGTGATGAGTTGAAACAGGGTATTCAGGCTATGATGGATAAAGGAACATTGCAGTTTGATAGAACCGCCGTTGAAAAGCCGGTAGAGGCGTTGTGTGATGAGCGGAATGATGTTGCTACGGTAACGATTCCAAGGAAAACAATAACTATAACAGCGCCCGCCAGGCGGCCGACGATCACTATCACCAAAGCAGGACCGGTCCCTTTTGAAAGTACTAAAGCAGTGCCCTGGACTTATGGGTTGGAGGTATATTGTGACGGCGAGAAAATTGAAGTAAATAAACAACCAGCTGGGGTTGTAGATAATGTGGTCAGAACAGGAGGTATGACCAGAAGTGGGAGAATCTTCACATCGCCTGAGGTAGAGGCAGAAAGATTGGCAAAGGGGAAAACCAAGGTAGACGAGAGTGGCCCCTCGCAGATGAAGGAAAAGGAAACATCACTTAAGGATGTGGAAGAGCTTATGAGGCTCATCCGTAAAAGTGATTACAAAATTGTGGAGCACCTCCAGCAAACGCCATCAAAGATCTCGATCTTGTCACTACTATTATGTTCCGAGGCCCACCGGAACGCTTTGCTGAAGATCCTAGACACGTCGTTTATACCCCAAGATGTTTATGTGAATCAATTAGAAGGGGTGATGGCGCATGTTAATGCAGTGCACAGTTTGAGATTTACGGATTTTGATTTGACCCCAAGGGGGAGAGAGCATAATATGGCGTTACACGTCTCAGTTGAATGCAGGGGCACGGTCATGTCCCGTGTGTTGGTGGATACAGGGTCTTCCTTGAATGTGCTTCCGAAGAAGGCCATGATGAAGTTGGATATCAGGGGGGTTCTCTGCACGCCCAGTGACTTAGTGGTGAGGGCGTTCGATGGTACGCGGAGGTCAGTTTTCGGATCCATAACGTTGCCATTGCAGGTGGGGCTGGAAATTTTTGAAACTGAATTCTATATAATGGACATCCAGCCAGCGTATAGTTGTCTCCTGGGACGCCCATGGATCCATGCTGTCGGGGCAGTCACATCCACGTTGCACCAAAAGTTGAAATATATGGTGGGGGACAGTGTTGTCACTGTTTGTGGAGAAGAAGATATTCTGGTTAGCCATCTGTCTTCATTCAGATATGTGGAGGTCGACGGCGAAATCCATGAGACACCCTGTCAAGCATTTGAAGGGCTAAAGATTAAAGACAAAACTCCAGTACCCAAGATATCAGATGTGGCAGTGTCATCGTATAAAGAGGCTCAAGCTCTAGTACGGGCAGGAGAAACAAAGGGCTGGGGTCAGGTGTTGGAGATTCCCGTGAAGAACGACAGGTTCGGGCTTGGATATCATCCTTCGTCATCAGCATCCTCTTCCGGAGCGCCCAAGTTCAGAGGGCCAATAACCATTACGCCAAGTGGAGTGAGCTTCGAGACTATCAATGTTGTTTCCGATTCCGAAGAAGGAGATAGCGACTGCGACATGGATGCCTGGATTCAGCCGAGCGTGCCAGGAAAAAGGCTTTGCAATTGGTCTATTCAGGAGACTGTTCCTGTGACAACTAAACAGTAATGATTTGTTTTCTTAATTGTTGAATAATCCTGTGTCCTACCCGGGGCACAATGATTTTTCTTAGGGCCATTTTGGTTATGTACAGTACATTGTTTAATCATGAATAAAGGCGTTTTTCATATACAAATATTGTGATCCTTTTTTTCCTGTTTTTATTTTTACAATAAAATGGCAACGTGGTTATTTGCTTTGTATACGTTTTGAAGCATTTAACCATTTCCTTTGCAGGATTACTATTTCAGATGACATCTATGAACCGCCTATGACTCATTTCGACTTCGAGCACCCGATATTTCAGGCTGAGGAAGAGATTGTCGAAGATGGCGACGTACCAGGAGAGCTGACCTGGTTATTGAAACAAGAAGAAAGAATCATTTTGCCTCATGAGGAAGTCATCGAGATTATCAATTTGGGGTCAGAAGGGGTTGAAAGGAACATTCGTATAGGGGCTGCGCTGCAAAGCGACGTCAAGCAAAGGTTGGTTGAGATGCTCAAAGAGTACAATGATATTTTTGCCTGGTCGTACGAGGACATGCCGGGGTTGGATACGGATATGGTTATGCACTGTCTGCCATTAAAAGAAGAATGCCCGCCGGTTAAGCAGAAGCTCCGAAGAACTAGACCGGACATGGCTGTGAAGATTAAGGAGGAAGTTCAAAAACAGTGGGATGCTGGTTTCCTAGCTGTTACAAAATATCCCTCATGGGTCGCTAATATTGTGCCAGTGCCAAAGAAAGACGGTAAAGTGCGAATGTGTGTAGACTACCGTGACTTGAACAAAGCGAGCCCGAAAGATGATTTTCCACTTCCTCACATCGATGTGCTGGTTGATAACACTGCTCAATTCTCCGTATTCTCCTTCATGGATGGCTTCTCGGGCTATAATCAGATCAAAATGGTGCCAGAAGACATGGAGAAGACTACTTTCATTACTCCCTGGGGAACATTTTGTTACAAAGTGATGCCCTTCGGATTGAAGAATGCTGGGGCAACATATCAACGTGCTATGACGACTCTCTTTCATGACATGATGCATAAAGAGATCGAGGTTTATGTTGATGATCTGATTGCCAAATCCCAGACGGAGGAGGAGCATTTGGTTAATCTGCTGAAATTATTCAAGAGGCTTAGGAAGTTCAGGCTGAGACTGAACCCTAATAAGTGCACCTTCGGGGTGAGATCAGGTAAACTGCTGGGGTTTATCGTGAGCGAAAAAGGAATAGAGGTTGATCCTGCGAAAATAAAAGCAATACAAGAAATGCCGACGCCTAAAACAGAAAAAGAAGTACGCGGGTTTTTAGGGAGGTTGAACTATGTCGCCCGGTTCATATCTCACTTAACCGCAACGTGCGAGTCGTTATTCAAGCTGTTGAAGAAGGACCAGGTTGTGACCTGGAATGAAAATTGTCAAAAGGCGTTCGACAAGATAAAAGAATACTTGCAGGAACCTCCTGTTTTGATACCCCCAGTGGCCGGGAGACCGTTGATTATGTATTTGACGGTTCTTGAGGAAAGTATTGGTTGTATTCTCGGTCAACACGATGAGACAGCACGTAAAGAGCATGCAATCTACTACTTGAGTAAAAAGTTCACTGACTGTGAGTCCAGATACTCAATGCTCAAGAAAACGTGTTGCGCGCTAGCCTGGGCCGCCAAACGTTTAAGGCAATACATGCTGAATCATACAACCCTGCTCATTTCAAAGATGGATCCAATCAAATACGTATTTGAAAAGCAAGCACTCTCTAGAAGAATCGTCCGATGGCAGATGGTGTTAACCGAATATGATATTCAATATGTCTCTCAAAAGGCTATCAAAGGTAGCATCTTGTCAGAGTACCTTGCGGAGCAGCCTATTGAGGACTACCAATCGATGAGGTTTGATTTTCCTGACGAGGATATCATGTACCTAAAGATGAAAGATTGTGAAGAACCGTTGTTGGACGAAGGACCAGAATTGGGTTCCAAATGGCAGTTAATATTTGATGGAGCTGTGAATTCCTATGGTAGCGGAATAGGGGCAATCATTACTACTCCTTAGGGGTCGCACATCCCATTTACTGTTCGATTGACCTTTCCGGTTACCAATAATGAGGCTGAATACGAGGCTTGCATCATGGGTCTTGAAGAAGCTATTGATTTACGAATCAAACATCTGGATGTATACGGAGACTCAGCTCTGGTAGTGAACCAGATTAAAGGAGAATGGGAGACACGTCAGCCCAATTTGATACCATATATGAATTATGCAAGGAGATTGTTGCCTTTCTTTGACAAGGTGGAATTGCATCATGTGCCGCGAGCATAAAATCAAATGGCTGACGCCCTGGCGACATTGTCTTCCATCTATAAAGTTAACTTCTGGAACGAGGCTCCCTGGATTGTTATCTCTCGGCTTGATAGGCCTGTGTTCATATTTGCTATTGACGAAGCATCTGATGATAAACCCTGGTACTATGACATCCAGAATTTCCTGAAGAACAAGGAATATCCGGCTGGGGCATCCAGTCGCGATCAGAAGACTCTCAGGAGATTGGCTGGCAATTTCTATCTAAACCCGGACGGTGTCCTATACAAAAGAAACCACGACTTGGTGTTGCTACGATGCGTAGATGAAAAAGAAGCGAAGCTACTCATGGAAGAGATACATGAGGGTACATTTGGTACACATACTGGTGGACATGCTATGACGAGAAAACTGTTGCGGGCAGATTATTACTGGCTAACTATGGAAACAGACTGTTTCAAGTTTGCAAAGAGGTGTCATAAATGCCAGATTTATACGGATAAGGTCCATGTACCCCTAAGTCCTCTGAATGTGATGTCTTCACCATGGCCGTTCTCGATGTGGGGAATTGATATGATTGGCAAGATCGAGCCTACGGCATCAAACGGACACCGATTCATCTTGGTGGCAATTGATTACTTCACTAAATGGGTGGAAGCAGCGTCATATGCCAATGTCACCAAACAGGTGGTATCCAGGTTTATCAAACGAGATATTATTTGCAAATATGGAATCCCTGAGCGGATCATCGCCGACAACGGTTCGAATTTAAACAACAAGATGATGAAGGAGCTGTGTCAGAATTTCAAGATCGAACATCACAACTCATCTCCTTACCGACCCAAGATGAATGACGTTGTTGAAGCGGCCAATAAGAACATAAAGAAGATTGTTCAGAAGATGGTTGTGACGTATAAGGACTGGCATGAGATGCTACCTTTCGCTTTGCACGGTTATCGTACGACAGTACGCACATCAACCGGGGCAACCCCTTTTTCATTGGTATACGGAATGGAGGTAGTGTTACCATTGGAGGTTGAGATTCCTTCCTTGAGGGTTTTACGAGATGTCCAACTGGACGAGGCAGAATGGGTGAAAGACAGGTTGAATCAGCTGAGTTTAATGGATGAGAAGAGGCTAGCTTCTCTAGCATACAGTCGGTTGTACCAGAGCCGGATGAAGAAAGCGTACGATAAGAAGATATGTTCGCGAAGCTTTCAGACGGGTGACCTTGTGCTGAAGAGGATTCTCCCGCCACAAACAGATCACAGGGGCAAGTGGACCCCTAATTACGAAGGGCCCTACGTTGTCAGAAAAGTCTTCTCTGGAGGAGCTTTGCTACTATCTACCATGGATGGTGAAGACTTTTCGTCTCCTGTGAATTCGGACGCAGTTAAAAAATACTTTGCTTGAAAGAGACCCGTTGGACAGTAAAAAGTGAGTCCAGGCAAAAATGGGGCATCCCGACGAACCAAAAACAGAATAAAAGGGTTCGGGCAAAAGTTAGGGATAAAATTGAAAATATGTACACCCGCGAAGTCGAAAACCTGCATTGGGAGACTTCGGCAAAAAAGGGTATCCCGGTGAATTCAAAACCCGCAAAGGGCGATTCACGCAAAAGTTTGGGACTTGAAAAGCAAATGACTGCGTTCCGAATTTGATACTGCATTGCTTAGTGGTTTGGGAGCACCTGAGGGTTCGTTTATCCAACACAATCTCTTCCGCAAATTGAATACCGGGAAAGCGCCAGAGTCAGACGAGTCATAGGCGGATCAGCTCACGATGTTTGTCTGCACCACATTGCCGACATGTGTACAAATTCAATTTGTATTTGTATTTTTTATGCTTTTTGTGCACATATGTATGTGTGCGTGCGTAACTTCCTCTTTTCAGGAGTTGCATCCGATGTACAAAACTTTGCCTATTCAGAGGCCCAATTAATAAAACATGTTATTCAGCATTTGATGTTTATGCTTTACTGTTTTGTATGTGGAAAACGCCGATGTTTTGATAAACTTGCACTTGCATAACTTTGTTGGCCCTTGCCAATAATTGCTAAAACTTCGAATTGACTGGAGTAATGTCACGGACACTAACCCGAATAGATTTGGTTGTATAGATTTGTCTTGTCTCATTTGTGTTTTGCAGGGTTCGCGCATTTAAGGCGGACGATCAAAAAAAATTGTGGCCACTAGCCGGAGGTTCGTGGTGAAAGACTTGACTTGGTGTGACGCCAATCCCCATGCAGGTCGCACCTTATCTTCAGAAGTTGAGATGATTTTTGTCCCTTGCCGAAGAGATCAATTTCCCCAACTAATCGCAGCTTATCCCCAGAGGATATCCCCCCAGCCAGTCAAGATCAGTATCCCTTGCAGAGGTTGCACTCCCTAGAGAGTCGAGTATGTGAGCGATCAATCCCCAGCTTGGAGGATTCCTGCAGAGTTTAGCCAAGTCATAATTGGTTTAGAAGGATTATTCCTATAGAAGATGGTTTTCCCCGCAGGTCGTCATGCCTTCGTCAGGATGATTATCCCCATCGGAGCGGTAACTCTGAGTTTGTAAGCTGTGCCCAGACAACATCGTCTCCTCCAGAAAGATTTCCTCGTTCCCCAGCTGAGTCGTTTCTTGCTCAGTTAGTTTACTTTCCCCAAGAGAGTCGATTCTTCCCCAGCGGAGTTACTCTCCCCAGCAGATGTTGTTCGTTCCTCCCAGTGGAAATCAAAGTTTAATCTCTCCCCGATGGAGTTGATTGTATGTCCGGCATTTATTTTGCCGGAGGACTTTATGATGCTCGTTCATCCCCAACAGGGTGGTATTTGCTTTCAACAGCCGTGTTGAAGCGAGCTTATCAGAGTTTCCCCAGCAGCTTGAGCCTGCATTTGCATTTGCATATAGTGTCATATTTGCATCTACTTAAAAACGCCTAGCATATCCGTGTTGTACGGAGCATTACGCCATTCTCAAACATACGCATTTTGAAACATAAGCTAGGTTGGTTAACCTTTTGGTTTTCAAATGTTGTTTCCCTTGCAGGTGGAGGGAGCTCTTGCTCAAATCAATTACCAAATACTGAAAATCTCAGCTTGAGACATGTGGCGATAATGTTTGTCTTGGCATTATTCCCCACAGAGTTGCTTGTTTAAGTTTCTCTTACCCCTTCAGCGGAGTATTTCTTCAAGATTGTTGTTATGTCGGTATCAAAAAGATTTCGTGAATCAGTTTTTGGAAATTGTCGCCTATGTCGAAGTAGGTGTCTGGCAGTTTGGGTTCAGAAAATTCCCAGTAGAGTCCTTCTCAGATTTATTACCGTGTCAGCATTAAAGATTGAAAGATTGGACCATTATGTGTTACCCGTTTGATTGATGGAGTTAGCTACTGCCAAGATAGGCAGAGGAGCTGTATTCGAGAGTCATTACCCGTAGCAATGGCGGTGTTATTTCCCTGCAGTGATGGCAGAGTATTACCCGTAGTGATGGTGGTGTTGTTTACCCGTAGCGATGGCGGTGTTATTTCCCTGCAGTGATGGCAGAGTATTACCCGTAGCGATGGCGGTGTTATTTTCCTGTAGTGGTGAAAGAGAGTATTACCCGTAGCGATGACGGTGTTATTTCCCTGCAGTGATGGCAGAGTATTACCCGTAGCGATGGTGGTGTTGTTTACCCGTAGCGATGGCGGTGTTATTTCCCTGTAGTGATGACAGAGTATTACCCGTAGCGATGGCGGTGTTATTTTCCTGTAGTGGTGATAGAGAGTATTACACGTAGCGATGACGGTGTTATTTCCCTGTAGTGGTGACAGAGAGTTATTACTCGTAGTGATGGCGGTGTTATTTCCCGTAGTGGTGGCGGAGTTATTTCCCGTAGTGATGTCGGAGTTATTTTCCTGTATTGTTGGCAGAGTCATGCTTTGTTGACAGAAGTGCTTCCCCAGTGAAGTCGTCCAGGTTATTCCTATATTGGCAAGTTTGGTGCAGTACATATGGTTAATGTTGAAATCAGATAGGTATCAGTGGGTGATCAGTTGTTACTGTGACAATCAGGTTCAATTGATGGATTTTGTTCCCCAAGCAGTGGTGCAGTTTATCTATAAGGTTGGCAAATTTCCGGGTTCTTGGTATTCAACCGTCTCGTACCTCGAATGTTTGAAGGTCGTTCGCTCTTCACCTAGTCGGGTCCAAGCCGCTTGAATAGGGACAGTTGTTGCACCCTAAAACTTGCTCAACCTATTTCACCTGGTTTATGTTTCAATTGCATTGTCATTTGCATACTAAACCATGTACATAGTCTAATTATTTGCATAGCATAACATAACAAATCATCTGGCAAGGGACCAAGTGCCATTCTTATCAGAAAGAGGCCCATCAAGGGGTTTTATTCAAGTTCAAGATCATCCAAGTAATCAAGAAATGAGTTGAAGCTTTGAAAAGTTTGAAGGTTAACCAGTGGTTTTTTCTCCTAATTTGAGGTATGTTGAAGATCATCAATGGGAGTATGAGCTATGGAGTGAGGGTATGGAATGGGTATAAACATCATGGAGGACCTAGAGGGTCATTTTGAAGATGAGTCAAGTCATTGGTGTGATTACAAGAGCTACAGTTGAATGCAGTCAACTAGGGTTTCATCTGGGTCAACCCTAGGTCAACCCTAGGTCAACTGAGTGATTAAAGAGCATCAAGACCTACTTGGAGGATTTGGAATTCATGAATTAATATATGGATACATGTGTGGTGTTGTGCCAAGGAGAAATCAAAAAGAGAATCAAGAAGAAGAGGAGTTACTAAATTAGGCCTAACTTCCAAGCCAGATAAGTCAAAATGCAAGCTTCAAATAAATTCTTGGTCAACATGAAACTTGTAGAGCTTCTCAATAGCTTTAATTTTAGTACTAGAAATATTCAATAAGATTTTTAGAACTCAAGTTATGGTTCTTGCAAGTTAT
This sequence comes from Lathyrus sativus, assembly GCA_963859935.3. Taxonomy (NCBI): domain Eukaryota; kingdom Viridiplantae; phylum Streptophyta; class Magnoliopsida; order Fabales; family Fabaceae; genus Lathyrus; species Lathyrus sativus. Next base: position 50,273,199 of record OZ012737.1, read on the forward strand.
GGGTCCCTAGAGGACACTGAAATTTATCTATGAAAGTCACTTGACTTCCAAGCAACTTTTGCTCATGAAGGAGTTTTCAAATTGATTCTTTGCCAACATAATAGTTGTAGATCTTGATCTTAGCTTTAATTTGAGTACTATAAGTCCTCAAGAGGATTTGTAGAACTCAAGTTATGGTCTTGGCAAGCCAGGGGTATTTTGGGAAAGTGAGATTATAGGTCCTTTTTGAGCATAGGTCAAAATCTCCATCTTCCACTCTTCAAATGGAAAATTGTTCAACATGGAATGTGCTTAAAATGATGTTTTTAGGTCAAATAAGTCATCATGGTGGATTGATCGGCTTATTTCAAAAAGTCACTTAAAATGGCCTAAAAAAAGGGAATAAGTCAAATAAAGTTTGGTGGGAAAAATCAAATTTTGGGTTAGAGGTCACAAACAAGCCATATGACATACCAATTTGATTGTAAAATGCATTTTAAAGACAATGTCATTGGCACATTTTTGAATTGAGCCATAATTCCATGACTTGCTTTGTAAAAGTGGTTCCTTTAAGTGTAAGTCACTAATCCAAACCATTCACCAAGGCCATTTGGAGGGATATTCTGATTTGAATCATTCAAGGAGGGGTATGTGAACAATCTAGAAGCTTCCAAGGCATGCTAATGAAGCAAATTCATCCGTGGCCATGCACACTTTTTTGGATAATTTTGAAAGTGGATTTTTATTTTTGGGTTTGGGCTTCACTTCTAGAACCTTCCATCACATTCTATAAAGGTTGAGAAGCTCATTGGAAGCAAGGTTGGTGATTCATTGGAGCTAGATTTGGAGAGAGCATTCAACCTTTCAAGGAAGCAACTCAAGTGTGGATTCTCATTTCAAGGCGTTTTCGGATCGATTTGAAGAGTGCAGCATTTTCCTTGCATATTGTTGAAAGAATATGAAGATTTCAGAAGCACGAAAAGAGTCGTAGAGACTCCGTTTCGAAGCTCCGATCGAGGTATGTAAACCTTCACTTTACCATGGATTTAGGAGGAGATAATTAGAAATATTCATGTGGTTAGGACCGTGGACATTTGTAGATGATTTTAGGATTATAAATTCGAGATTTAGCGACACTTTTCGGTTGGAGGCGTTTGCTTGTCGTTGGTTTATTTCTTTATACGTTGAGAATTAATGGATTCTAAGACCGTGGTTGCGTTCCTTGCGAAAAATCCTTCGAAATGGATATAAATTTTGCGCGAAACCGTTAATTTTTGAGAGAGTTAGAGGTGTTTGAATTTTCCGGCGAAACCACCACCACCACCATGCATTTCTGGCGAGTTTAGTGGGAAAGACGGCCAGCAGCCGTCCGATTGGCCGTTGACCGGTTGACTGGCCATAGATCCAGCGCATGTGGAAGCGCCATATGGCGCGAAGAAGTCCGCCCCCCACCCCTGCCGTCGCGGGTTCGATACCCCTTGGCTACATTTTCTTCACATATTATTTTTCTTCTTTTCCAAACTCAATGCAAGGCCAAGTTCCAGGACTGCTATGCGCCTCCCCCCCCCCCCCCCCCCCCCCTTGCGCAAGGCCCACCAATATTACCTTGGGTTTTCACTTCCTACACCCCTAGGCCCATTTGCTTTATTTCTTTATAGTTTCTTGTTTCTTTATTTTTCTGTTTTATGCCTGTTTACTTTAATTGCGTTAGAAATAGTAAAAATGATCAAAAAATTATGAAATTTTTTTCTGTAAATCTTGATTGTCTTAAGAAACTGTAGGAGTTGACTTTTCATTTTTAGGATTTATATTTGAATTATTTATAAATTTTCTTTTGTGCTAATATCCATTGTTATGCATAATTGATATTGATGTTTGTTTAATTTTGTTCTCTTTGATGCTTTATGCTTTTGAGCTGATTCTTTCGATATGATTTAGAGGACATACATAGGTTTCCCCTGGAATTTTCTTAGAATTTTTAAAATTGATTAGATTCTGTTTTAGGTGTGTAGTTTAGAGCCTTCCCAAATAATGGTTTCCCATGACCAAATTTCATTTAGGAATTGTTTAGATGACCTAGAAATTGATTTAGGTCCTGATTCTGGAATTTCACAATGTTCAAACATGCATGTTCACATAGGAATTTTATTAGAATTTTACAATTTAGTTTGCTATTTTTTTTGGGTTTTGCAAATGATTGTTGCTTTCGGTGCTCTCTCTTGAGTGCTTTGCCTTGTTTGGAGCGTTTGGTGGACTTGGAGCTTGAAGACTTTGGATTCCTTTTTAGAGGAGCTTATGGACATGATGAAGATGCTTTGGCTTGAAGAGTGGGGCTTGGAGTGGAGCTTTATTTCTCTTTTAAGTTTGTTTTAGGAGTTGGTAGAATTAGGCTTTTAGGGAGAGCTTTTGTAGAATTAGTTCATTTCTTCCATCAAACATAGAATGCATTGTTTGCTTCTATTCTATCTTATGATGCAAAGTCCTCTTAGAGAAGTTCCATATCTCCTTTGGAGGTAAGTGGGGCATACCCTAGAGAGTAGAACTTTTGAGGATACACTTCCACTTCGATGTTGGTTCTTGTTGAATTCCTTTGGTTTTCAGCAAGTATGCCAACATTGCAACTTGATCTTGATGACAAATCCCTTCTTGGAGTGTGCTTGCTAAAGCTTGCAGATGAATATTTAAGAAGCTTGAAGATGGAATCTAACTCAAAGATAAGACTTTTGCTGTCATTTCAACTTTGCTGTTCAGAGCGAGTTGTTGTTGTTGGTTGTAGGAGTTTGTTGCTGCTGCTTGGGCTGCCTCCTCTGTATCTTTTGTTTTTCTCTGTATTGTCTGTTGGCTTGTGCTGCTTGCCCTTTAGGCTTGAAGTGAAGTTGATTCACTTTTCCTGTTTCTTTCTTAGGTTTGAGGTTGAGTGGGACTCCCTTGCCTTGCTTGTTTTGCTGCATCTCATGCATACTTACTGTTTATTGTATTTTTGTTGTTTCTTTTCCGTTTATCCCCTAGGATCTCTGATTTCCACTGTGCAGGAGGGAATTATGACAGACATTAGGTTGTAATTCATGCATGATAACATTAGGGTAGTTTTGATTCCCTTTCAAACCCTAGGATTTTTTAGACTTCTTTCTCTTCTATCTCAGAACAATTCAAAACACAGTAATAAGGATAATCGATGTCGTACGCTACGAGCCTTAAGCTATTTGAGAAAGGTTACTGGAGGGTCACTCTTCAGTAATCTGATTGCTTAGTGTGTTACCCTTAGGGTGACATACGACGTAGTCACCCTCAAATCATAGTCTCTAGTGCGTCAGAGATTGCAAACATCATAAAAGACAGTTCTTGCGTAAAAGACTGAAAACAAACATCAAGATGTCATTTTTGTCCGCATGGACTCTTAATCAGGAAAAACCCTTTCATAAGGAGATAAAAAACGTTCAGACAAGCTTGTGTCTTCCGTAGCCCGAACTACGTTTGCTCTGATCTTTCAGGCTATATGAAAGTACGTAGGCATAGGATGTGATATCCTAGCGAGCAACCTCCCCTCCTTTCCCGTAGGTAGGCGAACTACGTTGACTCTGATTTCTCGTTCCAGACGGGAATACATAGTCATAAAGTGCGATACTTTGCCGAGTCATTTTCTTTTCTTTTAACCCTTGACCCTGTAGAATAGATAGAATAACAGTCCGTACTAGAAAACAAGCGTGGATCCTGTCGAGTACGACGAACGTGAGGGGTGCTAATACCTTCCCCTTGCGTAACCGACTCCCGAATCCAGGATTTGGTTGCGATGACCATTCCTTTCCCGTCTTTGCGTGAGGTTTATTTCGAGTGTTTCCTTTCCCTCTATTGGGATAAATAACGCATGGTGGCGACTCTTCTGTTCAGTCGGCGCCGATTTTCGCAGTAGCGACACTAATCAATTTAAAAGGCCTACAATTCCCCTTCTAGATGTTATGTGCAATTAAAATCAATTAAAATCAATTAAATCAAATAAAATTAACACCTTTCTAAATAAACACAGTAAAAATCAAAATGAGCATATGAATAATTTTAATTAACTTTTTCGAACAATTTGATAAAAAAAGATAAAGATAAAAGGGATAAAATGAATAAAAATCGGGCACAAAAGTGTCCGGAAGAATAAAATGAATGACTATAATGACCAGCAAAAAGTAAACTTCTTGAAAGAGACATGTTTTGGTCAAATTTTGAAGTAAAAATTGTACAGTTAAAAAGGCTTAGGCTAATCAAAATGTGACTGCAAAATGAGTCAAAAAAATAAAACGAGCACACTAGGTTAAACTACGTGAATCATAGATAATAAAAATGAAGTTTGTAAACTCGATTTTGAGATTTTTTACTCGCTGATTTTACGTACATTTGAAAATCACTTTAATCGTTCAGTTTGTAGTTTCAAAATTTTATTATGGTTGACATTTAAGGCATCATGTGAGACAAAAATGCATGCTATGATATGCAGATGATGATGTCTCGATGCATGTATCAATTTATTAAATGAGGGGCAAAATTTAGGCGTGACAATTTCCCCTATTTAAGTATCTTCGACTAAAGAATATGAAGGAGATCAATCTTCATATGATCGAGGTGGGAGATAGTTAAATACTAAAGGACCCAAATTTTGTCCCTTGATGAAATAAAATGACATGCTATGAATGAATGCATGAAGGAATCTCTTTTTTTGTTTGGCTTGCCAGGGACGTGATGTGATGCAAGATGAACACTAGCATAATGTTTTATGATGGATGAAGAATGAAAGGAGGTTTTGTGGGGGGAATAAAAGAGATACATGGTAATTGAATCCCATAGGAAATGAGAAGGACGAAAATTGTGAAAGACTCATTGGGGATCACAGCAAATCAACTTAGGGGTGGAGAAAATAATGTTAGAACAAGATTTGTTTATGACATATATTCCTTGAGTTTTGATGATAACAAAGTATTACAAGAATAATGGTTATATTTGATGTGTTTTTCATGTATACAGGTTCTAATACTTATACACACACACACACACACACACACACACACACACACACACACACACACACATATATATATATATATATATATATATATATATATATATATATATATATATATATATATATATATATATATATATATATATATATATATATATAATTAGAACCTGCATACATGAAACACACATCAAATATAACCATTGTTCTTTTAATACTTTGTTATCATCAAAACTCAAGGAATATATGTCACGAACAAATCTTGTTCTAACATTTATTTTCTCCACCCCTAAGTTGATTTGCTGTTATCCCCAATGAGTCTTTCACAATTTTCGTCCTTCTCATTTCCTATGGGATTCAATTACCATGTGTCTTAAAAGCTTAAAAGTTTTAGGTTTTTGTTATGGTGATTTCCCTGTGTCTCTGATATTTGTATCAAGTACACCTTATTCTCTATTTTGCTGAACATGTTATTTAGCAGTTTAAATTAAGTCTATTGATAATATGCTTGAGCCGTGTAAGTCTCCTGCTGTGTGCTAGAGCATTAAAAGTTTTAATCAAGTAGATTGATTAAGAAACCAAGTCTGTCACTAAGATGCTTGATCCATGTAAGTCTCTTGATATGTGCTAGAGCATTGAAAGTCTTAATTAAGCGGATTGATTGAGTTACTAAGTCTCTCGCCAAGATGTTTGAGCCATGTAAGTCTCTTGCTATGTGCTAGAGGAATGAAAGACTTAATCAAGTGGATTGATTGAGCATAAGTCTTAAATCCATGGGATTTAAGCAAGGAAGTCTCGGATCAAGGGTCTGAGCAGAAGTCTTGAACCTGAGGGGTTTAAGCAGGAAGTCTTGGGTTCGTCTAACCTGAGCAGGGAAGTTTTAGACCGTGGGTCTGAGTAAGAAGTCTTGGGCCTGAGGGGCTTGAGCTGAAAGTCTTGGGTCTGAGGGACCTGAGTAGGAAATTCTTAGGCTGAGAGTCTAAGCAAGGAAGTCTTAAGTTTGTACGACTTGAGCAAGGAAGTCTTGAGCCTTAGAGGTTTAAGCAAGAATTCTCGGACTTAGATCTGAGCATTGTAAAGGTCTTATGCAGAATGCATAAGCGATTGTAATCATGATTTGATTATAGTGAAAATCTCTTGTGGAGCAAGGGGACTGGACTACTCTCATTTGGGTGGAACCAATATAAATCTTTGTGTCTTCTGATATTATTTATTTGCTTTTGTTAACACTTTGCTGCTAAGTATAACTAGAATCTGAACACCAATTTATATTCTGAACTATAATCAGACGCAAATTAAGAAAACAGAAAAAACAGTTCAACCCCCCTCCCCCTTCTTGTGTACTTTCCTCACCTTCAATAAATACAATATCAACTCGAGGGTTAAGGACAAATCAAGATAACAAATCAACTTGAAGGTTGAAGAAACATCAAGATTGAACAACATCAACTAGGGGGTTGTCAGATATTTAAAGAGAACGACATCGACTCGGGGGTCGAGAAAATAAGGACTTGATATTGACAACTTGTTTTGTGCTTTCTTACGTGTTTAATTTGTGATTTTGATTTAAATCAACGGTGTCACATGCAAGTATACATGTATGTTTGATTGTAGCAAGTAATAAAATAAGAGGTCATACACACAAGGAGTGAAATTGATTTGGATTTAAACCTAAAGTATTCAACTTTTGTTTGAACTTAGTATGAGCAAGGTAAAAAAATACTAATAATAATAAGCAGCAAAAAATTTACACAACAACCTAAAATACTAGATAAAGAGGGAATAAGATATCAGAGAGAATGATTGATGAGCTAAGATCCATTAATATATTATTGCTGAAATGTATCCATGATGTGAAGTATCGTGCCTCAAAAGGTCAGAACGTGATCTAGTGGTGTATCTCTATAACATCAAAGCATGCATAACTAGGGCAAGGGAAGAAATCTCTAAGCCTCACTTATAACCCTAAAATGTGTCTGGTTTTAATTATGAAAATCTTTATGGTCTCAGCTTCTTATCTCTAAGCAAGCTGAATTAAGTGAATATCTCTATCCTACTTTACTAACCACTTTTGTTATGAAATCTACTTGTTGTTGGATCTCTCTCAACAACAAGCTTGTACCTTTTTCTAAGTTGATCATTCTAAGAAGCAGGTGTATAGAATAACAACACATAACAAAATAAGACATTAGTCAACACATCATTTCAACATAAAAATAACTTATATTAACTTCACTTTGCTCATCAAGCAAGAGTTTAGCTCATAATGAGCTGGGTACAAACTACTGGAATGAAGCTATAGGATGACATAGTCTTAGTAAAATTATGTAAAATAAATGACAACCTAGTAATAACTTGAAGATCCCTTGCATTGGATAGATAACAATATATCTCTTCAGTCACGACAACTCAAAGCAGTGAATACAAGATTAGATGAGAAGAAGTAAAATCTCAAATTCTTCCTAACCCTCAAAATGACATAAAACTAACACTGAAAATAAATCTAAGTATGTGAAATTTCTAGCTCTCGATCTCTCTTCTCTCTGATGCACAAGACTTGCTTTTATAGACTTTGAGCATGAGTATAGAAGTTGATGGGTCTTGCATCATGGGCTTTTGATAATAATAAGGTTAATCCCACATCAAATCACAAAAATTTCCAGCTCTCCAATCTCCCTTCGTGAACAAGTTATCTAGTACAGACAGCAATAAGAGACAAGGTGTCTTTGGCAGGCTGCTGTAGCAGGTAGTGGCGCAAAGTAGATGGTGGGTGGCTGGGTGCAGGATGCGTTTTTGCAGGCGTGGTCCCCATTGTACTACCTTTTATCCTCAAGCTCCTTTGATCTTATCTTTATGCTCTAGCTCTTTCTTTACACAAATCCTTGCCTCGTGTGCCCTAATGATAAAATCCTTCCAAGCTCTTGGTGAATTATAGATAACAAGACTCAACATATCCTTTCCTTTAATCTTCATTCTACTCTAGATCTTGTCTCGAGGTGTCATGCCTCAGCTTGCCTTTATCAGATTTTTTTAAAAACAAAAACACACGAAAAATCATAAAAGATGCACTTAGTGCACTTAAGGTAATAACACACTAAAACAAGTAAATTTAAAATAAATCCTAATTAAACTTAACTAAAACCATAAGAGAAAATGGGTCATCATGACACACTAAAATAGCGTTATCAACAACTCGGAGGTTGGAAAATGTAAATACGATAACATTGACTCGGAGGTCAAAAATTAAGACAACATCAACTTAGGGGTCGAGAATTATGACAAGATATCAACTCGGGGGATTAGGAAATAAAGACAACAAATTAATTCGGGGGTTGAGGAAATATAAAGACCACAACATTAACTCGGTGGTCGAAAAAAATCTGAAGGTGAGAAAAATACACAAGAAGAGGGGTTGAATTGTGTTTTCCGTTTCTTACCTTTGCCTCTTATCAGAATTTAGAATCTAAACTGGTGTTCAGATTCTGATTATACGTTGCAGCATAATGTTAACAGAAGCAAATAAAAGATAAAGAACATACACAGATTTATACTGGTTCCTCCCAAATAAGAGTAGTCGAGTCCCCTTGGAGCACACGATATTTTCACTATAACTAAAACATGATTACAATCGCTTATGCACTTAAGCATAAGACTTTTCTTTACTCAAACCCTCAACCCGAGACTTTCTTCTTAAACCCCTTAGGTACAAGATTTATGTTTAGGTTCTACGAACCCAAGACTTCCTGCTTAATCCCCTTAGACTAAAGACATCTACTCAGACCCTCTGCCCAAGACTTCCCTGCTTAGATTCCATGATCCAAGATTTCTGCTCAAACCCCTAAACCCAAGACTTCCTTGCTTAAATTCCATGAACTCAATACTTCCTTTCTCATGTTCCACGAACTCAAGACTTTTGCATACTTTCAAGTACAAGACTTTAGCTCAGACTCACAGTCTAAGACTTTTTGCTTAATCGGCAACTGATCAAGACTTTCAATGCTCTAGCACATAACACGAGACTTTCTTGGCTCAATCTTCTCAGCAAGAGACTTGATTCTCAAGCATATAGCCAAGAGATTTTATCTAAAATACTAAACAATGTGTTTAGCATAATAGAGAACAAGGTGTACTTGATACAAAATCAATGTTTCAGAAATCTTAAGGCTTATTACAATTTACAACATATAACAAAAATTATGCATACTCGATTATGTTGCTTACTATTGATCTTGTTATTCCTATATCTGTTGAAGCGGTAAAGCAGCAAGCAAAAAATATTAAGTACCCAGTTTTGTCGTCTCCACATGGATTAGTGCGATATGAACGTCGTTCAACGATTTCTACATTTTTAAGCTTATTGTTCAAAAGTTTTGGTTTAAAAGGTTCAAGGAACCATAAATAAAAACAGAAATTATAAAATAAAGACTGAAATATAAACGAAGCCTTGTTGGGATTGGATTTCATCAATTGATAACACATGTATTCTTCTGATCAAATTAAACACAACACAATCATTCGTATAATATCCTTACGTATCACTCACGACAAAGCTTATCTCTAATGCAGCGTCGAGAGAACAACCATGTTGTCTCATTGGTGATCTTTCATCCAACAAAAACACAAAACAGAGCATTAAGAACTGATACTCATGCAAATGCTAAGCCTAAAACTATCTCTAGCATTTAGGACCTAACAGGTAATCATCTCAGATCCAGATCTGAAAAGTATATCTCTATCACGGTTCAAATCAAAGATAAACAAGAAAGAAAAGATAACACCCATATCAGATAAACAATGGTTTTACATAAAATACAATGATCAAAATACGTACACACGCTTAACCCTTTTTACATGTATTCATCTAATCCGCCAAATGGTTATGAACATCATTCTTCATCACTATTATCACATACCCATACAATATTATATTGATCCTACCCATGCTACTTAATCAACACAACACCATAGAGGATAAAATGAATATCAACTTCAAAACCATGTCTAAAGTTTATTCATTGATAGAAGAAGATCTGAGATCAAAGATGTGAAAAGGTTTTGTCAAGACCCACAAATAAGAAATCAAACATAATCATTCAATAGAGAATTAAAACTAGTTCACAAACATAAATTAGATGAAATACATAAGGTATCAAAAGATTACAATCCAAACCCTATACAAGAGATCAAAGATCTTACCTCCTCCCTCTTAGGGTTTTGTGTTTCTCTCTCTAGAAAATGAATAGAGATAAGTTCTGATGTTCCAAAATGTTACAAAATGAAGTTATGAAAAGTTATGACCTAAAAAAAACAAGAAAAACACTTGAGTACACATTCAGGATCTGTCTTGTTCGCCTAGCGAACAACTAGCGAACCTAGCGAACTTTTGGTACTTTTGGCACTGTCCAATTCTGGGCGCGTTCGCTGGCCTGCTCGCCTAGCGAGCAAGCTAGCGAAGCCTTCGCTGGCACGTTCGCTACCTGCTCGCCTAGCGAGCGTGACAACATTTTGGTGGTTTGCATGTTGTCTTGGTTTCCTTGCCCATTTCTTGTGTCTTACTCTTCACTTGTTTTGTGTCTAATTCCTGCACAATAACACACAAATCAAAGGTACTAAGAGATTTTCTCATAATGTTGCAAACCAACAAAAATAAGAGTGGTTTTCAACACTTAATTGACGAAAATGAGTGAAATATGCCAACATTTGATAGATCAAATAAGTGAAATTTGGCGTCTAACAATATCCAGACAAAAGTATAGAACACTTCTATCCTTCTTGGCTTTCCTTCTCTATTTTCCCTTGTGTTCCTTGTTGAAGACTTCGGTTTGAATCTTCAGCATCTTATATAGCAGATGTAGAAGACTAGATGTTGGAAGAGATAACTTGAATAAGTGTCTTTTTTTCCCATAGTACAAGAGACGTTGAAGATAAATATACCAAAAAATATTAATCCATTGTGTAACATGTTTAACCATTGCGTCTTCTATGTAATCTTGTACTATAGGTTCGTTGAAAGTAGAAATCCGTAAAGCATGTCAACTCTTCTTGAGCCTTGTGAACTGTGAGATTTTTGGGCCGACCTCAAGCTTTGTCGAGGAATAACTTTCATGTATTTCGACAGGAGACAATCATGAAGTCGAAGATGGGTTGCATGCTGAGGTCGTAGGATACATATTGTAGTCGAAGTCTGTTCTAATATGTATTATCGAAATGTTTGTCGAATTGAGCCTTTTGTTGAGGATCCAATTATTTAGTTAGCTTAGGTTGCAAGTTATCTAGTTAGTCTATATATAGCCTAGATCGCTCAGGTTGTTGAGTGAGGCCAATTATGATATTCATTTGTAATCATTTGTAAACCCTTATGAGAAACTGAATAGTAAACAATTTTCCCTAATCCTTCTTCTTCTTTTCTTCTTTATCCTTTCTTCTTTCTCGCTTTGTTCTAACCGTTTTCATTGTTCACCCAAGAACTCCTTTTCTCAATCTTGATTTGTTGAAAGGTATCATTTGTGATCACAACAAACTGGTGCGGTGAGCATGGAGAAGATGTTGTCAATAAAGTTTGAAGTTGAGAAGTACACCAGAGTTAATGATTTTGGGTTATGTCGTTTGAAGATGCGAGCCCTTCTTGTTCAACAAGGTTTGCTAGAAGTGTTAAAGGGAGAAGATGCCATGGATGTTGCACTGACGGAGAAGGAAAAGACAACAATGATCGAGAAAGCCCACAACATAATTGTTCTGAGTCTTGGTGATAAAGTTCTCAGGCAGGTTTCGAAGGAGAAGACGACGACTAGTGCTTGGCTAAAAATTGAAGGATTGTATATGACAAAATCCTTCATGAATGGTTTGTACTTGAAGCAGACTTTGTATTCATTTAGGATGACAAAAGATAAAGCGTTAACGGAGCAACGAGATACATTCATCAAATTGATTCTTGATCTTGAAAATATTGATGTTACCATCAATGATGAAGATCAAGCGTTGTTATTATTGTGTTCTTTACCTAAGTCACATGCTCACTTCAAAGAAACCTTCTTGTATGGAAGAGAGTCCCTGACCTTTGAAGAAGTTCAAGCAGCCTTGTATTCGAAGGATTTGAACAAAAGAAAGGAGCAGAAACCATCATCATCAATTGGTGAAGGGTTATCTGTAAAGGGGAAATCGTCAAAGAGAGATGGTAGGTTTGATAAAAGAAAGGTAAAACTCAGCAGAAGTCTTATGGTGGTAATATTTCTGGGATTAAGTTTTATCATTGTAAGAAGGAGGGTCACACAAGAAAGGTGTGCCCTGAGCGTCTGAATAATTATGGAGGTAAGGACAATGGGAATGCAGCTATTGTGTAAGATGATTATGAATCATCTGATGTCCTTATGGTGTCAAGAAGCAACTCTTGCCAAGAGTGGATTATGGATTCTGAATGTACTTGACATATAAATCCAAACAAGAATGTGTTTGAAGAATTATGTGATCAAGATGGTGGATCAGTGCTATTGGGAAACAATAAAGCTTGCAAGATTGCAGGTATTGGATCTGTAAGATTCAAGCTCCATGATGAGTCAACAAGGCTGTTGACTGGGGTTAGGTATGTACCTGACCTTAAGAGGAATTTAATTCTTCTTGGTGAATTTGACAAGAAAGGATATATCTTCAAAGAAGAGCAAGGTATCTTGAAAGTCATGAAGGGGTCGAAGGAAGTCTTGAGAGACGTGAAGAAACAAGGCTTGTATATCCTTGAGGCTAAGGTTGTAAGTGGTTCGACAAATGTTACATCCATGAAACCTGTGTCGAAGACAGAACTATGACACATGATATTGGGCCATGTTAGAGAAAGAGGCCTAGTCGAATTGGGAAAGCAGAACCTGCTAGGTGGTGGCAAAGTCGAAAAGTTGGAATTTTCTGAATCTTGTGTAATTGGTAAATTATGTAGGGAAAAATTTAACAAAGGCAAATAAAGAACGCATGGATCCCTTGACTACATTCATGCTGATCTTTGGGGGCCTGCAAGGAATTCTTCACACTCAGGTGTAAGGTATTTTCTATCCATCGTTGATGACTATTCCAAAAAGTTATGGGTATTCATTCAGAAGACGAAGGATGAAACTTTTGAGAATTTCAAAAGTTGAAAGGTTCTGGTCGAAACTCAAACTGGCAGAAAGGCCAAGAGGTTGAGAATCGATAATAGCCTTAAGTTATGCAACAGAGCGTTCCACAGTTACTGTGTTGAGTCTGGGATTGCAAGGCATAAGACTGTAGCAGGTACTCCTCAATAAAATGGCTTAGCTGAAAGACTCAATCGAACAATCCTTGAAAGGGTTAGATGCATGTTGGTTAGTGCTAGATTGAAGAAGGTGTTTTGGGAGGAGGTTGTTTCAACAACAACTTATCTGATAAATATATGTCCCTCGACTGCTTTGGGGATGAAGACATCTGAAGAAGTTTGGTCGGGTCAGCCACCAGATCTCGACAAACTGAGAGTATTTGGTTGTTTATCCTATGCTCACATTAGACAAGACAATGTCGAACCTAGAGCTTTGAGATGCATGTTCCTTGGATAACCTGAGGGAGTCAAAGGTTATAGGTTATGGTGCCTAGAACCAGGTAACATAAGATGTATCACAAGTCGTGATGTAGTTTTCAATGAAGACGAGATGGCATTCAAGAAAACTGGTGATGTTGGTCGAAGTGCAGAAATATCTGAAGAGGAGTTGGAACAGGTAGAGATGCCTGTTGAGGTGGAGCATAGTGATGCTGAAGTGCATAACCCAGATGAAGTCGAAGAAGAAGAAAAGCAAGATGCTGGAGAGGCTGAGTAAACTGTCGATGACTATCTACTGGCAAGAGATAGGTCGAGAAGAGTCATCAAGCCACCTTAAAGACTTGGTTATGCAGATCTTATAGCTTTTGCCTTAATCTCTGCAAGTGAGGTACATGAGGAAGAACCTAGAGATTACAAGGAAGCTATGAGGAGTCGAAATAAGATTGAATCGCGAAAAACCATGGATGATGAGATGAAATCTCTTCGTGATAATAACACTTGGGAGTTGATTGAGAAACCTACAGGAGTAATGTTAGTCAGTTGTAAGTGGATTTTCAAGGTCAAGGAAGGAATCGAATGAGTGATGTCGAAGCACTTTAAGGCAAGACTGGTTGCTAGGGGGTTCACTCAGAAAGAAGGTGTCGACTTCAATGATGTGTTCTCACCCGTTGTAAAGCATAGATCCATCAGAATGTTATTGGTCATGGTAGTGAAGTTCGCCTTGGAACTTGAGCAAATGGATGTGAAGACAACATTTTTGTATGGTGACGTAGACGAAACGATCCTGATGCGTCAACCTGAAGGGTATGCAGAAAAGGATAAGGAAGATTATGTGTGCAAGTTGAATAGGCTTTTAGCCGATAAATTGATTTGACAATGCAATTTGTTTTCTGCAGTACGAATAACTCAAGTTTTATTATTAACTCTAAAAATAGTTTTTAAGAGAATTGAATTTATCATCTAAAAAAAGATAGTGACACATCTTATTATTGTTTTCCTTTCATATCTATAAATTATTATTAATATTCATAACTATATATTTAGTAGTTTGATTATTAAATTGATTGAGTTTTAAATTCAAATTTAGATCAAATTACTTTTTTGTTGTTGGGATTTAAGAGGACTAAGACCCAGAAATACAAAACAACTAGCGGCAACAAAGCTACAATCACTTTATTGCTAACTAACTCACACGAAAACTCAGGACAATTTTCAAACCTCACTAATAACAATTATACTAAACTTAGCTAAACGGTCTTTCCAATTAATCTTAAATTTTATAAAAAAACGAATGAGAAAACTGTTTTATAATATTAAATTAAACTAAAAAAATTGAAATTAAAAAATTATTTTTCATTGTTAAAAATAAATTCGTGTTAACTTGGGCTCTAAACACACGTATTAAAAATTTTATAAATAAAAATTTTATTTAAAAAATAATTATATATTTTAAATGAAACTAATACTCAGTTTCAAAAACAAATTTTTTCTATTTCTTAAGGCACAAGATAGTAAATATATTTTTAAAAACATTCCAAAAAAAATATGATAATTCACTTTAAAAGAAACTTCTAACGCAAAAAAAAGTAAAATTATATCAATTTATTGAATCGCCGTGCGAAGAGGAGTTATGGGTTTGACGAATTTCGTACTAACGGTGGCCGGCGTAAGCGCCGTCGTTCTTCTTCTAAGGAGTGACGTGAAGCAATCTGCGTCTATATTCAAACGCAACGTCAAACAAATTCGCCACTGGCTAGAAGAAGAAACCGCAAATTCTTCAAAGTAAGTATCCCCTTTTCTATTTCTCTCTTTTTATTTGTTTCAAAGTTTTAGGTTTTCTGAAATTTTGTTCTCGGTTGAATTGTTGATCTCTAGTCTTTCTTTACTTTTTCAAATGATTGCTCATATGTCAACATATCGGTGCCAATTTAGTGTTTACTTAAAGTGATTTAGTTGATAATGAGTTAGATTTTGTGAAAAATTAAGGGATCCAATTCAGTGTCATCAAATATCCGCCATGGCAGTGCTATGGCAGATACAGAAGGCGGTTTTTGGGCTCGCTGTAATGGTACATATGGGTTTGCCGCAAAGCAGCCTGTATGGTGGGATTTTGGTTCTCCGCAATGAACCGCCACCCGCCATCGACAACACTTATTCAACCCGATAAGTGTAATCTCACAACCATTTACACCTTTAGGAGTGGGCGTGTCGCGGTGCCCGACACTTGTATGACATCCATACAACACTTGTCAGAAAAGTCAGTAGGTGTCTCTAAAAAACTGTTTTTTACATTGCTTCGACACTCTTTGAATCAATGTCTGACATCTCTATGACACCCAAACAACTCGAGTCAGACAATTCAAACAAATGTTCAAAAAATAAATCTCATTTTCTTTGCTTCAACAGACAAATCTAACACGCATCTAAAAAGTTAGTAATGGAAAGTTAAAGGCATTAATTTTGATTTGAATGTTTTTTTGATAAAGTTAATAATAGATGGCTAATGAAAGTCAAATACTATCATATATGTAGCGGTGTCGGTGTCTTATGTTTTTGACATTATCCATGTTGGAGTCTGTGTTTCATAGCATAAGCTTACGGTAGATGTTGTGCAATCTGAAATCGTAAATCTAAAATGTTTATCATAAACTATTAAGCCATTTTTTGCCGTTTGCTTGCTTGTTTGTAACAAACTTGTTGTATTGCCAAAAACTTTGATTTTCATTTGTGTTATTAGAGCTTAAAACTAGATTTTTACTTGAAAATTAGTGTATTAGGAATTAGAGTATTTGTAATGCTGGAATGACCTTTGTAGCTGATGTTGAGCTTACCGGATCTGCCGTTTTTTCGTCCCTTGAAGAGATTGATGAGAACATTCCAAGTGAAATATTGTACTTTAGCTTTAGATTTTTTCAACGATATGCTTAAGTTTTTGCTTTGGGATCCTTCCATTTGTGTGCTGATTAAACGACCGGAGGAATGCATTTCGTTTGAAAATTGGCCTAAATTACAAAACTATTACTTTAACAGAAAATTATTTTGAAATATAGCAAGAAGTAGATGAAATTGAAAGCTATGTAGCACCAACCAACCCTTCATAGCGATGGTGTCTGGTGTCCAACAACAATACGATACTGACACATTTTGTTTCATTTGATCGCTTCTATTTTTCTCTAGTTATTTTTGTTATCTATGTTTCAATGTTGGGTTAGATGTTTCTGTCAGTATGAAAATAATGAAATTTGCTCTTACATGTTGTAACAGGGAAACTTAACGCAGTTTTGTTTTGGCCGTTCTTTTTTGCGGTGTTTCATCATTAACTGGTAGAGATTTAGTAATTAGCCTTGAAACATGTTTAGAGAATGTGCTAGATCGGATAGGATTTGGAAGGGAAATAAAACATCTACAACTGCGCTTTCAAAACATTCAATAAACATGCTTAATATTTCACTCATTTGTTGAATTGGTTGTTGGATTGTTAGTAGGACTCAGAAGAGGATTTTCTTCTCTTTTTCTTGTGATGATCTAATTTATTGAGTTAATAATTTGATGTCTATGAATCTTTCTAGATAATAATTTGATGTCTATGAATCTTTCTAGATAATAATTTGATGTCTATGAATTTTCTTGTTGTTTTCAATGAGATTATTTGTGCTATGCTGCATTTTGGATGTGTTACATTTTCATTTGAAGTTATTAATATATTCATTCTTCTTATATCCTATTTTTTGTGGGTAAAACATAAAGAATGTCAATAGAATCGAGGAATGGGTTTACAGACATATCTAGAGTGATATCTCTCTCCTTACTAGCTGGTTTTGTAAGGATGAATTATGTCAAATTCTAATTTTAATACCGACAAATCATTCTCATGTTTCGTATTGTATATTTCAGAAAAATGGAGCAGGCTAAAAAGGAACTTGAATCGAAGGTTCATCCGAAAGACACTCATAAGGACGATAAGCATTAATGTTTATGTAGTTAATGTGATGGGTGGTTTAGTGTAGTAATTTTTCTGGTTCTCTGTGCTCATCTGTCACTGTCTCTTGATTTATTTCTTGAGAAAATTTATATATTATGTTGGTGTTTTTTGAGCAATAATATGAAGTTAGTTTTTTCCACAGTCCTAGTTTTTAGTATATTTGCATTATAGTCTAGAGTCAGAAATTCATCCCTTAAAGGTGAACAAGTAGCCGCACCTCTAGATGTCTCTGTACAGTTACTAACTGAGTTGCCTTAACATGATGTCTCTGTACAGTTACTAACTGAGTTGACTTAACATGATTGCTGAGACTCATCTATTTGAAATTTTGAAAATGTTAACTTTTGGACTGTTATTTTTGTGTCATTACTCTAAGGTAATGAAATATTCGCCTTGAAATGCATTGGTCTTTCATGAAGTTCTTTTAATGCATTTTGAATCCTTCTCCTTTTTCTCCATTTTCATGTCTTTCTTATTTATTCCACACATATGTATACAAAATTGTCCTTTTATTTTCTGAAAGATTTAGGTTCACAGGAAATAAGTACACTGCAAAGGATTTCAAAATTTTAATAGTAAATGGGAGAAAATGAAGAAAGAATATGGTAATAAAAGAAATTTAGGCATTTAAAAAAATGTAGGGGTACACCAATATGATATGGGGTGCTCCATTTTTTCAATGGAGTTTAAATATTATTATGTTTATAAATATAGCATCTTTGAAGAAAAATAGTGTAATTATGTTGAAGCCGAAGCGGAAATTTAACTTATAATAATATGAAACACAATTCGCATTAATTCTTCCCCTTGTTTATAATTTGAATATATTTAAATTCTTCCCCTTGTTTATAATTTGAATATATTTAAATTTTAGACGAATATAAAATAATGCTTAGTGTTAAAATTTATTATCTGACATAATCTTAGTTAACATGTCTGCATGATTCTCATCAATGTGTATCTTTTATAAGAGAAATATGACATTTCTTTATGATATTCCGAACAAAATGATATAACATCAATATGTTTTATATGTCCATGATAAACATGATTCTTAGCAAGTCAATCGTCCTTTGACTATCACAATTAGATCCACATTTTTTTTTCTTAATCTTCAAATTTATCTTAAAAAATCTCATAATCACAATGCTTTCTTCATTCTTTCTATTACAGTCATGTACTTGGCTTTTATAGTAGATAATGTACTTGGCTTTTATAGTAGATAATGTCTCTTTAGCTTGTAACATTGATCGTCAACTAACAGAAGCACCATATATTTTAAATACATAATCAGTAATAGATTTTTGTCTATCTAGATCACAAACATAATCAAAATTGACAAAGTCGTTTAACTGACATTTATTACCATATATTTTGACATTTATTTTCACCAGGACCAATCCAATCAATCTAGTGGTCATGTTCTAATTTTAAAAATAGATCTAAAAGAATAAGAATTTGAATTGATACAATTTTTTTTGAAAAAACAGACATAAAATCATAGATTATAGGTTAGAGTATTATAGTGTTATAATACTAAAAAAATAGTTAATTTTCTTTTAGTTTATTCTTGATTTCTTTTAAAGTAAATAAATTTTTTCTTTCTAAAACTAAACCATTCAATATGTTTTACGATTAGGATTATAGAAAACACTATTTAGAATTA
Organism: Lathyrus sativus; assembly: GCA_963859935.3. Taxonomy (NCBI): domain Eukaryota; kingdom Viridiplantae; phylum Streptophyta; class Magnoliopsida; order Fabales; family Fabaceae; genus Lathyrus; species Lathyrus sativus. The sequence goes on from OZ012737.1 coordinate 50,292,361, forward strand.
CACATATTTTAATTTCAATTAAATATTTTAGTGCTTTCAAGATGATTAATTCAACTTACTCTATAATCATTTAAATTATGAAGAATTAATCACAAATTTAAAATTAATAAATATAATTAAGAAATAATTAGCAATTGATAAATAAAATCACAAATTAAAAAAGAAAAAGAAATTAGCAATTATAGAATAAGAAAAATTAATAATTAAAAATAATTATTTTAGTTTGCTTTAAAAACCAATAAATTTTTTAAAAAATAACCTAACAAGGATCGAACCAACATCCCAAGATTAACATATTAAGGAAAGGTTCAACAATATATATTTTTGAATATATATTTTTTAAATTTGAATACATATTTTTTGTTTTTTTTACGACGGGCCCTTCAAATATGGAGGCCCTGTGTTAAGGCCCTTGTTGAATTTGCACAAAGCCGGCCCTGATCTCCACCAAAAACACGTATCAATAGTACTTTTTAAGTACCTTAAAATTCATTTTACCGCTTATCAATGTTCCTTTGCTGGATTTGTCAAAAATATACTGACAATATTAATTGCTTGTGAAATATATGGACGTGTACATACTATGGCGTACATTAAACTATCAATTGTACTAGTGTAAGAAATATATTTCATGTATGTTTTATTTTCCGATATAATGGGGGATTGTTTACTAGAGAGCTTAAAATGTGGAGTCAATGAAGTCACCATTGACTTAGCACCTTTCATCCCAAACATTTCAATAACTCGTTCAATGTAGCCTTTTTAACTCAAGAACAATTTTTGGTTTGATATTTCTCTTATAATCTCCATACCTAGTATTTTATTGGCAATTCCCAAGTCTTTTGTCTCAAACTCTTTACCAAGTTGAGTTCTTAACAAAACTATCTCTAACTTACTCTTTGAAGCCACAAACATGTCATCCACATACAATAGAAGATAAATATAATCACCTATGTGAAGCTTACAAATGTATACATAACAATTATAATCACTTCTAGAGAAATCTTGCTTTAACATAAATGAGTCAAATTGCATGTACCAGCTGGCATTGAGATTGTTTCAATCCATAAAATGATTTCCTCAGGCGACATACATGACTCTCTTACCCTCAACCTTATATCCCATAGGTTGATACATATAGATTTCCTCATCCAAGTCAGCGTGTAAGAAGTCTGTCTTCACATTAAGTTGTTCTATCTCAAGATCACCATGAGCAATAAAACTTAATAGCACTTGAGTAGAAGTATTTTTTACTACTAGAGAAAATATCTCACTATAATCAACTCATTCTTTTTGTGCGAATTCCTTAGCCACTCGTTTAGTACAACTACATTTTTGGCATATAATAACGCAAAATTAATAGTGCTTTTTAATAAAGTGCTATTAAAATTCTTAGGCAGAGACCTATAATAACAATTTTTAGTCCGACACTATTATAGAGTAACACATATAATAACGCTTTCTTATAAAGATTATTATAGGTTGCTTAGAAAAAGGAAAACAAAAATGGTCAAACGACTTAATATCACTCTTTTGGAATACATTATTACAAAGATGTGACTATCATAGTTTTTTTTTAGGTTTAATATCATTTTTAGTCTTATATGTTAACTCCAGAATACATTTTGTTCCCTTAATTAAAAAAAAAAATCCATATTGATCCCTTAACTCTTCAAAAGATAACATATTAATTGTTTTGGTCTTATTAGCGACAAATTTAGCGATCGATTTTTGAATTTTTCGTCGCTAATTAGATAAAAAGGACAAACATGGTACTCTTTGAAAAGTTAAGGGACCAATATGAACATTTTTAAAGTTAAGAGATCAAAATAAATCCTAAAGTTAACATGCGAGACCAAAAAGGATATTAATTATTTTTTTATTAAATAAAAAAAGTGCAAAAATATACTTCTAACATGGAAAATAAACACCCTTGTATTTAAAAAGACACTTACCAACTTATATAAAAAAATATTTTAAAAAAATCAAACATCACGAGCTCAGCGTCTTTCTCATGGAACTTACTCTCACCTTTACTAGTTCTCCTTCTTCCTCGTTATCGTCTCCCCTCACGTTATTTTCTTCCTGAACTCAAAAACCCTTTTCTTCCTCTTTCTTATGTCCTTTGAATTTAAAAGTCTTGTTTCTCATTCTTATGTATTTAATATTAACGAGTTTGTAAATATATTCTCTTGTACAAATCCGAAACATATAATATCTGTTACTTTTAGAAATCATCTGGACAATCATTGATCATATGACTTGCTACATTGTATAGTAGTTTTTGCAGAGAGATGTTTCAATTTTCTAATACATTTCTTATTTTATTAAAAAATAGTGTAAAATATTAATCAAGCTTCATGATTGCTTAACTTAGATATAGCTTTGATGGGGAAATTTTGTGGCATTTACACTTATACCAAAAAAAAAACTTGAATGAATGGTAGTCAATTCAAGGTTTTAAAAAATGGTTGCAACTGCGTTTCGGTCGCGTAAAGGTTTTCATTATTTACGTTAGTACACATATTGTCATACTCTCTTCGGTTGTTTCAGTGTGAGCTGGCCATAATTTTTTCTTTAACATAAAAACGGCGAATAAAGGTATTAACATCTACTAATTGTTAGAACACAGATTGGTTCTTAATAATATCTCTATGTTTTGATGATAACTATTATGAAATTTTGTATTAAAGAATTATATACTCTAAATACTGTTTAAGATTGTTTGCTGCAGATATTAAAAGTGAATATTCTTCGGGAAGCAAATTAGATCTGAACATGAAATTATGCAAGGCTCTGAAGCATCAGAAGCATCTCTTAGAAGATTCTGAGCGCTGTCTACAGAAGGATCTGAAGCAGAAGCAACAGAAGAATCTGAAGCAGAAGCCAGAAGAATCTGAAGCATTGAAGAATTCTGTATGAAAAGTTTCAAGCACAGTTATTTCAGAAGAATCTGATAGTACTAATGCTGCCAGTATTGAGGATTTGATTCCAAACTCTGCTCTGAACAATTACACGCTGAAAGCACACCTGCTGCAAAGACTCTGTTTCAGCAAACTCTGATGAACATCAGAAGGCTCTGATCAATCTAGACTCTGATGATTCTTGCTGAAACTTGTTGAAGAAGAATTCAAAGTTATGTCCGTTGGAATGACCAAACGACTCTTTCCTCATTTATGCTAGACACAAGAACACAGACAAAAAGGATTTTTCTGTGCATTCTACTTCTAGGAAAGGTCATGTGATGTGAAGACAAAAAGGCTCAGACCTTTTTGGTACACAACCTTCAACGTGAAGAGTTACTTGGACCTCTGTGCCTATAAAAGCAAGACTCTATTCATCTTCTTCAGTTGACGAAATACTTGAAAGAATTCATTACAAGCTCTCATACAACTTATACTCACTTGCTGAATTTATTTCATTGTTCTTAATCTTAAGTGAAAAATCACAGTTGTGATAAAGCTTAATTAGAAGCAAATCAAACACTTGTATTATTATTACATTTGATTGTAAGAGAACCTTAAGAAGATCCAGTTAGGATCAGTAGTTCTTGAGAAGACTTTGAACAGTTGTTCTTAGTGCTTACTATTGTAATCAGTTGATTTAATAGTGGATTAAGTCCTTGATTGAGAAAGGCAAATCACTCTTGATAGGGTGGATTGGAGTAGTTGAGTTCAACGAACCAGAATAAAAATCTTTGAGTTTTTATATCTAAGTTTCTCTATATACTTATTCAATCCCCCCTTCTAAGTATTTTATCACCTTCACTAATACCCTTATAGAATATAACTTATCCTTACTCAAAAAAGAACTTTCTCGCATAAGCACTTTGGCTAAAATATTTATGAGAGAAAGTAAAAGAAAAGATAGATAGATAGATAGATAGATAGATAGATAGATAGATAGATAGATAGATAGAGAGAGAGAGAGTGTGTGTGTGTGTGTGTGTGTGTGTGTGTGTGTGTGTTTGAAAGGTTAAAACACGATTCTGAATGGTTGGAAATGAGGGAAGAGACTTCTAGTTATAGGCTAGGGGTTACTCATCATTAAGATGTTGTCTTAATCGCTTATAACTCAATTTCGAACTGATCTAATCGATTATATTAATGTCCTAATCTGTTATATTAATGTCCTAATCGATTAGAAAAGAAAAAACTTTACCCATACCTATTATGATAGCTCCTAATTCATTTGGCACAACTTCAAGACATTTTTGAAGATATTTTCTTCAGAAAAATTAGTTTGAAAATATATGTTTTAGTGTGTTTTTGATTTAGCCATGTACTTTTATGAGAATGCCCTTATGTGTTATAAAGTGTTCACTCGGACTGTTTAAGGTAGACCTTTCTTGTACTTTAAGACTTTGTCATATGATTTCTTTTGTACATACTTGTGTGAACTCACTTGAGATGAGGCTTGAGCTTATATTCCATTTGATTGCCATCATTTGATAGTCAAGTCCATCAATCCTTAATATTTTAGGTTTGCATATTTATCAACTCAATCACTTAGCTTGACTTGTTAGAAAACTTTAGTTGTCATCATGAATTAGTTGTCGTTATCAAAATTTATTGTTCATTTTAAAAGCATATCACATGAAAAACAAGGTTCCACATTCTCCCTTTTTTTTATGACGACAACACATTTCTCGGAGGAGGTGGTAAAGGAAAATAACACATATATGTTTGGAGTAATTAAACTCCCCTTAAGTTAAATAGAGATTATACTCTACGCCACATGAGATTATACTCCCCTCTTTGTCGAAATCAAAAAGACGAGTTAAGATGCATTGCGGAAAATAAATATGCAAATATAAGCAAATAAGGAATTTTATAAAATGATACTTTTATTAAATTTGAAGAACTCAGAACAAAAATCGAAGCCTTTGCAAAATTGGAATTACAATAGGGAAATTGCAAGGAATTAAAAACATAAGCAACTTCGAAAATATTTAGTTCATCTCATCATCATCATCGTCCTCGTTTAAAACCATTAGTGAGATGAGGTCCCTTTTTCCATTTTTCTGACGAACTTGTCAATCTTTGAATTCATTGTCCTTTGCTCATCATGGATGACATTGAAGGTGCTTGAGGATGATTGAGGAAGGTTATGGTGTCTTTGTTATCTTGCTCATTTAGGTGGTAATAGAAAAAGTCATGTTGGGTGAGAATATGGATACAAAAAGGTATAGAAAGGGGGAGGGGTGAATAGACCTTTATTCTCTTTAGACAATTTGAAAAAAAAATTTAGGTTCCATAAATGAAATCATAGATTTAAAGAAGCGCAAAAGCAACACACAAAAGCACGGGATCTTAGAAGCATCTCAATGAATTAAACCATATGAAATGATACATGAAGTTACCATAAGATTGATTATTTATAGTGCAAGAAACTTACAAGACAATCAAAGCCTCTTTAGACGAAGTGATTTTAAAAACACTTTACTTAGATGTTCTTAACAAAGAATAATTGGCTTCATGATGATCCCATAAGATTGATACACCGCAGACATAAACTTATACATTAAATCTCTATAAGCACAGTCTAACCTATATGACATACAATCAATGCAATTATGTAACGATGTAACAACAAATATGAATGAATGCTTGCAAAATAAAAGAGAGAAGGGAAAGGAAAAGATACACAGAGATATATAGTGCTTTGACGTTCGTCCTCACTTTACCTATTGTACTCTTCAATGGATGATGCTATTAAAACATAATTAAGGTCTTCCAATATTTTGATAAAATTGATTACAATATTTTGATTACAATGAATTATCACATAAAAATCCCCCCTGTTGATGCAGACACTAAACTGCTAACAAAAATAAGATCCCTCAACCAACCACTAAAATTACAAGGTGTTAGTCAAGTAGTTCAATTTTGGTGAATGAATAACACACAGAAAGGTTCTTTCAAGTTTCTTGATGAATGGGTCTTGGTTCTTGATTGACATCAAGAGCTTGATCAATCACACCAAGATCAATAAACTCACTCTCTAATTCGTACAAAGACAACAACAAAATTGCACAAAAACAAGATGCAACAAAAAGAGATAATCAATTGACATGGATTTAATATCAATAAGTGGTTTTAGAGAAGAAGAGAGAAAAATGGTGTAAGGATGAACAAACTAAGAAGAGAAGACAAAATCACATTTTTGTCTCTATGGGTTCCACCATTGATTTTACACAACTGTTACTTTCACACAAAAAAAACAATTATTTAAATAAGATATGAAAATGTGATTTTTAGACGTGTGATTTAAATCAAGAAGGATTTGTGATTCGAATCAATCTAGACATGTCCAAAAGGGGCGTTTTTTAAACCTCATGATTTGAATCAAATGAGGTTATGATTCAAATCATGTTTAAATTATGATCTGAATCATTTGGTTCAGAGGTGAATTTTAATTTTCAAAGGTAAGTGATTTGAATCAGAGATAACAGATTATTCGAATCAAATACCAAAACATCCAAATTTAAATGTTCTTACTTGTGATTCAAGCTACACCTGTGGAAATGACAAAAGAGCAATTACATAGGCTCAAAAATGAAATACTAACAAGGATCAAAGGAAGTAAATTCATGAAATGTAAAGGGTTTTCAGTGGTACAAATTAATAGTAGCGAGCGGTTACAATCAAATAGAAATGATATAAGCGTACAAGCACACAAATGAAATAATATTCAAATTGCAAATGCACAATTCTACTTATATCAATCAATTATCGAATTGAAAAAACATCAAAATACAAAAATGATACCCAAAGCACATAAACGATACCAAAAGATAGTTTATGCTTTATGTCTCCCCCTTTTTGAAGTTTGGAAAATCTGCGAGATTATTGTTGATGAATTATCCAAAGCTATATTTGGAACTTGATGGAACATAATGAATCCGGTGACTATCATACACTACTTTCTCTGAGTCATAAAATCTATAAAACTCCCCTGCATTAAACACTTAATGCGCATAAATATTGACAATATCTCAACCATTTATCCCCCTTTGTCATATATAAAAAAGGATAAAAATAGAGAAAACATTACACACATGAATCTAAGATAGTATAAAAGCCAAACTAAGAAATGTCATACTCAGTGAATCACAAATGTGCAACATACAAATCACATACGAGAATTAACGCAAATATGCAATTTGAAAGAAATATCAAGGAAAAGATAATAATTGAGTGAATATCATAGATACAAAATATATGTGAATTAAAACCATATTATTCACAAGGTACATTAATCAAAATAAAATCAATAAGATCACAAAATAGGTATCCAAATCAAAAAAACATATAACTAAAACTAAACATGCTAAATGTTATGAAATGAGACATCATGGTGGATCAATAGGAAAATAATCAGAGGTAAGAGGAGGTGCAACAGTGTCTTCCAGAACTAGAATAGAGACATTTGCTGCAGCAACGTCATAATGAAAAATGAAACTATTACTAGCAAGGTAATCAACGGAGGCCTTCAAGGCTTGAATTTGAGCAGTCACACAACCTTCATAAGCTTGAATCTCCTATTTCACCTCATCCCTAAACTCTATCCTCATCCTGGACCTTATATTATCACTTTCAGAAGTAAGCACATCAATGTGTGCCATAATCCTATTCTTTGATCTTATTATCAGGAAACGGATTTTGAAGCATCACATCAAGAAATGTCTTCACAACAACATATGCAGAAGAAGTAGCACCATTGTCAAAAGGATTAACAATCTCAACAACTTCCTTCACTGCATCCACAGACTTGTCATCATAAATATTCCTACCGGATTCCTCAAGGTAGTAGTAGCCACCGTTGGTGTCTCTAAAGTACCTCATTTTTGAAAAACCACATAAAATGAAGAGCAAACATAAAACATAAGATGCACTACATGACAACAACTCAATCCTTTAAGGTCTCCTCTCCTTATATGGATGACCCCTCCCTCTGAAATGGTAATCTGGAAGTGGTGGTGGTTGCTCATCCAAACGTTCAGTGAGTTCCAAGACAGCCCCGTTGAGAATGTTGAAATTGGTCGTGAGAGCTCTATTCTGACCTGCAGTAGTTTCAACCATAGTATTAAAACATCCTATCATGGTGTTGGCAAACAAATTAAAGTTCTCACTTTGAGCTTGAAGCTGATTCTGCAAGGCCATGTACCTTTCCTCTTGAGCAGTGGCAAACTCTTGTTGTCGGAGCTGCATGTTTCTCAACATATCAAAAACTTCATCATTGTTTTGTTGAGTTCTAGGTGGAGAAGGAGACATGTAGTATGAATCTTGTTGATTCCAATTAGTTGGAGGCATGTAGGATGAATCTATAGTTGTCCACCCTGTCTGTTGCCACTCACCCCAACCTTGACTGTCATAGAGGTCTTGAGTAGGTGAGTGACCCAACTAATCATTGTTATCTTAATCAATATCATGATTATCAGTCTTCATCTCATGAGCTTCTTCTTACTCCTATTCGTATTCATCTTCATCTTCATTTGAATTCGAATCCTGAAACCTTGAACTTGAGACTTTCACCTTGAACCTGTAGCTTTTCTCTTGACTATCCCAGATATAACCCATCATAGTTAGGGTCTTTTGACTAAATTCCTGATCAGCCGTCAAAGAAACATATGGAATACCTAGAACACCAATTTGAGACCCATTGAGAATTATTTGAATGAAAGAGGCATAACATAGTGTGGTACCTCGAACGGAATCCCTCAGAGAAAACATCCTGCTAGCAATATAATGAGGCCAATGAATCCTTATTTTATTCTTCAGAATATAAACCAGATGAACCCCAACTTGATCAAATATAAAGTAACCTCCCTTTTTAGGACAGAGGATGTGAGAGACGATCCATTGTATAATTATATTGTCAGGCTTCAAACGACCAGTGGTGATAGTTTTAGGAAACAAGTCACTAGCCATAATATGATCAACACAGGGATCCTTCAGCATTGAGTTCAGAGCAGTCTTAAACTGATATCCCTCAACAAATTTTATATAGGTGATCTTAGGACGAGGTGACAACCGTGGACACATATCGAATAAATCTTTCCAAACATTAACATTAACAGAGGGAGTTTTATTGCCTATCTTATAGAAATAATCAAAACCATCAAACTTACCCTGCATCCCCGTATAGAATAACTAGACCAAATCTTCATTGTACTTTGTATCACATTCTAAAAGCTTAAGCATTTACTTGAACATTTGACCGTGGTTGTGACGTATCGACTTGAGTGGTTAAAGCTCTTGTAGTTCTTTTTCCTGTTACTCTTCTAGAAGCCATGAAAACTTCAATGTTGATGAAGATGAACAATATCTGAATATGAATTGATAATGAAAAACTCAATTGAACACTTATACAACCTTGAGAATTCTGTTTTGATGAGGTTTTGAGAAATGGGTTTTGAAGGGTTTTTGTAGAGAGTTTGTGAGAGGAGAAGTAAGAGGAAAATATCTCTAAATGCAAATGATGATGAATTGAGTCCTTTGAATTTAGTAAAGACTATTAATTAGTCAAAATTCCAAGAGAAAACGTAGGAAATGTTTCAATTTACAAGGGATTTTTCAGAAATATGCAGCGATGCGTCGATGCATACTGTACTAAAATACTCAAATTTAAACTTTAACAGTATGCGTCGACCTATGGGTCGACCTGTTGACACCCGATTCAAAACATGTTAACATAAAGATGTGATGAGTCGACCTATGCCCTATTTGGGTCAACTCATGCAGTGCAAAAATGCAATTTTTCAAGTTATGTATGTATCAGACAACAATAAATAACCATCTCACACATATTTCAATCATTTAAATGGATTAAATTTGGTCCAAACCTTAGAATAAACGTCAGGACAACACACATCATGGCACAATTTCTTTTATATATATATATATATATATATATATATATATATATATATATATATATATATATATATATATATATATATATATATATATATATATATATATATATATATATATATATATATATATATATATATATATATATATATGATCAAGAATAATTAAATACAAAGGAACGATATTACCTCTAATGAAGATGGATGATGGATGCTCTCACATGGCTTTATCTTTCTCAATATAGTTAATCAAAATTATAGACAAGCATAGATATACAGCATGCAATCATACAATTTTCAACACGATCCGAGATATCGATAACACCAATTTTCCTACGGATATTAAAGAAAGGCTCTGTCACAAGTGATTTTATGAAAATATCAGCAAGTTGATTTTTGGTATCAACATGCTCAAACACAACATCACCTTTCTCTACATGATCCCTAAGGAAATGATGATGAATTTCTATGTTTCGTACGTGAATGTAGTACAGGGTTTTTGGTTAAGTTAATGGCACTTGTATTATCATACAAAATAGGAATACATTCAAGTTTAACATTGAAGTCAAGTAATTGTTGCTTGAGCCACAAGACTTGGGCATAACAACTACCCACCGCAACGTATTCCGCTTCGATTGTTAACAAAACAATGGAAACTTGCTTTTTGCTATGCCAACTCACTAAGGAATTTGAGAAAAAATGACAAGTGCCACTCGTGCTTTTCCTATCTGATTTGCAACTAGCAAAGTCAGAATCAGAATAGCCAACCAAAGAGAAATCACTTCCCTTGGAATACCGTAATCCATACTTTGGAGTACCGCATAGGTATCTATGTATGCGTTTGACAACATTTAAATGCGATTCATTGGGACATGATTGATACCTAGCACACATACATACACTAAACATGATATCCAGTCGAGAAGCAGTAAGATAGAGGAGAGAACCCATCATACCTCTATACTTCTTTACATCCACATCCTTACCATGCTCATCTCGATTCAAGTTCACATATGTAGGCATTAGAGTATCAATTACTTTAGTGTTAGCCATGTCAAAGCGCTTGACTAGCTCATAGAAATACTTCGTCTGGCTCACGAACATTCCTTCTTCGAGTTGCTTGATTTGCAATCCGAGGAAGTAGTTTAGCCCCCCCATCACGCTCATCTCAAACTCTCCCTATATCAACTTAGAGAGTTCCTTGACCATATTTATGTTAGTAGATCCAAATACTATATCATCTACATATACTTGTACCAAAATGGAGTGTTTTCCTTGACGTTTAATGAAGAGAGTTATATCAACCTTTCCTCTTGAGTACCCTTAGTCTAGTAAAAATTTGCTAAGACGCTCATACCAAGCCTAAAAGGCTTGCTTGAGACCGTATAAAGTACGTTTAAGCTTATAAACATGATCAGGATACTCATGAGATTCAAAGTTAGGAGGTTGAGCTACATATACCTCTTCAATAATGTATCCATTTAGAAAAGCAATCTTTACATCCATTTGAAATAATTTGAAATTTTTATCACACGTGTAAGCAAGCAAAAGACGTATAGCCTCGAGTCAGGAAATAGGAGCACAAGTTTACTCAAAATCTATGCCTTTCTCTTGGTTATAACCTTGTGCCACTAAGCGCACTTTATTTCTTATTATGATTCCATTTTCATCAAGTTTGTTCCTAAACACCCATCTGGTGACAATTACTCGATGGCCTCGCGGAGAGGTCAAGGTCCCAAACCTCATTTCTTTTAAATTTATTTAATTCCTCTTGCATTGATAAAAACCAATGTTCATTGAGTAAGGCCTCTTTAGAGTTTTTAGGCTCAACCTGAGAGATGAAAGCAAAGTGATAACAAAAGTCACTTAGCTTGGATCGCGTAGTTACTCCCTTTGAAATGTCACCGAGTACGTTGTCGATAGGATGGTCCTTAGTGGACTTTCAAGCTAGAGAAAGGTCACTGTTGTTAGTCGGATGATCCTCCTCAATCTCCTTAGGACGGTGATCTTTTTCCTCCTCAAATTTCACTGCTTCAGGTTGATCAGTCCCTTTTTCAGTGTCTTTGAGTATGTCTTCTGAAGATACACCTACACCATGAAAAAAAATACCTTTTCCGACATTTTTCAGATAAGATTCATCAAAAGTAACATGCACAGATTCTTTAACCGTAAACAACCTTTTATTAAATATCCTATATTCCTTACTAGTTTGAGAGTATCTAAGAAAGATACCTTCATTGGCCTTTGAATCAAACTTTCCAAGGTTCTCCTTACCATTATTCAATACAAAACACTTACAACCAAAAACATGAAGATGTAATACGTTGCTTCCTTCCTTTTAAAAGCTCATATGGATTTTTGTAGAGAATAGGACGGATAAGCACCCTATTCAAAACATAACACATCGTACTAATAGCATTGGCCCAAAAGTATTTAGGAGGGTTACTCTCATTGATCATAGTTCTTCCATGTTCTTCCAGAACGCGATTTTTACGTTCCACTACTCCATTTTGTTGAGGAGTACGTGGAGCTAAAAAATTGTGATCAGTTCCATACTTATCATAAATTTCTTCAAAGAGGTGGTTTTCAAATTCACCTCCATGATCACTTCGGATTGTAACAATGTTCGTATTCAATTTGTTTTAAGAGAGCTTAGAAAACTTCTCAAAAGCTGAAAAAGTATTACTCTTGCTTGCTAAGAAAATAGTCCAACAAAACCTAGAGTAGTCATCCACTATCACAAAACCATAGTAATTACTACCCAAGCTTTTGATCCTAGATGGTCCAAAAAGATCCATATGGAGGAGTTCAAGGGGTCTCGTTGTAGAAACCACATTTTTATAGTTAAAAGAGATCCTTGTTTGCTTCCCCATTTGGCAAGCATCACATACGTGATCTTTTGAAAATTTGATTTTGGGTAGGCCGACTACTAGATCCTTAAAGACTACTTTATTTAGAAAATCAAAGTTAACATGCGCTAAACACCTATGCCATAGCCATGAATCTTCACTCATGGTGACAAGTGAAGGTAGGAAAACACTTAGAAGGGGGGGGGGTTGAATAAGGGGTTTCAAAAACAAATAGAATAATAAAGGAAACATATATTTTTATCCTGGTTCGTTTGAACTCAAACTACTCCAGTCCACCCGACCAAGGTGATTTCGCCTCTCTCAAACGAGGACTTAATCCAATAATTAAAACTGATTACAATCTTTTCACTGAGACAAACTTGTCTTAGTCTTCTCAAGAATACTGACAACAACTTGGTCTCTCAAGGAACTATTACAAAAGTAATACAATAATGTGTTTAAGTGCTTCTTAGAAAAGCTATTATCACTAAAGTGATTTTACACAAATGAAGAACTATGAAACTATATAAGAATAATGTTCGTTTTTTTTCTTGTTTATAGATTGTTAATTCTTATTTTCGTCAAATTGGTTAACATTGAAATCCTGTGAAGACTTGTTTAAATACTTCCATTTCTCAAATAGCGTGCAGCTGAAAAGTGCCGTTGGATGTAGACAAATCGTGCAGGAGCTTTTTGTCTTCTTTGACTATTTTTTTTCCAAAAGAGGAATGTTCAGAGATATCCTTTTTGTTCTGACATTATGTCCCATACACAAAAGTGGAATAGTACCGTTGGATGAAGACAATGACTTTGGCAACGACTCTTCTTTGGTCAACATCTTTTCAATTGAATAGATATGGAAATATTTCCTGGCATCAGATCTTCTGATGATGTTACATTTTTTTCTTATCAGAGTAACTCTCTTCCAGAGTTCTGCAGCTTTGTGCTAGCGTGATTGTTTGAACTAAACTGTTCATCCAGAGGAGCGCTTCAGATCATAGCAAATCTTTGCTCTCCAGATATCCATGTTATCCATATGTACTTTGTTATAAAAGCATTAGAGCTTGATGTGGTTTGATTTTCAGAGCCTCTGTAGTTGCAGCGTTGAGTAGCACGCTCAGAGTCTTCTGAAGCTTCATTTTATACTCTACGCTCAGAGTCTTCTGTAGCTTCGCTCAAAGTCTTCTGTGGCTTCACTCAGAGTCTTCTGTTGCGTTCAGAGGAATTCTTGTGTTCAGAGGAATTTTGTTATGTTATCTGAAACAAAAACACTTGAACAAAATTAGAGTATATATTTTCTCCATACAAAATTTCATTATTATTATCATCAAAACATTGAGATATATTAAGAACCAATCTGTGTTCTAACAATCTCCCCCTTTTTGATGATGACAAAAACTATACAAAATTTTGTTCAAAAAGAAAAATATATATCTCCCCTTGAGAATATGATTCTCCCCCTGAAATGAATACTGCTAGAAAATTAAAAAACTTCCCTTTCAGCACTGGTATTCTTTCTAGAGTCAGAGTAAGCTTGTAGACTCTCAAACCTTGTTCAGAGTTAATTCTATAGATATTTTCAGATGAGTAACTTTAGCTCTGAAACACTGAATTCAAGATTAGTTATAATTTAACATGTGCGAGTTTCCATTCAGTATCTGTTTATGTGAATAATTCAAAATTTCCATTTTCTCCCCCTTTTTGTCATATCAAAAAGTGATTTTAGAAAATCATTTAAGACAAAAAAAAATTTAGAGCAAGAAAAATAGAAACACATAATATAGAATCAGATGCAAGAAATAGTCACAGATGTATTGAAGATTCAGAAAAGAAATAACACAGGCAATTGCACAGATGAACACAACCAAAAAACAATTAAGTCAAACGAGAAGCTAAAATCTTAAGAAGCTCAGTCATCTCAGAAGTTGAAGCTTCTTGTTTGACCATCCATGTCTTGATTTCAGTTGTTGATTATTCTTGTTTAACCATCCATTCCTGAATCTCTACTGTAGTCTTTTCTTGCTTGATCATCCAAGACTTTATTTCGCTGTTGGTAGCCTCTTGTTGAGCAAAATTATTTTTCATATCTTCATCTTCTTTTCTCAAATCTGATGAATTCTGAATATCCAAAGAAGCAGAAGCATTTACTAGTTCCAGAGTAGAGGGCTGATCAGAGGCAGGAATCTCTTCAACGACAGGATCAGAGGCAGGAATCTCTTCAACGACAGGAACCTCTGTGATAACTTCTTCAGCTTGAAGACCTTCACCAGTCTGAAGTGCAACAGATTTCTCAGAAGAAGAACATACAATCTCTGCAGGTGTGTTTTCCAGACACAGAATAGGGGTTCTACTGACTCTTAGTTGAGCAAGTTTCAAAGCTTCAGAAACTCTCTTGCGCATCTTTAGAGAAAGCATCCTGAAGATTCACAAACACAAAATTGAATCTCCTTCTGAAGGCTGTCCAAATTTCTTCAGAGTCATTAGGATTCATGCTAGTGAGGCACTTCTCCCTAACAGCTGAAAACCACATCTGCATCTCTGTTTCAAAACTGGATAATAGATCACCAACATTTGGTATGGGTTTGGGTTTAAGGTAGGCCTCTAAGAAGGATGTCTTAAGGTCAACAGAAAATAAAGGTTTATTAGAGAATGAGGGTTTTTCTGAAGAAAGAGAAGGAATGGAAGTGGGAGAAGAGATCTCAAGAGGATGGTTTGGGGAGTTATGTGGAGGGGATCTGGCATCTGATTGGTCAGAGGAGAAGTCAGATGAGTCAGATGGAATTAGGAAAATAGTTAGAATAGGTGAGGCATGAAAGATTTCTGGTTCAGAGAGGATGGTAGCATCTGGTTGGTTTGTAGAGGGGGCTTTAGCATAATTGGTTTGCTGAGGGATATTGAAAGAAGGTGTGGATGGTATAGAGGTGGTTTGTTCATAGGTGACTTATTGGTTATGTTCAGAGGTGGTGTGAAGGTTGGAAGTTTGTGGTTGAGAGAGAGGAGACGTTTCAGAGACATGAACATGCTCAGATGAATGTGAATGGTGCTCAGAGATGATGTGTTGAGGGGACAGAGGAGAAGGGTTAGAGTTGATAATGGGTTCATAAGGAAGAGGTGTTGGTGCTTCTGTTACCGTTTCCAAAATTGGAGATAAAATAGCAGAGTGATTACCTGATGGTTTGGAACGCTTTGAGGACTTCTCAGAAGAGCCTTGTTCAGAAACCTTCCTCTTAGAACTCTTAGACTGTTTCTTTGAGGGACCTTCTTCATAGGCCTTGCTCCTCTTGTGTTTCTTCTTCATGATCAGCTCTGGAGCAGGTTCAGAAGCACGTTGCAGCAGATCAGGTGGCATAGGAGTACCATCTGCCAAACATGAAGAAATGTAAGCTAAGAGAGCTTCCTTTGGCTCCTCTGCAGTGAAGAGTGGAAATTCTTCCACTGGTACCCTTCTTTTGCGCACCACATCAGAGTCAATCTGAACTGGATTAGATTGAAGTTTCTCTACCAGCTTCATTCTTTGAAGACTTTTGCCATCCAGAGGCTTTCCAAGAATAGGCAATAGTTCATCTGTCTGACCAGCATCTGCCAGATGAGCTACCAAACCGTTTTTTGTGAGTATATCAGAAATCAATTTCCCATGAGAATCCAATCTCTGATCTTCTGATGTTTGGTGTGAATGACTTCTCTAGACATCTTGACATGACTCCACAGATGAGCAAACAACAGATGTGGAAGATCCACCTTGATATTATTCCCTAGACAATACAGAAAATACAGTTGCTCTGTATTAATGTAGTCTGGAGAATTTGAAGCTTTTCTATGATGAATACAACCTAGAAATATCTTTGCCCAGATCCTGTAATGGGTCTTCAGATCCTTTATCTTGTTGGATGGAAGCCCAGAGGTAAACACCTCGTTGAACACTTCAGTCATGTTTACGCGTCCTACAGGGATATTCACAATACCTTCTTCTTCATACCCAATGAGTTTGTGAACCATTTCTTCAGCGATGATGATTGTTTTACCCAGAACAGATGAAGAAATAAACTTAGCGTAAACTTGGGCATGAATCCAGAATTCCTTTACCAATTGGGGAAAAACTGGACCAACCAACCGATCAAAATACTTAACCCATCCTTGAAAATTTACTGTTGGACGAAAATCAAACCCATTCTTTGCTATGCAATCAAAATCAACCATGAATTCACAGAGAACCTCAAGTTGATTCACAGGTGTGAGAAGAGTATGTTTGGGTTCTTTGAATGTTTCATTACCCGTTTGTGAAAATGATAACCCAACCATTGTAGAAGCCATTTTTTGATGTGACGAAGATGAAGTAGCCATTGAAGAACTTTTGAGATGACTTGAGTTTCTTTTAGGTTTAGAGTTGAAGAGAAAACAATGAAGAAGACCAAAATGCATAAAGTGTGTAAGAGATAGTGAAAGTGTGAAGTGTGTTAGGTCGTGGAATATAAAGAGAGCAAATTAGGGCACAAAGAGAAGCAAGCATGCTTTCAGCATTTATTCACATTAAAAAAATATAAATCAAATAATAAAAAAATAATGATTTAAAGCATTTAATGTGACCTGACAAATTTGGGGGAAAAAGAGAATTTTAATGATTCAAATAGTACCTGAAACGGCGCCTCAGCTTTGTACACTCAACCGTTTTCAGATTAGAAGTGACACGTGTTTGATGTGTTGTGCTTCTGAAGCTCTTTAGGAAATGAAATGTTAACTAGCGCTCAGATCCTTTGAAGCTTGTCAACTCAGATTTTCACAAAAAAAAATAATCTTAAAAAAATTAAATCAGATGCAATACTTTAGAGTATAGACTTTAAACATTTCATCTGAATAAATTTAATTCTGAATAAAGATTTTATTCTGGACCAAAGTCCATACTAATATTTTTTAGAATAAATTTAAATTTATCTTCAGAGAGGGGTTTTGTGAAAATATCAGCCCATTAATGGTCTGTATCAACAAAATTTAAACTTAATATCCCTTTCAGAATATAGCTCTGATGAAGTGGTGTTTAATTTCTATATGTTTTACCTTTGAATGTAAAATAGGATTTTTAGAAATACAAATTGCAGAAGATTATCGTAGAAGATAGGAGTATTACTCTCATGTATTTAATAATCTTCTAGCTGACTCTTCATCCAGAGCATCTGGGTACTACAACCAGCAGCAACAATATATTATGCTTCTGTAGTTGAGAGTGCTATTGTGTGTTGCTTCTTGCTGTACCATGAGATCAAATTTCCTCCCAGAAATTGGCAGCTTCCAGAGGTGCTTTTGCGTTCAACTCTATCTCCAGCAAAATCAGCATCACAGAAGCCTACTAATTTATATTCATCAGATCTTCTGTAACACAGACCCACGTTAGTTGTACCTTTCAGATACCTTAGAATTCTCTTAACAGCAGTTAAGTGAGATTCTCTAGGATCTGATTGGAATCTTACACATAGACATACACTGAAAAGAATGTCCGGTCTAGAGGCATTCAAATACAGAAGAGAGCCAATCATACCTCTGTACAGGTTCTGATCTACTTTTTTACTTACCTCTTCTTTTCCCAGAGTGCAAGTTGAATGCATGAGAGTCTTAGCTGGCTTACTTTCTATCAGATTAAACTTCTTCAGAAGCTCCTTCACATACTTCGTCTGATGTATGTAGGTGCCTTCTGGAGTCTGATTAACTTTAATGCCCAGAAAGAATCTTAGTTCTCCCATCATGCTCATTTCAAATTCTGCCTGCATAGACTTAGCAAACTCCTTTCCAAGTGAAATATTTGTTGTTCCAAAAATAATATCATCAATATATATCTGACAGATTAAGATATCTTTCTTAATTGATTTATGAAAAATAGTGGTATCGGCCTTTCCTCTGATAAAATTATTTTCCAGAAGAAAATTACTCAGCCTTTTATACCAAGCTCTGGGAGCTTGTTTTAAGCCATAGAGTGATTTCTTTAATTTAAAAACGTGTTTTGGAAATCTTTCATTTTCAAATCTAGGAGGTTGATGAACATATACTTCTTCTTCTATTAAACCATTTAAGAAAGCACTTTTAACATCCATATGATACAAAGTGATGTTATTCTGTGTAGCAAAAGAAATTAACAAGCTTATGGATTCTAACCTTGCCACAGGAGCATACGTCTCTGTGTAATCAATACCTTCTTGCTGACTGTAGCCTTGAGCAACAAGTCTAGCTTTATTTCTGATGACTTCTCCTTGCTCATTTAACTTAATTCTGTAAACCCATTTTGCTCCAATAATGTTGAATCCTTTTGGTCTTGAAACTAGATCCCAGACATCATTTCTTGTGAATTGATTCAGCTCCTCTTGCATAGTAAGTATCCAATCATTGTCTTGCAGAGCTTCATCCACAGAGGTAGGTTCAATAATTGACACCAGACCAAACAATGATGTCCCAGATGATTTGAGAAAGGATATTGTTCTTATGGGATCATCCTTCTTTCCAATAATAATCTCCTCTAGATGAGAAGATTTGATTCTGGAGGATCCTTTCAGAGTTGGTTCTTCAAAAATGGTTAAGTTGTCCAGATGAGCAGCTAATGGAGTGGCATCTGGAGTTGCTTCTGGTTCTTTTGCTTGAACTTTGTTTGCCTCTGATTCTTCAGAGTCTATGAGAAGAACTTCTCGATCTGCAGAAATTTCAGACTGCTTTGGCTTTTGATTGCCAAGCTTATCATCAAATCTGACATGAATTGATTCTTCCACAATCTGTGTTTCAGTATTGTATACTTTGTAGCCTTTTGAGCGTTCAGAATATCCAAGCATAAAACACTTTTGTGCTTTATAGTCAAACTTGTTCAGATTATCTTTAGTATTCAAAATAAAACTAATATATCCAAAAGGATGGAAATATGAAATGTTGGGCTTTCTATTCCTCCATAATTCATAAGGAGTCTTTTCTAGAAGAGGTCTTACAGAGACTCTGTTCTGAATATAGCACGCTGTATATATTGCTTCTGCCCAAAAATGTTTACCCATATTTGTCTCATTGATCATGGTTCTGGCCATTTCTTGCAATGTTCTATTCTTTCATTCTACAACTCCATTCTATTGAGGAGTTCTAGGACAAGAGAAATCATGTGCAATGCCATTTTCTTTAAAATATTTTTCAAAAGATTTATTTTCAAATTCACCACCACGATCACTTCTGACTTTGACAATATTAAAATTCTTTTCATTCTGAACTTGATTGCAGAAATCAAAGAATACATAGTGGGACTCATCCTTGTGCTTTAGGAATCTTACCCATGTCCATTTGTTGTAGTCATCAACAATGACAAGCCCATACTTCTTGCCTCTGATGGATGCAGTTTTCACTGGTCCAAACAGATCAATATGCAGAAGCTCTAATGGTCTAGAAGTAGAAACACCATTCTTTGGTTTGAAAGTGGATTTTGAAAATTTTCCTTTCTGACATACTTCACAAAGAGCATCTGAGTTGAACTTCAACTTAGGAAGTCCTCTGACCAGATTGAGCTTGTTAATATGAGATATACATCTCATACTAACATGTCCCAATCTTCTATGCCAGACCCATTGCTTATCATTAACAGACATAAGACATTTAACATTTTGATTTTTCAATTCTGAAAGTTTTATTTTATAAATGTTGTTCTTTCTTTTACCATTAAAGAGGATTGATCCATGTTTCTGACTAACAACTTTGAAACATTTTTGATTAAAGATAATATCATAACCATTGTCACTTAATTGACTTATGGACAACAAGTTATGAGTTAATCCTTCAACAAGCAGAACATTTGAGATTGAAGGGAGGATACCATGACCAACTGTTCCAGAGCCAATAATCTTGCCCTTTTGGTTTCCTCCAAACTTCACGTCTCCACCAGATCAAAGTTCCAGACTTTGGATCATAAACCTTCTTCCCGTCATGTGTCGTGAGCATCCAGAGTCCAGGTACCAGGACTGGTGTCTCAACTTTGCTGCTAAGGACATCTGCAACATAGATTATTTTATCCTTAGGTACCCATATCTTTTTGGGTCCTCTGGGGTTAGTTGTTCTGAAGTTCTGCCTGAACTTCTGTCCCTTAAAAGCATTTGTGTTCAAACGCAGCTTAGGTTTATTAAAAATTTTGGTGTTCTAATCTGAACGTGTGTGCTTTATGACATGTGAGTGACCAAATTTAAAATGAGAATACAGAGGAGTATAATTGATAATTAACTTATCAACAGGTTTTGGATTTAATTCCTTCCTAGAAGATGATTCATATCCAATCCCTTTTCTGTTGTTCCTGCTCACACCATAGATCATAGAAGCCATTTTGCCTCTATCTATGCTTCTGGTCAGGAACCTCTGAAAACTATGGTCATACTCTTCTAAAATATTTTTAGAGCTAGACATAGTATCTGTTTCAGATTTTAGTTGAGCTTTTTCCAATTCATTTTTAATTTGAAAATTATTTTATTTCAGCTCAGCAATTTCTGATTTCAGCTGACCAGTCTCAGATGCAAGACTGCTTTGCAACTTCTTGTATTTGAGTCTGATCTTACTATAGTTTTCACACATTTCAGATAAGCTTTCAATTAACTCAGCTCTGGTGAGATCAGCAAATACCTCTTGTGAATCTGATTTTGATCCAGATTCAGATGATTCTTCATGCTCTTCTGTGTCAGCCATTAGTGCAACATTTGCACATTCGTCTTCAGATTCTGACGAGGCTTCAGAAGAATCTGAGTCATCCCATGTAGCCATCAGGACTTTCTTTTTCTTCTCAAACTTCTTCTTGGGTTTATCCTTCTGAAGTTTGGGACATTCATTCTTGTAGTGTCCTGGCTCTTTGCATTCATAGCATACTACTTCCTTTTTTCCAGATCTTCTGTGACCAGAAGATTCTCCATGGTGTTCTGGTCTTTTAAAGTTTCTGAACTTCTTTTGCTTGTGCTTCTAGAGTTGATTTATTCTTCTAGATAGTAAAGATAGTTCATCTTCATCTGATGAAGAATCTCCAGAGCTTTCTTCTAGTACCTAAAAAGCTTTAGTTTTAGATTTTTTGTTAGATTTTAAAGCTATGGACTTACCTTTCTTCTGAGGCTCATCTTCTTCAAGCTCTATCTCATGACTTCTTAAACAACTGATGAGTTCATCCAGAGTGATCTTGTTTAGATCTTTTGAGACCTTTAACATTGTGGCCATAGGTCTCCACCTCTTTGGTAAACTTATGATTATCTTTTTCACATGATCAGAAGTGGAGTAGCCTTTGTCAAGAACCTTCAATCCAACAGTCAGAATCTGGAATCTAGAAAACATGATTTCCACAGATTCATCTTCCTCCATCTTGAAGGCTTCATACTTCTGAATCAACGCTAGAGCCTTTGTTTCTTTCACATGCGTGTTTCCCTCACGCGTCATCTTCAAGGACTCAAACATGTCATACGCTGTATCTCTATTTGTGATTTTCTCATATTCAGTATGAGATATATCATTCAGCAGAATTGTCCTAGCCTTGTGGTGATTTCTGAAGTCTTTCTTTTGTTGATTAGTCGTTGATTTTCTATCAATCTTTTTACCTTCACCATTAGTGGGGTGAGTGTATCCATCAATGACTATATCCCAGAGATCAACATCATAGCCAAGAAAAAAAATTTCGATTCTGTCCTTCCAGTAATCAAAATTTTCTCCATCAAACATAGGAGGCTTTGTGCTGATTCTGTCTTTATCATCATATTTGTTATTTGAAAATTCAGCCATAGTAAATCAAAGAGTTTTCCAACTGGATCTTTTCTCTATCACTGTTAAGTGATAGCACTCAGAGCCAGAGCTCTGATACCAACTGAAGGTAGGAAAACACTTAGAAGGGGGGGGGGGGTCGAATAAGGGGTTTCAAAAACAAATAGAACAATAAAGGAAACATGTATTTTTATTCTGGTTCGTTTGAACTCAAACTACTCCAGTCCACCCGGCCAAGGTGATTTGTCCTCTCTCAAACGAGGACTTAATCCAATAATCAAAATTGATTACAATCTTTTCACTAAGACAAACTTGTCTTAGTCTTCTCAAGAATACTGGCCACAACTTGGTCTCTCAAGGAACTATTACAAAAGTAATACAATAATGTGTTTAAGTGCTTCTTAGAAAAGCTATTATCACTACAGTGATTTTACACAAATGAAGAACTATGAAACTATATAAGAATAATGTTCGTTGTTTTTATCGTCTATAGATTGTTAATTCTTGTTTTCGTCAAATTGGTTAACACTGAAATGCTGTGAAGACTTATTTAAATATTTCCATTTCTCAAATAATGTGCAGCTGAAAAGTGCCGTTGGATGTAGACAAATCGTGCAGGAGCTTTTTGTCTTCTTTGACTATTTCTTTCTAGAAGAGGAATGTTCAGAGATATCCTTTTTGTTTTGACATTCTGTCCCATACACAAAAGTGGAATAGTACCGTTGGA